>JAQSEB010000020.1:0-1200000 GCA_030063045.1 Pratylenchus scribneri | reverse complement strand
TGAAGGGAATGGGCTGTTGCGGTTGTTGTTGTGGTTCTCCATTTTCCGGTGGTTGGCTGAAATGTGCCCGCATTGTTCGATGCAATGCCTCCAATTGGATTCGCATATCCTCCTGGGCCAGGGCCAATTTTTGGGTGTATCCATGCATTTCGGTCATCAACTAGAAAATAGTTCAAAAAAATACAATAGATTATAATTTATTCATTTTTTGTGCCTTCAAAATATGAATAGCCCTTTCACATCACACTTTTCCCGATTAATTTTTTTATCATTTACCCCGCCAACTCACCCTATTCAATTGATGCATTGAAGTGTGCGTCGTCTCACCAAATGTTCGAATTTTATTCTTAATCCGGCGAAATCTGTAAAAATAATTTATCGAGAAAAAGTATATTTCAACAATGTACTTTGTCAATGTCAATAATGCCTAAGGGCTTCTCAAATTCATCCTAATGTACCCAAACTTTTTATCCTAATCACCCCTTCACATCAACCTATCAATCAAATATTGCCCCAATCTGCCTTTTTATACCCGTTCCTTTCCCCATTAAATGTTCACTTTTCTCCACACTTTGCGACGTTCTATTATCGTAATTTTTCGGCACAACAGATAAATATATTTACTAAAAAGTCAAGTCCATTTAAATCCGGTCCCTTTTCTTGGGCCACTGGGGGGCTAGGTTTCCGGCGAAGGCCCAGTGCTCAGGGCGTGAGCTTAGGCCCATTCTCGAACCACATTGGTCCCGGGAATAAGGACACTATAATACTTACTGATAAATTGCGTTCAAGAATTTTCGTTGATGTTTTCGCAGCAAATGATCCGATGTTTCAGAGGATTTTAGGCAACGATAAATGTGCCTTTAAATTTAAAAAATAAATTTTGATTCTATTTTTCGATTAATTAAATAAATTCCCCAATTTTTCCACCCACCATGTTTTCTGCAGAACTCTGGCAGCAGCGTGTTTATGTGCCAATGTTAGTCGACTGTCATTCATAAAATTGTTCACATTCTTTTGGCCTTGGGAAAGGAGAATTTTGCGCGAAATTACGGCAATCAAAATGGAAGAAATGACGGCTCCCTTCAAAAAGGGATTATTTTTAATTAATTTTTTATTAATTTTTACACTAATTCCAACGAGAATGGCAATCATTCTTCCTGCCAAAGTTTTTGGCACAATATCACCGTAACCATTGCCCTTAAATTAATTAAATTTGATTGATTTTCCCCGGCCAAAAACGAACATTGAATGTGATCGCAATGAACCAGAGGGCATTTGTGTACAAAAGGAATGGGTCCTCCTCGTCGCGTCCAAAGCGTTCACATTGTGCAAATGACCAGGCGGTGGTGATCCAAAAAATGATCAAAAAAATTGAGAGGGAAAGCATTGGATGTTGATCGAGAACTGAGCGAGAGGAAAATAAATACAAAAGTGACTTATGAGAATTTACCAGTTTTTATGACAAATGCAAAATTGACTTGAATTCGATTGAGGGCGGCCAGCGTTCGGGTAGAAGCATCCTAAAAATTATATTTTTTAAATTAAATATTTCCTGATTGAATTGACACCTGGAATTGTTTGCTGTGCAAAACTTGCCATCGGCCAACCAAATAGACCCGGGAGAGCATCAAAAGGGAAAGAATGACATCGACGGGCACTTGACGAATGTGGAAAAAGTTTCGTTCCCGACCACCATGCGTCGTGGTCCATGCCCTCGGCGGTTCGATAAATGACCAATTCAGAGTGCCGGTGCCAGGCAAGGGACTTAAAAAATTTTGATATTTTCTTATTTTGAATTTGTATAGTTTAAATCAAAAGATGGGAAATTTTCCGTTCTATAAAACTATAAAAAGATCATCAAAAACCGTTATGATTGAAGTGAGTTATGAATGCGCAAAGATGTGGCACCAAATTTTTGGTTGGGGTGATCTCATTTACAATACCGTACAAGTGGGAACTACAAAGAAAGGAATAAGAAGTGACCTCAAGGCATTCCCTATTATGACGAGTGGATAGCGATCTGTGCTACCGTATTTTCTCTTTTCCTAAATCAACGAATGAGAAACATCTAATATGCCCTAGAGGACCTTCACTATCCTTCTTTGGAGTCAACGGTCAAGCAAATGAATTGTTCATAACATAAGTATTTAAAATGCTTATAATTCATCAATGACTGGCCCAATTTTAAAGGTTTTGGTATGGATAATAGAGCGGAGTGTGTTTTGGATTGTAATAAAATGTTTTACAATTGTAATTTTGTTTTTGAGGATTGTAATGAAATGTTTTGCAATTGTAATTGAATGTTTTACAATTGTGATTAAATGTTTTACAATTGTGATTAAATGTTTTACAACTGTGATTAAATGTTTTACAATTGTGATTAAATGTTTTACAATTGTGATTAAATGTTTTACAATTGTGATTAAATGTTTTACAATTGTGATTAAATGTTTTACAATTGTGATTAAATGTTTTACAATTGTGATTAAATGTTTTACAATTGTGATCAAATGTTTTACAATTGTGATTAAATGTTTTACAATTGTGATTAAATGTTTTACAATTGTGATTAAATGTTTTACAATTGTGATCAAATGTTTTACAATTGTGATTAAATGTTTTACAATTGTGATTAAATGTTTTACAATTGTGATTAAATGTTTTACAATTGTGATTAAATGTTTTACAATTGTGATTAAATGTTTTACAATTGTGATTAAATGTTTTACAATTGTGATTAAATGTTTTACAATTGTGATCAAATGTTTTACAATTGTGATTAAATGTTTTACAATTGTGATTAAATGTTTTACAATTGTGATTAAATGTTTTACAATTGTGATTAAATGTTTTACAATTATAATTATGTTTTAGATTGTAATTGAATATGTTTTAGGTTGTAAATTTAATTTTATTTTATGTAATTCTTTCTAAATTTGTGATTGACTTACATAATGGAGCAAAGCAAAAATTCGGCACAAAATTGCCAAGTACGCCTCCAAGTGAGCACAACTCGCCAATCGTCGGCCCCACAATCCACCAAATCCAATTGGATTTCGTTTGCATGATAGCGGACCTGCAAATTTGGCACAATTTTAATTAAATTTTCATTTTTTTTTTTTTGATAATTTTATTCATTTTCATTAAAATTATATTCACTAACAATTTCAATTAGCAAGGCAATTGTTGAGAAAAGGACCAGTGTTCGAAGCAACAATGAAATTGGATGATCCTAAAATGTTTGGGTTAAAAAAGTTTATTTTTGTATAAAATGAAAAAAATACCTTTTGAATTCCGAAAACGTGTTGGCCACAAAGTTCCTATGTAAATTCGTTTTTAATCATATTTTAAAGGGGAAAAGGTCACTATTTACCGTGTCAAAAATCATCAAAATTATTCCAATCATTGCGAGAATAAGGCATCTGAAAATGCGAATGGAAATTGAATTGGATTGAACCAAACCTATCGGTGATTCGAACCCGATCCGCTATTCTCTGAATGTTGACAAAATATTGTAAAGGCCAATTTATTTATTTGCCTACTTGTGAGCGAATTTTGTAGACCATTTTGACTGCAGTCCCATCAATTGGTCCGCCATACCTTCAAATGGGGTTTCGCGGATTATTTAAACCATTTTTGGGGCACTTGCCTGCTTCCATGCCTTTTGAAACAACTTTGTTGGGAATGATGCACGGTGGCGGAATTGTTGCCAATTGGTGGAGGTGGTGGCTGATGGAAACCGACAAGGAGGACATGTTGGGGTGGTCCCCCATTCTCGTTGGCTCCCCTTTCCGGCTTCTCAATTGACGAATGTTGGGAGTCAATCAAAATTACGGCCGATGAGGCGCCACTGATTTTGGCCTTGGCATAGCCGCCACCACCGGCCGATGTGATTGAGGCAGAATTATTTATGGTGTGGGATTCGCCCGCATCCTCCACTTTGATGAGGGGATGGACGGCGGATGGACGATTTTGGCCGGTGCCAGTTTCTGTGAATAGAAGGTGGTAATTAGCGTAAATTAGGTGGAATAATGAAGGGAAATTAATTTTCACAATGATTTTGGCTAATTGGCCACAAAGTTATGGTCCTAAATCCCAGTTATTTTTTTGGCCATACGATTTGAATCGAATGATTCATAGCTGCAATCAATTTGAGTGTAGGCTGGCGGCATTTGGCCCAACTTTTTGCGGCTTAACAGCGAACGGAACTGTCAAATTAATTCACAATATAATCTTCTCCATTAACAGTATACCTGTTGCCTGGAGCCATTTAATCGGAGGAAATCGGCGCTGACCTAAAAAGAAAAAAGGAATGCGAATTAAAAATGTAAATAAATTTGTAATTGGTTTAATACTTCCGAGGGATATCTTCAATTTATTTATTAGCCCTATTTTAACCGATCAGCAGCAAAAAATGCCCACAAGGAATTAATTATGGAAAACGCATAATACCTCTATTCAATTCATTGTACTTTGGTAGTTCTTTTGGCCATAGCTCAACAAGGAAGCAATCAATTTTGGAAGGAAATATGCCATTTTAAAGCCATAAATGTCCTATAAAAAGTGGCTAAACTAATTTATTGAAATCTTAATAAAATATATAAAATAAGCGGATTTTCCTCTAAAAATTCTGATTTATTATGCTCAAAGGAATATAACTTTTCTTATAAAGTTGAAATTCTGGAAAATATTAAAGCCACTTTGTAGAGAAAAATTTGGGCTTTCAAATGTCATATCGCCTTCCAAAATTGGCTATCGCCTCGTTGAGTTATGGGCCAAAAATGAATGCAAGTATTCCCCAAAACTTCAAATATGCCCTATGGCATGCCTCATGAATGGATGAGGCGCGTCGTTCGCGCAATTCTCGACCGCGCGGTTGCAATTGCAATTCCATCATGGACGAGATTGGTCGGCGGTTAATCAAACGTGCCACCGCCATTTTTCCCCCTCCTCCTCCAAATTCATTCCCTCCATTTCCATTTGTTGTCCTCTCCTCATTTGAATTCATTTTACGGCCTTTTTGCTGTTTGAATCGACGGGCCCTGAGGCAAAATTTTTGGGTTTAAACTTTTTTTTGCAGAATTTGAATGCCGAAACAAATGAAGGAAAATAATGAATTTTTGGGAATGGAACAAAAGGAAAGTGGGGGAACAAAAAAAGTTGGGTTAAATTATGAGAACAAACAAAAAATTGGAACAAAATGCCGAAAGGGGTCAAAGGGGGCAAAAAAAGGTGGAGGAATGGTTGGGTATTTGTGGGGCACTTTTTGGGTGGAAGAGTCAGGCGTATTGTGAATTTTTAATAGGAGGAAATGGATGTTCAGAGAATTTAATTTTAGCCAATTTCTTCTGATAATAGGTATAAAAAAATTCGGAAAAGGACATAAAATGCCGTGGCACTTGATTTTAACGTCACAATCCAAAAAAATAAATTTTCAGAAAATGTTTTCTAAAATTTTCAAAAATATTTAAAAATTTTAGAAAAATAAATTTTCAAAAATTTTCAAAAAAAAATTTTCAAAAAATGTTTTCAAAAAAATTCAAAAAATATATTTTCAAAAATTTAGAAGGCTATAATATAAAATTTTATTGAGAAATCTTTAAAATGCTGCTCCCCTCCAAGGCAGGAAACAATGGGAAAGAGTAAAGGAGAGCAAATTGTGCAAAATAAAAGATAAAATAAACTCAATAATTCGGCACAGAGGAAATTGGCAAAAAACAATGGAAAGCAAAGAATTAGGCAAACACAAATAAATACATTTTAAGTTCACAAACATTTTTATAAATGTCCTTCACATTTTAGGGAGGGGATGGCACAGCACAATGAATGCAATGTTGGCACAAAAAAATGACAACGACGATGGATGAATGAATGAATGAATGGATTGGGGGAAAGGGCTTTTTAGGGAGTTGATGTACTCGTGTTCGGCACTTCACTTGGCCAAAAGAGAGGAATGTGGAAAAAATGATAAATGAGCTGAAGGAAAAAAGTGCCGTCTCCCGAAGAGGACACTAAAATGCCGGAGGGGGGGGGGAAGAAGCCCTTCCTCTCTTTGCGCGTTCATTGCCGAAGCACTGCGCCGACTTTACATACATATTATTTTTTGATGATGTTTGAAGAGCGTAGGAAGAGGAAGCCCAATAATATTGAATGATTTTGAGAATAAAATAGGAAAAAATTGCCAAAAAAAAACAAATGAATCCTCAAATTTATGGGCACAAAAATGGTTGAATAATGAATATTGAAGAAAGGAAGGTAGAAAAATAAATTTAAAAATAATTTTAAATAAATAAGATTGTGATTTTGTAGAGGAATGACTTTGATGGCATATTATTAAAGCGCAAATTGCGAATAATATGTTTGTGTCATCGCCTATAGTTGAATGCCTAATTAGAATGGCCAAAAAGTGCGGCCATTTTCTTGTTGTTTCATTCATATTTTCCGCCTCATTTCTTCATTTTTTTTTGTTCCGAATTATTGCTTTAACTCATTGTTTTCATTTAAAATGGAATATATTTGTCTGGACACGAAATTCTTTTCATCATTTTGTGCGCACATTTATTGGGAAAGAAGCCAACATTTTGTTGGGAATTAAACAGCGCTTGAGGGGAATATTAGCATTTTTGGCCAATTTAATTTTGTTTGTGTTTTGATGGAATAACTCAAAAATTTAAAGGGAATTGACTGCTTTTGAATTAATTCAATTTTCATTTCGTCCATCATATGTGCGCCATTTTGTCATTTTCACCTGCCCTGCTGCTGATCGGCTGATTTTAATTTAATTTAATTTCAATTAAAGGGCAAATTGGCCATAATTTCTCCTCCCACAATTCTCCATCAATAAATTCATTATAGGGGCAAGCCCAAAATCCCTTCCTATTCCTATACCCTAAATCCCAAGGGAGAAAATTGAAAAAAATAAGTTTTTAGATTAAGGCCTATATTTTTGGAACATATGGAAATGAGAAGGCTAAAAATCTTTAAATTTTTTCCCTTATAGGTTTAGGATTATTGGGATTTTAGGGTGAATTATGCCCACCTTGACCAGCCCATTTGAATCGGACCAATTTCCGCTGCCAGTTTCCTCCGGTTCTGGGCCACCGCCGCCCAAATCGAAACTTTTGCCATTCATTCCAATTGAACAAATCGACGGTTTCGGCGTTCGATAGTCCTCATGCTCAACGGATGGGGCCGATGCAACGGTGGGACCCTGAGGGTACAAAAAAAAGGATTATTTCGTTTCTAAAATTATTTATCAACAAATTATATCCTAAATTATTAGGGAAAAATTTTTCAGTATCTGGATTAATATTTTAGCCTTAGGTTTTAGCGAGGTAATAACCAATCTGGAGAAGGCGGTATACAATTGTAAAGCCCAAAGTGTCTTCTTAAAAGTGGCCATTTAAATTTTAAGAATTCTACCTTTAAAATAAGTTTTATATGTCTTTTTTGAAATCAGATTTTCTGGAGGACTGATTATTTTATAAACTCTTTTAAATTTTCAAAAAATTAGTGGCTATTTTTTAGAGGACATTTAAGGCTTTCAAATGGCATATTTACTCAACGAATTAGTTGCTACCTTTTTGAACTATGGCTAAAAGAACGGTTATAAAATGAGTTTCATTATTTTTTGGTAGGAGGGGGTTTCATAATGGACCCTCCATTTTCCGTACCAATGATCCCCGGCATCTGAATGTTTTTCGTCTGTCCAATGTTTGTTGGAGGGCACTGGTACTGTCCAGCGTGTGCCGAACCAATGCGGCCGTGGGTGAATGTGGCGCAGTGGATGCCGGGGTGGATGGGGGTGGAGCCGGCAAATTATTACAAATTGGCTGATTGAATTGGACATGGGAAGCATAGGAGGGAGGTGGAGGCGGGGGAGGGGAATTTTGGACGGAATTGGCCAAATGATGATGATAACCGGATGGATGATGATGCCTTTGTTGGAATGGAGGGGACATATTGGCGGTGGCCACAAATTGTTGATGATGGGAGGCAGAAGAAGGCGACGATGAGGAATAGGAATGGGCTTGATGGGGCAATGGCATTTTTGGGTGGAATTGGCAATTGGGGGATGGGACGGAGGAAGAATTAAATTTTTTTGGGGGATGGAAATAATGGAAATTTACTGCTGAAAATGAAAAAAATGACATTGAAAAAAGCAAAATATTGTGGATTATAGTCAATTAAATTGTCTACAAAATTAGGTTTTAGTAGATACGAATTAGAGTCAAAAATGCCAAAAAAAACTAGGTTTTATGGGCCATAAAATCCGAGTCAAGCTGATTTGGAGATAAATATTACGGTTTAGGTGCAGGGCAGGCACCATATGGGCCAAACACATGCCATTTCACCAAAAATGGCCCGAATATATAAAAGCATCATATCCTTGCAAGCTATATAGGCTAGAAATGGGATAAAAGCCATCAAATGCCATTAATTTTAATGAAAATTGGCAATGAATTGGAGAAAGGTGATCAATGCAAAATTCTGGTTTTGAACTTTTAAACATTGTCTAAAATATATATTTTGGTGGAATTTGAGTAAATTGAACGTTCAAAAAGGGGAACTTTGTGTGAAAGGGCTCATTGACCATACCTAACAGGAAAATGACGAATTTGTTTGGAAACAGAAGCAGGTGGAATTTTCTTTTGGGCATTAATTATAGAGGGGGAAAATGTGTGAAAATTAAGTTAATAAATTTGGATGAATGAATGTGTTTTGTTTTACTGAATGAGGAAATTATTTGGACAGAAAATAATAAGGAGGAATGAATGGGTGCGCGGTAAATTGGCATTTAAAAAAGGTCGAAGGATTTGAAAATAAATGAACAAAAATTGATCATAAAATTGGCCAATAAATTGCATTTTCTGTGAGGTGGCCATAAAATTGGGGGAAAATTTCATTATTTGGAATACGCAATTTTGAGAGGGAGTGGTGAAGGTTTCGTACTTACCCTAATGTATCATTTTACCAATCGTACTTAATTTTGTTAATTTTTCCAAATAAATGTCAATTTGAATGCGCAATTCTTTCATTTAATGATAAAATTGATGGAATGAAATTTTGCAAATTAAATCAATTTTCAATTGAATATTTTGTTATAAACTTTACAAATTTGATATTATTTTATAGCCCTGGTTGGCAAGCATTGAAATTGAGTAAAGAAAGATGAAGGGATTTGATAAAAAATACAAAAATTATGACCAAAAAGTGGCCAATATGTACCAAAATCGAACAGTTTTCATTAGTTGGCCATAATTTTCTGGCCAAATGAGTTTGATCAATCATTTTGACCTCAAAATGCTCCACAAAGAGAGCTTAATCTAATGGCATAAAATTTTTAATAATATGAAGTATGTTTTGAAAATTTTGGCCATTGCGAAAAATTGGGTACAAGAAAATCTTATTAACCTTTTAAATCCTAAATAATATATTTAAATTAAAAATTTTTGAATATAATTTATATTAAAAGATGCAGAATTTTTCTCTCTACAAAATCATACCAAAATCACTAAATACGGTTGGGATTGAAGGAAGTTATGAATGCGCAAACATTGTCGACTTTCCTCAAATGAAATTGAAGGAAAGGAAGGGAGAGAATTAAGTGATTATGCCTTCACGGCATTTCCAACTACTGTGCTGAATGCTGATTGGCGCTCTTCTTTGCTACCGTACTTTCTCTTTCTTTAATCAAAGGAAAGAGTGATTGAGGCGTCCTCAAGGTCTTTTCTCCAGCTATTTTTTCCTTTGTGACAACAATAAATGTTCATATTTTCATATGTTTTTTAGATAATTAAAACTCATCAATAACTGAACCATTTTTGATGATTTTGATATGGTTTTGTAGAACGGAAAATTCACCAACTTTTGATTTGAATAATATTCCATAAATTTTTTATTTGAATGAATTATTTGGATTTTTACATAGACAAATTAATTCGTATATTCAGTGATTTAAACAATGATTGATTATGATTATATATTTTGGTTAATTATATTTTGATCAATCATTTTGATATTTAATATTCGATAAAAAGAGCTTAACTAAATTATATAAAAATTTTATTAATAGCTTAAAAGATTGCCGAAATATTGATGCACAAAATTTGGCGTGGCCATCAAAAAATTATATCCTAGAAAATTATTCTTAATTCAAAAATCAGCAAAATTGTCGACTTGACAAAAATGAAGGCTTTTCATTGACTTTTTTTTATTTATGGACAAAAATGTGGGGGCATTTCCACCCAAAACTACTCCCAAATGGATGCAAAATGTACGTCAAATGGAATTGTGGCACTAAATTTAGTTCAAAATGGTCTCCTACTCACTTTTTGGTCTTCCATCTTTCCGGACGACCAATTCTCCCTTTTTGTTGGCCAATGGTAAATTCATTGACCGGAAGGAATTGGCCAGACTCATTTTGAACACCAAAAAAAACATTTAATCCGTTCCCTCAGAATATTTATGAAATATTCTTCGGAAAAGACATTTTTTCCTTCCAAGACCAAATTGATTGTGGAAAGGTGAAATAAAAGAGAAATTAGATTTTAAAGAATATTTTAATAATTAAAGTAATCAAAAAATATTTAAATTAGAGAGGATTGGCCAATTTGTTGCTTTCTACATATTTTGCCATATTTATTGTCACATTTATAAGGGTACAAGGACAAATGGGGGAAAAAGTAAGGTGGCCCTTGGGGAAAAAGGAAAAGCCTAACAATATGGGAATAGAATGAAAAGGGAAGGAGGAATGGCCATTTTCAGCAAATTGTGACTTGGCCATTTTGAGATTAAAGGAGAAAAGTGCCGTTGGCTTCTTTTGCGCCTTTTTTGGCCAGCAATTTGACTTCCCAAATACGCCGGCCATTTTTCCTATTTTTGGAAAATTGTTGAAAGAAATGGAAAAAGGAAGAAATCTTCGAGGAGAGGGGGGGGGGGGGGGTGAAGGCTAGCAATGTTTTCATGGGAGGATTTTTAATCGGCCACAAAAAGATTTAGTTATAAATTGAAAAAGGTGGAAAATTGAATCAATATTCAAATTTAAAAAAGAATTAATAAATAATGCTATGAATATATTAGATAATTGAATAGGTGATTAATTATTGATTAAAATTTATCTATTTGAAGTCGGGGAATTACTGTTGTTTAAATTGGGTTAGGAATTAGGCTTATGGCCAAGAAAATTTGGCCAAATTAAAAAGAGGAATTTGAATTCAAAAAGACCAGTACATAATTGAATAAGTTTTTAGAGTTTAATTAGGTATAGTCTTAATAAAATTTAGCCAAATTAAAAAAGAATTTGTAATTCGAAAAGGCCAGCAAAATTGAATAAAGAAATTGATAGGTAAATGAATTTATGGTTTAAAGCTTGAACACAAAAAATGGCTTTCAACTTAACTTTTCGTCACTTTGTCTATGCATATATTTTTTGCCCCAAAGGTGCAATGCAAATTTTGTGTGAAGAGGATTGGCACACATAAAAATGTGGCCTCACAATTTTCTTCCCCAAATGTGCCCCACCAATAGATTTTCCACATTCACGTCCTTTGTTCGGCACCTTTTTTTGCCTCTTTTTTTCGCCAAAGAAAAAGTCCATGGCAACGCCCAACCGGCTGGCAAACAACAATTTTTTGGGGCGCCAAACTCCTTTTAAAATATTTGTGCGGAATTTGGCGGAGGTGGTGGTGGTTGGATTTGGATTCTCTCATTTTGGCCCCCATCAATTGTGGCCTTCTTTCTTTTGTTGTGTTTTCACATTCAAAAAAAAAAGAATTTTGGCCATTTTTTGCCCTGTGGCATTCTTCCAAAAATGAATAAATTTTCATCGCCCCAATGGGAGTTTGAGTGGTCTTTTACAAATTTTTCCTTGGATTCCAAATTCCAAACGAAACCATTTATTTTCTTTTTTTGATGAATTTGACTGGGACTAAAATTGTCGGTTAAACTTCCATCATTTGGTATTTTAAAAAGGATACCACATTTTTGGGAAGGAAAACAAAACATTTTCCGGAAGGAAATCAGAACAAAACAAAAACATTTTCCGGAAAGAAATCAGAACAAAACAAAAACATTTTCCGGAAAGAAAATCAGAACAAAACAAAAACATTTTCCGGAAAGAAATCAGAACAACAACAAAACATTTTCCGGAAAGAAAATCAGAACAAAACAAAAACATTTTCCGGAAAGAAATCAGAACAACAACAAAACATTTTCCGGAAAGAAAATCAGAACAAAACAGAAATATTTTCCGGAAAGAAATCAGAACAAAACAAAAACATTTTCCGGAAAGAAATCAGAACAAAACAAAAACATTTTCCGGAAAGAAAATCAGAACAAAAACAAAACATTTTCCGGAAAGAAATCAGAACAAAAACAAAACATTTTCCGGAAAGAAATCAGAACAAAACAAAAAACATTTTCCGGAAAGAAATCAGAACAAAACAAAAACATTTTCCGGAAAGAAATCAGAACAAAACAAAACATTTTCCGGAAAGAAATCAGAACAAAACAAAAACATTTTCCGGAAAGAAAATCAGAACAAAACATTTTCCGGAAAGAAATCAGAACAAAACAAAAACATTTTCCGGAAAGAAATCAGAACAAAACAAAAACATTTTCCGGAAAGAAATCAGAACAAAACAAAACATTTTCCGGAAAGAAATCAGAACAAAACAAAAACATTTTCCGGAAAACATTTTCCGAAAAAAAAAATCAGAACAAAACAAAAACATTTTCCGGAAAGAAATCAGAACAAAACAAAAACATTTTCCGGAAAGAAATCAGAACAAAACAAAACATTTTCCGGAAAGAAATCAGAACAAAACAAAAACATTTTCCGGAAAGAAATCAGAACAAAACAAAAACATTTTCCGGAAAGAAATCAGAACAAAAACAAAACATTTTCCGGAAAGAAATCAGAACAAAAACAAAACATTTTCCGGAAAGAAATCAGAACAAAACAAAAAACATTTTCCGGAAAGAAATCAGAACAAAACAAAAACATTTTCCGGAAAGAAATCAGAACAAAACAAAACATTTTCCGGAAAGAAATCAGAACAAAACAAAAACATTTTCCGGAAAGAAAATCAGAACAAAACATTTTCCGGAAAGAAATCAGAACAAAACAAAAACATTTTCCGGAAAGAAATCAGAACAAAACAAAAACATTTTCCGGAAAGAAATCAGAACAAAACAAAACATTTTCCGGAAAGAAATCAGAACAAAACAAAAACATTTTCCGGAAAGAAATCAGAACAAAACAAAACATTTTCCGGAAAGAAATCAGAACAAAACAAAAACATTTTCCGGAAAACATTTTCCGAAAAAAAAAATCAGAACAAAACAAAAACATTTTCCGGAAAGAAATCAGAACAAAACAAAAACATTTTCCGGAAAGAAATCAGAACAAAACAAAACATTTTCCGGAAAGAAATCAGAACAAAACAAAAACATTTTCCGGAAAGAAATCAGAACAAAACAAAAACATTTTCCGGAAAGAAATCAGAACAAAACAAAACATTTTCCGGAAAGAAATCAGAACAACAACAAAACATTCTCCGGAAAGAAATCAGAACAAAACAAAAACATTTTCCGGAAAGAAATCAGAACAAAACAAAACATTTTCCGGAAAGAAATCAGAACAAAACAAAAACATTTTCCGGAAAACATTTTCCGAAAAAAAAAATCAGAACAAAACAAAAACATTTTCCGGAAAACATTTTCCGAAAAAAATCAGAACAAAATTTCCGGTAAACAGGCGTAATTAATCTTTCCGTTCCCCAACCAATGAGAGTGAATCAATGTCATCGAGGGAAAAATGATGGAATAAAAATACGATAATTGATGGAAAAAAACATGGCAGGTGAAAAAAAAATGGAGAAATACAGCCAATTTTCATTGGAGAAGCCAATAAAAAATATTATTTGATAGATTTTGGGGGAATTGGCCTCAAATTGGAGGAGGCAAATAAAATTGGATTTTTGGATGGAATGAAAAAAACAGCCGGCCATCCATTCAGAGACGGCACGAAAATTATTGTGTGTGTGCCGCCTTTTGGACCGGACAATGCCAAAATATTACTATAGTTGAATGACGTGATCCAAAATTGGCAGTGGAAAAAATGGCAAAAATTGGAGGGAAATTGGCATATTATTTTTATAATTTCTCCGATCAATTTAAAAATGATTTCAATTTTTTGCCGATTGAATTCAAAAACTGTTGCCAGCTGCTGCCTCTTTTTATTCCCGCTTATTTTTTTGCTTCTTCCCTCACCATTTTCATTGCCATAAAATGTGAAAATGTTTATAGTTTATAGGAAAAGTATAATGAAGGCAATAAATTGACGGCTATTTAAAATGATTTATAAAAAATGAAAACATTTTTAGACTTTTTGGGCAAAAGTCAACGGAAAAAGAAAATAATTCCCCTCATTGGCCGCATTCGTAGCTTTTGGTGTGCCGTAAAATGAAAGGAAAAGCCGCATTGAGACAAAAGAAGGGATAAAGCTGGCCAAAATGGAAAAAATGGAGGAATTTTCCGTTCCAATTGGCGCCAAAGAGGACACAAAAGTGAAAAAAAATGTGGACAAGAGAAGAGATGGGCCCCATCGAAAGGGGGAAGGTTTAAGGGAAGAATTGGCCAAGCATAGAAATGGAGGGGGAGAAGCGGCTCAAGAGGATAAAGTGAAGGGGGAATAGAGAGGGGGATGTTTGGATGGGGAAGAGGCGAAAATGGCCGGTGGCGATAATTACAAAAAAAGGAATGAAAAAGGAAGATGGCATTCGAGAGGCTTTATGTGCCCCCACCCGAAAATGTGAAAGGGGGCCGGGGCCATCTTTCCCCCATTGGGACCTGGTGCCCTTGCCCTCCTTCTGAATGCTTTAAGGGCAAAAAACGGTGTCCTTCCATTCCAATTCATTTCAACAAAAAAGAAAAGGGAATATTTTTGTGCCATTGGCCGTGGACTCCATTTTTGCGCGAGAACAACAAATGAATGAAAGGGGAGAGGTGGCACGCAAATAGAAGAGAATAATTTAATCAAAAAATAAGATGAAAAATTGGATGTGACGGTGGTGGGTGGAGGGATTCGATGAATGACAAGTCAAAGAATTAATAAATATTATATCCATTTTTAATCATAAATATTTGGGTTCAGTCAAACCTCAAATCCCAAAGGAGAAAAATGTTAAATATATTTGAATTCCATCTTCTTTTCCCAGGGAATGTTTCAATACCTGCAACTTTTTTGGCCATAACTCAATAGGGAAACAACTAATCTGAGAAGGCAATATATCATTGGAAAGCTAAAAATGTCCTCTAAAAAGTGGCTGATTTAAATTTTATTCGATCAACACTATGAAAAAAGTTAGATGTCTTTGAATTGAATTTATTGAACCATGGAGGAAAAGTCACTTATTTTAAAAATCATTTTTAGTATTCAGAAAATTAGTGTGGCCACTTTTTAGAGGACATTTAAGGCTTTCGAATGGTATATTGCCTTCCTAAATTGGTTGCTTCCTTGTTGAGCTATGGCCGAAAGAATGATCTAGGTGATGGTCCTGTTTTAATTTGCTGATGGGTGCACATTTTCTTAATCTTTTTTTTTGGCTTCCAGGTGGAGGTCTAACTTGTAAGTTTCAAATTTAAAAGGACTAAGAAGTAAGTCCTGCTGACTCAAGATGCCAAAATGAAATGGCTTCCTCGAAAATTGGTGCCGCCCGAAATTTATTATTTCTTAATATTTGCTTTTAATTTCCTTGATGAGAAAAATAATCAAAAATAGAATTTTGAACACATAAAATCCCCCAAAAATTTAATTTCTTTCGGAAGGGAAACGTCAATTGAATAAATTGGCTGGATAGGAAAACATAAATTGGCCCCGCCGGTGTCAAAATGGCAATGTGAGAAGAAAAATTTGGGTAAACCCCTGCGCCTTTTTTGCCAGGGCCACTTTTCGATGTGCCTGCGGTGGGCTCCAAAATGGATGGATGAATTTGGAGGGAATGCCCTTTTACAAAGGGGAATGAATTTGGGCCAAAATGGAAAAGGGGGAAGAAAAATGTGCCAGCCAATGAAGGGGGACTAATTGGCATTTGGGGCCTTGAAAAATCGGCAATTAAACGAAGGAATTGGAGGAAATTGAAATGGCTAAAAATAGAAAATAAAATTATTGAAATTATAAAAATGATTTTCTATTACTTTGTCATTTTTAATTGTAATAAAGGGTAAAATGACGAAGTATGGAGAAGATGGACTATAAAGGCAAAATTTATGGGTAATGTTCGCAGAAAAGATGGACCCAAAAATGGAATAGAAATTAACTTTTTTGGGTAAAATGGATGAGCCTCCCTCTGATGATGTGGAAATACCAAAAATGGAATATGAAAAGTCGAAGAATATTTTTGGCAAAAACCTGCAAAATTGCCATTTTGGGTTAAAATAGCAATAAAATTGCCTGAATTGAAAATGGTGGAGTCAAAATTGGGCTCATATTTAAGTGTTTAATTGGGAAATGATGTATTGCAAAATATAGTAAGTATATTTTTGGATGAAAGATGAGCCCAAAAATTAAGGAATTTAGTGAGGATAATTAATAAAAAAAATTGCCGGAGATTGACAATAATTGGGAAAGTTGAAATTTGGGTGATATACCCTGTGGGAAAAATTCACATGGAAATTGTGGTGGTAGTGGTACTCAATAAAATAATTTATTCTGTGTTGCGTGTGCCTCTGCTGTTGGGTTCATTTTTAATTTGAATTCCGCCAAAATCCAATCCCACATTCCTACAAATTTTTGGGATTTGCCCTTTTCCAAGGGCCCAGCCGGCCGCACCTTTTTCAATAATTTTTTGAAAAATTTGAATATAGGAACCGCAGGCGAAATGAATGAAAAATGAAAGGGCAAAAGGATATAAGTATTATGTGTAGCCATAGGAACAAAAAAATGTACAAAATGGCGCCATTTTAAAGGGGAAATTCACATTATCCTTCCGCGCCGCCGGAGGGATGAGCCACCAAAAAGGTTGGCCGAATTGGTTTTGTAATCATTTTTAATGGAAATTTGGCCAATTTTAGACACATAGGTTTTTTGCAAAAATGTGCTCCTCAGTCAATTAAATAAATGAATTTTATATCAAATTAAATAGAATTTTTATATGAAATAGTGATGGTGATGGCATTTTTAGAATGAATCGAATTTGGCACATTTGAAGGGTTTTCTTTTACAAGTATTTTTAGAATGTATTGGCCATAGCGAAAAACTTGCCCCTTGGGCGTTGGGCCTACTCAGATTTCTTTGTCCCATGAAAGTGTGAGGTAGGGGGTGCCACTCATTAAAGTTGCGAAAAGTAAACATTCCGAACCGAGAATGGTTGAGAAAGTGATGGGAGAAATTGTTGGCTACTGCATTTTCTCACCCTCATTTCACATTTCTTTGTGGAATGCGGAATGCCATAATGGCCAAGGAAATGTTCAAAATGGATTGGAGATAAAAAGGGTTAATGGGAAAGTCAACAAAATTTTAATATAAATAAATAAAATTGAATGCACGGCCGAAAACAAAAATCCGTTGCCCATATTATAATGCCGGAAATGATGAATTTTTGGTGTGAGTTTTGGGCAGAAAAGTGACAATCCCCCAAAAGTCCATTTGTTAATTTTTTCCCTAAATGAATTTTTAGTTTATAAAATTTGCCCTTTTTCCGGAAAGAATTAATTTGCACTTTTTCCGGTTTTTCCGGAAAGAAAAATAATAAACACTAAAATTCATCAATCAAAGCTATTTATTTTATTCCGCAATGATGATTATTTATTCGGGTAAAGGCGGAGACAAAAAAAGGTGACAATTCTAAAATAGTAAAACAAATAATATAAAATTGGTTTAAAATTGAAAATAGAATAATGGATGGTCGGATTAAATAAATGAATTGCTGAAAATATCGAATGGATTTAAATGGATGGGAGGAAGCAATTCTGCTGGAGAGGAACAAAATTGAATAAAATGAATAAAACGAGAATTGATTTATTTTTTTTAATTGATGAGATTTGGGAGATCAAACAAAGAAGGTGAGGGCCAGATGAAATGGAATTTGATTAATGAATTCCATTAAAAATAATTTTGGTAAATTTTTTAATTGATAAAGTGGATAAATGAGGATGGGGTTCAGAGAGATGAAGAGTAGGATGGGATAATTAAGTCAACAAAATTGAGGAATATTGTATCGCGCACCAATTCTTTTCTCAATTCATTTTGTTCTCCGTGTCATCTTTTCATCAAATGGTCACTTGAGCGCCCAATTCATCGTCCATTTCGGCACTGTCGCCGCCATCGTCCTCAAATTCCTAAAAAATTTGTATAAATAGTGAAACCTTTTTAAGATTTTTATTATTATTTTTAGATTAATCATTAAACTATTATTTTTTATTAAAATACGGAAACATTTTTACGGAAAAATATTTTCAAACTTCATTAACTTCATTTTACAATCGCAAATCAGAACAAGCAGAATTTTAAAATCAGAACAGGCGGAATTATTAAAATCAGAACAGGCGGAATTAGAACAGGCGCAATTATTAAAATCAGAACAGGCGGAATTATTTAAATCAGAACAGGCGGAATTATTAAAATCAGAACAGGCGGAATTATTTAAATCAGAAAAGGCGGAATTATTAAAATCAGAACAGGCGGAATTATTAAAATCAGAACAGACGGAATTATTAAAATCAGAACAGGCGGAATTATTTAAATCAGAAAAGGCGGAATTATTAAAATCAGAACAGGCGGAATTATTAAAATCAGAACAGGCGGAATTAGAACAGGCGGAATTATTAAAATCAGAACAGGCGGAATTATTAAAATCAGAACAGGCGGAATTATTAAAATCAGAACAGGCGGAATTATTAAAATCAGAACAGGCGGAATTATTAAAATCAGAACAGGCGGAATTATTTAAATCAGAACAGGCGGAATTATTAAAATCAGAACAGGCGGAATTAGAACAGGCGCAATTATTAAAATCAGAACAGGCGGAATTATTTAAATCAGAACAGGCGGAATTATTAAAATCAGAACAGGCGGAATTATTTAAATCAGAAAAGGCGGAATTATTAAAATCAGAACAGGCGGAATTATTAAAATCAGAACAGACGGAATTATTAAAATCAGAACAGGCGGAATTATTTAAATCAGAAAAGGCGGAATTATTAAAATCAGAACAGGCGGAATTATTTAAATCAGAACAGGCGGAATTATTAAAATCAGAACAGGCGGAATTATTTAAATCAGAACAGGCGGAATTATTTAAATCAGAACAGGCGGAATTATTTAAATCAGAACAGAGGCTGAATTTAATCTTATTTAAAATTTTCATTGTGAATTATTTTAATTTATAAGATAATTATTTTTAGATTAATATTTGAAAAAAAGCTGAAAAATGTTTCAATCCTTTTTAAAATTTTCCAATAATAATATAGTATATTTATCAAATATCAAATTACCTCCTCATCGTCCATCTCATCGTCGAAATATGGCGCATTTGGTCCAACTACCATTCGTTGATGATTCTCTGGATGCCCACCAATTTGTTGCTGCGGTGCCATTTGACGTCCACCGCCCAATCCCAAAATTCGAAGGCGTTGACCACCATCCCCACCTCCAACCGGCCCATTTCCGCCCTGCCATGATCGATTGGCATTTTGTTGACCACCGCCTTCCATCATTTCAGTGTCCTGATGTTCCATGATTTGACCATTTCCTCCGACAATGACTTGTTGAATTCCTGAGGAGATATTTATTTTTTTATATTAAATTATTTTTTTTGAAATTTATTAATTTTTATTAACTTTAATTCTATAAAATTCACATTTTAAAATTCGAAAAAAATTTATTCTATTTTTAAGCCAAACCTTGTTGCTGTTGATTTGCAATGCCTCCAATTTGTGGTTGATCCTCATCTCCACCTCCGGCTTCTCTTTGTTGACCATCCGGGCCCCCTTCTACTGTTCCATGTTTGACAACGCGCAATTGGTCTTGTTTGAAGCCGGTGACCAATTTTTGTTGCAATTGGTCCAATTGTTGTTCCAAATAACGAATCCTAAAATATTTTTTGGATATAAAAGGAGGAATTTTCGTAACATTTAAATTCTTACATATTTTTTAAATTTTTTCTCTACCACTTACTTATTATCCTTGATATCCTGCGCTGCTTGATGACTCAATTTCAGATGGTTTACGTATTCTCGATGACCGGAAATGAGCTGGGCCCGATCATCCACCAAACGTTGATATTCCGCCTTTGTGAATTTGATATAAATTATTTACATTTCTAATTTTTACCAAAAAATTATCAATAATTTCGTTGAATTCGCGCACGGATGTTCCCTCCACAATTCGACCACGATAATTTTCCAGTTCACGATTTATGACGAAATTTGTCTCGGCCATTTGCTGTTGTTGGCTGAGAACGGTGGAACGCATCGGATAATTTCCTTGGATTGGAACACCGGCTGGTCTTAAATAAAATAATTTATAGACATTTTTAGAACATATTTAATTAAAAATAAAATTAGACCTCAAAACTCGAACAAATGACTGATGAGGCTGTCCCCCGGCTGGTATTGTGCGAGCCGACAATTCGCCAACAATTCCACCGGCCGGTTGTAATGAGTAAATTCCACCACGAGACAAATGCGGTGCACTGGATTTGAACATTGGCATTCGAGGGGCGCGCATTGTGCCCCCACCACGCATAATTCCGCCACTACCACTGCCGCCGCCACGACTTCCACGAGGTCGTCCACGAATTCCTGAATTAAAGAATTTTTAAAATTTACAAATTAAAATTTTTATATATGTTTTTTCTCTTTACATTTATTAATTCTATAAAGTTTGATAACATTAAAATTACTAAAATTTTCTTCCATTTTTTAAATTTAACTTAAACATTTGCATTAATTCCTTTTATTTGTTTGGAGAATAAATAAATGCTTTTTTTTAAATTTTTCTTTTTTAATTAATTTTATAAAGCATTTTCATTTAAAAATTACAAATTTTCTTCCCAAACCTGTTCCTCGCATCACTCCGGTGCCTGTTCCCCCTCCACGACTTCCACGACCTCCTCCCCGTCCTCTGCCTCGCCCAACACCACCTCTGCCTCTGCCACGGCCTGTAGAGGATCCTCCGGAATGAGCCAAATAGTCCTCATCGTCGGGGTCGCCCATGTCGAGCATATAGCGCTGTGGGCTTTCCCCATTTATAATATGTTCTTCCTCTTCGTCGCTGGGTTCGTCATGTTCGAATTCGTCGTATTGATCGTGTTTATCCATTTCACGCTTAAATTTCAAATAAATATTTTTCACATCCAATTAAAATTTAAATTTTTGGTCCTATTCATTTGAATAATGGTTTAGTTGAATATTTAATTTATAGATAAAAAAAAAATTAAAATATCGAAAATGTTATTAGGGTTATTATAAAGTTTATCCTAGATATATAAACATTATACTAAATTGATAGATCTGCTGGTTTAGAAGCATCATTTGATTATGTTTTGGCATGGGTTTAATATCCTTTAATTGTTGACCAAAACATGACAATTACAATTTATAATTTATATTCCATTTAATGCGTCTTGACCATATTCAATTTTGGATATATGGTTTGGGAATGTAGGATAAACTCATCTTAAACTATTATAATTATTTTGGCATTGGCCCTCATTTCAGTAAATTAAATATTAATCATTGTTTAATATAAAATTTTCAACTTTTAAATCAAAAATATTATGAATTTTCAATCTACATTTTTCACCAACCTCAATCAATTCTAATTGGTCTCGTTTCAATGCCGGCTGTGTATGATAAATTCTTGTAGAAGATGAGGAGGAGGAAACGACCACTCGTTTGGATGGCGACACAATGACATGCTGTGGCTGCGGCAGTTGTGGTTGTTGTTGCGGTTTTGTTGGACTAATCGGCGTAAGTTGTGGTGGTTTTTCTGCAGATGTCGATGATGAGACACCACCGCCGCCATTCCCTGCTGCGATTTTTTGCTTCATTTCAGTTTTGACTTCATCGCTGCCACCTCCAACTTCCATATCCATTCCTCTATCTTTGGCATTCTTTGCACGTTTTGGTGTTGGACGAGCACGGGTACGCGTTGAAACACCTTTAAATATTCAATTGATAAAATAATTATAATGTTTTAAATTGTGTTTGACCTATATTCCCATTTGAAAGTTTAAATATTAAATCAAATAAGAAACCTCCGGATTCAGTGTTTGGTGACGGGGATTGTCCTCGTTTTTGCTCCTCTTCCATGTAGCCCGCCATTTTTGCTCCCGGTTTAATCGATTCCCAAACTTCATGACATTTCTGTGCCGCCGAACGACGTTGTCGAACCATCGCTTGAGGCGGTGGCGGCTGTTCTTGTTCTTCCGATCCATCGCGTTCCTCCGATTCGTCCGACGCTTTTCTCTTCTTCAAATGCGTTTTCATCAATCCGGGTGGCATAAATCGTCTTTTGGATAATTGCTGTTTATGTTTTTACTAAAATATTTAAAAAATTGGTTAATAATAAAAATATTTCATTGTCAATTATTGACAAAAATAATGAAAAAAAATTATTTCAAATTTTTATAAATTCTTTATTCAGTTGTAAAGGCAAATATTGATCAAAATATAAACAAATGAAAATTAAAATTTAAATTAAGCGGCTTGCCAAAAAATGTTCGTTGATTTGGCTGCCCAATAAAATTGTGTGTAAGATTTTAATTTTTTTCTATATCTGCTGCTTTTTCTGTATATTTTTTGATGGCTTTTTTTTGCAATCTTCAAGGTACTTTTGTGTGATATGAGGGGTGATGGGGTATAAAACAGGATAAAGGAAAGAAGGAATTTTGTGTGTTGTGAATTTTTATTTGTGGAAAACCCGGATTGGATGTGCAAATATATTCTCATTCATTCATATAATTTCCTCTCATTCATCAATCCATTTCAATGGTGGTGAAGGTGGTCTCAATTGTTCTTCTTCGTTGGTGGTATTTGCTGCTTCATTTTCAGTGTTTAAATGCAGCCGAATATTATTATTTTGTTGTTGATGATTTTGTCGATTTTGTGCTTGCTTTGTTGTTGTTTTGCTGCGTATTTGAGGTTGTTTTGGATCACTAAATTCCATATTATTGTGAAAAAATAGGGGAATAAGTGTATTTTAGGTTCCATTTTTGTGCAACTAACCTGGATTTTTGCTTGATTTGATCATAATAATAACGATGCGGGGCGTCACACTGAAAATGGGTGCATCGATTATGTGTGGAAAATTGGTCATTTATTAATAATGTTAATATTTTATAAAATTGGAAAAATCAACCTGCGATGAAGCAGGAACAAATCCAACATTCTCTTCTCTTCCTCATTTCTCATCATCTTTAACAAACCATGATTCCGCGTTGACAATTCCCACGGTTGAATTCGGCACATGGTTGTGTTCCAGGCGTATGGCGAACATGCAGAAATGGGCATTTTTCCTTACCTTTCCGGCAACACAAACGTTGATAGAAATCACAAATTGGCATTTGATGTGGAAGAAGTGGGGAATGTGGACCACCCGGGCAGTTGTCAGCATCACCAGTTTCTGCTGGGCATAGGCCACGGAGGAGTCTGAAAATGTTTGGGAATATTAGTAAATTTTGTTGGCTTAAGAGTTAGGTTAGAGCCAAAGGTTTAGCTTAACGGTTTATATTTTACCAACAAAAATGTTCGATCCAAAGTTATCCAATTTTTCCAAAATTTAGGTCTCATGTTCGAATCCGCTCATCAGAGGAAAATATTTTGTCGAGCTTGATTTACTATACTTTTAGGCATTTAAATGCATTCTTTAATACACTCTAAATACTGTCATTTATGTAAAAAATACGAACTATCCCAAATGGCTGGTGGTTTTCTAAATTTCATTTTTATATTTTTTTTCTTATAAAATTATTTGAATTATTTTCGGATATAACTCACCGATTGCAAACCCGTTTTGTTGTATGCTCCACACTTCCATTATGCTCAAATGTACAGAATATGCCATTTTGGCAGGTGCCCGTTTCCGCAAATTGATAGCATTCCTTTGTCCCACTTTGCAGTCTTTTTCCATTCTTCATTATCAATAGGGTGTTGTTGGCGAACCGTTTTTGTATGCGATTTCGTGGCGAATGAGTTGGATGAGGTGGAATTGCGGAATGGGTTGTTGGACTTTTTACTTTCTCTTGTTGTGCAATTTCAACCGGTGGTTGCGGTTGTGGAGGATGTCGAACCCAAGTCCGTCCATTTGGTAAAACATAGCCTCGTTCATTTTGATTCAAAATTGGTGGTGGAGGAGGCACGGGAGGTGGCGGCAATGATTTCGCTCTCGAAGATTGCTGTGATGGAAAATTTTATTTAGTGATAACTGATAATTTAATAATTTGTGGTTTATCAAGACCTATAGTTTATCCCAGATTCATAAAAAACATATAATCAATTTATAGATTTCTTCAAGACGCATTATTTGATTATGATTTGGTTTGGGTTTAACCAATTCTAATTAGTTTTGAACCCATAATTATATACCATTCAATGTGTCTTCTTGACTAGCTCTATACAATTTAGTGCAAATGGTTTGGGAATGTGGGATAAACGACTTAAACATTGTCATAACATACTATTTTTTTCGGCAAATTAAATACTTAAAAAATTAAATTACTTTGTTCCTTCTTCCACTGATTTGTTGGCTGGTTCCCTCCATCGGTGAGAGTTCACCGGCCTCATCCGAATCTTCATCGTCTAAATCCATATCTTCCGGTGGTTGCCGTAAGCCCACGAATTTCCATTTGGATAATGATTCCGGATAGGGAAATTCGATGCCTTCGGCGTTTTGTGGTCGTTCACAATTCGGTGGTAAATCACTGTCCCGAATGCGTCCATTGAAAAGCATCATCATTCGCCAATTTTTGGGCATTTCCGGATTTTCCATCTCTTCATCCTCTTCTTCCTGTTCATCACCAATTTTAACACTTTCCGGACTGCTCTCCGTGGTTGTGGCTGCCAAATTTGGTTGTTGATCACCTCCATTTACATTTTGTGTTGGATTTTCTACCGCTTCCTTTGTTCGATCATTTTGCTGATTCTTTTTGGCTAAAATTAAATTATTTTATTTAAAGTAATATTTAATTTGGCAAAAAGCAGTTAATGAAAAAGAAAAGTAATTTAAGAATGATTTATCCAACCTTCCCAAACCATTTTGGATAGAATTGGTCAAGACGCATTGAATGGTATTAAACGGTTTAAACCTATTTTGGTTTAATGATTTAAGACCAAATTAGAATTGATTAAACCTAAAGCCAAATATAATCAAATGATGCGTCTCGACAAGATCTATCGATCGAGTATAGTTTGTGGGGCTAATAAGCTAGAATAAAACACCGAACCATTATAATCTTTATATTTTCGTCACATTTAATGTTTTTTGGCCATCTTTTTTATTTATTTGTATCTAAGCACACCTAAATTTGCCAATGCCTGCTCATTGATCACCGTCCTTTTGCCAAATGGATTGTTGTGGTCTTCGGAGATGGCCTCACTCAAATTGGATGCATTAATGTGCAGTTCATCGGAAATAGGCACAGTTTCAGTTGGCGATGGAATTGTACTTAAATTATGACTATAAATTATTGATTATTTTTAGTACAAACCTTGGCAATATTGGTGGAGATGGCAGAATCGACTGTTGCTGAAGAGCATTTGGAATGGAAGACACAGTGACTTTTGTCGGAGGCGGATTGACCAAATGATTTTGTGAAGATTGGACGGCTTAAATTGTTAATTCAAATATTAATTTTAATTTAAAAAAATCCTTACTTGATGATGAAAAAATCACATTTCGACCAGCAAAATTGGATGTTGTCAATTGTTGCGGCGGTTGCTGTCGATTTATTGTTGGAAATGGTGGTGCTGCGAAAAACCCTTGCAACGGGAGTTGATTGAATGAAGGAGGCGGCGGCAGTGTTGGCAATGAAAAGGCGGACGGCGGCTGCGAATTCAAAACATGAGGTGGTTGTGGTCGAAATTGGAATGAATTGGCCGGATATATGTAGGAAAGTGAAAGTGGCTGCTGCTGTGCATTTTGATTTTGTTGATGAGGCACCGGACGAGGAAAGAAACCCTTTAAAATTTAAAGGTTTTATTGTGTTAGTGTTAAATTCCAATAGGTGACATCGCTTATATTTAGAGCTAAACCGCTGCAGGTTTCAATTAATCTTTTATGTGCTATTAATGAACAAAATGGGTATTTGGGAAATGTGCAGAAATGTATGGCAAAATTTTATAAACCCTAGCCAGATTAAACCAATCCCTAATTAAACCCAGAAGTTTAAACCTAAACTATTGTGAAACCGGTTTAATCTTAAAATTTTTGCTGATGATCAACTACAATCATTCCACAAACCGTGCTATTTGCGTTTGGTGGTCCCGTCTGTGGCTGATGCTGATAGTTGTTGTTGGTAGAGTATGCATTGTTGTTGATGAAATAATTCCGAGTTGGGTACATCGCTCTCTCCATTTGATTAAAAATGGTATAAACAATAATGTGAAAATAATAATGAAATTTGCAAATCATAAAATATTAAATACAAAAACAAAAAATGGAATAATTTATTTATTCATTCAAACAAAGGTAATTGTCCGACTTTCCTCATTTCTCTATATTCTGGATTTCCTTTTTCTTTCATCAATGTGGACGATTCCGGAATCAACTTTTGACCATTTTGTCCCCGGCCAATTATAACACCAAGTTGGTCTTCAGCAATGGTCAACAAAAATGAAGTATTTGCTTCTCCGTAGCCCAAAACTCTGGCCAAAATTATGTCTCCGGGTTGCACGAATTTGTACAATTCAACCTGTGATTTAATTGAGAGTAATTTTAGAGCATCCAAAATTAGTTTGGTAATACCTTGTCCCGTTCCTTTTCTCGACAATCCTCCTTCCTCAATGTGGAATTGAACTCGCTTAACAACATTGTGTCCTCCACACTGATAATGGAACATTTTGCAAATTTTTGTGTAATCAATTCAACCTAAAATTTTAAAATGAAAATAATTGTTTAATAAAGTAGTAAACCCGAGCGGTGACAATTTTTCCGGGCGACGGAACCAAATGACTTTTCTCTTCAAAATTCCTTCTGACCTCAACCATTTTGGTTTTTCCATTTTTCTTTAAAGTTTTTAAAATTATTTTTTCATTCTATTAATACTGACCAAATCTTTTGCATCAAAAATGTGAACATAGCCGGTCAATGAAGCCATTATTGAACCATCATGAGAATCATAGCAGCCATTCCCTGCTTGATATCCTTCAGATGCAGAAAAAAGTTTGTCACCTGTAATTTGTTGACAAATGAATTTAAGTTATTAATGTAAAACCTGGAATAACTATAATACCCTCTTGCTGTTGCGCCTGTACACTTTCAGCATTTGATGTAGTTGGTAATGCGGAATCTAGTTGTGTCATCTCCATTTTGGCTAAAACTAAAAGGGTCATTTAGTTAATTGTTAAATTTTTTAATGGATTGTTCAAAGGCGTTTTATTCTTAAAACTGATTTTTCTTATTATCACAATGAAAACTTAGTTTTTTTTCAGATTTTCAAGGATTTTTTCGGGATTTCGATTCCGGCAAGTTTGTTTCACTCCTTTCCCTTTCACAAATTTTTTATTTGTTTACTTCTTATTATTCTTTTCTTTGCTTTCTATCTAATTTTTATTTTTCT
Source organism: Pratylenchus scribneri (assembly GCA_030063045.1). Taxonomy (NCBI): domain Eukaryota; kingdom Metazoa; phylum Nematoda; class Chromadorea; order Rhabditida; family Pratylenchidae; genus Pratylenchus; species Pratylenchus scribneri. The sequence goes on along the minus strand of JAQSEB010000020.1, from coordinate 1,172,218 downwards.
TTTTTTTCATTGCATTTTTGCAAATTAAAAAAAATCAATAATGCCATTCTAATAATACCTAATTTATAATTCAATCATGGTTCGGAATTTTGATAAATTTATCGATTTCGATAAAATTGAGTTTTCTGGCGAAATCTCAATTATTTTATCAGATTTTTGGGAAGTCGGAAATTCAATTAAATATTTTGATTGAAATATATTTATGCAATATTTATTAATATGTACAATGATGAATATGAGGCAAAATACAAATGAATATGAGGCAAAATACAAGTGAATATGAGGCAAAATACAAGTGAATATGAGGCAAAATACAAGTGAATATGAGGCAAAATACAAATGAATATGAGACAAAATACAAATGAAGGGTAAATCCGAATATCACAGGGGAAGAGAATTCATTCAATTGTTGCGGCCGCACAGAGCAATCAGCCAGTGTTGATTTGTTTGTTCCTTGTGTTGCTTCAAACAGTTTTCATCTGATATCTGAAAAACGAAAGATTTAGAAGTTTGAATTGATAGATTTGAAAAACTCACTTAGTTGCAGCCAGCCAGGGATGAGCCAGAATTTCTTTGGTTGTTGCCCGTCTTGCTATTTTCGGTTCCACCATTCTGAGGATTATCTGCTTCGCTAAAAAAGTTGCATTATTAAAGAAAAGTAAAAATGTCCCAAAAACTAACCATTTTCGCTCATCCGGCTTGGAAATTTGATTGATTTCAGTCTCTGTTTTTGAATGATTGATGAAACACTGTCGTGCCCACTGCCATACGGGAATCGTCCGGTCATCATGACGTAACTAAATAAAAAGTCATTAAATGTTGGTAATTATTAAGGAATAAATAGACTCACCAACATACTCCTGCGCTCCATATATCCACACTGTTTCCATGGTAGGTTTGGCCGGTCAAAAGTTCCAATGCAGCATAAGGCCTCGATCCACAATGCGTGTTTGAATGCTCCCCGGGACGCAGTTGACGTGTGAAGCCAAAATCGCCAAGCTTGACATTGAAACATCGGTCCAGGAATATGTTTTCGCACTTGAGGTCTCTTAAAAAATGGGAATTTAGCAAGTTTAAATGCGTAAAAAGCGATAAAAAAAAACCGACCTGTGAAGGATGTATTGCCTCTCCAAGTAGATTATTGCCTCCATTAGTTGACGGAAAAGGAACTGTGCTTCATGCTCAACCAGGTACTGAAAAAAAAGTGTGTTCTTGTAAATTTAAATAAAAAAAATATCACCAACCTTTTCCTCTCTTGCACGAATGTGGTGAAGTACTGAAATTGTATGAATTGGATTGTATTAATAAATTAAATTTCCCTGAACTCACAATCTCCATTCGCGGCATATTCTTCGTTTATTGCGACAAATTCTGGCGTTCTGAAGATTCCTGTAATTGTATGAATTGGATTGTATTAATAAATTAATTTCCCTGAACTCACCCCAAACTCGAACAATATTAGGATGTGCAAGTCGTTTGATGATATTTAATTCCCTCTCCATAAAGCGCTCAATATATTCTCCTTTGGCCCGCTTGTCGATCAGCTTGATTGCAACCATTGTATTTGGCGTTCCATCGATTGTTGCTAGAGCCTGGTGCACCCGGGAGTGTGTGCCTGCGCCTTTAAAAAGATGGAATTAATTGTTAAAATAGTATTTGCTAAATTGACTTACCAATTTGTTGCTGAATCTTGATGCCGCCTTGTAGAAGAGTCTCTTTGATCCGAAGAAATGCTGGGTCCGTGTTAGCATCAGCGCCATTTCCTGTTGTATTGTTGACGGGAGCCATTGAGTTGAGTTTGAAGATGGTGAAGGGCAGCACAGCGTTGAGGAGGGACGAGTAGAAATGTAGTTGTGTTGGGTGTTGGGAATTGTTGCTGGTTGTTGCCATTTTTGGGTTTTCTTAAATAGTGAGCAGAATTAAATGATGAAGTTTTTTGTGGATTTTCATACAGTGATAAACTACGAAATATACGGTATACAATATCCATGAGGCTGAGGCCACAGGCCATACATACTATACCACCAATCAATATATCGATTGGTATGCTATAACGTTTTCTCTTTCCATCATTTTCCCCTTTTCCAGCAGCAGTTTTTGTCACCCACTTTATTTTAACTTAAATTCAAATCTTTAAACATGGATATAAAAATTTTAACCGCGGGCCATTCTTTTGGACTGACTGAGGACCAAGCCAAATAAGTCAACCACTTTCCATGCTTTGCTCGACTTTCTGACCTAGTATATAGGTAGTCAAGATTCAAGAATCCCACCCCGCGCTCCCATACTGCTACTACCCTTATTGATTGCCCTGTTTGGTACGTATACGTACACGAATTTAGTACTGTCTGTGCAACTAAATTATGTTTTGGAGCGGAGCTAAGATCTTATTATTATTATTGATTGATTAAGCTGGTAAAAATTAAAAAAATGAAAGCTTAGGTAGGTTAGACAAAGGTGGGAAACGGAACATGAACGCAGAGCAGCAGGACGCAAGCGCCGAAGGATTATTGCGCTTCGAAATGCTTTAAGTTTTGAGATTACAATTTGCATATTTATTATGCTTTGCTTTAAGCTTTATTTTTATAAGTTATTTTTGATGATAGTTTTGTTTAGTTAAACGTTAAAACCAACATTATTTTATTATGTTTATGTGAATTATTGGTTAACAATTAACGCTTATTGTTAGCTTTCATGTCAAAAAATGAATAGGTAAAATACATATATTCAATCAATACTTTCAGAATTGAATAAAATTAACAAAATTGCCAATTAAAAATCAATCATTTACATCAAAGAAATGAGTTCTCGTTATCAGTCAACATCACGTGGAACAATTGAGCCAAATGTTTCAGTAATATTTCCGGATGCGGCTGATCGGTCAGAAGATTATGAATGGTAAACATGAATTAATCTTTTTTTTTCCAAATTGTATCATCTTTTTAGGATTGGTGGACGCATTTGTAATGGAATCTCCAACGAATTTCCTCGCATTTTATTCAGGCCAGAATCTCGTGATCCTGATGATCTTTACCTGATCCCAGCGTATGTCTATTAATAATGTTATGTTAAGCTAATCAAGAAAATAATTTAAGATCACTTTCTTGTGCTGCATCTCTCCAACTTCTCACAAAAGCGCAGCGAGCAAAGAATGATTTCCACAATCCTCCAGGACTTGGGGAGAGTATGCTGGCCTTAGTGCCCAAGAAAGGAAAAGTTGTCAGAGTAAGTAGTTTATTATTTATGAAAATTTTAATTCGATTTATTTAAGGGCATGATTTACGATATCAAAGATAGGGGATTCGAGATGATTAATGAAACGGTATGTTAGCAAAAAACTAATTTATCTAAATTTTTGCATTTTCAGCACTTCAAGGTCGATTGTGTACTCTCTCCTGGTAATCAACCCAAATGCTATGCCGGTTTTTTCGGCGAAGTCGCAATTTCTCAATCATTAACCAACAAAGTCACGGTGAGAAAACTACACAAAATACAAAATTCAAATTAACAATTCGCATGTTGTAGATTATTCCAAATGTCGTCTACGTTGGTCATGTCGACCCGAAAATGCTCATTACAAATAATAATTGTAAAGAGAGTGGAGCCAATACGGAAATCCTCTTCCAACCAGAATTGGTCGAAATCGCTTATGTGAAGCCTTTGGAAGAGGTCGATGACTTCACGTATGTGAATGGCATTAAAACGAGAAGTCAATATCTAAAATGGAAGTAATTTTTGGGGTTTCAATCAAAATAAAAAATAATATTTTTTAATTTCTTATAATCAATTACTTAAAATTTACAATTTATCAATTTTGTTACTAATTTTAATTTTAGCCACCATTTTAGTCTGCTCAATTCCTGCGTAAGTCTTTATTTTCTCTTAACTTTTCATTTCGACTTTTTACAGCCTTGGAATACGCATCATATAATGAAAGTCGGCGAACATCAAGGTGAACGACAGTACACCATTCCAAAACCGCCGGCCAGGAAATTGCGACAAGTTGTTCTCTGGTATTTTAGTGGAAATATTGTTGTGCGATGCAATGTTCCAAAAACTTTGGTGAAAATCACGGAAGGAATGGAACGGGCGGTATATTTTTTGACCATTTATTTAAATGTTTTTTTTTTTAATAGCGTGCCAACATGAATCATATAATGGCTAAAAGCCTTGAATTACGCGATGGAGAATGCCTTTTGGCCACAATCATTTATAGCGGTAATCAATCAAATTCATCCAATATTCAAAACTCTAATTAACCTATTCAGAATTTTGCGACTCTTACTATGTGGAGAAATATTTTATGATCACTGATTCAAAAAAGAACTATATTCGAGTTCCACCGCCAGGGCAACGAAAGCTGGAAAAACGAATTACCTTACATGGATTTGAAGAACTTCATGAAGTAAGTGGATATTAAATAAAGCCTTAATAATCCATTAAATTTATTTTAGTATTCTGTTCGAATCCAAGAGTCCACCCAATTCAAAGGTTTCTTCGTCTGTGAGCCACTTCGCAATTGTCTGATCGCCGACCCAAAGAACCTCCTTCGCAACGTTGTATTGGAAGAACATCAAGGAAAGGGAGAATTCCCTCTCCCTGTTTGGATTCGTCTGGAAAAGAACCACCACGATCGATTGTCACAATTCTCCATTACGGAATTGAACCGGGAAAGCGGCGAATATTCGCCAAAGGAAAAAATGATGGACTATCCAAATGTGAGCAAATAATTACAAGAAAATTGTTCTTAAATTCTATTATTTTGCAGATTTCTGGCTGTGGCATTTTGGTCTGTCTTGCAACGGGCACCGTCTTTTCCAAGGATCATCCTCAAAAGAACATCCGTCTCGACCCATTGGACAAATATGAAGTACAATTGGGACATTTCTTCTATTTCAACGCCGCATATTGGCCGGAAAAGTCGCTTTATTTGATCGGAAATTTTCAACCAATTTCGGCGGACATCATGGAACCAATTCCGACCTTCTATCTCGAAAATCGCCTTTTGGTAATTTTAATAATAAAAATGTCAATTTTAATAAATTTTTGTTCTCAGTTTGAAGAAGAATTCGATTGTTATTGCCCACAGGCGAGTGAGACGCATTACAGTCAAACATTTGGGCCTATTTCGGATCCCTTGATTCTGATAACTGCTCGAGGTAAAAATTTTAGCACAAATTAATGCCGAAAAATGGATTGGATTTGCTTTTCAGCAAGAATGAAAAAGATTGAATGGCCGAAAAAGGCAATTGGATACGTTGGATACAATGCGGACTTTGAGCCAGGACTCAATTCGAAAATGATGCTCTTCAACGAATTAATTGATGAGGAAGCAGAGGTTAGTGTATTGGATAATTTTGATTTACAAAAATATTAATTTGATTTTTTTTGCAGGAAATAACATCCGAAATAATGCTCATTCAAGGGGAAAACAATTACAAAAAGTGTCGCTGCTATGATCTATGGCATTTGGTCCACGATATTCGCTCCAAAACGCAAGGAAAGAAGGGAATGATGAATGAGGAGTTGTGGCAACGTTTGCATAAATTGGAGAAGAAAATACAGCCGATGATTGAAGAAATGGAGGAATGAATTAAATTGAAGATTTTTTTGGTTTTTGTCGTAAATCCCAAACATATTGATTTGATTAAATCCCAACCAAATTATTTATTTTGTTTTATTTTTTAAATCCCAACCCAACCCTCTATAATTTGATTTTTAAATCCAAAAATTACTGATTTGATTTTATTAATCACAATCCTCGACACCTTTTTTATTGATTACACATTACACAATTCTATCAAATTTTTTGGATAAAATATTGGACTTTTTGATTTTTAGATCATTGAATTTTTATCGATTGTCGAGTTAGTACTAATAAATTTTACAACCATTTAATCAAATAATAGCTTTTTAACATACAAAAATGACTTCAATAATCAAATTGGAAGCATTGTCCGGCGTTCAAGATGATGGGCCATTATGCTACCTTTTACAGGTTTTTTTAAAATTGAATAAAATGAATTAAAACTTAATTAGGTTGATCAAGTCTACTTTTTATTGGATTGCGGTTGGGATGAACACTTCGATTTGGCCTACATTGATGCCATCAAAATGCGAATACCCCAAATCAATGCGGTGCTAATCAGCTATGGCGATGTCCCCCACATTGGTGCCCTTCCATATTTGATCAAATCCGGCCTAAATTGTCCAATTTATGCAACGGTTATTCGAAAATTAATTTTAATTATTTAAAAATTCCAAAAAAGGTGCCAGTCTGCAAAATGGGCCAACTTTTCCTCTATGATTGGCTAAATGGCCACATAAATGTTGAAGATTTCAATCTTTTCGACTTTGACGACATCGATACGACATTTGAAAAAGTCCAACAAGTTAAATACAGTCAGACCGTGAGTTTTGGCCTTTAATCAATTTTGAATTCCTCATTTTTAATAGATTTTATTAAAAGGCGATAATGGCCTCCAAATTACACCATTCCCAGCTGGCCATCATATTGGCGGCGCAATATGGCGAATTACCAAAATGGGCGATGAGGAAATTGTTTATGCGGTCGATTTTAACCATAAAAAGGAACGGCTACTGAATGGATGCACATTTGATGGTAAAAATTTAAATCGATTTAATTAATCTTGATTTGGCGAAAAACGCCAAAATAATTGGAATGGTTTAAGGAGGGTTCTGTACATTCACAAACCAAATATACCCAAAATTGGATAGAGCTGGTCAAGACAAGACGCATTGAATGGTATATAATTTGTCATTTAGTCTAAAATTAAAGGGTAATAAACGGTTTAAACCAATTTTGGGTTAATGATTCAAAACTAATTTAGAATTGGTTAAACCCAAGCCAAAACATAATCAAATGATCGATCTTGACTTGACAATTCTATTAATAGAGCATTGAGTATAAAGATATATTTTTGAATAGTTTTATTTTCGATTTTTTTGAATAAATAAAATTTATTATAGGAATTGGTCGTCCAAATTTGCTCATAACCGACGCATTCAACACCCTCTACAGCCAACCAAAGCAAAAACAACGAGATGAGAATTTGATGCTGAAATTGTTGTCCACCGTTCGAGATGGGGGCGATGTGATGATTGTGATTGACACGGCAGGCCGGGTGCTGGAAATTGCCCATTTGTTGGATCAATTATGGCAAAAGTTTGTTCAATATTTTAATTAAAATCAACCCACAAATTAATTTATAGAAAAGAAGCCGGCCTAATGGCCTACAATTTAGTGATGTTAAGTGCGGTTGCCTCCTCCGTAATTGAATCGGCCAAATCCCAAGTGGAATGGATGTCCGATAAAATTTTGCGAATCTTCGAAACCGGCCGTCAAAATCCATTCCAATTCAAACATATCCGATTTTGCCATACACTCAACGATTTGAACCGTGTTCGTTCACCAAAGGTAACCGCAAATTAAATTAAATTGGAGCGGTGGGAAAAGCTGGAAATTAATTCATCTCGAAGAGAATGAATAGTGCCTATTGAGCTTATAAATTTAGTCGAAAAAACAAATAGTCTTAGTTCGGTGGTTAATCTTCTACGTCTACAAAATTTAGGTCTCAAGTTCGAACCCGCCCAGGGGTAGTTATTTTTTTCAATGTCGAACAAACTTTTTTTGCATTTTCATGGTATTTACAATAATTATCAACTCGAAATAATACCAAAATACCCTTCAAAATCGTTTCCCGAAACTCACTAATGTTATAGACAAAGAAAAGGAATTTTATTGATTTTTTCCAAAATAATTTCAACAAATTATTTTTAAGGTCGTTTTGGTTAGCGGATTGGACATGGAGAGTGGCTATTCACGTGAACTTTTCTTGGAATGGTGCACGGACACAAAAAATATGGTCATTGTGACAGGTTTACAAAAATTTGTACTACCTCCTAATTTCAATAATTTACGGGTTAAGGTCGATCCGGTGAACGAACATTGGGCACAAAATTGATTCGAATTGCCGAATCCCGGGAGAAGAAACGTGCCACAAACAATATGGTCACTTTGGAAGTGAAAAGACGCATCCGATTGGAGGGCGTCGAGTTGGAAATGTTTTTGGCCCGAAAGAAGGAGAAGGAACAGGAGGCGGCAATACAAAGGTGAGAGGGCGCAAATTTAAAAATTTTGGGGTATTTTTACAATAATTTTTAGATTGGAAGCGGTGCGGAGAAATGCTCGATTGGAGAATTTGGAATCGTCGGAGGAGTCGGATGACGATGACATGATCGCCGCAGTGGTGGCCGCCGTCACTTCTCGTGGCAAAATTGGAGGGCCAAGCGGTGGAATAAATCAGCCAAAATGTTAGTGAAAAGAAAATTATTTTATTTTCTTTAAATTTTATTTTTACTGGAAAATAAGCTTAAAATTTTGTGGTAGTTATTTCTAAATTTTAGACCATTTTTTTCAATCAATATTATAGGTCTCTAATGAACGAATTAGGTATAATCAAGGTGTGGAAATATGTTTTTTATCACCTGAAAAAATACTTGCCTCTGAGTGGATTCGAACCCGTGACCTAATAAGGTTCCCCTCGGGTCGAAAATTAAAATTTTTTTAAAAAACTTCTGACAACATAGAATAAAGGAAATTCAAAATTTTTCCATCATTTTTTCAGTGGATGAACAACAAAGAAAATTGTCCATGCCAATGCCAAAAACATCGCCAAGTCAAATTGCCAGCGGCAATGTTGGGGGAGGAAATGCGGCCACTTCCTTGATGAACAATTCTTCATCAAGCCAATATGATATTATGCGTCGTTTTGAACAAAATCAGCGTGTCTCCTTTTTCAAACAAGTTGGTCCTAAAATTATTTAAATTCTAATAAATTATTTTTTTTTTATAGAACAAAAAACAATTTCCAATGTTCCCATTTCAAGAGGAAAAGTCAAGAGTGGGTTTTTTAATTAAATTATTAAAAGATAAAAAAAGAAATAAAATTTAAAATTTGTCAAAATCCGAAAACAAATTAAAATAATTTTAAAAGAAATAAAATAAAAATCATTGATCTCTAAAGTCTAAATTTATTCCCATCAAATCAAATAATTTTAGATTAAAGTATTTTTTCTGGGTCCCTGAATTAATTGTCAAATGAAATTTAAAATAATAAAATATTAATAAAGTTTATATTTTTTCCAGTGGGATGACTATGGGGAAATAATTCGCCCGGAGGAGTATATCATTGCGGATAACACGGCTTCTGGTCAATCGACGGCAGCCGCAGCCTTTGCCCAACAACAAATAAAAAAGGAGAAAACAACGCTGGATGAGGAAATTGTTGGGGTGGATGGCGAGGATGGGGGAGGAGGCGGTGGTGATGATGATGGAAAGCAACAACGATCCCAACAACAACAACCGGCACAAATCATCGAGGAATGGCCCACAAAATGCGTCAGCTTTGTGTCCAAAATTGAGGTGGTCTAATTTAATGATTTACCAATTTTTAAATAAATTAAAATTACCATGTTTTTTAATTTATTTATGAATTAATTTATTAATTAAATTAAAATATTATTTTTTAATCACCAAAAAATTGACAGATCCTTTGCAAAGTGGAATTCATCGATTTTGAGGGCCGTTCGGATGGGGAATCCATCAAGAAAATACTCAGCCAAATTAAACCCAAACAATTGGTCAGTACAAACAAATCTCAATAAATTATCAACAAATTTTATTTTAAAGGTTATTGTGCACGGCTCGGCCCAGGCCACCCGACATTTGGCCGAATATTGTCGCCACAATGGAGTGGTCCAAGGCAAAATATTCACACCAACCTTGGGAGAAGTGATCGATGCCACTATTGAGTCTCACATTTTTCAAGTGACACTCACCGATCAGCTCATGTCTTCGCTCATTTTCCAGACGGTAAAATAAACCAACTTTTATTTATTTTGGTTAAGCATTTAATTTAATTAGTATATTTAACATTATCATTAATAAAAAATTAGTCAATAATTAAACATATAATGCAAATTATGCTCTTTTCAGGTGAAAGACGCCGAATTGAGTTGGTTGGATGCCCGTCTAATTCGCAAATCTGCATTGGTGCCAACCGCCGTCAATTCACAGGAGGGTGAAGTGCAAATTGATGAGGAGGAAAGGGCAATAAATGGCAATGAAGAGCAACATGAAGAAATGACAGAAGAGGGCGAAACATCGATGGCACAAGAGGAGGAGCCAATGGATACGCAACAAGAAGAGGCAGAAATCCCATCAACTTCTGCTGCAGCTGCCGTAGTTGTTGACAATTCAAGGAAAACGGCAGTGTCTGCACCGGATCAACTTTTCTTGGAATTGCTCGCCTCCAGCGCAATACCTCCACATCAATCGGTGTTCGTCAACGATCCAAAATTGACCGATTTAAAACAGGTGGGTCAAATTTTTTAAATAATATTTTATTAGATATTTTTGACAACCAAAATTAACCAAAAAATATCTGAATATTTATTTATTTTGAACCTAAAATTCCTCCATATAAAAGACTCAAAATTAATCCAAAAATTCCACAAATCTCCATTTATTAATTTTTTCACCCCACTTTAAGCTGCTCGCAGCCAGCGGCTTCCACGCCGAATTCAACTCGGGCGTGCTTTACGTGAGCAACATTGCCAGTGTGCGACGCAATGAGGCTGGCCGATTCCACGTTGAGGGATATGCGTGTGCGGATTATTTCAAAATTCGAGATTTGGTCTATGCCCAATTCGCCATTGTTTAATGCTTTTTTCCCTCACATTTTTTATGCCCCTTATTTAATTGTTAAAATTTATTTTTCTTGTATATTTCGATCTCTTTTTTTTATTTTTTAAATTTTGCATAAATTTATTTAAAAACAATGAAGATTTAATGATTGAAATGGCTAGCTTTTCTAATCAAAGTGCTAATAAATAAGTTCAAATTGTAGATTAGAAAGGCTATATTTGGAAGGAGATTCGGATAAGGTAATCGGCTAACAAGGAGAATTCCTGAGGGCTCATCAGCAGAGTCGAAGTGAAGGACAACAACTTTCACTTGTTCCTCCCACTCAAACACAAAATCCTGTATCACCAATCCAAATTCCACTCTCATAATTGCGCAAATACACCGCGCACTTAAACATGTCCAATCCAACTAGCCTCATCCTCCTCACCACCACAATTTTACCTTAAGCAAAACCAATTTGAAGGGGAACAGTGAACAGTCTCATCGCATGCATAAAAAATAAAAATTCCCTCGACGATCGGGGAACAACAAATCCGTCCGCAAAATATGCATTGGCTACACTTCTTAAAGCCCAATCCCATTATTGGAGAATGAAATGAACAGCAAATTTATTTTTGGGATGACTGACAGAGGCGAAAATATAGGTAAAATTACTTTGAGTCGGGTGATTTTGTTTAAGGGCCAAATGGCAATAGTTTTCGGTTCGTGATTTCCACTTTTCCAGCCTCAATCGTCGACCATCAAATTATTGTATTTAAATTTGGGCCTGCTGGCCCTAATTTATATCCCTTTAATATGTGCCTTTCATTTGGAATGGGTAAAGAATCAAGCCTCTTTAAAATGTTTATTAATTGTAGTGCTGACATTGAGAATCCAATAAATGTTGCACTAATTTTTCCGGAAATATTTAATCCCATGTTTCCATTAAAAGTGTTTTTTTTTAGTTTTTAAGGTCAATTGGCTTATGGTTTATGTGAAATTTATATATATTTGATTATTCTAATTGCCCAAATCTTCGAATAAATTTTATACTCTGATTTCTTTCATCATTTCAATTCCTCATGCAAATGCAGCAAAAACCAATTCGCACAATCCAATTGGGCAAGGGAAACCCATCAAAATTATTTGTTTTATTGGAGAGGGTCGCGCACACACATTTTTTTTCGCCCTCTCTCAATTCATTGTAAAGGTCTCTTTTCTCACCTCACATCCGTCAATAATAAGTCCTGCCAACCGATTTTTTGGTCTACATTTTTTCTGGCATTTTCAGGGTTCGAATTGCACAAAACAGGAATCTAATAAGTAGATCAATAATTTTTCGTTTTTCTATGAATGAATTACTTGAATTCAACTCAAAAATTAACCAAAATCCCTTATTAGTTAGATGAAATGACCCCGGGCACCAATCCCACCAACCGTCCTTGAGGATATTGTGTGAGAAGACCGTGAAGGGCGAGGGCGAAGCCAATTTACTCTGGGGCACTTTATGCGAGCAAATAATACAATAAAATTTGTGTACAAACACAAAAATTTCCATTTTCCTCGCATCCATCCCTTCTCCCACTTCATTTTGAATTGGTTTTTATTTGGTTTTGTACCCCAACATCTTTGAATTGGTTTGCATTATGCTTTGCTTTTAGTGGACCCGCCCTTCCCTCATCATCGTTGCCCTTTTTCTTTTGTGCACGACAACGCGAACCACTTTTGTTGTGGTCCATTGAGAAGCACAAACCGGCGATCATTTCAATGCTTTCCTCCTCCATTCCCTCCACATTTTCTCGCATTTTTGTGTGATTTTTCTTTTGCGCTTTGCTTTTCATTCTCATTTCTTCTTTGCTTCTAATAATTCTTCTTACAACAATTCCTCCTTCAATAAATGGACAATGGAATGGGAAAAAGCCCATTCAAAGACCTCCTTGATGAAGGCTCAAATTTGGCCAAGACTGGGACAATGGGAGGAGGCAATATTAAAATTGATTGATTGGAAATTAATTGCGTATTTTTGCGGAAAATTCATTGGAGAAAAAGACATAATTTTCGGCATAATTATGAATATATGATTTAATTCCGCTTTACCGCCTGTTCTGATTTTAATAATTCCGCCTGTTCTGATTTTAATAATTCCGCCTGTTCTGATTTTAATAATTCCGCCTGTTCTGATTTTAATAATTCCGCCTGTTCTGATTTTAATAATTCCGCCTGTTCTGATTTTAATAATTCCGCCTGTTCTGATTTTAATAATTCCGCCTGTGTTCTGATTTTAATAATTCCGCCTGTTCTGATTTAAATAATTCCGCCTGTTCTGATTTTAATAATTCCGCCTGTTCTGATTTTAATAATTCCGCCTGTTCTGATTTTAATAATTCCGCCTATTCTGATTTTAATAATTCCGCCTGTTCTGATTTTAATAATTCCGCCTGTTCTTATTTTAATAATTCCGCCTGTTCTGATTTTAATAATTCCGCCTGTTCTGATTTTAATAATTCCGCCTGTTCTGATTTTAATAATTCCGCCTGTTCTGATTTTAATAATTCCGCCTGTTCTGATTTTAATAATTCCGCCTGTGTTCTGATTTTAATAATTCCGCCTGTTCTGATTTTAATAATTCCGCCTGTTCTGATTTTATAATAATTCCGCCTATTGTGATATGTAATTGTAAAATCCTAATTTTCTGATATTATTCTTGCAAAAAAGAGAATTCCGCGGCACTCCTTTTTATCCTTTTTTAGAATAACAATGACCTAAAATAGAATTTTTCGCCACTAAACTTTATTATTGGCCATAAAAGGCGCGAAAACATCGAAGGCAGGAGAAAATCCGTCGAAAATGAAATTATCAGCCGCTTCTCCCTTTTTGCCTTAGGCATTCAAATTAAATATTCAAAAATGCCTCACACAATTGCATTTCCCATAAAATAATCAAATTGCCCAGTGACCAAACTTTTCCGGAATTTTTTGCCTTTTTTGCATTGTTTCCTCTTACCCACTTGCTTGGCCATTTCCGCCAACCATAATGTCACTCAAAAGGTGGAAACAAACAATTTTATAATAATTTTGTGCCCGGTTTTGTCGTCAATGGAAACGCCGCTTACCGACCAACCGCCGAACACTCAATTCAATGGCACAAAATTTCTTCCCCACAGTGTTGGTTTATGAGGGCAAAGTCTAAATAGTCGCACTTTCTTTGTCCAAATTTTGCCCATTATTTCAACATTTTCCTAGGCCTAAATGTTTGTCTTTGGCTAATGGTCAATTCTTGTGAAACAGGACCATTGATTATTTATGCCGTTCTTTTGACCCATATCTCAAGAAGGAAGTGACCAATTTAGGAAGGCGATATGCCATTTGCAAGCCTTAAATGTTCTCTAAAAAGTGGCTTTCCTAATTTTTTGAAAACTTAATAAGCGGATTTTCCTCATAAAAAAACTCGGGTTTATTATACTCAAAGACATGTAATATTTTTTAAGGCTTGATTTTTTAAATTAAAATGGGCCAAATTGTAGAGGAAACATTAGGCTTTCGAAAGATATATCGCCTTCCAAAATTAGCTATTGCCTTTCTGAACTATGGGCCAAAAACGGATGCAGCTATTGCTGATGAATCATCTCCCACCCAATTTGTGGTCCACATTCTAATGATATTCTTGGGTAAATTATTTTTAAAAGTCATTAAATTAGTTAATAATATTCTCTCAGTTTTTATTTTCTTCTCCAATAATCCACTAAAATAAATTGTGCAAAAGGATTTGTTGCAAAAATGCAATCCACCCTTCCATTGCTTTAAGGCGTAATAATAATAATACGTATAAAATGTTGGAGGCGAGGAAATTTTGAGCTGAAATTTGAGCCAAAAATTTGCGCCAATTCCAACGCCTGCCTTCTTCCCACCAACTCCTTCCCCTCCGGGAATTGGCCACCTACTTCCATTCATTCATTCAATTTGGCCTTCCAAATTCTCGCACCTGTTATTGCTGCTTTCTTTCGTAAAATCTCCTTTTCCCTTTATTAGGAGAGGATTAGGAATGTTTCATGCCTGTAGTTCCGGTCACCTTAATCCATTTTTACCCATTTTTTTTGTATTATTTTTTTGCAAAAATATCTGTTAAATTTTCTTATGATTTTGTGGCCATAAATATTTGCTTAAATTACATATTTATTTAAGACCCAATAATGGTAGTAAATCATTTAAAAATTCATTCAACTCTGTTTATTTTTTTTGCAATTTTGAAGGGCAAAAATCGTTCAAAAATGGCAACTTTTCCCTTCGAAATTTTTGATCGAAGAAGATCTCTCCCTTCTTTTCGTTAACATTTGCCGAAAAAATTATCCGTGGGCGATAAATTTGACGGGATTCATCGAGTAAATGTTCTTTTCATTGAAAGGAAAGTCCATCCATCCCACATCCTCCCATTCTTTTTGTCTTTTGCTGATCCACCGCCCGAATGACGCGATCAAATCCCCTTTCCCCTCATTCTTTCGTTTTGGCTTTTCCTCCAAACAAAAAACAATGGAAAGCTTCCTTCCTTCTTTAATCACCTTCAAAACATCGATTTTGATCAGAGCCATTCAGTCTATTAAGCCTTCACAATTGGAGCCAAAAACGTGGAAAAAAGCAACCTTAAAGTTTAAATTGATTAAAATACCACACATAAAACCGTTAAAAATTAAACTTTTCGCTCTATTCACTATTCACAATGCCTTTATCAACCAATTTTCCTCCCATTTCAGCCTCCATTTTCTGCCATTCAATTTGGTTAAATTCACCACACCAATTCCCCCATCACAAATGATTTCAACTAAATTTGGCTCATTCACTTTGGATTTTCGCCGACGTCCCCGTTCCCCAGGCCCTGGAGTGGCCAATTCCGGTTCTGGCGGTTTGCATGGAATCATTGGCGAACATTGGTCCTTGCGAAGAAGACGCCGAGGTGACCAAAATGGAATGGCCGCAACATTTCGCGCTGCCCACTCGATGGATGGTGGCGATGAAAATTTTTTGGCCAACAACAAATCATCGCTGATGTTCCCCTCAAAAACGATGCCATTTCCCATTGGCATTGATGAGGAAGGCGATGGGAAAGGAGGTGGGCAAAAAAATGGATAGGGCAAAAAAATATAAAAAAATGATGGTAAAATATGCAGATAATGCAAAATTGATTCTCATTGCCCCCTCTTTTACACAAAGGGAAATGGCAACAAAAAAGAGAAGAAAAAAAAATAATATTAACAAAAATAATACTCAAGTGCCAATCTGTTCAATTAAACCTTCTTTGTTATTTTAATAACCCTTTTTGCCAAACTAAACCAAAAATCATGGCAAAACTTTTATAATTCAAAAATCTGCAAAATGCGCTTTTATTTAAAAACACCAAATGCCAAAATTAACGCATTTGGCTTCAATTTTTATGGCCCCAAATTCCAGCTTGGCCAAAAAAGAAAATCCCCGGATAAAATGAAATTTTCTTTGTCATGGGCCAACCCAATCCAAATGTGATAAAGCCCTCCGGACAGCTCATTCTTTTGCCCACTTTCTTGCCTTTTTTATTGCCAAGAGGAAGACTCATCAATGACCTGCTGCCAACCCGCTTTTCCCTTCCCTTCACATTTATTTGTGGGCGAAGAAGGCAGATGCCATCGTTGGATGGTTGTCGCATTGGCCACACGGCCAATTCCACTAATTGAATCGCATTTGGCCTCCTGCTCCTCCCCAATGGACTCCTCTCTGCTGGTCCCTAGGGAAGATTTTTTATGGGCTTCTTTTGGGCGACGGTCGTCGAATGAGGAGAAGGGGAATTGGCCGGATGAAATGGCCGGGGGCACAGCTGTTTTAGGCCATAGGAGGCGAATATGCGAGACGATGAATGGGCCCCAATCCTCATTGGAAGAATGCTCTGAAACTATTTTTCCCCTTTTGGAACAAAAATTTCCTCCAAATTATTTCCTGCGTTCAAATTGACTTATATGGGATTTTCATTACCTAGTTCTGGGTCATTTTTTGGCCATAGCTCAACAAGGAAGCAACCAATTTTGGAAGGCGTTAAGCCATTTGAAAGCAATAAATGTCCTCTAAAAAGTGGCATTTTAAATTTTAGGGAATCCAAGATTTAAAAAAAGTTACCTATCTTTAATATAAAAATGTAATAAACCCGTATTCATTGAGAAAAAGCCGCTTATTTTATAAAATATTTTAAATTTTCAAAAAATTAGAAAAGACATTTTTAAAGGACATTTAGGGCTTTCAAAGGACATGTCGCCTTCCCAAATTGGCTGCTTCCTTGTTGAGATATGGCCAAAGATTAGGACAGGTACTTAGTCATTGTTGGCCTGCGCGTCGGCTTATCTTTTTTCCCTCCATTTTTTGTTAACAATAATACTAAAAATCCTCTTCAAGAGCTTATTAGGATATCCTATCGCTTTCCTCTCTATTGGTTTGAGTCCCGTTTGTGGCTAAAAACTAGTTTTATCTCATTTTTCTTGAGCATTCCTTCGGGGATGGCCAATGGTCAACATTTGTGTCCAATCCAAAACCATTCAAAAAGAGAGAAAATGTTAAAAAAGGGACTTCTGGCTAAATTGGCCGAAAACAAAACATCTTCACAATCTGAAGTGTATTTTTCAATGAGTTTGTACGGACAATTTTGAGAAGGCCCATTTTAGTTTTCATTGTTTGGCCACCACCCATTTTAAGCCAAATCGAGTGAGAATTGGATTGGATGATGCGCGCCATCTGCCTTCAAAACCCTCACTCTTTCCTTCCTTCCATTCATTCATTGTAAGGACACAAAATTTGGGGCCCATTGGAAGATGATGTTCTCACATTGAAGGAGGGAAATGGCGGTTTAAGAGGAGGGGAGGAAAAGCCTCGCGCGACAAAAACAAACAAAAACAACAAAAACCCTCCAAATAATATAACCGGATGGGACAAACACAATTTGTTCCTCTTCTCACATTTTTGCTGCTGCCTTTCTCATTTTTCTTCCCATTCCCACCCTTCTCCTTCTTCGCCTCATTTTCCAGCCATTCCTCTAATTTTTTTACTAATATTGGCCACTTTTCCTGAAAAGCTGTTCCAATTTTGCTTCTTCGTTTTCCACCTTTTTTGTTGTTCTCTCTCCTCAAAGAGCAGAGACCTCAATAAAGGGGGCCCCATTATTCTTTGCCTTCTCCAATTTTCCCGTCACTCAAATTTATGGCCTCATATTTTTTTGAGAAGTATTAAAAATATAGAAAAAAGAAATAAAATGTCAAAGATCAATGGTTCATTATTATCCTAGACCCATAAAACTTATTTTCACTAGATAGATCTCTCAAGGCTATATTGTCTTGGGTTTAACCAGTTTTGAACTTAGTTTTAAATTAAACCATTAAACCAAAAATGGTTTTAAACCGTTTAATACCCTTTAATTGTTGACCAAACCAAAATGGGTTTAAACCGTTTAATACCCTTTAATTGTTGACCAAACCAAAATGGGTTTAAACCGTTTAATACCCTTTAATTGTTGACCAAACCAAAATGGGTTTAAACCGTTTAATACCCTTTAATTGTTGACCAAACCAAAATGGGTTTAAACCGTTTAATACCCTTTAATTGTTGACCAAACCAAAATTGGTTTAAACCGTTTAATACCCTTTAATTGTTGACCAAACCAAAATGGGTTTAAACCGTTTAATACCCTTTTTAATTGTTGACCAAACCATGACAAATTTTATACCATTCAATGCGTCTTGACCAGCTCTATCCAATTTTGGGTATATGGTTCGGGAATGGACAAACCCTACCTTAAACCATTATAATTATTTTTGACGTTTTTGGTGCATTTTGATTAAATGCCTCCGTTGATAAAGTTCTCGCCTCACATTTTCCCTCCGGCTGATTCATCCTACTTTTCTTTTATTTCCCATTAAATTAAATGGCTTCCGGCCTCAATCTCCATTCATTTGGCTACATTTATTATTCCTGAATCCCGCCTTTTTAACGATCCATTATCCCCAACACTTGCCATCCTTTTCCATTCATTTCCAATATAAAAATTATCTTCAATTTTTTATTACAAATTGCCTTCCTTCGATTTGCCAATCCATCACTCATCTCTGTAAGGATGTTTCAGAACTTGGACCATTCTTTTGGCCATAGCTCACTCAGTTAGGCACCAGCCAATTTTGGAAGGCGATATACCACTTTAAAGCATAAAAATGTCCGCTAGAAAGTGGCTTAATAAATTTTGTTAATTAAAACTTTTAAGAAAGTTACATACCTTTGAGTATAAGAAACACACATTTTTGAGAAAAAGTCGGTTATTTTACAAAATGTTTTCAATTTTCAAAAAATTAGTTGAGCCACTTTTTAGAGGATATTTAGGGCTTTCAAATGGCATATTTCCTTCCAAAATTAATTTCTACTTTGTTGAGATATGGCCAAAATCATCTAGGTAAATTGGAAAACTGCCTCTCCTTCTTCATCCAATTTCTTTGGCCTTTTAATTTTAAGGTTTAGCCCATTTTATTCCTGCAAATAATCTCCTTCCAATTTCCCTAAATTTAGTCCATTTTCATTTGTTTTTTTTTCAGCCAAATGTTCCAATAATTTCCTTCCATTTCTTGTGGCCATATTCAATTTTTAAATAATTCCATCCACAAAAAATGATCATCAAAGGTTGGGGAGGCATCAACGACGGTGATTCGTCCCCCGCAGTTTTTCCACTGGAATTGCTCCAATTCCCGGGCCCACCGCATTCGGCATTTGCCTCCGTTCGAGGTCAGCCTCCCAAAAGCGAATTGAAAAAATATCCGCGCACACACAAAATTGCCTCAAACAAATTCAAAAAATTTCAATGGGAAAATTGGTTAAAAATTGGGAATTAGAATGTGAAAAGTTGGGTGGCATTTGTCCCTCTCCAATTCACCTTTTAAAAATGGGAAATTCCCATACAAAAATACCCACAAATGAATGTTAAGATTGCCCTCAATTGAAAATCAAATTGGCCACTGGGAAAAATTGAAAATTCATCCAAATAAATCCAAAAGTGTCCCATTTCCATTTCTTCTTTCCCCTTCAATTCATCCTCAAAAAGATGACCACCATTTTCCTTATTAGTAAAGCAAAAACCCCCAAAAACATAACGTGTCGTCCATCAAAACAAAACATCAGTGGAGCGAGGAGAAAAGCCGAAAATAGGAGGAAAGAATTAATTGCGGCATACGGCGGCGACGGACGCAGAATACATATAATGGACGAGTTTGGATTTGGATTGAAAATAGGGGAATGGTTGAAGAAGGGTGGAATTGTGAAAAGGCGAAAAGGAACAAAGTTTCGGTGAAATTTGGTTGTTTGTGGGATGGAGGCGAATCCAGCAAAGGAAGATGCGGACGGGTTTGAGTCCATTTGCGGCAGCGAGGCTCACAATCAGCAACAGCAGCTGGCAGCAAATCGGCTGGCGGGAATTAATAAAGGAAGACCGCTGGGCGATGGACGGAAGAGGAAAAGATTGGATTTATATATAAAGGCGTGCGCGAGTCCATTTCGTCTTTTGGATTTTTGTTGCTCATTGTGATAGGTTGCGGCGAAGCATTGCGCGCAGAGATTCTTAACCAAAATGATTTTTGGCGGGATGTGAATTAGTGTGGTTGTGGGCGACGGAAATGTATTTGTGGTGGTTGCTGAAATTTGTTCCCCGCTGGGATTGGTGTTGGTGGCGGCTGCCTCTTTCAAAATTTTATGGAGAAAATGGGAAGAAAGGACGATGAGCCGCAACCCGCTGCTCTGGAGGGGAGATGGAAAAGAGCACAACCGCAAAAGAGCAACTCTAAACATGTTTCTTCACTACATCAAAAATAACCCTTGAAAAGTCGCCACCAATTCATTTTTGGATAGAGGCTCTGTGCAAAAGCCAAAAGGAAAACCAAAAGAGAGAAAAGGATAGGACGATCTACTGAAGGAGAAGGAGGAAAAGTTGTGGCAGCCGCTTTTCATGCAACAAACTTGTGGCCATTTCTTCAACAACCATCATATTCTTCCTCCACTTCGTCCCTATTGATCTGCGCAACCCAAATAATTACGTCGACCATCACAAGTTGCCTTCAGGCCTTTTCCACAAAAGAGCAAAGTTCTTCCATCGACCACCCACCCCCAATTCTTCCTTCCAAATCATCCACCCACATTCATCCTTCCATTCATTCCATTCCATTCGTCCTTCCTTCCCCCAATCGTCCTTGGTCCTCCTCTTCCATCCTTCCACATTTTCTGCTGCTTTTACCCGCCGGCGACTGCCTTCGATCGATTCATCGCCCCTTCCACCCACTTTTGAGGCAGCCTCTCGCCTCGCCACCATTCCATTCACGCGGCCACCACCACCACCACCACCAGCTCCACGCCATTTCCCCCAATAATCTTGCCTGGCTTGCTGCCTTCTTGCCACCCGGTGCACTCTCGATCCATCGTCGTTCGCCTTCCACGGAGTAATCACCGAGCGCCCAGCATTGTTCCCCACAAATATTCACCGGGGGCCCTTTTTGCTTTTGCATGATCAAAAGAGGGCAAAAAGAAGAAGAAAACATCCGCCACCTGCTGCCCAAATCCCCTTTAACAACTCCATTTCCCCCCGAGGAGACAACAACAATAAAAAACCAAACGGATTGATCCAAAAGTCCTTCAATCATCGAAAAAGGGAGAAACAAGCGTGCTGCTGGGGAATTGGCCAATCGGTTGAAATTATTGCCGGAGGGGGAAGGGGGCGGAAGAATGAGCTGGCCCCATTTTGAATGAATGAATGAAAACGACGACGTCGACTGGCAGCAACAAAAAGACACATAAAACATCGTTTTTTACACCGCCCCATCCAACTACCAAAAAATTCTTCTCCCTCCTCCAAATAACACACACAAATTCTCGACACAGAAAACAGCAGCAAAAAAGCAAAGAAATAATCAGCAAAGAATTGATAAAAAGCAACAAAATTGGAAAAATTATCAAAAAGCAAAAAAGAATTCCTTATCATTGTAATTCACATTCTTCGAAATTTTAACTCCTTTGGACACCTTGGGCTGCTAAATTGCCATCAAACAGAAATTCTGGGGATGAAAATGACAATTTTAAACAACAAATTGGTCAACTTCCTAAAGAATTGAACAGCCTTCTTTCACTTCAAATTCTTACCAAATTATTTTGGGTCATAATTTAAAATAATTTGACCCAAAATATTTTGGTCAATTACTGAAAACATTCATCATTTCCTTAACAACTTTTTCCGACCAAATTTCACCACAAATATCTACTAAAATGAGTGCCCCTTGGTGGCGTCCAGTCCCATTTTTGCTTTCATGTTTGGGCTGGCTTCTGGGCTTGATCCTTTCATCCGGCCAATGGGTTTGGAGGCGAAAATGTTGTGGTCGACAAATTTGTTGTTGTTGTTGCCGAAATAATCAAGGGGAAATGTTGAAAAATGGAAAAGGAGAAAATGTTGGGAAAATGATGGACACGGATGAGCCACTGCTTCTTCACTGTTCCCCAATGCCACCATTGGAGGAAGATGGTAAAAATGTGGCAAAAAATGGATAAAAAATGCGAAAATTGCTGCGTCAAATTTTTAAAAATCTATCGAAAAATTACATCAAAAAATCTGTAGAAAATAATTAAAAAATTGCAGAAAATTTCGTCGATCGGCCAAGTCCAAGTTTGGCAGGAACCGGCTCATCGGCGGGTGGCAAAGGAGGAGGAAGTGGTGAATCGGATAGTCACAGTTTGGATCGACGGAAATTTTGCCAAAGATCAAACACAACAAAGGAATTAAAAAACAATAGCAAAAGCATCAAAGGAAAAGAGGAGCATGGATTTGTGAGTATACCCAAAAATAGGGGGCCTTAAATAGGTTTAAAAGTATTTTATTGAATACATTTAATTATTTGAAATTTTCAATTTTAATTAGGAAAAAACATTAAATAAATTAAAATTCTCATTTTTGGTACATTTAATTCAATAATTTATCTGATGTCGTTGGCCAAAAATAGCCACAAATTCATCCAAATTTGGCTCATCTATTCATTTATGCATTCATCATTTTGTTTATTTTCCATTTTTATTCCCCCGGGTCACATCACAAATGAATCAGCCCCCAACATCCATTCCCTTTTTAAAATGTTAATTTCCATCCGCCTCTTTTTACAGGATTCACCCTTTATCGCTTTGCTGGATCCGTGTTCCTCTTCCGCCCAAAATTCGGCCACATCCGCCTCACATCGATTTGCGGTGAGCATATATAAATTTATTTAAAAAAATTTGGTAGAATCTAATATTATTTTTTTAACATTCTCCTTCTTATTTTTGGAATTAACATTAAAAAGATTCGGAAAACAGGAGGAATTAAATATTTTCCGGAAACAAAACAAAAACATTTTCCGGAAAGAAATCAGAATAAAACAAAAACATTTTCCGGAAAGAAATCAGAACAAAAAACATTTTCCGGGAAGAAAATCAGAATAAAACAAAAACATTTTCCGGACAGTAATCAGAATAAAAACAAAAACATTTTCCGGACAGTAATCAGAATAAAAACAAAAACATTTTCCGGAAAGAAATCAGAACAAAACAAAAACATTTTCCGGAAAGAAATCAGAACAAAACAAAAACATTTTCCGGAAAGAAATCAGAACAAAACAAAAACATTTTCCGGAAAGAAATCAGAACAAAACAAAAACATTTTCCGGAAAGAAATCAGAACAAAAACATTTTCTGGAAAGAAATCAGAATAAAAACAAAAACATTTTCCGGAAAGAAATCAGAACAAAAACATTTTCTGGAAAGAAATCAGAACAAAACAAAAACATTTTCCGGAAAGAAATCAGAACAAAACAAAAACATTTTCCGGAAAGAAATCAGAATAAAAACAAAAACATTTTCCGGAAAGAAATCAGAACAAAAACATTTTCTGGAAAGAAATCAGAACAAAACAAAAACATTTTCTGGAAAGAAATCAGAACAAAACAAAAACATTTTCCGGAAAGAAATCAGAACAAAACAAAAACATTTTCCGGAAAGAAATCAGAATAAAAACAAAAACATTTTCCGGAAAGAAATCAGAACAAAAACATTTTCCGGAAAGAAATCAGAATAAAAACAAAAACATTTTCCGGAAAGAAATCAGAACAAAAACATTTTCTGGAAAGAAATCAGAACAAAACAAAAACATTTTCCGGAAAGAAATCAGAACAAAACAAAAACATTTTCCGGAAAGAAATCAGAACAAAACAAAAACATTTTCCGGAAAGAAATCAGAATAAAAACAAAAACATTTTCCGGAAAGAAATCAGAATAAAAACAAAAACATTTTCCGGAAAGAAATCAGAATAAAAACAAAAACATTTTCCGGAAAGAAATCAGAACAAAACAAAAACATTTTCCGGAAAGAAATCAGAACAAAACAAAAACATTTTCCGGAAAGAAATCAGAACAAAACAAAAACATTTTCCGGAAAGAAATCAGAACAAAACAAAAACATTTTCCGGAAATAAATCAGAACAAAACAAAAACATTTTCCGGAAAGAAATCAGAACAAAACAAAAACATTTTCTGGAAAGAAATCAGAACAAAACAAAAACATTTTCCGGAAAGAAATCAGAACAAAACAAAAACATTTTCCGGAAAGAAATCAGAATAAAAACAAAAACATTTTCCGGAAAGAAATCAGAACAAAAACATTTTCTGGAAAGAAATCAGAACAAAACAAAAACATTTTCCGGAAAGAAATCAGAACAAAACAAAAACATTTTCCGGAAAGAAATCAGAACAAAACAAAAACATTTTCCGGAAAGAAATCAGAACAAAACAAAAACATTTTCCGGAAAGAAATCAGAATAAAAACAAAAACATTTTCCGGAAAGAAATCAGAACAAAACAAAAACATTTTCCGGAAGGAAATCAGAACAAAACAAAAACATTTTCCGGAAAGAAATCAGAACAAAACAAAAACATTTTCCGGAAAGAAATCAGAACAAAACAAAAACATTTTCCGGACAGTAATCAGAATAAAAACAAAAACATTTTCCGGAAAGAAATCAGAACAAAACAAAAACATTTTCCGGAAAGAAATCAGAATAAAAACAAAAACATTTTCCGGAAAGAAATCAGAACAAAAACATTTTCTGGAAAGAAATCAGAACAAAACAAAAACATTTTCCGGAAAGAAATCAGGCTGAATTAAATATTTTTTTTTTCTTCAAACTTTTTGGGGCTTTAAGAAACTTTTTCTGGGATTAAAAAATTAATAATTCTTATTATCCCATAGAGTTTCCTATCGCGGCGTCTGAAACGCACAAAAAGCCATCCAAAATTGCAAAATGGCATTGTTGGGAATGGACAGCCATCAGCAATAGAACAACAAAAGGAACATTTGCTACTTCGAGCCAGTTTGGGCCCAACTGCATTAAGGTGAAGAAGGCCTCATCAAATCCCACCATTCTTTGATGGATGGGCTTAGCCCTTGGGCATGATCTTACCAATTGGAAAAGCTAATAATTATTTGGAAAAAAGCAAATAAATTTTAGAAAAGATGGAAAGAGTCCAATTTGAGGGGAAAAGGCATCCATTTCCGGTGAAAAATTCACCATTTTATTGCCCAAAAGTTCCAATCATATTTTTGGGTTATCTGCCCTTATATGGAATGCAAGGAAATTAAAAAAGGAAAAAAGATAAAAAAAAGTGAATGATAAGATCAATTCGATTTGGACATATTTTGGCCAGAGGAAAAATTCCTTTTAAAGGAGGTCAGGAAAAATTTGCCTTGAGGCAAAATCGACATTCTTTGTTACCCCTCTTTAATTTCAAATTCTAATTTTTTATTATAATAATTTCCCCTCCAGCAATGGATGGAAATTTTTATTGTTTTTCAGCTCATCAATTATTCATTTTTAAAAATTCTATCTCATTAAATCCTGCCCCACCATTATTTATAGTATAAACCAGTGCCGTTAATATAAAAATGTTCCATTCTTTTGGCCATATAGCTTAGCGATGCAATAACCAATCTGTAAAGGAAATATACCATTTGAAAGACCAAAGTGCCCTCTAAAATCTGGCCTTTTAAATTTTAAAAAATCCAAGTTTAAAAAAGTTACAATGTCTTTGAATACAATTAACTCGAATTTTCTGATGAAAGCTACTTTTGCTACAAGATTTTTAAATTTTTAATAAAGTTAATGAAGATACTTTTTAGAGGACAAGGGCTTTCAAATGGCCAATCGCCTTCAAAAATTGGTTACTTCCTTGTTGAGATATAGCCAAAATAAAAGACCAGGAAAATATAATGGTGGCATTGAAGTGTCCTGTTTTGCCACAATTCACTTTTATATATATTTTTGTATTTATTTTATTATTTTCTATTTTCTAATATTATTCCTCATCCAATTTCAATATGTGGTGGTTTATGCGCCCAATTGGATTAATTAGCCACTCAATATTTTCCACTCCAATTCCCCCTTTTCTTCTCTATTTCCATTCCCACCGCAATTTGCATAAGAATGGAATGCATTTCGGAAATGAAGAATAATAATAATTGAATATGCGCAAAATATGGAGAATGAATGATGAACAAAGAGGCAAAGATGCCTCCAGCATATTGACCTCTTTTGGGGATGCGCAAACCACCAAAGAGACCGGATTGGGAATTTGAATATAGTTTCCCCCCGAGGCGAAATATGGACCCATCCAATTTCTTCCACCGTTGATTTCCTCATCAGTGTTCCCTCCTTCTTTTTATTCTTTTATCCCATTTATATATTTCCTTCCTTTTCCCCTAATTTTTAATTATAATCCTCTGCCGGTGGTCGGTCGGTCGCATATTTATATTTATCATTTGACGGACCATTCCGCAGCCTCAAAAGGAAATATTTCTTATATTTGATGGTCCATTTTGCGCCTGATCTCTTCCCCATCTTTTCATCATTTTGAATGCGCCAAAAATGTCCATTGTCCATTTTGGCATTCAAAAATATTCGGCGCTGCCATTTTTACTTCCTATAAAAGTGGCCGGCATCCTCCTCCACTTTTCACAGTTGGAGATGAATACCGGGGCAAAGGCGAACAAAAATATTCGGGTGAATGTTCAAAACTTCCAAAGGAGGTCAACCCATTATTCATCGGCCAATCCACTCCACATTCATCAGAATGAAGGCGGAGATTAATGCCGAATATGGGCGAATGGAAAAGAGGATTTATTATTGGCGGAATTTGAAGGCAAAAAGGAGGAGTCCAAAATAGGGATTTATTTCGGCATTTTTTTTTACAATCATCATATTTCCATTATCGCCACTTCTTCCTCTCCTCCAATATATACCTTTAATGTTTTTGTCTCAATTTAAAGTGAAATAATTATAATGGTTTAAGGGTTTGTATCCTACATTCCCAAACCAAATATACCCAAAATTGGATAGAGCTGGTCAAGACGCATTGAATGGTATATAATTTGTCCAATGGTTTGGTCAACAATTAAAGGGTATTAAACGGTTTAAACCAATTTTGGTTTGGTCAACAATTAAAGGGTATTAAACGGTTTAAACCAATTTTGGTTTGGTCAGCAATTAAAGAGTATTAAACAGTTTAAACCAATTTTGGTTTAATGGTTCAAAACTAAGTTAGAATTGATTAAATCCAAACCAA
Source organism: Pratylenchus scribneri (assembly GCA_030063045.1). Taxonomy (NCBI): domain Eukaryota; kingdom Metazoa; phylum Nematoda; class Chromadorea; order Rhabditida; family Pratylenchidae; genus Pratylenchus; species Pratylenchus scribneri. The sequence goes on along the minus strand of JAQSEB010000020.1, from coordinate 1,144,846 downwards.
AACATACTTAAATTATGCGTCTTTATCACATTTATCCATTATCTATAAAGTTTATACCGTTATAATATTTTTGTCTGATTAAATTATGTCCATTTAATTCAATTTGAGCCATTTAATCATATTCATTTTTTATCATTTCCAATATTTAGCCTCAATTAGCATTCAAAAAAAACAAATCAAAAATGCCAAATTTGACCCTCCAACTCCATAATCCTTCATCCAATTATTATTCGCCTCACCAACAAAAATTCATTGCCACCGCCGTCCATCCTCCTCCAAATTTGCCTACCCCACCAACAAGTCAAATTCGACTCATTCGTGGTCGACGCGTTTTTCGGCTTCCTCGTCGGTTAGCCATCCTTTTTCCCATTTGAATGGTAGAGGAAGATTAATGAGAAGGGAAAAGGGAGGAAATGATTGCCAAGGAGAAATGGTCCAAAATTTGTCCAAAAATCACATTTTGTGGCAAAATTTATGGCCCAAATGTCCCAGTGGGGGAAATGAAGGGGAGGGAAGGGGAAAGGAATCAGCTGCTGGACAAATTGGAAGGGAAAGGAGAATTTATTTTGGATTTTGGGATTTCATTTTGACCACATTTTTTGACTTCCTCATTGTCAATTTAGGACCGATCAACAACAGCAGCAACAAAGGAATCAACCGTTAAGCCTTTATTTGCCGGGTGGCGGATTGCTGGAAGATCAGCTGAAGGCATCACGCTCTTTTGAATCATTGGTCCTTTTTGGCCAATCCGGAGGACATACATTCTTACAAAAAAGTAATAATTAAATAACATCATTATCTTCGATTGAGTGTCTGTGTCATTTTTTTGGCCATGTCTCAAAAAAGGAGCAACCAATTTAGGATGGCAATATGCCATTTGAAAGCACTAAGTGCCCTCTAAAAAGTGGCTTTTTCAAATATACTGAAACTTAAAATAATTTCTAAAATAAATGGCATTTCTTTTAAGAAAAATTCTAGTTTATTGCATTAAAAAAAGTGTATATTTTTCAAAACTTGGATTTTATAAAATTTAATAAAGCTATTTTTTAGAGGACAATTTAGGCTTTCGAATAATTCAATTGCTTCCCAAATTGGCTATCGCCTAGCTGAACTATAGCCCAAAAAACGAGCTAAAACTGTAAAATATCCAAAATTGGGCTGTTTTTGTTTTTTTTTAACCATAATTTTCTGATAATTTTTGATTAATCATTTTGATGATAAAATACTCTAGAGAATGAGCTTAATCTAATGATATGAAACTTTTATTAATTTAGAGGATGTATGATAATTTTTGTCATTGTGAAACATTTGGGTTTAAAAAATCTTATGACCTTTTTAAATCCCATATAAAATATTCAAATTAAAAATTTATTCAATATAATTTATATTATATGATAGGGAATTTTCCGCTCTACAAAATGATACCAAAATCATCAAAAATGGTTAGGATTTAAGGGAGTTATAAGCATTCAAAAATTGCTGGCCATTGATTCCCCTCTATATATGGAAAGAGGGCACTCTCCCTTTCTATTGAAAAGAAAACAGAATACGGTATTAAAAATAAGGAAAAACAGATCTTCCATTTCCATGCCTGCGGCTATCATCATCAAAATAGAAGAAAAGGGCACTGACCACTGACCAATGACCACCGTATCACCTCTCCTTGATTCCCTTTGCCCAAATTCAATAATTCATAACTCTCTTCAATCCTAATTGTTTTTGATGATTTTGGTATGGTTTTGTAGAGTGGAAAATTCTCTATCTTTTGTTTAAATAATATTCCATAAATTATTCATTTATATATATTATTTGGGATTTAAATGAATTATGATCAAAATATTCGAATTAATTACAATTAAATAAATGTAACTTTTTAAAAAATGAATTTCATGAAATTTAAAAATGACCAAATTGTAGAGAACACTTTTGGCTTTCAAATAGTATGAAATTTTCTCAGATTAGCAATTGCCTCGCTGAGCTATAATATAAATAAAAGAAAGGCTAGTTGTAGTATAGGCAATGATAGCATTTTTGATTATAAATTAAAGCTCTTTTAATTTTCTACCCTCTAATAATTCACCACCCTCGAGATTGAGGATAGCTACTGTCATGGTGAAAAAAATCGCTATTTTCTTAATTATCTAAAGCTATATAAAATCATAAAATCCTTTACAATTTGTTCAAAAATGTCCACAAACCAAGGAATTAGACCCCAAATTTTCCCAATTTTTGAGGAGTTGAAAAATAAATTCACCATGGGGAATTAAAAGAAGATATACGGTAGTTCAAGAATATATTTGATTCAAAAATTTACAGGTCCATCCGAATCGGATCATCACCGTCTTTTGCTCTGTCCCATTCCGCCCTCCTCCCAATCCCAACAATTCCTTCATAATCATCAGCAGCAGCCAAGTTTACAATCAAATAGCATGATTTGCCTGGAAAATGGAGGCAATGGCCGAAACTGGATGGACAGGTAAATTTGCAATTTTTTTCTCATTAATTACATTATTCTTTGCCTCTCAAAACCGTATATTCCTCGTTCTTATATTAATATCCAAATTGCTTCCATATATCCAATTTTGTATCCTTCAAGTACAAAATTGTCCATCCCTCCACAAAGTTCCAATTCCAATCCACATTATCCCATTAATCCATTCATTCATCTTAACCGGCTCATCCATCCCCTTTGCCCATCATTCCATGATCCGATTCATTTATTTCATTTCTTCGCCATCTTCCAACTTTTCATCCAATTTTATCGTTTTTGTGTGCAATTTTCACGCATATTTTGCGCGCATCCTTCTTTTGGTGCGCATCTTTTCCACATTCAATTGGTTCAGCAATGGGCCCTTTCCCTTCCCTCAATCCATCGCACCTCATCCTCAAAATGGTCGCGCAAATCCCAAAAAGGAGTTTCTACCAATTTTCTACTAATTTGAGGGAAAAGCGAATTTTGTGCAGCCTACTCCCTACTGACATGGAGAAGGTGGAGTGGATCACCGTAAAGAGGAGAAAGTCCGGATTTCCCATTAATTTTTTTTATATTGGCTCGTAATTTGACTCGTCTTTTACTCGGAGCTATCGCCGTTTATAATAATTCATTAAGGATTGGACCAATTTTGATAATTTTGTTATCAAATTAAATAGCAGACTTTTGGCTATCCAATGATATTAATTTTATTTGTATTGTTTCTGAATTTTTTGTGTTGTGCTCAAAAAAACCATTGAAAATTTGGCTAATTCTTAGTAAATATCATTTTAAATTGTTTTGGAGATAATTCCATCAATTTTGAATCAATTTAAATAAAATTAATATCATTAGATGGCCAACATTCTTCTCTTTAATTTGATAATAAAATTATTAAACTTTGGTTCATTTCTCAATGAATTATTATAGACAGAGAAAGTTCAGCCCTCCCAAATAATTAATGTCCACAACTTTGCAAAATTTTTCAAAATTTACATAAATTTTTTTGCACAAAATGGCCACAAAAAAGTGGCCTTAGGCGATCGAATTACACCTTCTAAAAATTGAGCAGATGACTTTTGAGGCCTTCCGAATTCCTTTCGATCACTTCAATTTCTATAACATCATTCGATATGAAGTGAAAGGAATGGGCTCCACCTTCAAAATGGCCAATCGCCGTCAAAAAATGTTTTTTATTTTAAACTGGCTGGGTGACACTGACGCGATTTGATCTGATCCTCTTTCCCCATTTAACCTTTCCTCCTTTCACTTGAAAAAGTTGCTGATCTGAGATGGTCCTCCATATTTTACAATTTTTAAACTTTATTTTCACCATTTTTTGGGGGAATATTTTAGTGGGACCCACAGCCTTTTTTAAAGGTCTTCTCAAATTCGATTCCAAAACATTTACAAATTGTTCATTCGAAACATAAAAATGTTGCGCATTCCATTAGAAATCGCCTACAATTTTGGACCAAACACAAAACATTTCATTGCCCTGAAATTGGAATATAGTCAACAAATTATTCTCAAATATTTGTACTAAAATTTGTACATTTTACATCCAATTTATTCCCAAAAACATTCACAAATAGTAAAACATCCCAAAGTCAAGTAGCAGAAGCAATTTTCCCCTATGTCCAATCCCCCATAATTTGTTCAGTGATCCACAATGAATTATTATTATTTTTTATATTTGTTCAACCAAAAAATGGATACAATTTGGATTGGAAATTGGATTCAGCCAATGGGAAGGGATAATGGATTTTGGGTGATGGGCCTTTTTTGACTCTGAATGGTGGCCCAAAAATATGGCCTCATAAAAAATGTGGCTGCTCCGTTTTTATGTGGGGCCTAAAAAGGCCACAGCAGGTGCGCAATCCTCCCCCTCCCCCCTCCCATTCTTCTTTGTTTGGCCTTCCATTCATTCGCCCATCCCATCTCTCGCCTTTTTGTATAGGCCAAATAAAGGCAAAGCTTGGGAGGGAAAGGCGCCCGAATGCGCAAATGGATAGATGGATGGATGGAAGGAATCAGAGGACCGAGATGGGATATCCCTCACCCTCTCATTATTAGAAAATATGGCCACTCTTGGGCTCATTTTATTCTCATTTAGTTAGCCTAGATTCCCAAATTTTTGGATAAAGCGGCTAATGCAAATATTCCGTATGAGTATTTTAGCATTTTGTCTCCGTCCAATTCATTCAAATGAAATAATATTAATTAAAAATTATTTTCGAGTCGCGGGGCCACATAATTTGGCCATAATGAATTATTATAACTTGTAAGGTTTTTTGTGGTTAGATTTAGGTTAGGGACATACTTATTAGGGCCAGAGAGAATCATAAAGAAGTCTGAATTGGCCAATTCTTTTTAAATTATTTTTTTTGTAAATTAATACATTGCCTTATTTAAATTCCTCATATTGAACTATTCTCATCACTCCATTCAGTTTGATTGGCCACTTTTTGTGCCTTTCCTAATTTATTTGCCTTCTAACAAATTTGTTATTGTTCTGCGCCAATTTCTCCCATTCCATCTTCATATGCTTTGATTTTTGACCACTCTCCTTCTCGACCAAAAGCGCGAAAAAAATCGCTTCTCCCCTCGCCCAATCCTCCTTCCATCCATCAGTTAATTTGATGGCCAAGCAAAAGCGGATGATGATGAATGGGACGAAGAGGAAGAGGAGGAATGGCCGGATGGACAACGCCTTCCTCCCCAATTCTTCATTTTGTGTCCTTTTCCCCAGTCAGATCTCACCCCAACCCACCAATTTCTCATTTTTCAAATCCGCTTTAACCGTTCATTTTTACTCAAATTTCCCTCTCCCTCACTCAAATTCATCAATTTTCTGCTAAATTTTCAGAGCCATTCTCATAAATTTTTGCTCAAAATTGGCCATTTTTCCACCAACATTAAAATTTGAGAGATCGAACCAATTTTTCATTATTTTTGTTATAGGTAGAATTAATTAATAAAAAAAAAATATTTGACGCATCGTGGATTCGAACCCGCTACTTCATCAACACATTTAACAAAGCTTCAATCCATTTTACCAAAAAATTCATGGCCTCATATTTCGATGATTTATAACACTCCATTCTATTTTATCAACTTTACCAATTCTTTTAATTTTTAATAGAATTCTTTTCTATTACTCACAGTTAGCTAACCAAATTGTTTTATTTTTTCCCGGAAAATAGACAAAAATTATTTGTTATCAGAATCAGGATTAAAGCCAAATTAAGACTACCAAATATGTTTTTCCATTGATATTTCTTGGCCAAATTTGCCAAATAATTAAAAAATTCATATAAAAATCCATGTAATCTCCTTTCTGTTCTTTACGGCCTTTCGTGCCATCCCTTCAATTTCTTTCCTTTCCTCCATATTTTCATTTACAATAATATTTAATTTTGCCATATGAAGATTTGGCCATTCCTTTGGATTTATCCTTGAGTGCTTTCATTTTCTCTTATTATTGCTTCCCAAAAACCGAAGGCAAATGGATTGAAAAGGACAAGCCTCTTTTCATAGGTCCGATGTGACCATTGGCCAAAAAGGAAAGGGGTGGGCCAATAATGAGAGGAAAAGACGAGTGGCCAATTCCGCCTTTACATTTGAATCTGGGGAAGGTCCTTCAAATTCAAACGAAATGAGGGGACAATTGATGGGATTTTGTGTGGATTGTGCCAAAGCCAAGGATGAAAGGGAGGGCAAGGAAGTGGCTGAAAGTGGTTGGAGGAGGAAGGGAAGGCGAATAAAAGAAGACGAAGGGAAGAGAAGAAGATGAGAAGGAAGGGAAGAGGGACTAACGGGGATGAAGAAGGATTGATTGGACATACGGGAATTGCCGACGAGATTGAAAGGGGGAAGGGAATTATTGGAATTGGATGGGGGCAATGAATATGCAAATTCCGTGCTGAAGTGAAGGCGACGACCGGCCTCCAAAAAGTTTTTATGTGCGCCTTTTCAATGCGCCCGCATCCATTTATTATTATTTCCCACATTTTTGGGGGCAATTTCGGTGGTTGCCTGCCTTCCCTTACAGATTTCCACGCAGCGATAAATCTCCAAAATAAAACCTTAAAACCCCGTCAAAAAATTATTATTAAAATCCAATTTAGGGCATTGAGCATTCTCAATTTTGGCCTTAAATTTATTTTTTTATTTTGTCAATTTAATTCTACTAAATTCACAGAAGTCATAAGTTTTTGATTTGAAAAACTCTAAAATAAATCATTTTTGGCCTTATCTTTTTTCCCCTTTATCAATTCATTTTATCAATTTATCATCAATTCCAATCTTTTTTCAATAAAAGAGTCAATTTCTACCGCAAAAATGTTCTTTTTTTCGGTTCATTTCCTCCAAATTCAGCCAAATTTGCACCATTTTTCTCCTATAATTTTCCTTAATTTTTTCATAAATTTCATATTCACTTTAATCCTCCATAAAATGCCCTAAAACAATCATAATTTTCAGTAGCAATAGTAGCAGTCTTCGAGGCCGAATGCATTCTCAGCTAAATCGAGATCAACTCCGTCGTGTGGACAATTCCCTCTCGGTTTGGGTGCTCGAGGCCAAGGGTGTGCCACCGAAGAGGAAATTTTTCTGTGAAATTTCACTCGATCAAGTGGTTCGGGCCAGGACATCCGCAAAAGGTGGTCACCGTGGCACATAAAATGCAAAATGGGATACTTTCAATCATTGTCTTATTCTTTTGACCATATCTCAACAAGGAAGCAATTTATTTTGGAAGGCGATATGCCATTTAAAGCCCTTAATGACCTCTAAAAAGTGGCCTTTTTAATTTTTGAAAATTTAAAATATTTGTAAAATAAGCAGCTTTTCCTTATTAGTAATGAGGATTTATTACACTCAAAGAAATAAAACTTTTTATAAAGTTGAAATTTACAAAATTTAATATAGCAACTTTTTAGAGGACATTTAGGGCTTTCAAATGATATATAGCCTTCCAAAATTGGTTATTGCCTCGTTGAGATATGGCTTAAAAAGAATGACATATTTAACATTTAATGAAGTGGCATAAAAGAAATGTCCCTACAGCAATATAAATTGAATTAAAATGGATAACAAAGATTTTGATTGAAGCTTTAAGCCAATTGACCAAATTTCAATAATATTCAAATTCAATTCAATTCACACTTTTTATCTGTTTGTAGCAATGACCGATGGAATCTGCTTTTGGGGTGAACAATTCGATTTCCAACAATTGCCCCCCTCCCAATTGCTTTGCATTGATCTCTTCCGCGAGGCTGAACCCACAAAGAAACGGCGAAGTGGCAAATCCAGCCACGAGGATTTACAAAATCTAATCGGCCTTGTTCGCATTCCAATGGCCGAGCTGAGCGGAAGGCAACCCACCGAGAAATGGTTGGTGGCCAATTTGAACTTGGGCCTTTTATTTCAATTTTTGTATTCAAAATATGGACTTAATTTATTCCCAAAAATTATTCCACTATCTTCGGTTCCACTTTCTTTATTTTTTGCGCGAAACAAAGAACGAAGTACTTGAAGGATTTACTTCAGAAGAAAGGGGATTAAAAATTGAGAGATATTATTTTTCCTCACATTTCCCACTCACAGCCAGAACAAATTGGATTATACGGACAAGAACGGGCTAAATACGAGATGCACTAAAAGGGATTAATTTATGGGCCAAATTGTTGAAAAATGGATATAAATAATTCCAAGGAAAAATGTATTTAGGAAAGAAAGAATAAGAATTAATTTTAAAAATGATTTATTGTTCTAAAATTTGTATTTGGCCATTTGATTTGTTATTCTCAACAAAAAGAAGGTGACAAAACTGCTAAATTTTTAAACATCCATTAGCAGAAAAGAATGAACAAATTTACATTTAGTTTCATTTTTTAGGCTACTTGGCCAAATCAGTCTTAGGATTCATATACTCCGAGGATTACTTAAGTCCTTATCATAATGTAGCCCTTAATCCTGATAAACCCGAAACTCCAAGTTATATGGCCTCAAAGAAAAATTATTTTTCGACAATAAAAATTTTCGGGAAATTCAATATTTTTTTTTCTGTAAATTACATATTTCTCTTTTAAGGTACCCAGTAAGCTCTGGCGATGGCCAATCTGCTGCCATTTCCTCCTCATCTTCGGCCAATGCCAACGATGGCCAACCTTCCCTCAGGCTGAAGGCCCGCTACCAATCGGTTCAAGTGCTTCCCCTCCGGGCATATGGCCAATTGAGGGAATTCCTCCGGCACAATTCCCTTCCACTTTGTGCGGCATTTGAGCCAATTTTGGGCGTAAAAGCCAAAGAGGACTTTGCCAATGCTTTGGTGCGCATTTTACATGTGGAGAGAAGGGCGCCCGACGCATTGGCCGAATTGGCCATGGCTGAGGTGTTAGGCCAGGAGAATGGTACGAAATTGGATAAATGAGGGAGAATTTGGTGTTCCTCATTTTCAGATCATCTTCTCTTTCGAGGCAATTCATTGGCCACAAAAGCGGTGGAAGCCTATATGAAATGTGTGGCCAGCGATTATTTACAGGTAAAATGCGTTAAATTTTAACTTAATTTAAGTTGAAATAATTGAAAAAAAAAACACTGAAATTGCCCAAAAAAAGATTGTAATTGTAACCGGTTCAGAAATTTATTCAATCTATAGATCTCGTCAAGACGCATTATTTGGTTATATTTTGACATAGATTTAACTATTTCTATCTTAGTTTTAAACCATTAAACCAAAAATGGGTTTAAACCGTTTAATACCCTTTAATTGTTGACCAAACCAAAATTGGTTTAAACTGTTTAATACCCTTTAATTGTTGACCAAACCAAAATTGGTTTAAACTGTTTAATACCCTTTAATTGTTGACCAAACCAAAATTGGTTTAAACTGTTTAATACCCTTTAATTGCTGACCAAACCATGACAAATTATATATCATTCAATGCGTCTTCACTAGTTCTATCCAATTTTGGATATATTTGGTTTGGGAATGTAGGACAAACCCTTAACAGTTATTTTTCCTACGGCAATTTAGTATCCCTATTTATTTGAATTTGATAAATCTGGTTTATAATTTGTTCCTAATTTTTACAATTTCATTTAGATGGCATTGGGCGAATTTGTGCGCCAATTGCTTTGCAGCGAATTAAGCTGTGAAGTGGATCCACTTCGATTGACCAATTCTTCGGGGTCGGGCCCAACTTCCGCCCAATTGGAGAAGAATCGTCAACAATTGATGCGACAAGTTGAAATGGGTTGGAGGCGAATTCTGGCATGCCAAGAATTCTTTCCTTATCCACTTCGATTGTTATTTGCCGGCCTTCGCCAACGACTGGAGCAGGCGGGACGAGCGGAATTGGCCGATAATTGTCAGTGTGAAAAAACATTCGAAGCTAGGACAAGATATTAGTATCTGGGGCCATTCTTTTGGCCATATCTCAATAAGGAAACAACAAATTTTGGAAGGCGATATGCCATTTGAAACCCTAAATGTCCTCTAAAAAATTGTCCTTTCAATTTTTTGAAAATTTAAAATATTTTGTAAAATAAGTGGTTTTTCCTCAAAAATTCTGATTTACTATATTCAAAGACATAATTGAAAACATTGATTTTTAAAAAATTTTGAAGCCACTTTTTAGAGGACAATTTTGGCTTTAACGCTTTACCTCTGATTGGTTATTCCCTCGATGAGAGCTATAAATAAAAGAATGATACTGGTATTGAAATGATGATACTGAAAAGTCCCCTAAATAAGAATTCAAAAGCAAATAATTTAATTATAATTATAATTAAATGAATTAAAATAAAAAAGCGAAATCTCAGAAAACCTCCTAATACTTTTGCGCTACGGAAAAATCCTTTCAATTCAATATTTCCCTTATTTTTACAGTGCTTTCCTCCTCCATTTTCTTGCGCTTCTTCTGCCCTGCCATTCTGTCCCCCTCCCTTTTTGGCCTTGTTGGCGAATATCCAACTGGACAGGCGGCACGGAATTTGACCCTAATCGCCAAATCCCTTCAAACTTTGGCCAATTTCACTCGATTCGGTGGCAAAGAGGCATATATGGAATTTATGAACACTTTCGTGGAGAGGGAATGGCGAAATATGCATCAATTTTTGAGCCAAATTTCGGCACCATGTCCACGGCATTGCCAAACCGGTGAACTCCAATCCAAGGCCATTGATGGCCAATTGGATTTTGGCAAAGAATTGAGCCTGTTGAGCAGTTATTTACGCGAAAATTGGACCAGTCAATTGCATGAAAGGCACAAAGGACAAGGCGGCCCAATAGGCCAATTGTGGGCAGTTTTGGTTGGAATTAGTGCTTGGGACCATTGTGATCCGGATGAAGAGGAAGAGGAGGAAGAAGGGCAAAGATATACGGAAGAAGATGGAATGGAAGAGATGAACAATTGCAATGGACATAATCCACCATCGGACTATGAAAATAACAATGCCATTGGAGGAGTCGGTCATCAAGATATGGAGGAACGAATGCAGAATTTGGCACAACAATCATCGGCACAAATTCTTGTAAGGAAAAATTTTTGGGCGCTCTAATGTCGGTAGGTTAAATTAACTAATTATGGACGAAAATATACTACTGGAAAAATTTTGCCATTTTTAAATTTTATGTAATTCAAACTAAAAAAATTACATTTATTGATTGTTATAAATCTTAATTTGATCATTATTTAAATCCCAAATAATATATTCAAATTAATAATTTATGGAATATTATTTATATAAAAAAATGGAGAATTTTCCACTCTACAAAACCATTCCAAGATCATCAAAAATGGTTGGAATTGAAGGAAGTTATGAATGATTGAATTGGGCAAAGGAATTAAAGGAAGGAGGCGAAGGAAGGGAATAGTCAGTACAGTAGTGCCCTTTTCTTCTATTCTGATGATGATAGCCGCAGGCACAAGGGAAGATTTTTCCTCATTTTCAATACCGTATTCTCTTTTCTTTTCAAGAAGAAAGGGAAAAAGAAGGATTGATCGCTCTTTCTTTAGAGGGACAATTGATGGACTACATTTTTGAGCGCTTATAACTTCCTTAAATCCTAGCACATTTTGATGATTTTGGTATGGTTTTGTAGAGCAGAAAATTCTCTATCATTTGATATAAATTATATTTAATAATTTTGTTATTATGAATATTTTATTTGAGATTTAAAATGATCATAATTTTTTCATACCCGAATTTTTTGCAATGACTAAAATATCCTTCAAATTAAAAAAAAATCGCACCATTAGATTAAACTATCTCGTAGAATATTTATTTTTTTTATTAAAATGCTTGATCAAAATTAAAGGCCACAAAATTATGGCCAAAAACAAAAAAAAAAGCTCAATTTTGGATACTTTACGTACGGTTTTTGGCCCGCTCTTTTTGTCAGACCTCAATGAGGCATTAGTCAATCTTTGAAAGATATATATCATTTGAAATAAAAAAATGTACTCTAAAAAGAAGCTTATTTAAATTATATAAAATCTAGCATAAGCTTTAAATAGTTATGTCTTTGAATGTGATAAATCCACATTTCTTGAGGAAAAGCCACTTAATTTATAAATTCTTTTAAATTTATCAAAAAATTAGTTAGGCCACTTTTTAGAGGACATTTAGGGTTTTTGAATGGCATAGCACCTTCCAAAATTTGTTGCCTCCTTCTTATTGGGATAGCCAAAAATTTCTTGTTTATTCCATAATAAAATGAGATGGCTTCTAATATAATCAGCCAATTTTGATAATAAATGGCCTGGCAGCAAATTCTGTAATAAATGGATGTAAATAATGTATACATCCCCAAAAATTTACAGCCAATTGCAAGCAGAAGGGCCATTTTGCCGCCTCAACCAATTGGAATGCATTCAACGGATTTGGCCATGACGAATGGGCCAAATTGTGCAGCTCCCCCACTTCCATTGGCCCCACCCCCATCTCATCATTTCGGACCATCTGCTGCCGCCCATCTCCATTCCTCCGATGATTATGTGCTCAGTTCGGCGTTGGCCAAGCTCAGGGCCAACCAACAGATGGAATCGGCCGGAGGCCACCTCAAATCCACCATTCATTTGTACGATGAAACGCCGCTGCCCCAACAGCAGAATCAAATCCATTTGTACGATGAGGTGGCCGGCTTGAATGGGAATAATACAAATGAGAATAGGGCAATGGCCAAAGGAATTGTGACCGCCCAAAGGGGAGTAGCCAGCCACGAAGCACAACGAAGGGAATTGTGCACACCGAAAATGGTGCAAAGGGGTATGAGGCCACCAGCAGCAGCAGGAATGGCAATGATTGGAGCGGATGAAGCGGATGATGAAAGTGAATCGGATGGACACGGGGAATCACAAGGCGATGATGGCCTAGAGAATGGAGGGGGCATGGCCACAGAAGAAAGGGTCAGTCAAATTGGAATAGAACATTCAACAATACTGCCGTTTTAATACTTGGCTCTTTATTTTTGGCCATATCTCAACAAGAAGGGAACCAATTTTGGGAGGCGATATGCAATTTTAAAGCCCTAAATGTCCTCTAAAAGTGGCCTTTCTAATTTTTTAAAAATTTAAAACATTTTGTAAAATAAGCGACTTTACCTTAATAAACCGGGTTAATTACATTCAGAGAGATGTAATATTTTTATAAAATTAAATTTCCTGAAAGCATTAAAGTAACTTTTTAAAGGACATTTAGGGCTTTAAAATGGCATATCGCCTTCCAAAATTTGTTATTTCCTTGTTGAGATATGACCAAAAGAACGAGTTTAGGTATTGAAATTTCCTCTACCACAATCAAATAAATTCAAAATTAGAATTTCCTCTATTAAATTTACAGAGCACTTCCCTGGGTGCCGCCTCATTTCGCCAAGCACATCCCTTTAATCAGCAACGGCGTCCGCCTCGAAAACGCTCGGGCCAAATGAATGGGGCACAACAAAAATATCACAAAACAAACAACAACATTGATGGCACTTCTGCCGTTCATTTTGATTCCTCATCCGCATCGGCAATCAGCCAACAGAATCGCCGGCCTTCAGCTGGAAAAACCACAACACCATTGATCGGGGGACAGCCAATTCCCTCATCCGGCTATCAAAGCCAATTGAACAGCAGTAGTAGCAGCAGCTATTCCTCTTCATCCGGTTCGGCTTCTGCCGCCTCCTCCAATTCTGCATCGCCAATTGAAGCACATAATGAACATCCACTTGGCCAACAGCAGCCACCACAATCCAAGGTATTAGTTTCGGTCCATTCTTTTGGTTATATTTCTGTTAGACAATAACCAATCCAAGAAGGCGATATACCATTTTAAAGATCAAAGTCTACTCTTTAAAGTGGCCTTATTAAATTTGATAATATATACCTTTTTGAAACAAATTTATGTCTTTGAGTGTAATAAACCCGAATTTTCAAGGAAAAGTAACTTATTTTACAAATTATTTAAAGTATTAAAAAATTAGATTGGCCACTTTTTAGAGGACATTTAGAGCTTTCAAATGACATAGAACTTTCCCAAATTGGTTGCTTCTTTATTGAATTATGTCCAAAAGAATGGATGTATTGTATAGAATTGTCTCCTTTCGTTTGTTACTAAATGAAAAGCCTTTTAAATTGCCAACAATCTATCCCACTAATTAAGCCAAATGGCATTGTCCGAATTCCATCGGCCACCACAATGATGCAATCAAATGGAAATAATCCGCCACCAAATGCCGCCCTTGGCCATCATCAAACTGCCTCAATGGGCTCTTCCTCTTCCGCCAGCTCCTCCTCTGCTTATTCCTCTTTGTCCCCTTCAAATCAGCCACAAATTCAACAAAATGCCTCGCCCCAATTTCCATTTATGGCAAAACCACCCAGATCCACTGTACCCGATACCCATCAAAATATTGGCCAACTGTGGCCAAGCCCCAGGGAAAGAATTAATCAGGCCATAATGGGATCCAACTTGGATGGAATGGCGGCATTCAACAGAGGGGGTGGACACATTGAACCGCAAAGGCCGGCCACAACAGCAAATTCGGCGCCCTCATATCAATCGCCACCGAAACCACGGTAAGCCAATCTCCTACAATAACATTTAATTTATCGAAAAAAGATTACAAAAAATGCTAAAATAATCATAATAGGGTGGGTGGTTTACCCTACATTCACAAACCAAATATACCCAAAATTGGAAGATTTAAGGTTTCTGGGTCTAAGATTAACTTCTGAACCGGCTACATTCTTTTTGGCAATTTCAATGCTTTTTTTTCAAAATATTTCCCAATTAAAACATTAAAATATCCAGGCTGAATCCCAGTTGTTGGTCAATTCCTGGCTCATCCAGTAGTGCCAATAATAACAATATCAATTCTGTGCCTCCACGCCAAGCATTTGTTGGCTCCAGCCCCGGCGATCCACTCGGCGCTTTCATCCGCTACCCTCAAATGGCCCAATCATCCAATAATGGGGCCGGTGGCCCATCATTGCCACAAAAATTCCCCATTGCCGCGGAATTGAACAATTGGCCACCCAAAAATAGCCAACAACAATATTGCCCTGGTGGAAATGGCCCTGCTGGGGGTGGTTTGTACACTTCGGCCAGTGTGGATTTGGGCATTGGAATTGGCCATCACAATGGGGCACATTATCAACATCGGCGTGAACCCAGCCAAACCCATTCAATGGGCCAATCCATGGCGGCATTGGGCGAATTCGAGGTAAAATAATAAGGGTATTTATTAAAAGCGATACGCTAAAACTGGGCGCCGGCGATTGTAGCTAATTAAGGGCTAAATCAATATTGATGATTTTGATGTCAAATTAGTGAGCACATTTCTGGCTATCGAAAGATATAAAATTTATTTGGTTTGGTTGTAAATTAATAGAGTTGTACGTAAAAAAACAATTAAAAATATGCAAATTTTTAATAATAGAGTTATTTAATGCTTTTTTAAGTACATCTCTGCCAATTCTGAACCATCCAAATAAATTTTATATCTTTCGATAGCCAGTAGTGCGCTCATTAATTTGACATCAAATCATCAATATCGGTTTAGTCCTTAATGAGCTATAAGCTAAAGCTCCCAATGGCCCAGAGAAGGGGATAGGAAACTCGACTTAAATTATTCTTTATTAATTGCGCAGGAAAATTTGATAATAATGCAAAGGATAAAAAACAAAAGTAGAGGGAAAGGTTGGATTTTCTACAAAGACTGATTGGGGCAATATTTGATTGATAGGGTGACGGGTGATTAGGCAAAATTGGGGGTACAGTAGGATTAATAGCAAAAGCCCTTAGGCATTGTTAGCATTGAAAGTTGTGTTATTTTTCCAATTTATATAGCCTTAAAAATTATTTTTTGACACTAAAAGTTTTCGACAGATTAAATCATTTCTTCGGTAAATTAATAAAATTCCCTGGAAATATTTCTGGTCAAATTTACTACAATTCTAAAGCAAAAAAAAATTATTTTGCAGTTAATCGAAACACAACGACGCCAAATTGCGGAATTGACCCGAGAGAATGCAGCGTTGCGAAGGGAGCTGGACACGGTCCGAGCCGTTAGCCATTCAAATTTACGGTCAACACCATCCGGCACAAAATATCCGAATGAATCAATTTGAATATGTGCACAAAAATGAGCTTTCAAATGGGAAAGAATGCCTCCGAATATGAATATTATATTATGCAAAACTGTGATCATTTCCTCCCCCAAAAGTCCAATTTTCGATTCAATCCTTTCCCTCATATATAAATGTAAACATGTTCTTTTTTTAATATTTGTCAATATTTTTATTTTAAAATAAAAATTATTATTGAAAAATGTGACACTTTTAATAGGGAAATTTGTATGAATTCGTAAAATTAGCCAAAATTTTGAAATTGTTTTCACCATTTTTGTTGTCAGGGTAATTAATTTTGGTTTTCGCTCTTTTTTAAATAGTGCCAAATGCCATTGGGCATTGGCTGCTATGGTCATTTGTTCAGGGTCATTCCATATTCTCTCAATTTTTTGTCAATTTCCAATACACCAAAAGCCCACATTTTTGACAAATATTTCCCAAGTCACATATTTAGTTTCCATCCGTAAAAAATGTCATCAATTGGAGCGAATGTTGGTCTTCAGGTTGGATCAAATTTGGAATTTGGAATTGGATAAATCAATCATAAAAAAGTGGAATATCCAATTAAATTCACTCAGTCAAATGCTAATTATTTTATATCAAAAGTCATCAATTTTATCACAAAAAATTTTCGAAAATATAAAAGCCCTAAAACAATTCCACACTTTTCCATTAATTTATAAAATGCAGTTTTTGTTTTCTTCCCTCGGATTGGCCACTTCATCGTTGATTTTGGCCCGTGATCGCCTTTGGAAATGGCTGGATGCCGTCGATGTTTATTCCTCCGGCAATTTGCAACAAATTCGCAATTTTAACAATGTTACCTTAATACGATTTAATTGACTGATTTTAATTCTTAATTAATAAGATCAAAAATTAAATTTAAAACTTTTAAAAGTCTATCAGGAAAATACCTCGTTATCTGAATTAAATTTATAAAATTAATTTTTATTTTTTTGACAAATTTATAGAGAAGAATACGATAAATAAACTGGGTCTAAAAATTGCTATTTGGAAATATGAAAAAGCCTTCCGGGGATAATCATTTATTTGGAAAAGAAATGAAAAATGAATTCCAAATACCAAGTTAATTTTAATATAATTATTTTTGGACGGTTGGATGGAATTTTTACTGCCAACTTTTTTCACATTTTTTGATAATTTTAGACAAAAAAAAATATTCAATTTCCTTCAAATTAAAAAGCATTTTCCACCTCCCATCCCAAATCCCAATTAGAGTTTGGCCAACTCCGATTCACAATGGTATTCGGCATGGCTGGAGTTGGGCATGGCCTGGTATGTTGGATTCGCCTCAATTTGGTTGCTCAGTGTTTTCCTTCTTTGCGCCACCCTAAAATGGCCAGTCCCATTGTTGGCCGTGCCAAATGTGGCCATTTCTGTGATGGGTGTTTTCGCTAATTTGGCACTTTTCGGTCAGTTTTAGAGGCATTGTGGCCTAGACTAATAAAAAGGAAAAGGCAGAATTCATTTCTTTCATTACTACTACTACTGTACTGATTGAATGCCTGAGGGATAAATCAATTTCAATTTTTTTTCCAATAAATCCATCGAAACAAGACAATTTAATACCATTTGACTGTTCTTTCAGCCATATCTCATCAAGGAAGTAACCAATTTTGGAAGGAGATATGCCATTTTAAAGCTTTAAATGTCCTCTAAAAAGTGGCTTTTCTAATTTCATGAAAATTTAAAATAGATTGTACAAAAATAAGAGGCTTTCTTCAACAAATTTGGATATATTACGTTCTAAAGACATGTAACTTTTCTGCTGTTCTTTTTAATGAGAAATTTCATAAAATTTTGAAGCTACTTTTTAGAGGACACTTTTAGCTTTTGAATGATATATAGCCTTTCAAAATTGGCTAGACTTGCTGAGTTATATAAAAAAGAGTTCTGAATCGTCCTTATACCATTAATAATTCCATATTTCCCTTTTCCATAGGGGCAATTCTTGCATGGCTTCTAGAATTGCCGAATGATTTACGAACGGATGGACATGAACAGAAAATGTTGATTGGAGCGTCCGGCTTTTTTGGCATTTGCGCTATTTTTAGCCTCATTTTTACCGGACTCAGCAGCCATCATTATAATACTCTAAAGAAGATTATGCGGGCCAGAAATCGGGTAATAAAGAGGGGAAATTGGGTGGTATTTAATACTAAAAGTTTCAAAAATTAATTTTTCAAAATCTAAGCATGGGAAGTCTGAAAATTTTTGAATAAATATTATTAAATATAAGCTAAAAAATTAAGAAAATTCAATGTAGGATTTCTGAGTTTTTTTTAATGAATTTTAAAAAATTTTCAAAAATACAAATAAAAAAGGAAAATTTCAAAAAACCTTCGAATTTAAAAGGAAAGGCACAAAGAAATAGAAATCGCCACTAAAAACGAATTTTTGGCTAATTATTATTTTTACAATTCCCACATCCAGCAGATTACACCGGATTCTCCGTCCAGTTTGGACCAACAAAGGATGGATGCCCGAAAGAAGGAGGCAGCCGAATTTTATAAAACATAAAAAATTGGAAATGAAAAACATTTAAAATAAATTTATTAAACATTTTTGAATGAATAAATTGAACAATTAAAAAAACAAATTTCATCTGTAATATTCGTCCATTTCCATTATTTTCTTCATCTCTTGGCCGGCGAAGTGAAATATGATTTGGGAATATTCTGCCATGATCGACGAGCCTTCCGGTATACCTGAAAAAAAAGAGGAAAATTTTTGGATTTTTTGAAAAACATTTTAATGGGAAAAAATTATTTGACGCTCGAGGGAATTGAACCCATGACCTATTTGCCAAAGACTAGAGAGTTATCCCACTAGACCATCCGAGCCACTTGGGTCAATTAATAAAAAAATTTTTAAATATCACTGAAAAAAGATTAATAGGATAAAAAGGGAAAAAGATTTGACACCCGAGGGAATCGAACTCACGACCTATTTGCCAAAGACTAGAGTGTTATCCCACTAGACCATCTGGGATATTGTTGTGTTTTAATAAAAAAAAAGATACATAGGATTATTAAATAAAATAATAAAAATTCATTTTTTTTTGTTAAAAATTCTAATATTTTTCAAATTATTTCCCCATCCCTCCAGCTTACCTTTAGTGCCATAACATGCGACATCCGCTGACTTTTACGCAATTCATCCACACTCTTTCGATAGGCCGGCGTCTTCAACATTTCCTCCAAATCGCATGTATTCGGCTGCATTGGCGCCTTGTCCGGATTTATGATGCCATAGCGAATCTGACAATTAAGAGGATATTTTATTTGGATGAAAATTACAATTATAGACAAAAAAATTTAACAATAAAATTAATCCCAGCAATCTTCCGGTAGTGTAAAAAGAAGGGGTCCAAAATTGAATAATATTAAGAGGATTTTGACCTTCATTTTTGCCTATTAGTGGCCTTATTTAAATTTTAGACTTTTTGTAAAATTATTTTATTAATTTTACTAAAAACAAACCAAATCATTGTTCAATTTCAGCTGCTTGACAAGGGGAGATATGGAATCCTTTGGCATTGATGTGTTGAAGAGAATCGAGCTGGAAATTGGAAATATTTAATTAAATTTTCAATTTGAATTAATAGTTTTTATTTAAAATTTAACTAAATGAAATGGAAGTAGAGTAGGATAACGCTGGTTTTTTAAACCGGGAACCGGGATTATCCGGTTTTTTGAAGATGCTGGTTTCGGTTTCTTCTATTTTCGGCTATTTTGAGGAAAAATTGGTTTTAAATTACATTGATTTTTTATAGCTGATCCTATCCAATCCATTATCTAAGCTAATATCCGGATTTTATTAATTTGTTTTTTCCATTCAAATTAAAACATTGGGCAAATTTTCCAAATATAAATTTGCTAAACTAACTTGCAAGTAAAAACCTTCTCCTTTGTGAGGCGAGCACGACCTTGGACCGGCAAATCCCGATAGCCGAGACTGCGCAAATCTATGATGACGGCGTCCCGGTCCAGTAGAGTGGTCACCGTCTTTTTGATTGCATCCACCAGCATTTCCTACAAGAAATTAGGAGTATTATTTTAATTTTAGAGATTGTTAAATAATTTAATGTTTTAGATAACCTAGGGCAGTGCCGTAGCCAGAAAAAATTATAGGGGGGTGCTCGAGTGTAAATTTTTTTTTGCAAAGTCCTTATTTGCCAATTTTTTGGCCGCGCAGCGTAAATTTTAGGCCACAAATAGCCACGCAGCGAAAATTTTAGGCCAAAAATAGCCACGCAGCGAAAATTTTAGGCCAAAAATAGCCGCGCAGCGAAAAATTTGTTACTAAAAAAGGGTTCCCCTTTTACTTTTTTTCCCAATTTTTCCCATTTCGTAGGGGTGCTCCGCACCCCCATAGATCTTTCGAGTGGGTGCTTCAGCACCGGTGAGCACCCCCCTGGCTACGGCAGTGACCTAGGGTACAATTCAATGTTGATGCCCCTATAGTTCAAAAAACGGGTACTTATGTAGTTTTTTAGATCTACCTTGCCACTTGCCTTGGTCATCAGGTTTAAGATTAGGGTCTTCTAGGATAATAAGATATCATTTCACTCACCAGGCATCAGTTATCCCTGAATGACCTTAACCCTAATCCCGATAAACCAAAGGAGCACCACTTTTCTCCTTGGAGCTTGGACCTAATACCTAAACTAAATAAGTAGCAAAAAAACCTGAGTTTACAATTCGTTATAATTTATAGATTTTCCCAAATTTTTCCATTTAATGACTAGAGGAAACCTTTTGCATTGGACGAAAATAACAAGTGATCTCGTATGGTGGCATTGGTCAAAAAGCTAAATAATAATTATAAATCAATGATTGTTCCTCCCAACAAATTCAATTAAATAATCAAATAAGTTAAAAACAAATGAAAAATGTGAATAAAATTCCAGATATATTTGTCAACTTTTATAACAAAACGATTTAAAACGCAACACATTTATGTTCTATGGTTTTAAAATTGTCCTCAAAAATCGATAATTCCTAAATTTTCGTTTATATTTCCCATTTCATTCATCTAATAATCATCATTTCGGTTCATCCATTCTTCTATTTGACTGCTGTTCAGAAGGCGAACAGGATGAGGAAGCCCATGGTCAAGCAGAACAGTCCCATTGCTTCGGAGAGGGCAAAACCCAGGACGGCATAGGAGAAAAGCTGTTGCTTGAGCGATGGATTACGGGCGAATCCGATCAACTAAACAAGCAAACGTTAATGTTTAGAACAAATGTAAAATTGGTTACCAATGAGCCGAACACATTCCCAATGCCGGCACCGGAACCAGCAACACCAGCGGTGGCTGCGCCTGAATTATTATTGAATTTAGTCTTTGAAATGTTTTTTCTTGAATGGGTAAACCTGCTCCAATGTATTTGGCAGCACTGTCAATGTCCTTGCGAATGGCACTGGTGTGAAGCATAACCATTGCCTGGGAATTGGCCAAATAGGCGGGTGCACGTGAAGAAAGACGGCCAAGTGCCATTGGGCGAGCGGCGAAGATAGCTTGACGTGTAGCCAACATTTTTGAGAATTGTTTTTGAAGAGAGAATTAAAATTTAGCAAATTTTTAGCTTTGTCTAGAAAATAAAGTTGTTTATACAGCCGGAAGCTGTTTATGGATTTTTTTTCTTTTATAATTATTTTGCTTATGAATTTATGAGTTGAAAATGATACATTTCAAACGTCAATATCGAATTAATCATTACTTATTTTGTTACCAAGAATTGTATTGATTAATTCTGATAGAAACTAGTGCAACCCAAAGTCCAAACTCGAGCTCCAAGTGCCTGCTCCAAGTCTCGTCGATTCATTTTTATTCCCGATCATTCCATTTTTTTCTCTTCTCTCTCTTCTCTTCTCATCGATCAATTTTTCGACAAAAAACCCAAAAAAACATTATGCCAATTTTTTATTTTAAAATTAAATCAAATCCTTCCTTAAACCACAGTAATCCCAATTTATTTTGTTGGCATTGGCACCGGGTTTCCATGGCAATTTTGTGATTAATAAATGGAAGAAAATATTTATAAATGTAGTTAAATTAATTCTTTATCAAATTTCAACAAAAAAAATATGAGTGAATCCTCGGTTCGAGCGCCTCGTCAAGGTTGGGCCGAATTGCCGCCACCAGATCCAGAAATTGTTGAGAAATTTGCATAAAAATTTAATAAAATTTTAAAAAATAGAGAATCGATCCGGCTCGTTCAATGTTGATGTCTCCAAGCAGCGGGGAAAGTTCGGCCTCTCCGATTGAAATTTTTGAAAGGAATGAAACTGGAAGGTTCATTTGCCTTCGATTGAATAAAATGATGACACAAAATTTGATCCAATTTAGTCCAAAATCCTTTGTTGCTGGCAATTCCGCTGGCCATTTTAGTCAACAAGCCCGTCAGCGAATTCGGGAACGGACCAAATCGATGGTGGAAAAGCAGCGAATAATGGCCAAGAAATTGGCAAAAAATCAGCGAAATGAAAGCATTGAAGGGGAATATGCAGTGCCTACGGTGGGCGAAGGCCATCAGCAGCAGCCAGAGGAAATTGCCCAAGGCGATCGTCAAATTGAACAAAGCATTCAAGTAAGATGTGGTGGAAAATGAGATACCGTAAATTCTCCATTAAAAGCATCCCTTAAAACCCACCACCACACCCTATCGAAAAATCTATATAATTAAAAATTTTAGGAAAAATTTACTAAAAAATTATCATTTTTATAGCTTGGAGCCAAATATGTGGAAGATCAATTGCGTTGGGATGATCAGCAACAGATTGGAAAAGATGCCCAAAATGTCGAAGAAGGGAATCGGCCACTTCCATTGCTGCTTTTGATGGCACCGCCTCGGCCATATTCACAAAATAAGGCGGATAAATTTCGGCAAATGATTGTTTGGAAAGGAGCAAATCCAACAATGCCAATGAGGCATACGGATTTGGAAGGAGGCGATGGAATTGTGCAGAAAGGAAACAATGAAAAATTGATGCGAGGGAAATTCATTGAAAAGGTGGAGAAATGTTTAGTATTAAAAATAGTAGAAATCCAAAATGTTTGATAAATCTTTTTAATTTTAATCAAACCCAATTAGCTTAAAAGGATTTATTTTTAATTTATATCAAATTTATAAGATTTTCGAATTCAAACCATATATTTGTCTTTTAGTGGAAATAAATCAATTTTTTAGGTGAATATTAAGTTTTAAATTTAGTTAATTTGCTATAATTTTAAAGATTTGATTGGTTTGAGTCAATTAATTAAAGAATTAATGGATTTGATTGAAATTCCAAAAAATTATGACAAAAAGCGCGGCAAAATTGGTTAAAATTGGGCTTTTTTCGCTTTTCGGAAATAACATTCTGACCAATTCTGACTTTGACCAATCATTTTGACATCAAAATATTCTGTAGAGGTAGAGATACCAATGGTTTAAAAAGCTTTATTAATTTTTTGGAAGATTATTAAGATATTTGACAATGCCCACAAAATTCGGGTAGCCATTCCCTTATTAATCATTTGAGGGGATCTATAAAATTAGCAGAATGAATTTATGTCCCCAACATTTTTCCCACAGCAATTATTCAACAATCAAACCAATTTCCCATCAAATATCCACCATCAAAATTTGGTGGTTTGGCGTCCTCCTCTGGCCTGGAATGAATGGCTTAAACAAAGTGGTTCCCGACGATGGGCCTCCCAAAAGCCAACATCCCTTTGGCTTGACCTTCAATGCATTGAATTCGACCATCATTGGCTGTTCACCCGGGCGGAGGCAGCTCAACGTGAACTGTTGGCTGCCTATGATGCTTGGGCCATTGTCCACCAAAAAATGTTGGAAGTTGTGAAGGAATGGCTGGCATTGAGGCAGAAAATGGGCGATTCAGAACATCAAAGTGAAGATGAAAATGGAGAATTGGATGCACTATTTGGGCAATGCTTACAACGGAATGCCGAATTGGAAAGATGCCGTGCCGCATTGCAGAGGGCCTGGGCCGAAACGGACCAAACCAGGGGCAGATTCCAATTGGAACGATTGGAAGGGCATGCGGAAGTGTTCGAAGAGTGAGTTTGATCCAAGCAATAATTGGCTTCTTCCAAGTCATTTTACCATTTTTAAAGCAAAAATTTGTATTGTTTAAAAAATGAGGCATTTTTGGGGGATACTTCTCAATTAAATTTGTCCAAATTTTAAACGCCATCAATATAAGGTGGCTAATTCCTATTCCAATCTAAATGAATCCTAAATTAGTTTAAAAGTCAATTAATTTAATTGTATGCCTTTAAGGGTATTCTAAATCTGGAAACAATTAACTGAGAAAAGTAAATGTCTGTGTTCCAGCTTCAGAATAAATATTGTAAAAAATTAACTACGATTGGATAATCATTCCATTTTATGATAAAAAATTAAAATAAATTAATTCCTCCACCGTAAAAGGGAATCAGAAGGCGGTGTTCCAGATCAGTTGAAGGCATTTTTCCATTCTCCAATGTTTATGCTCTCCGAAAGGGAAACACAAGTGAAAGATGGCCAACATCAACAAATTTCTTTACTCTCTGAATTGGAACGCCAAAGATGGGCGGCGGTGGAAAATTGTCGATATCAGGCAAAAAAGGAGGGATAAGGATAATAAATAATATTTACAAAAATATATAGGCCCAAATATTCTTCAATGAATTGTTGGTTGCCTCCTCCGATGAATGCTCGCTGGAATGGCCAAGTTTTAGTGTTCAATTTGGCCAAGTTTTTCCACTGCGTGTTTTTGAACGGCCTGAACAATTGCGATTGGCTTTGAGGGAAAAATTTGGCCGTGGGAATTGGCAACCAATTGCCGACATTTTTGTGCCATTACCGGAGGAAGTGGAAGGAGAAAAAGTGGAACAAAAGGAGGCCAAAAGGAGATGGGCATCTCCAGAAACAGGGCTCCAATTTGCGAGCATGGTTTTGCGTGGAAGGTGAAAAAATTAATCCAAATTTATTGGTGAAATGAATTAAACGATCAGAAAAATGAGAATTAATGAAACTGAATTCAAGAAATGGCCATACGATTTTTGCATATTGACCAATATTTTAGCGATCTTTCAGCCTATTAATTAAGCTTATTATTTAATTATTTTAAGCTCTTTCTTTTGATCACTTTAATATCAAAATGATTCATTAAAGAATAATTGACCAGAAAGTAGGGCCAAAAAACAATAATTGCCTTATTTTCGACAATGTTTCTGTTTTTTTTTGGTCATAACTTTTTAGAATATATAGTAGATTCACCAATTTTTCTCTGATCAATTCATCCTAATCAGAACAGAACTATGAGGAATTATATCAGATTTGTTAAAATTAAAGCTAATATTAACTAGAAAAATGAATTAAAATGCACAAATATCGTTTAAAATTAAAGTAAAATAATAAAAAAGATCATTTTTTGGTGAAAATCAAATTGAAATGGTTTCACCTTCACAGTTATAAAAGCAGTCTCGGCTGTGGCCAAGGTGGCTTGCCATTCATGCAGGGCCGACTTTTCTGCGCACTCCGATGGCAATACCAAAATGATGGGCCAACAGGGCCAGAGGGGATTGTTGGCCAAAAACATTTGGCAGGGAGGAGGGCAAAAGTAGAGGAAAAAATTTTGGGTATTTGAAATTTTAAAAACATTCATATTATAAAAGAGAAATGAATGGAGCCAATCACCGCCTTCACTTTTCCCGGCTCAAACATTACTTTACCCGGAAGAAACACTGCAAAATGATCAACGACTTTTGGCGCTGGAAAAACGTTGGAAAATGTGGAGGGGAAAACAACATGGAATTGGCCTAGAAATGGCCAATGAAACAGATGAAGGCAAAAGCAATGGAAGGCCAAATTTTGGAAAACATCGAGGCGAAATGGAATTGGAAATGCGAAGACGATTGGGCCGAGAATTTGCGACGGAATTGAGGTGCACCAAATTGTCTTCGTTTATATAAGCGAAGCTTTCAGTGTTTTTTAGAGCATAACTTAATCAATTCTGACCAATTTATATAAAATTAATATCATTTGATAGTCAAAAGTTTACTCTTTAATTTGATAATAAAATTATCAATATTGGTTCATTTTCTGATGAGTTATTATAACGATCCATCGAGAAGTTGGTTTGTATCATTAAAAATTGTATTTGATCGTAATAAACAACAAATTTTTGTAAACAAATTTTTATAGAAGATTCTTGCGCGAAAGTGGGGAACATCAACGTCGAGCACAGGATTTGTCCGAGTTGATCCGTGAGGAGCCTTTGCCCTACTTTGGTATTGGCCTCCTTTCCGCCCTTTTTGCCCAACGCCAAATTGATGTTAGCCGACGCCTGAAGCCAATCCGCAATCCGAAGGCCACTCAAATTGGTCGATCCATGAATGTTTGCACTAGAGAAAATTGGAACTACTTAAAATTTGTATTTAGGAATCGGCTCGCCTCATTCTCAACATTCAACATGCCTCTGGCGTACCACAAAGAGCAAATGGTGAAGTGGCACAACTTTTCCTTCTTTGCACTTTGCAGGTGAACAAATTAGATAGGAATGTATTATTGGACAATAAACAATTATTTGAACATTGAGGACTGCATTTCATCAATTTATTTGATAGGAAAATTCTGCAGATATCTTATTTTTTACATGTTAACAGGAAATGGATAATTATACTTCTGGGATCTTGACCATTTTTTGACTATAACACAGCAAGATAATAACCAATTCGAGAAGGCATAATACCATTGTTCAATTTTTATTTCTTTGAATTTAATAGGCCCGAATTTTGTGAGAAAAAGCCACTTATTTTACAAAATGTTTAAAATTTTCAAAAAATTAGAAAAGCCACTTTTTAGAGGACATTTAGGGCTTTAAAATGGCATATCGGTTTCCCAAATTGGTTGTTTCCTTGTTGAGATATGGTCAAAAGAATGGCTCAGATAATGAAAAGTCCTGTCCTACATTTTATGGCCTTTGATTATTATAAATTTGACTTATTTTAGGGCCAATCCCAATCGACAGCACTTGTCGATGGACGGCATGCAAATTGGCAAGAAACATTGGTGTTGGATATTCCGCCACCGCCATTTAGCGAAGAATTATGCATAGAAGTGGAAATATTTGACAGGGAAGTACGTCCAATGGAAAGTGACGATCGGGAGAAGGATACTCGGTTAGGAGGGCATTTTCTATTACGGAAAAGACCCATTTTTTTGTAATTTTATTGTCCATTTTTAGCCATGAACGTGTGGAAAAACGTTGGCTTGGTTCGGCCCGTGTACCATTGTCTGCATTGAATGGAATGGCAAAAATGGATGGACATTTGGCATTGAGAGGGCCAATTTTTTACACTGGATACAAGTAAAGAGACCCAAATTAAAATGAGACTATTCAAATTTTATGCACTGGAAAATATTTTAGCCATCTTTATATTGATCAATTTAAAATTACAAACCATTTAATTTAGCTCTTTTTCTAGGGCATTTTGAATATAGAAATTAGATTTAATTATCTACCAGCAGATTTGAGATGTTTTATTATTTATATTTCAATGTAAAACAATGAAAAACATTATTTTAGGGCTACAATTTTATGACCAATTTTGGAGTTTTAACATAAGGTGATTTTAGAATGACAAAAAATCTGCTATGATGGATAATTAAGAGGAGGGAATTGGCTAGAAAATTATAGGAAATAATGAAAACTACTCGATTTTAATAACATATTTTGATGTTTTTTCGTCATAGATTTTTTAAATTTCAATCAAATTATCTAATTCTTTCTTTATTAAATGCTATCCAATCACGGCTATAAAATAATGGCCAAATGATTAAATTTAAACCCAAATATTCAATTGAAAAATGCACAAAATTCAAATGTTAAAATTTTGTTCCACCCTTAAATTATTATTGCTCAGAGGCATTCCATCCAAATCGCCTATCACCGTTCGCATTTTGATCAGCCGTGATCCGCCTTCATTCGTCCATCCTTCGCCCACAATTCTAAACAATTCACCATTTGGTGAATCCGATCAAAATGTTGTTATTTCCTTCTAATTTAATTGACAAATTTTGTTGTTTCAGTTAATCGCAGAATGTTTGAAATTTGAATCTTCCTTGCAGCAACGTTTTCCGAATAGACGAATTCTTTCAATGGCCACCGATTCATCGGGAAAACGGGTGCTGGCTTCAAGGCAGGAATCAAAAAGATAGAGGGATAGGGAACGGGAAATTCAGACAATATTTTACTTCGATTTTAACATAATTTTCGGCCAAAAAATCTATATTTATGGCCATAACTTAATCAGCATAATTTGAATATAAAAATGAATCTAAACTTTTTAATTAATTATCCAAATTTTATATTATTCTTTCCATTTAATTTAATAAAATTATATTTCAGATTTCTTCGAAGATTGCCTCCACCCCCGCAAATTGTCAGCCTCTTCAATGTCCAACCAAAAAATGCGGTTGAATTGGCTGCCCAAATGGTGGCTTCAATTCCAACATTCCATGATCCAATGGTGGCCTCTTTACCAATTTGGTCTACGGCCGATGAAGTTTGAATTATTATTTGGATTATTACAAAATTAGTATAATAAAAAATATAAATTTTATATTAATTTATTCTTTTTTGGAATAGATGGAATTATTCTAATTAAGGACAATAGTTTTAATTTTCAATAAATTAATTTTTTTTATGAAGACTCTTCGAATTGCCTGTGCCAGCCCGGATGAACAGGGCATTCTGCTTTGTTGTTGGCTTCTTGGCCTTCAATTGTCTTCAGTCCTTTTGCTGGGCAAAGCATTGCCGGATGGTCCAAACTGCGCATTTGTTTTGGTCCAATTTGGCGGTGACCAGGAACATTGGCTAATTAGTCCCGGAGATGGTAAGTTTTCCGGCAAAAAAGAAATTTTCCAAATTCTTTTTAATTTAAAATATATTTGGGGGATAAAGGAATTTATTTTGACATTACATTCCTTTGCAGGTCATCATTTTGCCCCATCCGACCCGAATTGTCCCCTCATTTCGGTGGGCACCGTGCTCACAATGGACAATGTATTTGCCAATGTCCAAAATGGAGAACATCCTTCCCAGCTAGATTTTGACCTTCGAAAACGAGCACATTGGGAACCGTTGTTTGGCGAAGGCCGCAAGAATTTGGTTTCAGTACAAGTAAGAATTTTCGACCTCAATTTAATGAAAAATTCAATTTAGTTTCGTGCTTTCTTATTGACATTTTAGCGAATGTAAAATTATGCCTTAAATAGATAAATTTATTTATTAAATTGGTAATGAAAACTTTGGCTTTTGTACTAAAGGCTTAATTTCGATGAATGAATAATGATTTGAGAATGAATTATTTGATTTGATATAATATAAATTTCAAAAGTTATGAATTACGCCGAAATTGTGCAGTTTTCATTATTTGGCCATAAAATATGGCCAATTTTATTTTTTTTTATCAAATATTTTGATATCAAAATCTTCTACAGATTTAATTTATTGGTATTAAAATTTATCATTTTGAATGATGTATGAAAATTTTTGCAAAATTCGGACATAAGAAAATCTTAAATTTATGGAAAATAATTTATATTAAAAGAAAGAGCATTTTCTTCTCTATTAAAACCATATCAAGATAATTAAAAACGGTTAGGGATGAAGGGAGCTATAACTGTTTCAAATATTTTATCATTCTCCACAACTACTGTACTTTGGGAAGGGAAAGGGAAGAGAAGATGAATTTGCAATTTGCCCTCATGCCATATTCCTGCTGCTGATTGATGATTGAAAAGAAGGAAATCATTCTGCTGCTACCGTACTTTCTCTTTTCCTTTAACCAATCAGCGTCAGCGAGGGTCCAGGCAATGGATGGGAAGCACAAAGAGAATAGGGTGATTATGAATATGCCCTTGAGGCATTTCTTTGCTTGTTGCTGATTGCAAAAAGGGAGATTTCTGCTACCGTACTTTTTCTCTTTTCCTTAAATCAAAGAAAGAGTGTTCAACATGCCCTCCTAAAGGATATTCATTTCCAACATGAGAAAACGATAAATATTCCAAAATCGAGCCTTTTTTGTTATTAGGCAATAATTTTTTTGGCCAATTATGTTTTGATCAATTATTTTGCTATCAAATTTCTCTAAAGAAAGAACTAAATAAAATGAAAAGCTTTAGTAAAAGCCAATGTGAAATATTTTTGTGAACATATAAAATAAATCCAAATTGGTTTTATCAAATAAAAATGTAAAAATATTCCCATTTTTCAGCCTGAATTCCTTCGCTATGAGCCCGTCGATGAGAATGCCCTGATGGAGTTGAGAACTGGGCTGGAACGGGAAATTCGTCTCAAATTCGATGAGGCCCGTCCTTTTGCCATTCCCCAGTGGAATTTGATGGCTTCTAGGCCAGTTTTTTTAGGGAATTTACAAAAAAATTCCCTAAAAATTTTACAGAACACTTCGAGAAATATTGGCCGATTCCTGGCGTGACCTATTTTCCCCTGAATCCACCCAAAATTCCACATCACTCGAGAATAATCCAATCGATGCCCGTTTGGCCCATTTACGGCCAGCTTTCCAAATTTCTGCCCTCGCATTCCGCCTTCCATTCATTTCAAGGGGCCAAATCATTGGCCATTGTATGCGAACATTGGTCCACACAAATTCCCAGCCAATGGCCCAATTTGCGCTGGCCGTCTATTTGCAACCATTTTTTGGCACTATTTTCAGCTGTTCCATTGCAATTTGCACTCTTTTACCAAATACCTCTACAACAGAGAGAGGAGGTGGAAGCAGCAGAGGAAGCCGATAAATTTTTGGGAAGAATGGAAAAAATTTAATATATTAGCTCTCTGAGCATAAGAATATTAAAGAATCCGGATTTGGCCATGTTATATAACCCTAAAAAATTATTTTTTGATTACAAAAAGTTTTCGACAAATTCAGTCATTTTTTCAACAATTTTATGCATTTCCTTGGAAATATTTTCCATTGAATGAATTGAATATTCACATTAGTCAGCCGAATGTTTGGCACAAAAAATAAAAGTCCATTTTCCCACGCAATCCTTGCTTTATAAGATGCCAACCCACATTGAGTGGTGCCGCCGATTTGAGTATATTTTTTTACTTTCAAAACCCATTTATGTTCTTCAAGTAAGCTTTGTCGTTTTTTGGTTGGCTTTTCAGTGTAGAAATAATCCTGTCCACTCATTTTCCTCCCTAAAACATTTTTTGGCCACTGTTTGTTCAGCCGAGAATTCCACCTCTCTCAATTTCCTGCCTTTCCTTTCCTTCCTATTTTGGCCAAATCCCCCAAGGGGATTGTTTTCCCTCCCTCCTCCTGGCACTGTCGGCCTAATGCAATTTGGCAGGGGGTTTATATAGATGTGTAAACAGCGGCCATTTCCTTCATCGAATTTTGCCTCATTTTTCCCGGACAAATTTTGTCATTTTGTCGTCCAATTTTCTTCATTTATCCCTACAACCTCAATCAATTTTTTTCTTTCCTATTTCCTCATTCGCCATTTTTGTATTGTGGCCATATGGCCGTAGGTGGGTAGGTCATCGGCTCCTCCGTCCATGTCCATATATAAAGCGCTCAATTCCAAAGATGGCTGGGGGATAATCCACCTCATTATTAAAGGCGATTGGGGGTGCAATTCAGTGCCATCTTTTTATTTAATAACTGTGCCATTCTTTTGACTATTTCTCAGCGAGGCAATGGTCAATCAAGGAAGGCGATATACTATTTGAAAGCTTAAAGTGTCTTCTACAAATTTAGAATTTAAAATTTTATGAAATTCTATTTAAAAATTATTAAATTTCTTTTAATTACAATAAACCAGAATTTGTTGAAGAAAAGTCGCTTATTTTACAAATTGTTTTAAATTTTCAATAAAATAAAAACTCACTTTTTAGAGGACATTAGGTAGGGCTTTCAAATGGCATATCGCCTTCCCAAATTGGTTGCTTGCCTGTTGGGCTATGGCCAAAAGAACGTGATAGATACTGAATTTGCGGAATTATGTTGGGTCATCTATTTTGCAAGAAAAGGCTCACTTCCACAATCCTAATTAAAAATTTGCAAATTATTTTTCAACTAAAATTTATTCTTCTTAATCTTTATAGTTATGCCAATTTACATTCAATCATTTTTTATTCCAAATTTTGCATATTTCTTCCCGGTTGCCGCCTTAATTCTCATCCAATTTCGCATAACAATTTCAGGTTCACTTTTTGTCTTTTCCGAAATTAATTAACTAATTCATTTTTAGGCCCATCATCAACTGCCGACCAAAGATTGGGCCTTCCCAAAGCGGATTGGGTCCATTTTGCCGAGGGCAATGCCACAGCCCTAATCGCGCATGCCCTGGAATTGGCCAAATTGGCCGATTTGGTCACAATGGAGAAGGTGGAACGCATCGAGCGGATGATGAATGTGAGAAGAATTGGGAGAATATTTCTGAGAAATCGTAAATTATTTATTAAAAGCCCATTCCCATCGAAAAATTAATGTCAAAAATAACTAAATTTTAGGTGAAATTAAATCGAAATAATCGGAAAAACCTCCACCTCGGAGGGTCTAAGAAATTTATAAAATACTTCTTTAATAAAAATTAAAAACCCTCTTTAAAAGTATCTCTGAAAATTAAAAGGCTCGGGGCTTCTAATAGAGAATTTACGTTAATTGGTTGTAGGTGTAAGTAGAGAGGGAAATTCTATTCAAATTTCCCAGAAAAATTAAGAAAATTCTCTTAATTTCTAGCTTAAAATAAAATTATAAACTATTTATTTTTGCAGTCTTCAATGCAACAAAATGAACAAATTGTGAGAAAAGGTGCCGAAGCATTGGAAAGGCTGACAGCCGAAGAGGAACAAAAACTATTGAAAAGGACAACATCAACAAATTTAGCTGGACGAAACAATTGGAGGCCACAAATTTGGATGACATTTTGCTTCATTTTTATTATTTTTGCTCATTAAAACTATTTCATAATTGAATTTGAATTATATTTTTTTAAATTTTATTGAATTTATTTTAAACAAAAATTGGGCAAAATTTAGATGACAAATTTGGATATGTTTATTCCCGCATTATTTTTAAATTATTCAAATATTTTCCTATAATTAATTCCATCCATTTTAAAGCAACACAACATCCTCTTCCCCTTCGCTTTCTTCCACAATAGCTGATCGAGTTTCCTCGCCCAATATTTCCAAACGAGTTCGATTCCAGGTTGTCAACAAATTGGCAGTGGCAGATGGTGAATTTTGACGATATTCTGTAGCGCATGATTCGACTGGACTGGCCAAAGGAAGAATGGACCTGAAAAAATGAAATATAGAAAATACGATTGGATAATATTTTGGTACTGTTGAATTGATAATTGAGTTATTTATTTTGGCCCAGCGCTCACTCAGCGAGGCGATAACCAATTTTGGAAGGGTTTATATCATTTGAAAGTTCAAAGTATCCTCTACAATTTTTGTCTTTAGTAAATTTTAAAAATTCCAAACTATAAAAAGTTTCATGTCTTTTAGTATAATAGCTTGAATTTTTGAGAAAAAGTCGCTTATTTTGCAAATTATTTTAAATTTTCAAAAAATTATGTGGCCACTTTTTAGAGGACATTTAGGCATTCAAATGGCATATCGCCTTACCAAATTGGTTGTTTCCTTATTAAGATATGAGCCAAAAAGGCAGACTATGTACTGATTTATTTTTTGTCTAGCCAAATAAATGCGCGAAACTTGCCTTGAATTGCCAGCTGGACTAATCCATCCACCATTTTGTATTCCATTTGATTCCCTTCTACTGTTGTTTCCGCCATTCCCACCGCCAAATGTCATTTGGGAGGATGGTCTTTTTGATGGCAAATATGGCGGTGAATTGCGCGGTTGTGTGCCAAATGATTGAGGGAATGGAATGCCGTTAGGTAATCCAATTGAATTTGGGCAACAGAGGAGGCGGGATATTGTCCGTCGAAAAGCGATTCGAAAACGTTCAGAGAGGAGACCTGTAGATGAATGAGAATTTGACATGAAATTTATATTATTGAAAGGCAAAAATCATTGAATTTGGGAAATTTATGCAAAAAATATGGTCATAATGGATCTAGGATTAATTTCTGAACCGCTAAAATCTTTTCGCCTTTATTTAAAATTCAATGATTTTCAGAAGCCAAGATATACTAATATTAACAATTTCAAAGTAAATTTACCATATAAGATTGGATTCACACAACTGTTCGCATATGCCATTGTTTGGACGACGGATTGGACGAGCAAAAGACTTTAAAATGTCAAAAATATTTTGATGTCCTTTTTGAATAATTTGTGCCACTCACGTTTTCTCGTCTCGTTCCCAGAAGCTAGCTTCCGGATAATTGAGACCTTGGAGGAAAAAGCGCAAATTCTGTGGGAACCAGCAAAGCCCAAATGTGATTATGACGAAGAAAACCATCCGGGTGGCATGGCGTTTCATTCTGGAAGAAATAGATGTTATTAATTGGATTAATTCATGTGAATTTTTTTTCCCAAAATTATTTTTAAAAGTTTCATCCATATAATTTGGCAAAATTTTATGAAAATTGGAACAAACGGTGTAAACTAAGAAAATAAGTTCCAAACTCAAAATTGTGGCCAAATTTATAGCCTCAAAAATCAAAATGTCTTGTACAATTTTATACAATTCTATTGTTTTTCCCCAAAATTTATCATAATATCATAAACTGTAAATTTTCCAATTTTTTTTTTGCTAGTTTTGTTTTTTGGAAATTATCCCCATTCCAATTTTTTAAGATATTCCCCTTAAAATCCAACATTTTGTTGTTTACATTGTGATTGAGGATTAAACGTTGAAAACAACCTGTGGATTTGGATTATGACTAGAATTTGGCACCGGAATCCTTTGAGACAAATATTTACGACGCATCTTTGGCGGATTATGGAGGATTTATGTGAAAAAATTTAAATGAAATGGATCATCCATTTCAACGTCAATTCTTTTTTTTTCTGGCTATTTTTTAAAACAATATTGTGAAGATTAATGTAGGTCCCATTTAAATGACATTTTCATACGAAAAGCGAAAACTTGAATTCAAAATATTAAGCTATGAATGTGAATCCCTTTGAGGCAAATTTTAAGCCTTTAAATTTAAAGGGCAAATTTAACCCCTCACAGGCAATTTTAACGGATGCGCGTTTTTGGAATGAACATTTCTTCCGAGGGGAATTGAATGCGTTTGAAGGGATTAGTAGTATTGGGAAAACGGACAAATCCCACGCGAATTCCACGTCAATTTGCCCTTTTAGGCATTAGGACCTCCAAATCTTGCCTCATTCAAAACAAGAGAAATATGGCCTCAGGGAATATCAAAATTACAAAGATTTTTAAGATTAAATTCTGACGAAAATAATTCAAATCATAAAAATGCTGAAATACTCACTTCTGTGATGATTTTGACTGGACCAACTTTTGTCGCCAAATTTCCTTGACCAAAAGGAAATAGAAGGCACAGGACATGGCCAATGGGAGCAAATATGCGCCTAAATTGAAGCCCCAATAGAAGAGACGGGCTTGGGCCGGAGAGGAGTTGGCAATGGCAATTTCCAGGGAATCGACGCAAGCCGAACCATAGGTACCCTGGAAAAAAGTTGAAGAATTGTCTATTTTTACTATTTGCCTTATTTGGATTAATTACTCTGCTTTTTGATGGCAGAAATTTAATATTTTATGGTCTTAATCCGCCTTTGAACATTCCAATATTTTAGACTTTTAGAGCCAGCCATCTTTGGTGGCGGATGTTCTTCCATTTCCTTCCTAATCTATTTTCATGTTGTCAATTTGCACTTTTATTCGGGAATTGAATTCCTCAAATATTTTATGGCTAATGCAAAAGATCTATGCTCAAATTTTGCTCCCTTTGCTTAATAAGTCGTCACAGGTAATTAGAATTTTTTTTGGGTTGTCTGAATTTTCGTTCCATTGGTTCAACTTTTGTCACATTTTAATTCTTATCTCATTTTTGGTAAATTCCTTCCATTTTATTTTATTTGCCGTTTTAAAATAATTGCCTTAATTTCAAATGTATCTTTGGATTAAAATGGCTAAATTGGCATCAGCCATCAGCCAACTAAATGTCTCTCCAGAATCCAGCCAAATTAAAAATTATGTCCCAAAAGGAATTGAGGAAGGGAGCAATTATCTGGGCCGCCACTCCCATCAATTTCCTACAATTTTGAGCTTCAATTTTCTGCCACTTTTTCACTTGATGAAATGAAAATTATGACTGGGAAGTGGGAATATATGGACACAGACAGATGTGTTAATAATTATTTCCAAAAATAAATTAAATAAAAAAGTGAAGGATACATTGTAAAAGGGTTGCAAATTGTAGACCTTAAACTATAAAGTTTGCGGAATTTTTTATTTATTTTTCCCCGACTAATTGACAATTTGCATGTTTTGTTGTCCTCTTTCTTTTCATGTTTTGGCCCATTTCTTCTCGTTTTAAAGTTCCCCTCGAAAAACGTACATTGTATTCGAAACGCAAAACGCCCACATTGCGCATTTGGAGGGAATTCAGCGCAATCACAATGGACCAAACCGCTGCACAAATGCAAAGTACGGCACGGGATTGACGCAAATTGCGGCCAGCAGTTGCTGATGTGATTGACTGCAAATTTTTAGGAAATTTAGGTACATTCAAGGCACAAAAATGAAATATATTTCTATGCAATTTATTTGAATTTAAAGACAAAAAGAATTGATTGATTCCTTTAAAATGTTGATTTTTGAAATGGGGAGGAATAAATAGGGCAGATTCGTCTCGAAGAAATCCAAAAAAATTGACAGAAAAACTGACCAAAAATCGGTCATGCGCCAACAAAACCAGAGTCCAAACGGAGACATAGCAAGTGGCATATTGTAAACTGACAGTAACATAGCATAATGAATCAGGGAATGGCCAAGAATTGGAGAGGTAGGAGAGGGCAGTCAATGGGACGCAAAATGCCAAAAATAATAAATCGGCCAATGCCAAATTGCAAATGAAAAGGGAAGTGCTGAAAATGAATGATGGATTATTTTGTGAATTATTTTGATTTCCATTTCCATAAAATTTAAGGTTTTTTATTTAAAAAAAATAATTTTAAAGATTGTGCCCAAAAATGTAACAAATTAAGAATATTCCAAATTTACCTGTCATGCATTTTAGAATTCAGCGCGATGACCAACAAAACGAGTACATTACCGAATAGGCCAACAATTGTGATGAGCAGGAAAACCAGAGCAATTCCTAGCATTTTTTAAATTTCTGAACAATTTTAATTTGACTAATTTGGATTGAATTTCACGCAAAATTGTCGCGCAAAAAATTCAGATGGAAAATTTATAAAAAGGGAGAATTTGTTGACGTAAATTTGACGATTCTTGAGTGGATTCTAGTAGATTGGAAATGGCACGTTTTCCATTTAAAAATGAGAATTTCAATTTCCAGAGGCTATTTCAAATGTTAATGTTTTGTGTTTAAGTAAGAAAAGCCATGTCAAAGAAACAAAACCATTTTAATGACCATAAAAAAGTTAAAAATGCGAAAAAAAATGTAGATATGATAGATGTGAATTGTGAATTATGAGCAAATAATGGTGACGGTGACATATTTTGGTCAATCAAATTTTCTCAGAGGCCATATATTTTAAATAGCTAATTTTTGCTGGATAAAAGGTGGTGATTACTTTATCAAAAAAAAAATAAAAATATTTAGGCATAAATTTTTATATATTTAAATTTTGAATAGAGCCCTCCAATTTTTTTGGAAAGGAATATGCCTTTTGAATAAAGTGGGCTAATTCTCCTAAAAATTGGTGAATTTCTTTTAAAAGATTTAGAAGATAAAAAATATTGTGTAAATTGGTCTTTAAAGAACATTCTAATGACAATTTTTGTACTGTAAAATTTGTGGGGCACAAAAATGTTAAGACACGCCAATTCTGACCGCGCATGAGAATTTGTAGCAGAATTGATATTGTGATTTTAAATGGAGGAGGAGTAGGCGAATAAGTGAAAAGTGGGACGAAAATGGGCGGTCCTTATGAAGTGGCCGGCTCATTTTTACTGCCTTCAATTGCGTTGCGCAGAATTTGCTCCAGAGGAGATTAGTAACACTCATTTTATTTAATAGCCAAAGCTTGGTAATGAAGAGACTTTTGGAGGATGGAATTAAAAGGGAAAATGGGGGTAAAATGAAATCGCGCAAATTCTAAATAGGGGGATTTTTTAAAGTAATGTGGATAGAAACGGAAGGAAGCAGTTGCCAACATTCCGCCACCACCATCAGACATTACACCATGAAAAATCCTCAATTTCACCAGTGGTTTTGATTTCCCCGGGGTTCGAATTTGTGAAATGAAAACATTGCTCCCATTTGGGGATTTTAAGGGAAGGGGTGGAACGGAAAACGGAAGGCGGGGGATGGAATGAATCTGTGGATTGATATCTGCGCGAAAAAGCGCTTAAAAGTATATTAAAAATGAATGTGCCTTGTGCCCTTTTAATGTATTGGGACGGTGCAAAATTTATTGCATATAATAATTAGTGTGCGAAATTTAGTACCAGACATTTTTTCAATTTATGCTTAATCCAATTAATTATCGTCTAAAATTGGCCAAATGATTAAAATTTGCAAAAAGGCTTCCTCTTCTATAAAATTAAACCTATTTTAGGGATAAATCCATTTTAGAAAGGTAATTCTAATAGAAAAACCGATAGAATTTTTGCATTTAAGTTGAATGATAAAAGTTGTTTTTGCCAATTTTCCTACAATTTTTATTTGTTATTTTCCCAATCAAACACGAAAAAAGGAAAGGTACCTTTAAATTTGAATGTGGTCAAAATTTGTTTATTTATTATTTCTCATAAATTTTTCCATGACTTCGGAGAAAATCAACAGATGTTTTAATATAATTTATATTTACTTGGAAAAAGGTTTGGAAAAAATTCATTGGAATAGGAAAATATGGTAGAATGCGCCCCAAAAACATTAATCAGCAGCACAGATGAAAGAATAAATTTTATTTTTTTTTTCATTAGGCCAAAACCCGAGAATGGGATGGACCAAAAAATTGGGCGGAAATTGAGTGAGGGAGAGAAAAGCAAATTAGTGGAAATGACCAAAATGCACAAGGACCAATGTGAAAAAAGGGTAATGGACAATTTTCTTGGAGCAATTCCCAAATTCTGTCCTTTCCATATAAAGGAAAAGCAGCTGC
Source organism: Pratylenchus scribneri (assembly GCA_030063045.1). Lineage (NCBI taxonomy): Eukaryota > Metazoa > Nematoda > Chromadorea > Rhabditida > Pratylenchidae > Pratylenchus > Pratylenchus scribneri. The sequence goes on along the minus strand of JAQSEB010000020.1, from coordinate 1,105,448 downwards.
CAATTCTCTGAATGTGAAGGGGAAAATGTGGGGAAGATTAAAAATTGAAGATAAAAATTTGGATTAAAATTGTCAAAAATTTCGTCAAAATGGCTTCGTAAAGATGTGTACTAAAAATAGGCAAAAAATGCCAAATGAATCATAAAATTGACGATTGGTTGGCAAGGAATTTTACTTCGAACTGGCACCGAAAAAAGATAATCTTTGGATGGAATTTTTAGGAAGGTGGATTTTAGGAAAAGGCGGAATTCCAGATGACTTCACATCTTCAAAAATGTGGGCAAATTCATTTGGAGGAATTCGACCAGAAAAATGCGCAGAATTCATATTGGAGCATTCCTCGAGGGGGAATGAATATTTAAATAGGTGAATAGACTAACTAAAAAGAATATGGCAACAATTTTTTCCTGGAATAATTTCTGCGCACGACAATTGGCCGCAAAATTTTTTTCCAGACATAACGAGATGAATGGCAGGGTGGATGACGCGAATAAATTCCCCAGAGGCATGGGTGATTTTTGATTTGAGACCAAAGAATTTGATATTTAATTTTGGAGATAGAATAAAGATATAGAATAAATGGACAAGAAAGGGGCTTCTTTTGGCCTTATTTAGAAGGAAGGAAATGGGATTTTTCAGAGAGGAGAAGTGTAAATAAATATGAAAATATGGAACAGAATTTTAGGAAGGGTATTATTATAATGGAAATGGAATGGACCCTGCAGCGTCCAAAATCCAAATTACAATGCAAATGAAAAGAAAGGAAGGAGCCCTTTTTGGCAATATGCCCGTTTGACTCTTCTGTGTCCATTTTTTATTGTTGTGCTTTTTCCCTTATTTGGCCACAATTTGCGGAATATTTTGCCAAAAAATGAGGAGTGAATTATTGAGGAAAGATACCAATGAAATGGAATGGATTGCCTGAGGCCATATTCATTGGCCTTTTTTGTTCACTGCATAATTTGCAGAGGGAACCGACTTTTATCATGGTCCAAAAATAAAAGAAATTTTTTATCGTTTGGAAATTATTTTTGGGCCATATTAATTAATGGGTTCAATTGTTTGTTAGGTAACAATATTGGACGGAAAGGATTAAGCCAATATATTTTGTTGATGGGTAAATTTAGTATATTGGGTATTGGCATAATCTGCTCGCGATCTGCTAAAAATGGCATTTTTATGTATTTGTTGAAGCCGAAAATTATATGGAATAAATTGAATATGTCAAATGATTCATCCAAATAATTATGGCCGATTATGAATGGAAATATTGAGACATTTTTAAGACAAAAAAACTAATTATGAAAAAAAGAATTTATATTTGGGAATATTTAGTGGATAGAAAAGTAGAAAATTCCAAAATTAATGCCAATTAAAGAATGGAATTTACTTAATTGCAGAAATTTTTGGTTAAAAAATTCATAAATCGTAATTTAGAATATTAAATGTATAAAAATACCAAAATTAATGCCATTAAAAGAATAGCCTAATTATGAAAAGATATTTTTGTACCTTTGGGTCTTTGGGAATATTTAATTAATAAAAAATGCAATTGACTCGGAGCTGGGTCATTTTTAGATGGGAGAATATATTGGCACAAACAAAAGGCAAACTGAATTTTGGGTAGACGAAAAAGGCTGGAAAAAGGCCTGCGTGGGAGAATTTTTGGGTTAATTCCACTTTTTGATTATTTTATTTTTATTCTCCCAAATCCTTTTGTGCCCTTTTCACTTAATTGTTTGTATTGTTTAGTCTCGGAAAAATGGCGCGATGGAACGGCCAGAAAAAATGGAATAATGTTTGCCAAAAGAATTTTGTACTAAAAGCAGAAAAGATGGAAAGCAATTATAAAAGGGGCAAACTGGAATTCTTGTTTAGCCGACTACTAATGTGGGAAAATGGCGGTGAGAAAAACAATTGCCGGAAATACGGGGAAATGCAAAGGGAAAAAGGATGATTTTTTTGGTTAAATGTTCGAACAATGCTTTTGTACCAAAATGGCAAAAGAATTTTATGTCTTTTGTGTTTTGCTCATTTTGGCATTGTCATTTTGGCAAAATACACACAAATTGTTGTACTGAAGGAAGCTGGGAATTATAAATTGAAATAATTTAGGGAAATATTTGCCGAAAAAAACACTGAAAATGTCGAAAACAATGTAAATGTACCGAAATTTGCCCATCTCGTCAAGTTATTTAATTTGATTAATTTTGGTTTAGCTTTAACCAATTCTAACTTACTTTTGAACCAAATACCAAAATTAGTTTAAACCGTTTAATACTATTTAATTTTCCAATATTTTAGTTTTTTTTGAGGTGAAGGTTTACTCAATAATATCCTTTCATATGCACTTTTTGTGCCAAATTTAATCTCAATCTCAAAGTGTGTTTTTTTCATTTAATGAAAGTAGAATTACTTCACCAGCCACTAAAAGTCTAAAAAATTCAATAGGAAATGGATAAATTCATTTGAATGGATGATCTATGATTTCAAAAAGCAAATTCATTGAGAAGGAAGTAGTCACGATGAGGAAATAAAAAAGTCATCCCATAACCTAGGGTAATTTTAACAATATGGGTGGCCAAAATTCAATCCAATTATATTCAAATTTTTATTGAATATATTTTTGATTATGGCAACCTTGATTAATTGGCAAAAGAATAGTACAAAGATTAAAAATATGAATTCAAAGAAATAATTAGCCGACTAGACCACCCAGCCAGCTTTTTTTAATTCGGGACTGGGAAAATTCGCTCATCTGTGAAATGTGAGCCGCTTTAAAATCTACCGGACAAAAAGAATAAAAGAGAGGGAGGATAAAGCGTGAGACAATTTTTTAAAAATTAATTTTATGTAACCTAAAATATTCATTTCTCGAAATAAAGATGAAATGAATTCATGGAAATTGGATAATCGAAAAAAACTTGGTAAATTTTGGAATGCTCAAAACAAAGAATTGGAAAAATGAGGGGGTTATTAAAGAGTGTGAGAATTTTTTAAAAAATTAATTATAAAATATGATTAGCTGTACCAAAATTGCAGAATATATGGGAAAATGAATGATTAATAAACTGAAATGATGAACACATTTATCTTAAAAAACATTGGAATGAGGAAAATTTTGGAATATTCAAGGATTTGGATTATTTTTCCCAAAGTTGGCTGTAAACTAGAAAACATCTCCAGCAGGTGTGGCATTTTTCAAAATTTGCTTGGGAAAAATGAAAGGGAAAATAAAGTGTGAGAATTTTTTTAAAAATTAATTTTATAAATAAGATAGTAAATATTTATGCCAAGACTTAATTTCACACAAATAAATTTAGTCTCACTGGGCCGAATTTATGGGAAAATGATAACCGAAAAATTATTCATTCAGGAATAAATTTGGATGAGGAAAATTTTGGAATATTCAAATAATTGGAATTTGTAAGATTTTTCCCTGAATTCGGGAAAAAACATCTCCGGGTGTGGCATTTTTCAGAGTGTTTTTGGCCTTTAATTTTCGCCTATAATCCAAAAGTTTCTCCGAATTCATTGATGCCCTTCACATTAATGTGGGTGGTCCCTCATTTATTATGCCAATTCCTCCCTCCTCTTTCCACTTCAATTACCGCATTCGGCATTGGCACTGCGCTCTTTGGCTGCCAATCTTCACGCATAAAATATTAATTTTGGACTCCGCTGGAGACGTCGTCTCGAATTTTTTCCGTGCTTTGCACTTTTTGTCTTTAGCAATTTTTTTTCGAATTCTTGGGTGTTCCTTCGAATTGGATGAAAGAAAGGACTAGACTTTTTGAAGAGAAGACAGCCAAAATTATTTTGTTGTCCCAATTTTGGAGGCATTTTGAGGACAACCCAACCATTAAAATTCCCTCATTTTTTTGCCGTCATCATAGAAGGCTATGGCATTGTGGAAATTGGGGCCATTTTAGCATAAACAAATAAAAAGTTTGAATGTGCCTTTTATTTTCAAATGCCCAAAATTATATTGGAAATTTTAATGAGACAAATAAAAAAAATATTTATGTCTTTTTTTATCTAATTGAAGGGAATAAATGGAGAATGTTTTTGTGCCTTAGGCATCCATCATTGATATGAGAGATTTCCCTCTCTTGAAAAGGAATCAATGTATATTGTATACCGTACTCCCAAATAAAAAAGAAAGTTAATAGATATGTCTTATAGGTAATTTCTATTAAAAATCAACCAATTTTTTTTAAATATGAGGGTTGATGTGGGTTGATGGTTATTTTAGCAATTTTGATTCCATTCTTCAATTAAAAATGGAAACAATTGATTGTACTTGGGGGAATTGGAGAAATGATTTTATGTGCCATTTTGGAGAGAGGGAATACTTTGCTTTGCTTTTTGTTTATTAAATTCAAGGAAAATGTGCCAAAAATGGAGATTTTAAATTTATTTAAATTATAAACATATTTAAGGGTATGGAAAAAGCATTAATGGATTTGCTTTAAATACAATGGGGGCCAAAATAAAAGCTAAAAAATTTAAATAGAAAAGGAAAGAAGCAAAAAATTATTGAATTGAACAAGAAATTGAGGGAACTTGTGGGTCAATGATGCATTATTAATTTTAATTCTCTAGGAAATTTGCGTCATTCAAAGGAATTTGGGCGACTTTTCCTAAAAGTCCACACAAGTCCTTTTTTTCAAGAAAGACTGAGGCAACGTTGGAAGTGGCAACTTCCTCAAAGGCATGCTTGTTCCGGCCTAAAGCAGCTGTGGAATGAATGGAGTAAACAATGCTAATTTGAATAATTGAATATCAAATGGAATAGAATGGAAGGCAACAAACAGGAAGGGCTAATTTTACCTACGTAATTTTTTTGTTTATTATTTCCCTTTGACTTTATGAACGGCGTATGAGAAAAAGCGAATAAAACCTAGATCATTGGAACTGTAAAAAATATTTTACTAAAATTTAAGAAAAACTGAAGAAAGCTTTATTTAATTTTTTAGGGTAAAAGTAAATAAAGAAAGTAAAAAATGTTCAAAAAAAAGCTTATTAGACTAAACACTAAAGTTGGGGAAAAATGAGGCAAAATTCTTTTATGTATTTTTGGGTATTAAAAATGTGAATGAAAGATGCGATTTTGAGTAAGTACTTCATTCCTAATCCCAAAGTAATAAAAATTCCACAGCCATTCCAATCCATCCAAATCCCATTCATTAATATTCATTCATTTCCGTTTTCCTATATTCCGTCAATTCAGCTGCTATTATTGACTTTTTGCTGCCACCCCGGCATTCAGCCGTTTTCCATTCAATTGATGGAATGGGTCGTAGTACACCTGGCCAAAATTCATTCGTAAATAAAAGTATTTTAAAAACGGCTGGAATTAGTGGAAAACCCTTTTCTTAAAAGGGCACACCTCAATTAATCATTACAATATTTTGGCACACTAAATTCAAGGAAATCAGCCTTCTCCCTAATTTCATTTATGCCCTTATAATTGGAAATTTTTGACCTTTGGATTAAATTTAAATGGAAAGGAAATTGGTTAAAAGACATTCGATAAATGTTCTGTCAAAATTGCAACATATAAAATGGAATGGGCGCAAAAAATGAGTAATGAAATTGGATTCGGTTCGGTGGCAAGGGCGGAAACACGGATTTTAGGCGGGAATTTTGGGTGGAGCAAAATGAAGTGGAAATAAATGGATTGAATAGGAAATCTTGCGGAAAAGGCGCCGTGTTGGCTCGATAAATGGTGTGGGGTGGGAATGGCATTTGGCACAAAATTGCCGACTATTTTGGCCAGCGGGGCACATGGCATTTTATCTTTTCAAGCAGGGAATTGTGCCTTCTTATGGCCATGACCAGCCATGGAATTTCCCCCACATTAATCAGCAGACATCATCCATCCAGCCGCCTTTTTCCATATTAAAGGTGCCAATTTTGGGCACTAAAACCCCCACATTATTTGGAAAATTTTTTGCGAGATTTATTCTAAAACACATTTTAAAATGGAAAATTATGGGATTGCTGTAAAATTGGAATGTCGAATGAATTTTGATTATATGTCCCATCATTTTGGCTATAAATTTTGTTCTACGAATTTTTTGTAACTCGATTTGGTTAGGAGTTGAAAGTTAATTAAATTTATTCACAGTCTCTATTAATTGAATAAAATTTTGAGACATTTTGAATTAAAAAATTGTTCAATCTCCTCTAATTTCAGAGGAATAATATCATTTCAAGCAAAGCAATTATTTAAATTGATTATTTGGATGAAATTAAGTCTTATACTTAGAAAATTATTTTGAATGATATCTTTTATTGAATTATGGTAATTTATTTTCGAAACAGTTGAATTTCCTCAAATTTCTGTAAAGTAATTTAATTTCAACCAAAGAAACTCCGTTAAATGTATTTCTAATTTGGATGGAATGAAGCCATTTTGCCTCGAAGCAGTTTTAGATTGATATTTTACTGATGAGTGAATTATGGTATATGTAAGAAGTTTTTTGTCTTTTAAATTGTGGGGGGCATTTTATATTTATTTTATTGATGAATTATGGTATAATTTTTAGAATACTAGAAAAATAATTTCATTTCAAACGAAGTAATTATTTAAATGAATTATGTGTCTAATTTTGATAGAATTAAGCCATTAAGACATTTTAGATTGATGTTTTACTGAATTATTGTAATTTATTTCCGATGAATTTGAATTGAAAAATTGTTTAATTTTCCTCAAATTTCTGTAAAATCATTGAATGTAAGTATTTTGCCTTTAAATTGAGGGAAAATATTTTACAGAGAATTATGATATTGCTTTTTGAATGGGTAAAAATAAAAAATAATTTCATTTCAAACGAAGAAATTTTTTAAATGAATTATGCCGCTAATTTAATAGAATGAAATCATTTAGCCTCAAAGGCTCTTTTGGATAAATATTTTACACAATTATGATAATTTATTTTCGAAACATTTGAATCAAAAAATTGTTCAATTTCCTCAAATTTATGTAAAATCATTAGCTATTAAGTGTAGAAAATATTTAACTGAATTAATTGGCTAATTTAGGATGTGAGTATTTTGCCTTTAAAATTGAAAGGCATTTTGGATAAATATTTTACTGCTGATTTATGGTATAATTTGTTTTTAATAGGAGGAATGGCCAAGATTTGCACTAAAAACCCAAATACAATAAAAAATACGGTGAATTGTGAGAATAAATTGGATTTTAAAATTCGCGAAAATCGCATTTAAGGTGAAAGGCATGTTTTTTAGAAGACAAATAAATGCCTGGGAATTCATTCAGTACTCAACAATTTCCTTCATTGCCACCAATAATCGAATTGTCCGGCACGCGAACAACACATTCTTCTCCGCCATCATCATTGTTGTTGTTGGCATGCACGGAAACGATGCGGCCCTGTGAGGAATTGGAGGGGGAAATAATACTTATAATTTTGATGCTTTTTTGTGAATTTGGATAGTACTAATGCCGTAAGCCTTAGAGGTGCGCAAATGCCGTGTGGCACAAATATTTGAGGAGGGTTTTTTAAATCAGAGATCATGGCCGGTTTTTCGAAGGTGTCTGTTTTAAAACCCAGTTTTCGGTTTCGATTTTCTTATTTTCGTTTTTTAGCAAAAATTCCCAATTTCAGTTTTATCGATTTTCCGAAACCCAAAAGCCAAAACCGACCACGATCCGGTGCTAGGTCATCTCCACAATTCTGCAAATATGGGCATGTCCACAAATTCTGCAAATATAAGTTTGACATCTAATAAATCAGCAATAGATTTTAGACTTTAAAAACCTTATAGTATTTTGCAGATCTCATCGAGACGCATCGAATGGTATATAAAATGTCTGGTTTTGTTCCAAAATTAACGAGTTTTAAAACAAAAATATAAAAAATGGTTTAAACGGTTTAACACTTTATCTTTTGGAATATTTTATATACCATTCGGATGCGTCTTGATTAGATCTACAAATTGATATAAGGTTTGTATGGTCTAAAACCTATTTCTGATTTATTAGAAGTCAAAAACTTATATTTGCAGAATTTGTGGACATGCCCAAATATGAAGAGTCATTTGTCTTTTGTGGAGATGACCCCGGACCCCACGATCCACTTAATTTAAATGAACATAAATTTAGCCCAATTAAATTTTGAATAATCTCATAATGCTTCATTCCCTCTTCCCATCAAATTTAAATTTTAAATGGGAAGGTGGCTTATTTGTAAATTAGGGGTTAGGACTGAATTTAATATAAATCTAAAGAGTGATTTATTATGCCATAAATTATTTTGTATCTGATTTATTAGACCAAAAAAAGGGAGAAATGAAGAGGGAATTAAAGGACATAAAATGGCGGTGCCCTTTTTTATGTTGGATGGAAAATTTTGGCCAATTATTTTTTTGAGACATAAACAAGATAAAAAAAAATGATAGGAAAAATTTGGATTTTGAGCATGAAATTCGGACCACCATTTTAGTTTATTTTTATAAGCAGATATTGCACTTTTATGGTATTGGCTTTTGACCAGATTCACAGATAAGTTGACTATAAATCGACATTAAAAATATAAAATTTTGACATTGGTAATTAAAAATAAAATTCTTAGCCCTTAGAATTGTTAAATTTCTCTTATGAAATTTTAGATTTTTGAACTTCTCTGTGGCCTTAATTTCTTAAAAAAAGAAAGATTAAAAACAAAAAGAGTTAAGAATATCTAAAATTTTCTCCCTTCGATTCAAAAGAATTTTTTGTGAAAACAAAAAATTGTACAAAAAGAATACAAAAAGTGCGACTTACGCGCATTCGAAGCCCACGGCCCAGCCAAACATTGCCCTGTAAACTGATCCTTTGCACTTCCTCCCCAATCAAAGGGATTTGTGGAATTCGATGCTCAAATGATGTCAAGTTGGCAAATTCCTTTGAAAATTGAACATCCGGCAAAATGGGTCGCCGTTGGTGGAGAAGGCATTGGTCCGGGTCGAATTGAAAAAGGCACGGTGATCGCATTCGGAATAGATCACGAGTGGATTTAACTGGTAAAAAACGCGAGCGAGGAACACAAATGGCCATGGCACGACCATCGGGGAAATTGCGAATGGCACCGCCAATTGATTGTTCCAATTGAAGTACACGTTGACCAGTGGAAAGGCACTGAAATTTTTTGAATAAATTAAGAGGCCATTTTAGGAAATTAAGGGAATTTTAAATGGGATTATTTATTTTGCCAAAAAAAAAGAGTAAATAGCCACAAATAATTATACTGGTTTAAGGTAAGGTTTGTCCTATATTCACAAACCAAATATACCCAAAATTGGATAGAGCTGGTCAAGATGCATTAAATGGTATATAATTTGTCATGGTTTGGTCAACAATTAAAGGGTATTAAACGGTTTAAAACAATTTTGGTTTGGTCAACAATTAAAGGGTATTAAACGGTTTAAAACAATTTTGGTTTGGTCAACAATTAAAGGGTATTTAAACGGTTTAAACCCATTTTGGTTTGGTCAACAATTAAAGGGTATTAAATGGTTTAAACCAATTTTGATTTAATGGTTCAAAACTAAGTTAGAATTGGCTAAACCAAAAGCCAAAACATAATCAAAAGATGCGTTTTGACGAGATCTATCGATTGGATATAAGGTTTAAAATGTGATAATAAAAAAATAATAATTGCCTTTTCATTGGCCAAAATTTCCATCTTCATTTGGCCAAGACGTTCACGGATAGCAGCCAAATTCACCCAAATATTATTTGTGTTGAACATTCTTTTAATTTCATCTAAATGTAAATTTAAAATCCATTTTCCCTCACTTGAATGTTTTCAATGAGCAAAATTCATCAATTCGATCATCCGGCACTTGGGGGCATTCCAAATGCATTAAACGTTTTGGAATGCTGTCATCAACACCATCTTCTAATATTTCCACCAATGTTCCACCCTGTGGGAATATTTTTAATAATTTTGTAAATAAATTAAATATATTTAAAAGTACTAATCAGCCTAATTTAATTAAAAATAATCATAAAAAGCTTATAATTTGAGCCCATCAAATATCAAATTAGAATTCCGCCTTAAATTTTTGGCCCATAGCTCAAGAAGCATTAAGCAATCTGAGAAATTAATATAATTTTGAAAAGCCCAAAATGTCTTATGAAATCTAAGCTTTTAAAAAAGCTTCATATCTTTGAGTGAAATAAACCCGAATTTTAAACCATTTATTTTGCAAATTATTTTAATTTTTCAAAAATTATTAAAGCCACTTTTTAGAGGACATTTAGGGCTTTCAAATGGCATATCGCCTTTCCGAATTGGATGATTGCTTGTTGAACTATGGTCAAAATAAACAGGTCAAGTAATGAAATGGTGATATCGTATAGAAAGCTCACTTTAACATCGGCTGCCGTCCGTGGCGTCATTTCCATTATATAATCCGCTCTTCCCTCGGCAATTACATTGGCAATTCGTTCATCGAAGATGGCACCTTTTCAATTAAAAATATGAACAATGGTAACAATATTCTTTGAACCAGTATTGTCTATGTTGGCAATAAATGCCAATGTTCTTCCACTTTCCAATAATTTGTCAAGTAGACCACATTGTGCCATTGCCCAAAAAACATTGCCATGTCCTGGCGGATACCAACTGAACTACCGTAATATTGTATTTTCTCTATTATTAGTAACCACGTTCCTATTAGAAGCTGGAAAAATTTATGTAAAAAAGTAATTAAATTTTAGGTGAAATTAAGCCGATATAAGCATTTTTATGTCCCGAAAAATCAGAAAAGCCACCACTTCGAAGGGTCTACAAAAGTGCCCCCCCCCTATATTTGAAGCCATCTTACTTCTATGTATTTCTAGCCTTCTCTAGAGGTCTTCAAAATTTAGCAATCCGTGGTTACTGATAGAGAAAATACGGTAGAGAGCATAAAGTGAATTTCTGTAGGAAAATTGGAAATAAATGAAAGGTACCCTTCCTCCAATGCATCATCCCATTTGCTGGGAACAGGCATCATGGAATCAGCAAAAATTCGTGGACAACGACTTTGGCAAAAGCATTCAACATTGTTGGATTGAATTGTCTTCAAATATTCTCTGGTCATCTGATCCGTGTTGAATGAGTTCATTAACAGCAATGGAACATTCGAGTTGAATTTAGTGTTCAAAATCTAATGAAAATATTAGTTTTAGGGAAATTTATCTCCAGCAGAGGGAATATCATATTAAGGGAAAACAAAAGGATATAGAGCCTTGTGCACTTTCTTTTGGCCATGTCTCAACAAGAAAGCAACCAATTTTGGAAGGCGATATGCCATTTGAAAGCCCTAAATTTCCTCTAAAAAGTGGCTTTTCTAATTTGTTAAAACTTAAAACTATTTGTAAAATAAGAGGATTTTCCTCAAAAAATCGGATTTTATTCTCAAAGACGTAAAACTTTTTTAGAGAATTGAATTCATAAAATTTAAATAGACTAAATCATAGTTGACACTTGACATTCAGATCTTCGATGGCTAATGCCTCATTGCCAAAAACAATATTGATAATTGGTACTCAATCGATGGAATTCATCTGTTTAAATTTTCCTCTACCGTATCCCAAAGATGAATTTATTTTTTCGGACCGAAAAATAGAAAGTCTAAAAGCATGTGGACCTGATTTTGACGAAGAGCAAAGTCCAAAAAAGTGAACCCATCCCGTAATGGGACCAACGATTTTGGGCCAGTGCATCCCATTGTAGTGCCTTTCAAATGGAAATGCCCAAATTAATTCAAAAAAGGAATGAAAGCTTGCCCAATCCTCCATTCAATTTGACTACAACCAATCTATTTAAAATGGCCTGCCTTTGTTCAACATTCACTTGGGCCAATTTCTCATATGGATATTGTTTCTCCGAGGGCATTGGCCGAATTCGGGTCCAATCAACTGTTTGGGAAAATTGGAGTAAATAATTAATTAATAATAAAAAAAATATTTAAAAATAGAACATGAAACTGTATCATAAAAACATGGAAAAATACAAGGCATAAATCCTAGCTCTTAAATCAAATTTATAAAACAGAAATGTGAAAGAATGCTATGCCCAAATTATTTTAAAGCTTCATAGAAAGTAAGAATGGAAGATTTATATTCCCGGAAGGAACAATCATTTTGAATTTAATTTTGTAATCCTTAAAGGCATATATAACTTAAACCGTATTTCTAAAGACCAAATTTTGTAAAACAAATTATGAAAAAGAATGGAAGATTTATGTTCCCTGAGGAACAATCATTTTCCATTCCAGATTCCATCTTTTTTCATAATTGACATGACACCCACCTTTGTAAGGTTCTTGCAAAAATTGGAAGAATAGTTTCCGGAACAAGGCAATATCCTTTTTTGAATTAGGCTAAATGATTGCAAATTAAATGGAATAAATGTATTTTAAATTTTACATCCTCATTGTTCACCAATGCATCGGCAATTTGATCGAATTTGGCCAACATTTGTACGGCATTTTTGTGCTCCATTTTTTGTAGGAAAAAAAGAAGAGTGCTCGATTCGCAATTTTTAGTTTGGTTTGTGAATTGTGTTTACCTTTTGCATTGATTAAATACAAATATTATCAAAGGTGGGGGAATCAACAAGGTCATCCCCCATTCATTAATTATAAATATTTGCTGATGATGGATGACTGAACAAAACCCAATCAAAGAGACTCAGAATTAGCTTTCCATAAAAGAATATTCAAAAAATCTACATGTACTTAAATATCACAAGGAATAAAAAAAGTAATGAGGAAACCGAACAGATGACATACAAATGATGGCGAAGTTGGTAAAAGATTCTATTAACTAATTTTTTATGTTTATTTTATAAAAATTTAATTATAATTTAATTTTTTTCCAAATGTTCACCATTAATTCTTTGAGAATGCCTTCATTTGCTCCTTCAATTGTTCGAAATTGAATATAAATTAAAAATTTCTAACAAATAGGGATGTAAATTTTAATATTTTTAAGCATTTCTTGGAATCAACTCTGCCTGTGTCCTTCATTTTCCAATTTAGCATCTTTCATGATTTTTATGAACCAACTTCATTAGATATGTAATAAGAAGCTATGATAATTTACGATCAGATCGATTTTCACCAATCTTTTTTTAGCATTGAAAATCATCAAACCCGGAGAACAATTGACTCTTGGATGGCATCATGATGAAGGAGAAAGTTATTTCATATTATGCCGAACAAAAATTGGTGATGATCAAGGATGGCGACAAATTATGGAGAAAATGAACAATCCAGAAGACGATAAGAGACTGACAAAGATAGTGGTATAATATAATCGGATATTGCAAATATGAAGTATTATTCTGGACATTATAATTTATGTTATAATTTTTGACCACTATCTGCTGATAAATGCCATAATTCTTCTTTGTTTCTGTCATGTCTCATTCTCATGTCAATAATGCCTAACTAATAAGGGCTATTTCATTTCATCCTACTGTACCTCTACTTTCATATTCGCCCTGTCGCCCTATATCTATCAATCAAATATTGCCTCAATCTGCCTTTATAAAGTTGCCCTTTTTCCTCTCTATCATATGCTTTTTACCCTTCAAATTTTTATCACAGTTTCCGCACAATAAATAAAGAATAATTTAAAGTATAGTGTTGGTAAAATAGTTGTTCTGGTTGATGTTGGTTGAAAATTTAATTAATTCTTATTGTTAAAATGTAATAAGTATATCATATAATTTAAAATAATGTGGAAGGTGGCAGAAAAATGATGGCATTTTGAATAAATTTGATTGATATTGAGCCAACCTTTCATTCCCTTAATTTATATGAAAATTAATTTAATCTAGATGGGTTCAAAATGATTAGAGGATAAGAAATGCCGAAATCAAATTTCTCTGAAATTCTGCATTTGTTTTTATGCCACATAACCCATAGAAATGCCATCATTATATCATTTCTTGATATTTTAATTTAAAAATAGGATCTTGAATAAATAATATATTTCCCTTTAGTTTTCAATGAAAAATTCTCCATCCTTTTCCTCATTTTCCAAACCAAAACCCAATTTTCTTCATTTTCTTTGTGGATTCATTTTCAGGCCGCGCGGCCATTGCCTCCTTTTTGTTGGCTATGGAAAAGGGGGAAGAATTTTTCGGAAGAAGGAAGGAAGGAAGGGGCCGATGGAATTGATCCTTCCCCTCATTTTGCCACTAAAATTTTTGCGCATCTTCTCGCCTTCCACACTTTTCCGGCTGACCGATGAAAGGGTGAAGGGGACAAGGTCATGGTCGGCCGAGAGGCGGCGAATGTGGTCAAATGCTTGGATTTAAGGGAGGAATTTTCGTTGAGGGCAAACTTTGGCGAATAAGAGGGCCCATTTTTGGGCAACGAGATGGCAACGGCCGGCTTATTTAGGGCCAATGCATCCATAAAAATGGGAAAATTTCTTTCAGAAAAGTCAACAAATTGATTTTAGAATGAGGTCTCCAGCTGTTTTGACGTCTTTTTCCCTAACATTTGTCCCATAAATTGGCCTTCAAATTAGATTGGCGCGTAATCCACCGAAAATATATCAAACAGCGAGCGGCCCTTCCGTTTTTGTGCATTAAATTTTTGGTCCTAAATATTAGCAGCGATCATGGATCCAAATGTTTTATTTTGACTTTTTATTTTTATTCATTTTCCATTTGATATTTTCGGTCTAAATTCTAACCAATCCTAACTTTGTAGAAATTCATTCTTTAAAAATTAATGTTTTCGAGTGTAATAAACCTTAATTTTTCGAGGAAAAGCCGCTTATTTTATAAATTATTTAAGTTTTCATTAAAATTAGGATAGCCACTTTTTAGAAGACATTTAAGGCTTTCAAAGGGCATATCGCCTTCCTAAATTGGTTATCGCCTCGGTGAGCTATGGACATAAGAAGCGGCCCAATATTGATCCTTCTGATTTCACTAATTACAAATTTATTAGTCCGAAATTAAAATAATATAAGCAAAATTAAAAGATTTGCCTCTTTCGGTCACTTTCCACTAATCCTGCGCATCATTGATCCATTAATTTTCAAATTCTGAAGCCCCCATCAAATCGCCCTCATAATTTCAAATTGGCCACCCTAATCCCCATTTCATTTTCCATTCCATATCATCATTCTCCATCCCCTCAAATTCAAATTGACTGGCGAGGGTCAACCGATTGGCTAGGTGGCCGGCTGGCCGATCGTAAAATTGCGCAAATAACCAGCCCAGTCTTCAATTTAAAGCTTGGTCTTGGTCAAGTTGGCCGAAAGGAATGGAATGATGGATTGGCTTTATTAGTAGAGGTGGAAGAATAAGCCGAATGTGCGCCACTTTCTCTTTTTGCTTTCAAATTCAATCCTCGAAGGAATTTTCCCTTCCCACATTCCGCCTTTAAATGTTCCGCGCGCTTTCTCATTGTTTCCGATCTTCTTCTCAACTATTTCCGGGCTCTTTTCTGGTCCAATCCATTGGTTGGTCAATGTGGCCTTCAAAGCAAAATCGAAAATCCTCAAGGCAAACTTCGCACAAAAGTTCGCAATGAAGCTAAAATAAGGGGTATTTTTCATTCTTATTGGCAATCTTTTATTACAATCTAATTCCTCAAAATTCATTTGAAATCTCAATTTTACTCCAAAAATAGATTTAAAATTTCATTTGTGTTCTCAATTAAAATATTTCACTTTAATTAAAGCCACTTTTTCTCTCCATGAATAAATATAGTTATTCCTTATTAGTTTTTCTTAAATTGCTTTTATCCATTTTATTCCCACAATTCTGGTACCATTATAGTGCTAATTTGACATTGCCTTCTTTCCTTTTTAATTATCATTTATTAATTAAATTGTTCAATTCCAATATTTTCTTTCCGCTTTTTCTGGCCAAAACTGTTTCCACCCTTTTTTCCATGATTTGATTTGAATCGATCCAAAACAATATGGTCGAGAGAAGGCCAACGAGCCTCGTCCATCCAAAAATCGGCCAATGCGCACCTCTCGAATTTGTATGCAAATCTCACTTTTGCCTATCCCAGCCAACTTCCCTCCTTTTCAATGACCACCGGTCTCTTTTCGTTCTTTTCAATCCATCTATCCATTGGGGCCAACCTTCAATATTCATATTCATTGGACCTTGGCGTTGATCTCCCATTCCTCATTTCCTCCCACTTTCCTCACGGCCACAAATTGTGGTGTAAACAATCATCGGCCATAGCCCATTCCCTCCTTTGCTTTTTGTTAGTCTTGAATGCGCTTTTCGCGCGTCCTTTCTTTTCCGTATTAATTCGGCCAATTCAAAATGGCCTAAATTAATATGCGGGAATGGATTGCAAATCCCTCAATTTACAATTTAGCCCCAATCGTTCAATCCAATTGAGAATAATCAAATCAAGGAGGCCAAGGCCACAATCAAAGTACTCCATAAATAATTAATTCAATTCATTTGGCGCCATCTCATTCATATTCGCCCAATTCCAATATAATTTCATCCCCGTTTTTGGCCTCTTTTTGACCTTCTTCCAATTTCCGCGCCCCCATTCCACATTTGCGGGATTGTTTGATGAGCAACGGGCCGTGCCAGTCCAGTGCCCCCAAATTGGAACCAAACCATCCCCTCACCTTTCCCCAAATAAATCTGAAACTAATTAAAGAAATTTGATCCTCCCATCTATGTGCCATTCCCAGCCAATTCCGGCCTTGTCTCCACACGAGGTCGGCGCCGGAAAGTCCTTCCTTGTTACTTTGAGAAGAAGGGGGCCAAAAAAGATTTTTTATCCTATAAACCCGCGCGAAAAATATGATGAAGCCAAAATGGGAGGGCCAAATCCTACTATTCTTCAAATCATTTTTGCTTACAAAATCCAGTAAATTACATATCCCCCTTTCCGTTTTCCCTTCATTTTTCTTTCAAAATGCGTTTTCCTAATTTCTCTATGCTGATGAGTTCTGAGAGCTCAAAAGATATTTGTGGGGAAGCATTTTGTGTCCAGTTTTCATTTCTTAAAACCTCAGCCACCCACAAAGTCCACTTCTACCAAGGAACCATTTTCGCGTTTGGGTGGAGGCTCACGCATTGGCACTTGAAGCCGAGAATACAATGTGCGCAAGAGAGGGGAAGAGGATGATGATCTTTGGTGGTCGTGGAAGTACTCCAAAGACATTATTATTATCCGAAAGATCCATTCCCTCCCATTTTTCCTGCTGGGGTTCATCTCCGAGTCCACAATGATGGTGGGATAAGGGCGTAATCCCCCATTCTTCGCATTCCCCTCATTTCGATCATCCGTAGGAATGATGACCCCCTCAATTCGTCCAAATCTTCTCATCCCCTTCATCCACCTTTCCTCACTCATCATCCTCATTTATATCTACCTCTATATTCTGTTTGCTCGCGCAAATTTTGCACACGCAAACGGGAAATTGTGCAAGAGAGGCCGAATGTGCATGCATTGGGGGAAGGAAGATTGCCGCGCCGTTTTGAATGGGACTATTGGAGGGAATTGGAAGAGGATGAGTGGCGAAAAGGAAGAGGAAGAAGAGGGGATATCTTCTTCTTCCCGCAAATTTCTTCCCCTTCCCATCTCATCATCCTTTCATCCGTTCCTCGGCCCTCGTGCAACGGTCATTTCTGTTTGTGTTTCCCGTCAAATTGCAATCCGTGGCCCCTCACCTTCATATTCATATTCATATTGCGTTTTGATTAGTTTCCCGTTTCCCCATAATCCAATGGATGTGAGCCAATTATCCCAAATTGCCTTTGGCATTATCATCTTTGTGGACGGAGTAATTTTCCCGAGGTCGAAATGAACTGTTCCTTTATAAATAACTTCCATTCATCTCATTATTTTTGGCATTAATTATATTCATATTCCGCACATATTTGCCTTTGATTTTGTGTCATTCATATTTTTTCCTCAATTTTATTTGATTTGATCACCGCCCACTTCTAATTTCCTTAGGGAATATAAATTATTTAAAAGGAACACATATTGGCTTCATCAAAATCAGAATTTATTCCTACTGCTGGAATTGAAGTCAATCTTGTCTTTAAATGAATTTAATAATTTTAATAATTTTTATTCATTTTATCCATTTATTAGGATAGTATTTAATTGAATTTGCCTAATGGTTTAGGTAAAGATTTGTCCTACATTGTACATTCCCAGACCATATACCCAATTTTGGATAGAGCCGGTCAAGACGCATTGATTGGTATATAATTTGTCATGATTTGGTCAAAAATAAGGGTATTGAACGGTTTAAACATTTTTTAGAATTGATTAAACTCAATCCAAACATAGTCAAAAGATGCGACTAGGATCTATTGAATAGTATAAATTTGGGGGTCTGAATTGTTAAAACCTTTCCGGCATTTTTCAACATTTTTTGGCGATTTCATTTCAGAAAATTTAAATATTTCCTTTTATTTTATATTGTTTTTCAATCAATTATCCACAAAAATAACGGGATTCCTCATTCGATTTCTTTCCCAAAAAGGGCAGAAAAGGCATACAATTGAAGGTCATTTTCATTTTCTCATCCATTCTCCAATTGCTGTTCCCCATTATTTTCTCACAAAAATAATTATTTACCCTTTCATCGGTCAGTCTATTCTAAATCCTCGCGCATCTTCCTTTCCCATTTTTGTGCCCTCCAAAATAGCAGGTGAGGCATGAAATTGAAAAGAACAATAAAACTGAGGAAAATGTCCACATTTTATCATAATTAGGAATATTTGGCAAATGGCAACTATCCTTTCTACTCTATAATTAATACTCTATCTTTTCTTCCTTAAATCATATGCAAATATTTTGTCCAAAATTCGCCGTACAATCCAATATCCATTATAAACCAGCGTCCATAATTGCGGCATTTCCATTTTAAATCTTTTTGATGTCATTCGATCCCAATCATTCTTTTTCTTTCCACCTTTCTCTCCCCCTATTGTCGCCCGAAAAATGACCGCGCACCTGTCCCCCATTTCCGTCCCCATATAAAGCTAATTGGAGGGGTTTCAACCTTTTGCCCCACAATCCCTGTCAGCTGCTATATTTGTGCCCAAAGCCACAATTGTTTAGTGTAATTAGCCCCCGCGGTCATCAAATTGTTCACTGGTTGTGGGCAACAATCCCAGTCGGGCACAAATGTCCCCATTTCTCCATTCCACATAAACCCATTCTACTAAAGCGGATGGCCAAAAGCCGTGGCCGGCTGAGCAGGATTTTTACCTTTGCTCCAAACACAATTACCTTCCTATTTATTAAACCTGTTCATTCCCTCTATTTTGCCTCATTCTTATTCCATTATAACAGAAAAGCAAGATTGAATGCGCCAATATTTTCTAATTTAACTGAATCCTCCGGTTTTTGTTTTACGGTTTTTCCAGTTGTTAAATGCCTTCCTTTTGAATTTGCCTAAACGTTTCAGATGCTTATGGTAGACTATCAAACTTTATATTTATATACCCATCGATAGATCTCATTGAAAGGCATAATTTGAATATATTTTTCGTTTGGATTTGACCAATTCGAATTTTGTTTTGAACCATTAAACCAAAATAATTTTAAACCGTTTAATACCCTTTAATTGTTGACCAAACAAATTATATACCATTCAATGCGTCTTGACCAGCTCTATCCAAAATGGGTAGGTATATTTGATTTGTGAATCAAGGGTAAACCATTAAACTATTTTAATTATTTTTATTTTGGCATTAATACTCTTTTTCCGATAATTTCAATTTTTTCGTCAAATTAAATACTATTTTAAAATAAATATATCCACTTTTTAATTTAAAAAAGATTTGGGTAAATTACAAAATTAGATTCATCAATTCAAAAGGCCTCAGCCCAAAAATGAATCGGCGGCCTCAAACACATCGAACATCTATTTCCACCCATCCACTAAATTTCATCTCATCATTCATAATCATTTTTGCCTTTTTCCTTCTCCTAATCATTCCTTCGGCCAATGCCATTGGCATCCCCGAATTGGACAATGCCCTGTTGGGGCAACCAAACATCAGTTGCCATCCGGACACAATTGAAATGCGATTCCGCACAAAACGGCCATTCACCGGCAAAATTTATGTCCAAGGGCATTATAATAATCCAGGTAGATCAAATAGGGGGAATTAAAATTAAATTAAGCTAATTGCTAATTAATGGTATAAAAATTCGTTAATATTTCATAAATTTTTCGTCTATGACTTAAATAGTTTAATCCTTTGTTAAATCCATCAAATTGAAATTGGACTGGGAAAAAGAACAATTTTGCCTATAGTATTATTGGAATGGCCTAAATGAATTATTTTATTTTTGTACTTTTAGATTGCCGAGTGGACTTCAGCCAAGCTGGCGGCGCCGACCACGATGGCCGAGGCGGCATTCGATTGCATCATGGCTCATGCAATATGGACAGGCAAAGAATGGTCCGCATAATTTTACTTTAGAAAAATTATGGAATAAAAAACAAAAATCAACATTTTTAGTATTTCTTATTTTATCAAATTAGAGTATTAGTCCTAATCTATGGCTAAAAGTTGTTTAAGACAATAGTGGGCATATGCTTTCGAGGCCTACTAAAGTCCCCAATAACGGGATAGGGATTTGAGGGGAAGAACCTTTATATTATTATTTATTTTTATACGGGAAAATATGATGATAGATTTGGTAGAAAATGAGCGGCTTTAAAAAAAGGCAAATTGGGGCAATATTTGATTGATAGGGTAACACGGAGCGATTAGGCAAAAAGTGGGAAAACAGTACAGTAGGATAAATAGGAAAGGCGCTTAGGCATTATAAACAATTCAATGGCAAATTTTTTGCCTCTGTTTTTTCAATGACCCTTTTAAATTTGAATGATTTTTGTATCCATTCATGTTCAAATAATATTTTTGCAGGTTCGCCCCGAGGGCATGCAATTCTCCACTGTTTTGGTCATTTCCTTTCATCAAGTTGCCCAATTCATTAAATTTATTTTCTTTTAATTTTTAATATTTGTGCAGCTTTTCGTTACTAAAACGGATCGTGCCTTCCACATCAATTGTATGTACCGGGAGGCGGACCAAGATGTGGATGCCGGAATGACTGTGGGGTAAATTTTTTTTGAGGGGAATTGTTTTTTAGGTTAAAAAAGCCATTGTAAAATGAGAAGAAAAAACACCTGTTGGCTGTTGCCAACATTTACGCTCAGAAATAATTCAAATAACATTCTCCAAATATGGATTGGTCATTTTTGCCCCATAAGACCCAAGCCCCAACTTCCTCATTATCTGCTTTATTTCACGGGGCAATCTATCTATCCATCGCCGCAACCTTTTTTCACAATTGGGCAATTTACCTTTATTTCCCCTCGAATAATTACGTCGGCCTCTCCAAGGGCTTCTGTGGCGTCCATTCCTTTCCTTCATCTTTTTATGACCATTTTGGCCAGTGGCTATTCTACTATTTTTATTCATAAAAATGTTGCCAATGGCCATAATAAATTGTCAATAAAAAAAGTAAAAATTATTAAATAGAATTCATCAGCCCAAAAATATTCTAGACATAATAAATTGTCAAAAAAAGATATTAAATAGAATTCTTCATAATCAGTCAAAAAATATGCTTCATAAATTTGGCAATATCATCTCAATTCGCAATTTATTATTTCTTCTCATACTTCATCTTTGTATTTGGTATGTTTAATAGGAAGGAGACTGCTAAAATTTATAAAAATTAAATTAAAAATGTGAAAGTCTATATTTGGAAATTAGGCGATTTTCCCTCTCATCAGTCATCTGTTATAATTGCTTGCTTGTTAATTAAAACTACCTTAATTTTTGACATTGGCCAATATCTCAGCAATCTTCCAATCTATTAAATTTTTATATCATTTGGGCTAATAAAAACGCATAAATATTTTGATAATAATATCATTGATCAAAGTTAAGTGGCAAAAAAGTTATGGCCATTTTTTTGCATCCTTTTTTATCAAATCAATACCCAATTTACTGATAAGATGTTTTCAAACGAAAATTTTATCAAACAAGAGTAAAAAGTATAAAAATATAAAATTCCGTTCTCAGGGATGTGACACCGGACACCGTCCAAAATGATATGCCCGCGCCAATTTGTCATTACACAATTCGAAAGGATGAACTCAACGGGGAAATACTCAAATTTGCGCGAGTCGGTGACCTCATCGTGCATCGTTGGGAATGCGATTCGGGTGAGAAAGCTAAACTTTTGGGTTTATTTATGGAGGAAAAAATGTGGAAAGAATAAAATTGTTAAAATTATCATTATTATTTAAAGATATGTACGGAATGTTGGTGCACAGTTGCTATGTGGAAGATGGCCAAGGCGATCGAGTGCAAGTGATCGACGAAAGGGGGTAAAAATACTATTTTGGATTTATGGGAAAAAAAAATTCTCAAATCCACCCTAAATCCATCATCTTCACACAGTTGCCACAAGGATCCGAATGTGCTGGGCGATCCAACCTATTCGGAGGCGCTGAATTTAGCCTATCGCGAATCCTATGTATTCAAGGTGAGAGCATTTAGTGCCTTTTTTGTTGATTGACTAGGAAATATTGAATTTAAATTTATCGACTTTTTTGAGGACATATAAATTTGCCACAAAAGTAGATTATGGTTTATAGGTCTCGGAACATAAGAATCTTAAACAAGATAATTTTATTTTTGCAAAACAAAATGTATGATAAACCAAAAAGTTTGCCTTACACTCATTTCAAAAAATATTCTCACAACCCATCATTCCCTCGCAGTTCCGTGATCGTCTGGGTGTCCGCTTCTCATGCGAAATCAAATTGTGCGTCAAAGCGGACGATGGATGCTCCGGCATTACTGTAATCGAAATTAATTAAATAATTTATCACAATTTTTGCATTTGTTTAGCCTCCCGATTGCCAAGGTGTTCGTTTCCAGAATTCGCGCGATGATCCAAAAAATAATATTTCCATTGCAAAAAATCGAGTATTTTTGCACAATTTTTGGGCACAAAAATTTTTCTCTCTATTTTAGATTCGTCGTCATTCCCCCACATCGCGCACTGTGGATGCGGATTTAATTTCGCAATATGTTTTTGTGTTGGATGAACCGGTGGAAGGCGAGGAGGAGGGCGATGATCGACAACAATTGGCGAAACAATCCGCCTCCAAAAATGGTAAAAAATTAAATTATTTTTCTAATAATTTTCATATATTTTTAGCAAATTTATTTGCGCCTGCAGGCCAATCGGCCGTATGCATCAGTTCCGTACTTTTTGCCGCATTGGCCATTCTCGTTTTGTTGATATTTGGACTGGCTTCAGCCATTGTTGGCCATGCAATTTGCAGACAATATAAGTAAGTTAATTTTTTCATATAAAATTATAATACAATGATCTAATTGACTATCGATTTATTCGCGAATTTCCATTGTTTACCGGATTCTTTCCTTTCTATTTGGGCTTTACTTTACCACAATTTTATGATACGGCACCAAGAGGAATAAAATATTTTCCTAAAAATAGAAGGAATTAAATATTTCCGGGAAAATGGCAAAATTAAACTTTTACTGGAAAACAGTGGAATTTAATATTTCCGAAAGAAATTAGAGGAAAACAAAACATTTTCTGGAAAATAGGCTGAATTAAATATTTCTCGGTAAACAAGCTTTATTATTTCTCAACTAAAGTAAAAAGCACTTCATTTTAGGTTTAAGCTATAAATATATGAGACCTTCACAAAGAAAACAGAACAATTCCCAAGAATTTCAAATCTCAATAATCAAAATCTCAAATTTCTAAATTTTCCATTGCAGACGGAATCGAGATGGAGCCGAACTATTTTCTGCCTGTTCCAGTGCCGGATCCATTGGCCGTTCTTCTGGGGTGGCCTCCACCGGCGGATGCCACATTTCGCCGGGCACACTGTTTCTCAAACGATAAATTCTAAAATACTACATTTTTGGCCCTCGGGTGCTCATTCCCCCCACTAACAATATTTTTTGGCTTTAAATGAATTTCATTTTTTGATTCTGAATCTCTCCTTCAACCCAAAAATGTTTTTAACTTTATAAAAAAATAATTTTTGCTACAAATTTTCCATTTAAAATTTGACTTTTTCCTTTTCAAATACAATTTATTCCACTTTTAATTTAGAACAAATATTAATAATTTTTTTTTGATTAAAAATATGTGTTTTGTATTTTATTTTTGTGCTCTTTCCGCCGTTCTTTCACATCAATCAATTTGGAATAAAAATTTTAACAAATTTAAATGTTTAAATTAATTTTGCCCAATTTTTTATTGGCATTTATCCGGAACGCAGCTGACTTTTCGGCCATCGGCCAATTGCCGTGTTCCCAGGGAACATCCACGCACAATTCCCTTTGGACCGTCCAAATCTTCGATGGGACAGCATTGAAGTCGGGGATCGCAATTATTGGTGCCTGGGGTTGATGGTTCAGGCAGAATTTCATCTGTGAAATTTGGAATAAATATTTATTTGTTTTAAATTTTATGAAATGCATTTTTCTTTTGAAAAGTTAAATTTATTTAACTTTATTTTATTTATAATTCATTTAAATCCAAAATATTATATTTAAAATGAATAATTTATGGAATATTATTTATATCTAAAGATAGGAAATTTTCCACTCTACAAAACCATATCAAGATCATCAAAAACGGTTAGGATTGAAGGAAGTTATGAATCATTGAATTAGAAAAAGGAATCAAAGAGAAAGGGGATACGGTGGTGGGTGGTCACTTTTCATTGCCCTTTTCTTCTATTCTGATGATGATAGCCGCAGGCATAGGGGAAAATTCCTTTCTCATTTTCAATACCGTATTCTCTTTTCTTCTCAAGAAGAGAAGGAAAATGCCGCTTGAGTCAATCAATGTCCTGCATTTTTGATCGCTTATAACTCCTTTCAATCCTAACCATTTTTGATGATTTTGGTATGGTTTTGTAGAACGATAAATTCCCTATCATTAGATATAAATTATATTTGATATTTTTTTAATTTTGAATATATTATTTGGGGTTTAAAAGGCCATACGAATTTACTGTACCCAATTTCTTCGGAATGGTTAAAATCAATAATAGGCCAGCTATTAAAATGGCTGTTTCGAAGAGAATTAATGAGAAAAATTTTAAATTTAATTTTCCTAATATTTTAATATTAAATTGTTACCAATCCCCAATGTTTTCTTACTTTCATTGCCTTCATCTGCATCAATATCCTCAAATCTATCAATTCCATCTTCATTCTGTGCCAAAGCCGCATTCTTTGTTCTGCTCTGTTGGCTATGCGGTGGGCCAAAAAAGCTGATCTCTTTTTGATGTTCGTAATCTTGCTCACCGAAAAGGCTGAAAATTTATTGAAAAATGTGAAAAGATTATTGAATTTGCCAAAAAAAGAGTAAATAATACCAAAATAATTATAAAAACCCCAACCAAAACAAAATTAAATGAAGCGTCTTTATGAGATTTAATGATTGAATATAAAGTATATGGGTTTAGGATAAACTTCTGAACCATTATAATCATTTCGGTAAAATACCTTTTTTGACAATATCAATATTTTCGATAAATTAAAAGTTATTTACCTGGCTTCATTGGAAGCCACAGTGGGTGCCCGAAATCGTTTTGCCACTTCAATATTTGGGGCCACCGATTTTGTTACCAATGACGTAGTCGAAGATGCCATTCCCGTTTCTGTGGTGCATGCCTCCGATTCGGTGCATTCATTTGGCACCGTATTTTCCGTGCAATTCGCCTTTTTCCTCCATCGAAGGCCGCCAATGCAGGCACTCCAGCCAATGGCGAGTGAATCATGTTGACGAGGGCCTGAGGGGATATTGGAGGGGTTATTTTATTATTTTAATTTTAAGCAATCTTTAAAGACAGTAAAACTACCCAAAAATGGCCAAAAATTAATTTTGAAAAGGCTAAATTTTTATATAATTTTTCTAAGTTTTAATGGATGGTTTTCTAAACTTTTTAACATGCTCTCTGCTACCATTTTTCTTATGAGCGTTTTAATTTCTATTATAAAGATGAATCCTCTTGGATATTCAAAGAACTCATATTTATAAATTCAAATTTGCCCTAAAATTTTTTTATCAATTTTTAAATATGTACAACAGGATTGTTTCGCATTTTTAAATGTTTATTTTGTGCCATTAATTTTAATAGCATGCATTTCACAATTGGCAAAAAGATGATCAATTTTTAAAGGCCATTAAATCCAATTTTTAATCTTTTTTTTCAAAATTTAATTACCGAAAATACCATTTATTTTTATCCTAATTTCAATGACACAAAATTTTATTTTGATATTTAGTATTCTTATTTATTGGTAATTTTTATAATAAATTCCTAAATAAAAAGATATAAAGATTTATTAAATTTTTAATTGTTAATTTATTGGCCACCTGTTGAAAGTTGGAAGCAAGGTGGCATTTCCATGTAGTCCACCAATTCTTTGCGTTCCGCCGAATACATATCCGGCCGTGAAAGTCGAGTGAATCGAGTCAGGAAACAATTCTGTGTGGGCCAATCGAAGAAATATGAGGCAGAGGCACATTCAAAGCCAAGGCGAACCTTTTTAGGGAATTGAAAAACATTAAAATTAAAGTATTTTATTGGGGAAAATGAAAATGAATGCAATTGCCAACCTTTTAACAATATCAGTCAAAGTTATTTATTTTTAAAATCCTTTAGGATATTTAAATTGTTTTTTAATTATTTCATTTACAGTAATTCATAACCAAATATGCCCTAGGCCTTCAGTTTTCTTTTCCTCCAAAATTCATTTATGAGAATTGTGAGGCTATTTATATAACATTTTCTGAACTAATTAATTTAGATTCATTTTGGAAATTTCATTTTAATTTTTTTTTGGATTGTAAATTCCATTCCAATCTTTTTGTGAATTAGTTTTAACAATTGGATTTTATTTAAATGGGAAATTTTACTTAATTCCATGGCTCAATAATTGTCCCAGGATTAGCTTTTCCTCTCCAATTCTTTTAAAGATGCGCTAAACTTTTGGCTTTCTTTCCTCTCCAATTCTTTTAAATATGCTCTAAACTTTTGGCTTTCTTTCCTCTCCAATTCTTTAGAACAATCGCCAAACTATGTAATTAACATTTTCTGTACAATTCCAATTCCAACCTTTGCTTGAATGCATTTTTGGATGCATTCAAGTTGGCTGCTGGCAGTTTGCACTGTTCCACTGCCGGCCACCCGGCGTGGATCCAAATGATGTTGCGGAATTCGATGGATCACATCATCGCAGCCAAGGGGCAAATCACCATCTATGGAATAAATATTATATTGAAAAAACTAAATTGGCTTACGGGGTATGCAAATTTTCTCAAAATAGAGTGAGTCCGGATTTGGTGTATATTGGAGTGGGCCATTGGGCGAAATTGCCTGTCCCAGGATTTCACATCGACCCGATTGCCGGTGAAATGTGGCCGCACGGCATTGGCTCGGGAAATGCAGTCCATCCAAATGCTGAAAATGAAAATAATAATCAAAAATAATTTTATTATTTATTTTCGATCAAAAAATTCTGAAAACTTTAAAATAAAAAATTTAAAGAATTATCCTATGGATATAGAAAGTCTTACGGCATTTTGTCGGCAAACATGCAGGCAAACATTCGCTGAATCCAATTGAATTGCCACCAACACCCGTTGCCCGGTCAAGCTGATTCCATCAATCAGTTGGACTCGAGCCCTGGCCCCATCCGGACAATCCAACATTTCCACTTCCGGATGGCCAACTATAGCGGCGGATGCTGGCAATGTCTGTGAACGAATTCATATTAATTTATCCTTTGAATTTTATGAATTTAAATTAACATTTTTCGAATTTGAAAAGATCAATTAAATTATGAATTTTTTGCAAATTATGGCCATAAATTTAGATTTTTTTCTCGAATTCTGGACCAAAAGATTATAACATTTTCAAAATTCAACAAATAATTGCCAATTTTAATATTACCGTTTGATGATAGGGCATTTCTGCCCTTCTCGAGGGCAACAATTTTGGTGGCGCCGGCATTGGCTCCAATTGGCCAACGGTGGATGGCGCCGATGCCGGCGATGGAATTGGCAAATTATTGTCCAGCAGATTATCCCCATCCTCATCATCATAAGCTAGAGTGGAAATATCGCAACCAGGATCAATGCCAATGAATAAGACGCCCGAACGGCTTTCCAGCGAAGGAACACAATTATTGTTATTTGTTGAGGAAGAAGAAGTGGTGCCACTGAAAAATGAAATAGCAAATTTATGGAAGGAATTCGGAACTTTAGTAATTTAAAATATTACTTATTTAATATACCGATAAACATGGAATTTACAGAAAGGGAAGGAACCCAACTGAATCTGGGACATTGAAACGACGAGACCTAGCTATTTATATTTATGTAGATTATATATGGTTTACCGTCAAAAGTGAAGTCCTTTTTTCCTGAATGGACCTCCCCTCTGAGATATGGACATAAAACCTGCTTTATCTGCTTATTTGGCCCTAAAATTCATATCTCCTCATGGAATGAAGTTAGAAATTTGATTTAAACGTTATTTTGTATCCATTTCCAAAATATAATTAATTTGCCCATAATTCACCTGAATCCAACATCGGCCATTGCCATTGCCCCACCGTGTCCCATTCCAGTCAACATTGCCTTGCTATGACCATCCAATGGCACTCCATTGTGAAGCACAAATCGCCGTTCACGTCTTTGCTTCTGTTTTTCCACAATTGCCGAATTCTTTCCCATTCTTTTCTTCCCTTTCCATCCATCATTCCCATTGTTGAACGGATTCGATGGAATCGAATCGTCTAAAGTGGTTGCCGTTGTTGTCCCATAAACTGCCTCTGAGGCCAATGAATGCTCGAAAAGGTCACAGACACTGCCCAATGGGTCATATTGGAAACTGTGGCAACGGGGCGCTGCATTCAGGCAATGTCTGCATAAAATTGTTTGGATTATGGGGCATTTTATCAATTCAAAATTTTAATAAAAAAATTGGCCAAAATATTATATGGCTAAAAGACAAAAAAAAATGCTCGATTTTTATCAATTTTGAAGTCTTATTTGTATGAACTTTTTATAAATTCAATCAAAATTCTTTTCATTTCCACTCATCCAGATAAGAGCTATAAATTAGGCTTAATAATTGCTAATAAGTAATATTCATTTAAAAATTATTTTGTTAAGTAAATTCGAATGTGCAAATTCCCGGAACAGCCAAACTTGTCGTCATTTGTAATAGCCAATTAAATGCTGAATAAATGTTGACATATTTAGTATCAAATTAAAGAGCAGACTTTTGGCTAACTAATGATATTAATTTTTATTTAAATTCATTCAGAATTGATTGAATTATGCCGAAAAAATATTTAAAACTACCTTTATTTTAGATTAGATTAAATTTGATTGATTTTAACATACCATAACTCTATCAATTCTCTGAACTAATTTTAATAAAATTAATATTATTAAATAGCCAAAAGTTTTTACTTTAATTTGATAATAAAATAATCAAAATTCATTAAGTCCTTGATAAGAAAGGCATCAAGTTGGGCCCTTCCTAATCCTATATATAGTTCAATTTTCTAGAATTAATTTTCTTCATTGGAATATCTTTCATCCAAACTTGCCTTTGACATTCCCGTTCATCGCTGGGGGTCCTCCTCTCGAATGGCAGTGCGCAGGCCAGCCGAGTGTCCGGAAATCGTCGAAGGCAAGAATCCAAATTGTTCGATGCCGAATATGATGAGCCCATTGTCCTCGATTTTGATGCATGATATGGCTGCTGGGCATATTGGCCTTGGCCTCCATATGGGGCATAGGCGGAATAGGATTGATCAACGGCTGAAGGATAGGAATAAGCCGGAGCGGAATAGGAAGGTGAACAGAATGTGCCACCACCTCCGCCGCAAGTGCCACCACCGTACAGTGGAAAACATGCTGGGAAAAAGTGGATGGCATTATGGATTGGAAAATAAGGATTTCAGTATGACATAGCTAAGCGAGGCAATAGCCAATTTTGGAAAGCCTTTGAAAAGCCAAAGCCTAAAATGGCATCTATAATTTAGCCATTTTTAATTTGTATTGAATTCTTCAAACTTTAAAAAGTTAAATTTCTTTGAGTGTAATAAACTAGAATATTTTGAGGAAAAACCGCTTATTTCAAAAATTGATTTAAATTTTTCCAAAATTAGAAAAGCCATTTTTTAGAGGACATTTAGTGCTTTCCAATGGCATTTCGCCTCCCCGAATTAGTTGTTACATTGTTGAGTTGTGGCAAAAAGAATTGAATGTTATAAAAATGGTGTTAGCGAAATATTAGATAATTCTGAAGTTAGATGAGTGGGAAATATTTAGCTAATTTCTTTGATGAAAAATTTAATGACAAGACCAACTTAATTTTACACAATTTCACCAATAATTTTACCTTTAACTGAATTGCCAAAGAATGCAATGAATAAAAGGCTAATAAATTTAGTGAATTCTTCCAATTTGACCAATTTCATGATGGACATTTTGTGGGCGTTCAAAATTGGATTTGGGGAATTTTGTATGCCGAAACTAAATTGGAATTTTAACAATGAGGTGGGGATTCAGAGGTGAATGGCGGATATTTTGGGAAGGTTTTTGGCGGATTGTACAGCAACGAGTCCAATAGTAGAGGTGGAGATTTAATGTACTTTCCCGAGGGGAACAGATCGAATGGGCGGCTTATCAGGCCGACTGGACACAGTCCACAGGGCACATAAATATATGTGAGAGGGAGGATATGGCAGCCGGACATGGACACGCCGGATTTACGCTGAGAGGGAAAACCGACGACAAATCCTCCATTCCCAAAAATGTGGGGAGGATTAAGCGGCTTTTGGGCGAAATGATCACTGTGAAATGGAGGCCATGACAATGGAAAGGGATTTTGAATGAATTCAAGAGGAAGCTGACGAAATGTTTGAAAAGTTTATTGAAATGCCATCGATAATTCCAGTTTCATTTGGCTCTTTTCCACCTGTCGTCCATTCATTCGTCCATATTTCCCATTCAAGTTTTGCCTTGAATCCGGTTTGTTCATAAATTTTTAAATTATTTCTGGGCTTAATCCTCTCTCGCATTTCCTCACATTTTTTTCCCATTTTTGCGTGTGAGAAAATTGTCCAAAATATACGGAATTGGATGTATAAAAATAGCTGTCAAAGTAATTTTGCCGAAATTTGTTTTTGAACCATTTTAGTTTAATTAACCATTTTTTTTATTTTCCAAGATTATATTGGAGGGAATATTTTGTTGAATGTGGCGAAAATATTATTGGTTTTTTATATAAATCTAATCAATACGCGTTTGATTATGTTTTGTTTTGGTTTAACCAATTCTAACTTAATTTTGAACAGTAATATAAAAGTTTTCGATGAAAGTCAATTCTTTGATCAATTCACATTTTTAATATTAAAAAAGCATATTCATTCAAAAAGAATCATCTGTATGTCCATTAAATTAGCATTAAAAATCATCTGTATGTCCATTAAATTAGCATTAAATATCATCTGTATGTCCATTAAATTAGCATTAAATATCATCTGTATGTCCATTAAATTAGCATGAAAAATCATCTGTATGTCCATTAAATTAGCATGAAAAATCATCTGTATGTCCATTAAATTAGCATGAAAAATCATCTGTATGTCCATTAAATTAGCATGAAAAATCATCTGTATGTCCATTAAATTAGCATGAAAAATCATCTGTATGTCCATTAAATTAGCATTAAATATCATCTGTATGTCCATTAAATTAGCATTAAATATCATCTGTATGTCCATTAAATTAGCATTAAAAATCATTTGTATGTCCATTAAATTAGCATTAAAAATCATTTGTATGTCCATTAAATTAGCATGAAAAATCATCTGTATGTCCATTAAATTAGCATTAAAAATCATTTGTATGTCCATTAAATTAGCATTAAAAATCATTTGTATGTCCATTAAATTAGCATGAAAAATCATCTGTATGTCCATTAAATTAGCATTAAAAATCATTTGTATGTCCATTAAATTAGCATGAAAAATCATTTGTATGTTGTTAAAATATGATTAAACCTAAACCAAAACAATCAAATGATGTGTCATGACAAGATCTATCAATTGTGTATAAATTTTAATTGTCTATAATAAAATTCTTGTACTGCTAAATTCTTTTCAACATTTTCAATATTTTTCGGCAAGGTCAATGTTTTTTGACAAATTAAATATTTCCCTTTTGGTTCAATTTTCCATTATCATTTCCAGTATTTCAATTCAATTTTATTCTGGCATGTGCGAACATTTCCATATACATGAGAGAAAAAATATGGAGAAATTGTTGAATTTGGGAATTAATGGAATATTTTAATTGAATGATTTCTTTGAAGGGTAAAACAAATCAAATTAGCATATAAACTGCGCAGATTATTTATATATTCGGATGGAAATTGGTCAATAGATAAAAATGAGCAGTGAAGAAAAAGACGAGAACATTGGAAAATGGAAAAAATAATAAATTTAAACAATGATGACATGGAAAACAAGAAAATAATAAAGAGAGGAGCATGGAGGTGTTTTGTGAGGAGGATTATGATGGGGCAAGATTGATAATTTAAAAATATATTCAAGAAAATTGGGGAAATAATAATCAACAAAAATAAAAATATTTTATTCGGGTCTATATTTAAATTTGGAATGAGGCTGGATGGCTTTTCTGGGGATTTCATCGGGAAAATTTAACCACAACAAGAAAAAAACATGAAAAATGAATTAAAAATGCTAGGATTCGTAAATTTTTGATGTCATTAAAATTGGTACAATTAATCACAATTTATTTCTCGAATTAATTTTAATTGGCTTCTCTTGTTTCTTTCCCCTCTTTTGGGCCTTCTAAATGTTCAAATCCAAAGGCGCTGATTCGTTTATTTTCCTTTACTTCAGATTCAGATTATTTCTTCTATTCATTTAATTTCATTAAATAATTTGTGCCATTTCCCAACAATTCATTTCATCGTCTCTCCGCCTTTAATTCAGCCAATGTTGTTTGTTGTTGTTGATTGGTCCCATTATTCCCCCCAAGGCCATGTTGCCGTTCTCGATGTGCCCGCAATGCATCATCCGTGGTGAAACCCGCATCGCATTCCACGCAAACATGGGGCCTCGTCAATTGGGCCATATGCTGTTTGACCCAATGTGCCTGAAATTGGTGGATATTTTTAATTAAGAGGAATTTTTGTTGATTATTTAAATGGGATATAATTTACCGAAAACGTTTTGAAAATGTTGAAAAGATTTTAATTTAACAATTAGAAGTTTATCCCAGACCTCCAAACCTTATACCCAATCAATAGATTTCATCAAGACCATCATTTGATTATGTTTTGGCTTTCTAACTTATTAGTTTTGAACCATTAAACCTAAATTGCTTTACCGTTTAATACATTTTGACCAGCTCTATTACATTTTGGGTATATGGTTAGTGAATATAGGACAAACCCTACTTAAATTAGGTATTATTTATTTATTTTGACATTATATTAAACTTTTTCGGCAAATTAAATATTATCCATAATTAAATTCTTTGATTTTAGTGAATATATTTATAAAACAATAAATTAATTTAAAAAAGTTGACTCACTTGCAGCGATTGCACATCTGGTAATTGTTCCGCACAAAATTGGCAACAAAGCAGGGACATTAAACCAGCGGTGGCCGCTGATTGGTTCACCAATTGTTGTTCATTTCCACCGCTTCCTTTTCCTACTCCTTCGCCTCCTTCCACATTTTGATGTTGCTTTGCTTTTGGCCAACGATTTATTGCCTTTGTTGGTGTACAGGCACCGCCAAAATTGGAAGCAACCGATGGAGGCGATGAAAATGATTGGGGCACCATAGTTTGATGAGGATTGCCATTTTGCTGGTTTTGAGAATGCAAATGGCTTAATGCCGAGGAATGGGACTCTTCCGGAATGCCTGGACTCTGTGCGCAAGGAGGTGGGGCGGATGGTGCCGGCGGTCGACGGCCAACCATCGAAGGTGATGATGGGCATGAAGCAGCGAATGCATTGTTCTAAAAATGGGTCGAAAATATAAATTCAATTAAAAAGATAAAAGGGGGATCAAAATAGGTAAATGCCTAAATGTTAGCCTAATATGCCTACTTGAAAATGGTCTCCTTCTTTGCTTGCATCCGAGCCAAGAATTGCGCCGAAAAAATGAGCATGGATGTGGGCCCGAAGTGAGTCCCTGGATGGAAAAACTTTTTCGCAATTTCGTCGTGAACAACGGAAATCACGGCCATGGCGCATTATAACATGATCAGCATGGAAATGGACAGCCAAATCAGTGGGCGTGTCGAACTGAAAAAATTGGAAAATTTAGAAATATTTCTCTGAATTTGATTGACCCCTTAAGTAATATTCATTGAAGGGAGTAAAATCGAAATAAATAGAATGATTCAATGTCGATTGAATACATGGGCCTTTCTGAATTAAAAAATCAGAATAGGCGGAATTATTAAAATCAGAATAGGCGGAATTATTAAAATCAGAACAGGCGGAATTATTAAAATCAGAACAGGCGGAATTATTAAAATCAGAACAGGCGGAATTATTTAAATCAGAACAGGCGGAATTATTAAAATCAGAACAGGCGGAATTATTAAAATCAGAACAGGCGGAATTATTTAAATCAGAACAGGCGGAATTATTAAAATCAGAACAGGCGGAATTATTAAAATCAGAACAGACGGAATTATTAAAATCAGAACAGGCGGAATTATTAAAAATCAGAACAGGAGGAATTATTAAAATCAGAACAGGCGGAATTATTAAAATCAGAACAGGCGGAATTATTAAAATCAGAACAGGCGGAATTATTAAAATCAGAACAGGCGGAATTATTTAAATCAGAACAGGCGGAATTATTTAAATCAGAACAGGCGGAATTATTAAAATCAGAACAGGCGGAATTATTAAAATCAGAACAGGCGGAATTATTTAAATCAGAACAGGCGGAATTATTAAAATCAGAACAGACGGAATTATTAAAATCAGAACAGGCGGAATTATTAAAAATCAGAACAGGAGGAATTATTAAAATCAGAACAGGCGGAATTATTAAAATCAGAACAGGCGGAATTATTAAAATCAGAACAGGCGGAATTATTAAAATCAGAACAGACGGAATTATTAAAATCAGAACAGGCGGAATTATTAAAATCAGAACAGGAGGAATTATTAAAATCAGAACAGGCGGAATTATTAAAATCAGAACAGGCGGAATTATTAAAATCAGAACAGGCGGAATTATTAAAATCAGAACAGGCGGAATTATTTAAATCAGAACAGACGGAATTATTAATATCAGAACAGGCGGAATATAGTGGAATTATAAATACATGTCTTTGTATGAAATTAATAAAAATGAATTTTTTAAGAAAAACCTGTTATTTAAAATTGTTTTAAATTTAAAAAAAAATAGAAAACCATTTTTTAAAGAGATTTTATGCTTTCAAATAATCTCTCGTCTTACTGAATGATTTCTCTTTTGTTGTGCTATTTTCAAAAAAAAAAAGAACGGCCCATCTTAAACTATATTTTATTCTCACATTCAATTCACAAAGTTGACAACGAGTTGCACCGGACATTGGCGAGAAGCCTGGTCCCGAATGTTGATTGTTTAGCCGTTGCACGGGTGTGCTCGATTCACTTCGAGTGCCAGTCGATTCGCTTGTCTCTTCGGCTGATCGGTTTGAAAGGAGCGCTGGTAAATAAATGTTTTTTTTTTGCGAAAATTATTCAACTTTGTGGCACTTTCATATTTTTTTTGAATACTAAAATTAATCATCTATTTAAATATGTCTCTACTAAAGTCCTTCTATATTCATTAATGGGTAACTTTTTTTTGCTAATTCATTATGATAAATCACTGCACTATTTATTATTAATCAGTTAGCCTCACAATTCAGTCGATCCTGTCCACCAATCAATGCCGTCGTTCCACCATTCTGCTGATGGGAATGCAACAACAATTCCGGGGTACACGATTTTCGATCGGCCATCTGCTCTTGGATTAGCTGCTCAAATTTTGGTGGCACCCAAACATTGGCCACAATAGTTTTTTGCTGCTGATTATGATTTTGATGTGAAGGAAGAGGTGAAAGACGGGCAGCAGGCGATGCCGCCGATTGTTGGGAGGCGGCTGCTGCAGCGGCTGCCGCTGCAACAGCAACTTGGGCCAAGGAATGAAGGGGTGATTCGGCCTAAAAGAAGCAGAATAATTGTGAGATGAAATTTATTTGAGGTAATTTTATTCTGGTATTGACAAATTCTAATCTCCTTTTCCCTATGGCCAAAATTTTGGCATATTTCCGGACATAAATATTATTCATCCCCGAAACCTCACCTGCTGATTGATCAAACTTTCTCGACTCAATTTTGGTCTTTGTGGTGAAGGCGATGAAAATGAGTCCCGGCGTTGATGGTGTTGAGGCGATGGGGAATGAAAATGAATTGCAGTGCTGCCTTCCTCATTGGCTCCATGCCTTCAATTTAATTAGTGATATTAACATTCAAAATATGTATTCATTTAACTCACGTGGATCCCATTGTTGCCTCCACAATCTCATTTGTTCTTGTCCTCTTCAACCCATGCGGCAATGGTTCCATTGGCCTTTTGTGGTGCATTCCACTGCCCAAACTTCCCATAATCCGGGGTGGCCCCGAAATATGGCCAGAGGCCGCACATTTTTGTTGTTGATTTCCATGTTGAAATCCATTTGGTGGAGGAGGCGGTGAAAATTGCTGGAATCCTCCTCCTTCACTCGATGGTGGCATATTTTGTTGATGATGGCCAATTGTGGAATTGCTCATCGATGGTTGTTCATCGCCATTCGTCATCATCGTCTCTTCCATTTCCATGCCCAATTGTTCGCGCATTTTGCCAACCAATTCTACAAGAAAAAATTTGATCATGAAATTGTCGAAACAATAGTAGATAAAACCAAAAGAATTATAAATGTTTAAGAAAGGTTTCAAGAACAATATACCCAAAATTGGATAGAGCTGGTCAAGATGCATTGAATGGTATATAATTTGTCATGGTTTTGTCAATAATTAAAGGGTATTAAACGGTTTAAACCAATTTTGGTTTAATGGTTCAAAAATCAAAACTAAGTTTGAAAGCATATAACCATTATAATCTTCTTATTAGCAAATTAAATATTCTCATTTTCTCAACAATTTTCTTACGTTTTATAGATTGAAGTGATTTTTCACAATCGCTGGCATCAATACTGTTCAATGCTTTGTTGTTCTCTTTACTCAGCAATGCATTGGCATCCTCGCTTAATTTTCCCAAACTGACCAGCTGGAAACATTCACAAATTTCTATCATTAAATTCTATTATTTTTACCATTTTGAGATGATTTTTTGAACGTAAATGTTTTGCCAAAACGCCATGTGAACGAAAACCAAGGCCACAGTCGGTGCAAAGGAAATTGCGAAAATGATTATTGTGTACGGCACCCGCTGGTGGAGGCAACATTTGGGAAGCGGAAATGGAGGATGAATTCTGTTGCTGGGCAGATCCTGTAGCAATTTGGCCGGTGGATTGGGATTGTTGATTTGATGTTTGTTGAGCAGCAATTGATGAGCCCGAGGGAGTGGAGTCTGCGAAAATTTTGGGAAAATTGGTTCAAATTTCAAAGAATGATAGATGAATCGGTGTAGTGCAACTTTCGCCGTTTATAATAACTCAGCAAGGCAAGGAGTGTATTAATTTTAATGATTTTTGTTTTAAAATTAAAGAGCAGATTTTTGGCTATCTAATGATGTTAATTTTAGTTAAATTAATTCAGAATTTATAAATTTATGCCCAAATAAACGAATGATTTTCGGTTTCATGAATAACTCTGTCAATTTTGAACCAATTTAAATAAAATTAATATCATTGGATAGCCAAAAGTCTAATCTTTAATTTGATAACAAAATCATCATTCATTCAGTTTGATGAATTATTATTATAAACGACGACAAAAAGCTAGGGTGAGACAAATGGTATCGTATCCTACGAAGAATGCAAAAGGAAAAATGAATCAAAAGAAATTAAAGATTGATACCTAAAGCAATATTAGATTAAATCCATCGTCCCACCTGAATTTTGTTGTATTGTTCCAGCCACTGAATTCACTCGATATCCAGCAGCAGCATTACCACCACTCATTCCCGGCATTAATTGTTGTTGTTCCTCTCCAAGACTGCGGCCATGCACACTTTCCGAATGCCTGGCCAACATTGACTTGGAGCGCACAACGGTGGGACATTCCCCACATTGGAATGCGGCCTTTTGTCTTGTGCCTTTCTCGATTAAATGAGTTTGTTTGTGCAGAAGCAATTCGGACTCTTTGCGAAATTTCCGTTCGCACATGTCGCATTGAAGTTGTTGGACTTCAGTAGCCAAGAATGCTTCCAATGTGGATCGGGTGAAGCTCTCTGTGTGAAAATAAAAGTTGAATAATTAAAATTGAAGAAATTAAAATTGAGAATTTGCTCAAAATAACTGAAAATAGAAGAAATTGAAAGCTGAAACCGAAATCCGACATTTTTTTAAAAGCTGAAAATTGAATTTTGTGAAAACCCTGGTTTATAACTTTTATTTAACAACTCTAATTAAAATATAAAAATGACAAAATTTGTGAAATGGAATTTTTCAATACAGATTATTGAATACCAGTGTAATTCTTTTGGCCATATCCAATAAGGAAGCAACCAATTTAGGAAGATGATTTGCCATTGAAAAGCCCTTAAATATCATCAAAAAGTGGCTTATAAAATAAGCCATTTTTCCTCAACAAATTCGGGTTTATTACATTCAATAACAAGTAATACTTGTTTTAAATGTAGAATTTTTAAATCCAAAAAAGTGATCTTTAGATATCGCCTTCCAAAATTGGTTTCTTCATTGTTGAGTTATAGCCAAAATTCATTACTCACCATTTCCAGCCGCTGGCGCTATCAATCCATTTGCTCGATTGCCACCTTCAATTGCGCCAATTTGTTGTCCGGCAACATTTTGCTGATGAATTTGACCTTCCAACATTTTCAGTGCCGAAGACAATGGCAATGTACCTTGGCCTTGTTGCTGTTGCTGTGATTGAGGTGGGGCAAAGGCTGAACTCTGTTGTTGTTGTTGTTGTTGTTGCTCATTGAGTTGGAAAAGAAGTTGTTGGGCAACGGCTGCCTGCTGCTGAACTTGTTGTGCTGTTTGGCCGGCAATGCCAATTAGTGGTGCCACCTGCTGTTGGTGCTGTTGGGGTGGTTGATGGAATGGGACGGCTTGGAGGAGGCCGGCGGCCAATTGGGCAGCCAATGATGGTTGCTGGAATTTTTGCATTGGCTGCTGTTGCTGAGGAGGGATCGATGTTTCGGATGGCATTTGTTGACGAATTTGTGGAATGAAATTGGCCAATGCCGGCTGTGGTGGTTCCAATTCTTGTTTTGTCTCTTGTTGTTGTTGTTGAATTAGTTCATTCAATTCTTGCTTCATTTCGGCCGCCTTTTTCCTTCGCCTCGTCCGAGAATGATCCGGTGAGCAAAGGGCAGCGGGTGGAGCCGAATGGCAACCTCGTTCACGGTCTGCATCTTCCGGTTGTGGCCATCCCCATTCCGAGGGTTCCACTTCGCCATGATCGTCAGGGTCTACGCCTCCTTCCCGATGGCCACTGGGCCCAGCTGCTTCAGGGCACATCAGTGTCCAAAATGTTGGAGGTGTATGCGTTTCACGTTCCACTAGGATATTCTGGAAGAATAGAATTTTAATTTAAAAATGGATAATTTTCCGAAAAAAAAACATTGAAAACCGAGATATATTGAAATTGCCGAATAAATTGTAATGGTTTAGTGGTTTGACCTTAACCTCAAACTTTATAATCGATTGATGACTTTGGTTTAACCAAATTCTAACTTAGTTTTGAACCAATGAACCAAATGGGTTTAAACCGTTTAATAAATACCCTTTAATTGTTGACCAAACAATGACAAATTATATACAATTCAATGCGTTTTTTGACTATTTTGATTTATGAATGTAGGGCAAACCCTTCCTTAAACCATTATTTTTGCTTGGCAATTTCAATGATTTTTGGCATAAAAATATAGTGGGAAAAATTCCAAAATTCCCAAAAATTCTCCAATAACTGCACCCACCTCTTGTCCAAATCGTCTATATGAGA
Source organism: Pratylenchus scribneri (assembly GCA_030063045.1). Classification (NCBI taxonomy): domain Eukaryota; kingdom Metazoa; phylum Nematoda; class Chromadorea; order Rhabditida; family Pratylenchidae; genus Pratylenchus; species Pratylenchus scribneri. The sequence goes on along the minus strand of JAQSEB010000020.1, from coordinate 1,065,139 downwards.
GAGTGCCGGGCGGTGGCGGCGGCACTTCCTGTTCCGGACTGTTGTCTGCATCCTCATCCTCTTCATCCCAATCTTCATCGTCCTCATCCCGATCGAATACACCTTCCATGAATTTTTGTTCCAATGCCCCGAGGCGACTCAGCCGTTGCCTTTCCAGTTCATTCTGTTTCCTTAACATCTTTTGGTGTTGGCCATGATGGCTTCCGGCAGCCGCTTCTTCCTCCTCCTCTTCCGCAACAATTAGTCTTCCTTCGCCCTCTTCATCCTCTTCCTCCCATTTATGGCCCTCCTCACGGATGCCCTCATCCCCGCCAATGTCCTCCATTCGGCGTTTATGTGCTTTTGAAACCAAATGTTTCGTCAAATTTCCTTTGGTTTTGAAGGAGAAATTGCAAGTCAAGCAGGTGAATGGGCGGACATTTGTGTGAGAACTGGTAAATGGATAGGCGTAAAATAGTTTAATATTTATGTAATTTGCCAAAAAAATTCAATTAATTTGCTGTAAATCTTGTCGTTCTTGTGGCCATAAAACCTTACCAAATTAGACTTATAGATTCCTAAATCCCTATGTTTTGAGAGGTAAGTCACTTTTTTAACCTAGTTTTAAATCTAATCCTAAGCCCAAATACTTTGTTATTGCCAAGTTATATGACCTCAAAAAGTATTAGTTTTCAAAACGAAAAGTTTCATAAAAAATTCCGAAAAATTTAATATTTAGTATCGGTCCAAAAATATCAAATTTTTATGTAAATATTATCAATGCAAATTTCAATAAAAAACATGGAATTTTTGCAAAATTTTTAGAAAGAGGTGTTGGAAATACCGTAATTTTTATGTAAAATTTTTTTACATAGTAAATCTTAAGTTAAAAAAAATGGAAATTTTGCATAAATTGATCTCGGCTATGATAAAAATTATGCCACTTACCGAAGATGCTTCTTCAGCATTGATGGTTTTTTGCACCGAATCCCGCATCGTTCACAGACATACCGGCCACGGCCTCGACCACGAATATAGACCTGAACCATGGCTTGGGTCGTTGAGATTTGCATCTGGAACTCCATGTGTGCTTTGCTTACAATTCTTCTCAATTTCCCAATAATTCAATTTTAAAACTAATCTAATTGACTAATCTACACGAAGGGGATTCATCAGTCAGCTTGGATACGCCTCAACTTGTTGCCTGAGCTAACTTGATGTCCCTTTAAAATAACTCATCAAGGACTGAACCAATCTTAACGATTTTAGTATCAAATTAAAGAGCAGATTTTTGACTATCAAATGATATTAATTTTATTTAAATTGATACAGAATTGATGAAGTTATGGCCAAAAAACCACTGAAAATTTAGCTAATCCAAATTTTAAATTATTTTTGACAATAACTTCATCAATTTTGAACCAATTTAAATAAAATTAATATTATTAGATAGTCAAAAGTCTGATCTTTAATTTAGTACTAAAATTATCAAAATTGATTCAGTTCTTAATGATGAGTTATAACTTATAAGTAATCGCGCCAAATTAGCCACAGGCGGCAAGTTGTGGATGCTCCGCTTCTTTCCCACCTCCATCATTTCATCATTGCGTCGACTGTTCGGCAATGCCAATTTATTCAATTCGAATTTGCCTTTTGTCGCCTTTTTGTTATACGCCGCCCTTTGTTGCGCTGTTCTCTCCTCTTTTGGCTCCTTTTTCAATTGTTGCGCAGCAGCTGGTCCAGCCGTTGTAGCATTCTCCTTGTCATCAACCCTTACAAATCAAATTAGATTAGAAAATTAAGAAAATGAAGGGGAAATTCCCCCTAGTCCTATTATTAATATTAATGGAAAATTCTTCTAATTTATTTATTTTTTCTCACTCCATTTTGATGACATTTTGCATGGCAATTTCATCATTATCGCTTTCCATCCAATTGTTGGTTGCAAAGGAATTCCGTTGGCCTCCATCATTCTGCGCTGTTTGTTGTTCGACGGCCCCAAAATTGGTTGTATCCATCGGTTCATCGAAGCCATTAATTTGTCTTGGACTCAATGGACAGCTGCCGGACCGATTGGCCTGAATATTTTGTTGATCTTTAACCTAGGGAATTTTGTTGCCCTTTTAGCCCTAACTAAAGGAAGTGGGTGCGACACAAAACAAGACCAAGATGAACAAAACAATTTGATTAACAAAAAAAAAAAAACAAAAATAAATTCAATAAAAAAATATATTTTGTTTTGAACTATTTAATTTCAAGAAAAAACATTGAAATTGCCTGAAATCAGATAAATATTTGAGTAAAAATTGGTAATCTTGGAATAATGTATTAATATTTCTCCAGATTCATATATTTTACCTTCTTCCGGTTCCCCTTTCCGGAAAGAATTAATTTGCACTATTTCCGGTTGCACTTTTTCCGGAAAGAATTAATTTGCCCTTTTTCCGGTTGTACTTTTTCCGGAAAGAATTAATTTGCACTTTTTCCGGTTGCATTTTTTCCGGAAAGAATTAATTTGCCCTTTTTCCGGTTGTACTTTTTCCGGAAAGAATTAATTTGCACTTTTTCCGGTTGCACTTTTTCCGGAAAGAATTAATTTGCACTTTTTCCGGTTGCCCTTTCCGGAAAGAATTAATTTGCACTATTTCCGGTTGCCCTTTCCGGAAAGAATTAATTTGCACTATTTCCGGTTGCCCTTTTCCGGAAAGAATTAATTTGCACTATTTCCGGTTGCCCTTTCCGGAAAGAATTAATTTGCACTATTTCCGGTTGCCCTTTTCCGGAAAGAATTAATTTGCACTTTTTCCGGTTGCATTTTTTCCGGAAAGAATTAATTTGCCCTTTTTCCGGTTGTACTTTTTCCGGAAAGAATTAATTTGCACTATTTCCGGTTGCACTTTTTCCGGAAAGAATTAATTTGCCCTTTTTCCGGTTGTACTTTTTTCGGAAAGAATTAATTTGTACTTTTCCGGTTGCCCTTTCCGGAAAGAATTAATTTGCACTTTTCCGGTTGCACTTTTTCCGGAAAGAATTAATTTGCACTATTTCGAAATTAAATTTTAATTTTGTTCTTTTTAGGAAAGAATTTTGCCCCTTTTCCGAAATGATTAATTCTTTTCGGCAATTTCACTGCTTTTAGGTAAATATTATTAGCCATTAATTAATTGCCTAAAGGCGACTTCTTAAAATAGTACATCTTTTCCATTTAATAAAAACCCCAATTCAATTTAAATCCATTTATTTTAGTCTACCTTTTGTTGTTGTTGACTCCAAAATGAGGAATGCGTCGTCCTTAATTGAACACTTTCTCGACTGGCTGCCAACGTATATTCCCCGCTGAATGGATCCAATCGCGTTCGGGTCGATGTGTTGCAAACATTCCAAAACAATTGTACCAATTGGGCTTCACCATTTGCGCATTCCGTTGGCTGCGACCAACCGGCACTATAGGCTGAACAGTTGTCGCGATGTTCGCTGGGTGTTGGCCGAACTTTATTAAGGCACACAAATGTTTCTGCAAATGTTGTGGAATATTTTCGTTGTGGCAGTCGATTTTGATTTTTTTACAGCCGATTTTGATTTTGGCATATTCTAATTAATGTACAGCCTTAATCTATCGTTCAATAGGGTTGGTTTTGTAGAGAAAATTTCAATCGATTTATAGTTTGAACCTAAGTTATGGCCAATTAAATTTGCTGGTTTGAAACCGTTTCTACAAATATATATCTGTTCACAATTGGCATTTTTCCAACTAAATCGAACATGTAGAATGGAATGAGCCATTAATTAATGCTCCATAATGCTTGTAAGCTTAGTTAGATATGGCCAATGAACAATGCTTACAATTTATACAATGTCTATCAGTATACTTGATTTTAATATTCGAAACCCTATCAATAGGGTCTTTAGAATTTATAAGCCCTCAAAGGGATTCCAACAGAAAAAATAAGGTATTTTTGCTCAGTGGAAATCAAAATGTGCTGAAAATCAAAATCCACTGTAACATCGACATTATTTCCCCGTTCCCCACCGCTTGTAATATTCCGGGTTCGGCCTCGAAAATGGCCAACCCCCGCTGTTGGATCGCCTCCTTGTCCCGCGGCCAACGCATCCAATTCCGCTGGAGTCAATGTCAAAAAATATGGCATTTTGACGGTGGAACGCAGATCAGTGCTGTAGGTGATGGCAAAGATGATGGCATCGCGCATTGTGAGCACAGGTTGTGGTTGGGATTGTTGCTGTGCCGAAACAGAAGATTGGCCAATTTGTTTTGTACTTTGAGTGGCATCCACTCCTGCAGATGTGGATGGACCCGCTGCTGGCTGGGTGGCCGTTGTTGTGGTGGTGGCCAATTCCTGAAAGAAATTGGAGGGAATTATAACCAAAAAAATGGAGGGGAAATGGGAGGAATAAGGAAAGGGGAATGGCCAACAAGGAATCGAATAACCAAATGGACTAAAAATTGGCCCTTATTTTTGGCCTCCCCTTCTTATGGGTCAATATGGGTGCCCTTATTAGGGTATGAAAACAAATAAAAAGGAGGATGGCCAAGCCGGTGGCATTTTATGAGGAAAGTGTGGCAAAAAGCATGGAAAGGGTGCTTGTGCAAAAAAAAAAGGCTAAAGAGAGTGCAAAAAGCCAAAGCGAAAAAATAGATGAAATGAAAAAAAGCCATATTTATGGCTTTTGAGAATGGAGGAATAATTTAGGTTGAGAGAATCAATTTGTGGAGAGAATATTTTTAAGAAAAAGTGGTGGTGAAATTGCGTGGAGAGTTTGTGAAAGGTTAAGGCTTGAGAGGAAGTAGGAATGAAATATAGGGCCATAAAAATGGACAAAAAATAGTAACAAAATAAAAGAAAATTGAAAAAGGACACCGGCGAGGACCATTAGCATAAAATTCACAAGAGGAAGGATTGAGCGGAGAAGCTCAGCTTGTCGCCAGACAAACTTGACGCGGGCAACAATAATTCATCAAGCCTATTTTGATCTTTTTGTTATTAAATTAAATAGAGACTTTTTGGCTATATAATGATATTAATTTTATTTAGATTTATTCAAATTTGATGAAGTTATGGTCAAAAAACAATATAGGATTTTAAAAAAAAGGCCATTTTAATGTTCTTATTGGCAAAAATTCAACAATTCTTAACCAATTTAAATAAAATTAAATATCCTTAATGTGAGTCTGCACTTTAATTTGATAAAAGAATTTTTATAATTATAAAAAAAAATGGCGACAAGTTGGAGCGTATCCGGGATTATGATGGGGCCAATATGGATATGGCACATACCTAGAGCAGCGAAGCGAAGGCGGCCGTCCTCCCGTTGTTTTGTGGCCGATGGATGCGTTTTAAACAATTTATGGATACAAAAAATTGGTTCAAAAAAAGAAAAAAATAATAAGAATGAGGGAAGGACAAAAAAATCGCTGCTCCAGGCATATGCCTCAAAACATTCAAAGAGGACATTTTTGATAGGAAAAAAATTAAAATTTGAAAATTGGAGGCAAGAATTATTGGGGAACAATCACAGGAAAAATGTAGGCAATATATAATATTGGAGATCATTCAATGAAAATATATTAATGAGATTTTCGGGTAAAATTAATTTTTGTTGAGATTGTTAATTTATCGGCAAAAAAGGTAAAATGAGGTTAAAAAGTGGGAGAAGCAGGGACAAAAAATGAAAAGCAACGGCAAAAGGGGAAAAGGCGATCCAAAAACAGAAGAAGCATGGAAAAGTGCCCTAATTATTCCCCATTGGAGGATGAGGGAAGCAACAAGCTGCTGGAACTGACAATTCGTGCCATTTTGCTCGATTCGGCTCCAGGTTGTTGCGGTATCATCGAATCACTTGGGGTGTCGGCTATTTCGGTCATTTCGATTGAATTTGCCCCTGCAGGATTGCTGTTTTGGCCTCCATTTCCTTGACCATTTCCGGCACTGCCATCGCCACTTTCCTCCAATCCACGTTTTTTTAGCCTCGAATCGGAATTGCTTTGGCCCAACTGGCATCGAATTTGTTGTTGCTGCTGGGGAAGAATTCGGATGGTCGATGCCGACGATGGATTTGAGGAAGAAGATGTCAATGATGGGACCTGGAGGAAAAGCGGGGGATAAATTGTGGATGATAGCAAAAAGGGAACCCCAATTCCGATTTATCGCCATTTATAATAATTCATAAGACTGAAACAATTTTGACGATTTTCTAATCAAATTAAATAGCAGACTTTTAGCTATCTAATGATATTAATTTTGTTTAAATTGGTTCAGAATTGATACATTTATTCTCAAAAATAAAAACATTTATAATTTTGTAATTTTCTTTCCGGAAAATGTTTTTGTTTTGTTCTGATTTCTTTCCGGAAACATTTCAGATTTGAACTGAAAATTTTGCTAATCCATAAAAAAGATAATTTTAATGATTTTGCCACAATTCTTTTATTTTTGAACAAATTTAAAATAAAATTAATATTAATTGATAACCAATAGTCTTTACTTTAATTTTATACAAAAATCATCAAAAATGGTTTTATCTTTGATGAGTTATTAAAGATGACAAGTTGGGTCAGCCCTCGAAAAAAAAAAAGAAGGAATTGGGGAGAATTATAGGTCAAAGCAAAGAAATTTTAGGGGAAATTTGGATTTTTTCCAAAAAAAATTTATTAAGCAAAAAAAAGCTACCCCAATAAAGCGAAAAAAATATTTGCACTTACCGATGCGCGTCCTCCTCCATTGCCTGCGGCAACATTTCCTCCATTTCCATTGATGACCAAATCACGTGCCACCCCCTTTCCACCGCCAACCAATGCTGCAATTGTTGATTGGTGTTCCTGTAATTGTTGCAGTTGCTGTTGTAATTGGAATTGTTGCTGTTGTTGTTGTTGAACGAGTGAGGCGGCGGCAGCAGCGAATTTCAATTGTGGCTGTGATTGTTGCTTCTGAAGGAGCATTTCCTTCTTGGAACATCGTAATTCGTGGGCCTCTAGGCCAGCTTCATTGGGAAATTTAAGTTGACAAAAATTGCAAGTCAATTGTTGCTGCAATTGTTGTTGAAGTTGTTGCCGATTAATGATAGGTTGGCCGGATGTGAGGGAACCGCCACCCAATCGAAGGAATGAGGCCTCGTGCAATGAAAATGACCTAGTGGTGGCCGGATGCATTTTTGGTGTGAAGCCTACGGAGGAGGAGGGATTGCCACCGCCAATGCCCGGTGAACGTATACCGGGTGAACCGCGTTGTGATGTGCCTGAAAGGAATGATCGAAATTCTTTTGATTCAATTAAAAATAGTTAGGAAAAATTTAAGCCATCAATCCTTTAAGGGCAATATTTAATTTGATGAAAAAACATTTTGCCGAAAAAATTATAACGGTTCAGAAGTTTATCCCATACCAATAAACCTTATATTCACCTTCTTAAACCCTTAAAATTATTTTGGCATTAAGTTTTCTCTTTTTCAGCAATTTCAATACTCTTTTCGGCATTCTATCAATCTTTTACTGACCGGCATTTTCCGATGTTTGCGATGTCATCGAATTCGATGTTCCCTGCCTTTGATAGGGTCTTCGCTTCAGCAACACCGGATTCGGCTCAACAATTGCCTCATTTTCGCTGATCAACCTTGAGGGGAATATTTTTAATTTTGATTGTCTGCCATATGTCACCCCAAAAAAAATTACCGCGAAATTCGATCCTGCACTGCCTCCGATGTTAGCAATCGTTCAGATGCTGTCGGAGTCCCTCTATTGGCTGATTGTTGTTGGGCGGCAGCTGAAGAGGATCCGGCTGAAAGTGGTCCACTGTTATTGCTCATTTGTTGCATTTCATCGCCACCTCCACCTCCTACAAATCCAATTGGTTGCACATGAATTTGGCCTGGCAATTGTTGGCTATTTTGTTGTGGCGTCGCAACTTGTTGCGATGAATGTTGTGCCTGTTGTGCAGCTTGCTGTGCGGCTTGTTGCTGTAATTGTTGCATAACTAAATCAGTCACCGTTTCTTGTTGATTTTGTTCTTGTTGTTGTTGAACAAAATGTTGTTGTGCTTGTTGCTGATTTCCTCCTCCTTGTTGCTGTTGTTGTTGTTGAAGAGAAGCAGCCAAAATGGCTGCGGCGGTGACTGCATTAGTATTGCTGGAAGATGGCGACGGATGGGCTGGATCAATGGCTGCACCCGGAAATGAACGGCTCACCCCCAATTGTTGTTGTTGCTGTAATTTTTGTTGTTGTTCGCGATTTTGCCGGATTAATTGTTCCAAGAGGAGACGGCCTTCATCTTGTGGAGGAGGTGGCGGTGGTTGTGGCGGAGTTGGTTGGGCCTAAAAATTGTGGGCATTCATTTTCGATGATTCCCTTTTCTTCCCTATTATAGTAGAAAAGTTCAAAATTTAATTCTCTTTCATTGTCCTCTTCCAATAATTTCCCCCTTTTTACGGGTAAGGGACAATTGAGTATCGCTGATTGTGAATTGGTATAGTTTTTAACTCGTAACTCAACGAGGCAATAACCATTACGAGAAGGCGAAATCCCATTTTAAAGTCTTAAAAGTCTACTAAAAAGTGGCCATAAAATTGTTATGAATTACACCTTTTTAATTTAGTTATTTTTCTTTGAGTATAATAAATCCGATTTTGCTAACTAACTAAGGAGCGAGGAAAAGCCGTTTATTTTGTAATGTATTTAATATTTCAAAAAATCAGAAAGGCCATTTTTTAGAGGACATTTAGAACTTTAAAATGGCATATATCCTTTCCAAAATTGGTTGCTTCATTGTTGAGATATGACTAAAAATCCTTCCATAATCACCACTCAAACCCACTTGAACATGTTGCTGTTGTTGGGCAGCCAATGCGGCCAACAATGTTTGCTGTTGATTGCCGTTGAGAGCAGCCAAAATGGATTGAAGGCCACTGCCTCCACCACCGGCTCCACCATTATTTGCCAACAATTGGATGAGTAATTGAAGTTGGGATGTATTTGTTGTGGGCTGTTGCTGGACTTGTTGTTGTTGTTGAAGATAGCTTTGATATGCGTACATCGTGGCCGCATTCGGATTGAGCAATTGAAGAAGGGATGCCAATTGGGCCTAAAAACATAAATATAAATTATAATTTATTGACGGAAGCATAATCCATTATTCCTTTGGAAGGGATATTGCCTTTTGGATGGTAAATTCCGCTACTATTGCCATTCATTTGGCTATATCTCAACAAGGATGCAACCAATTTTGGAAGGCGATAGGCCATTTAAAAGCAATAAATGTCCTCTATAAAGTGGCAATAATAATTTTTGAAAATTTAAATCAATATGTAAAATAAATGGCTTTTCCTTTTAAAATTCGGGTTTATTACACTCAATGACAACTAAGTTTTTAAAAGTAGGATTTTATAGAATTTTAATTAAGCCATTTTATAGAGGAAACTTTGGGCTTTCAAATGGTATATCGCCTTCCTGAATTGGTAAAAGCCGCATTGAAATATGGGTAAAAGAATGACCAAGGTAAATGAAGGCAATTAAAACGTGCCCTCTAGTAAACCGTTGCAAAAGGAAAATTTCTTATTTTTAATGGTAAGTTGCGTTGGATTGGAATGGAACATTCCCAGTTCCCGCTATATTGCTTCCTGAATTTGTAAAAGCCTCATTGAAAATAAAGAATGGCACAAGTATTGAAATGAAGACAATGAAACCAAAAAAATTTTCTGGGTCAACTCTAATTTAAAGTAATCCTATCTGAACCCCTTCAAAAGGGTATTTCTTAATTTGATAGTACTTAAGTTGCCTTGTAAAAGAAATTCCCCATTTTTTATGGAAATTCCCAAATAATATCCACCACCTGTTGTTGAGGTTGTTGTTGTGCCTGTTGCTGTTGTGGCAACAACAAATGAGCACTCAATGCGGCTAACAACGGATTCTGCTGTTGCTGCTGCTGTTGTCCCAGGATGGAATGGAGCAATGCTGGATTCGAGGCCAAAAGGCCACTTAATAATCCGCTCAATTTCGAATCGCCTCCGGCAGAATGTTGCGCCTGCTGAATTCCTTGGCCGCTTCCTTGCTGTGGGGTTGCCGTACCCGGAGTGCCAGCTCCACCGCCAATGGCACCGCCCAACGGTGGCTGGGAGAGAACGGAAGTGGCCGGTGAATTCTGCTAAAAAATTAAACAAAATTACAACTAATTTTAAACGATACGCTACAAATGGGCGACGTCGCTTGTAGCTCATTAAGCGCTAAACCGATAATGATGATTTTGGTATCAAATTAAAGAGCGCACTGCTGGCTATTCATAGATACAAATTTTATTTAATTTAGTTCAAAATTGGCAGAGTTGTACTTAAAAAACTATTAAATCAGACTATTATTATAATTTGCAAATTTTTCACGGTTTTTTGAACACAATTCCATCAAATCTTAACCAATTCAAATAAATTTTTATATCAATCGATAGCCAGCTCTTTAATTTTACACTAAATCATCAATATCGGTTTGGCCCTTAATTATCTACAAGCTCCGTCGCCCAATTGACCGCCGTGTCCCATTTTAAAGCATTTTTCCCATTTTTCATAATTTTTGTATTCTTTTGAACTTTGACCTCTTTCCAAAACCCCCTCCATTTTCCATTTTTTTCGATATAAATTCCATCCCATCTTTTGCTAATTTTTTATGCACTTTTTGCTTCAATGGAAATAAAAGCTAGGCAAAATTGATGCAGCAAAATAAAATGATAAGAATAAGATTGCAATTTTTGCTTTTCCCATCAAAATGAATCAGCAAAAATGAAATTAATCAGCAGAAAAAACGATTATCGACCCCTCCTTTTTAGACCCATCTCTAATAAAAATTCTCGATTTGGCCTTGGCCTCTCCATTTTTGGGTATCCTTAAAAAGTCTATACCCTTTGATAAATATGGCCCCATGAAAATTCACTGATAAAGATAAAATGTGAATATTGTGTAGATGGAAATAAATAAAAATTGCATTCTTTTTCATGGCTATTTTCTTTGTTGCAAATTTGTGATTGTTTGCTATTTGCTAAGAGCAGATTCCTTTTTTGGAGTTTATGATAGGAATTTATAAATTGATTGCAGCTTTTATGTTAGCTGAAGAATTTTCTAATATTTTTTACAATGAAATAAATATTTATTTTGTTAATTTGCCGAAAAAAGAATTGTTTACCGAATAAAAAATTTGCTCTTCTTGAGGCTATTATATAGCTATGGTCATAAAAAGTGTTTAGGCTTATGATAGGTTTAGGACTTGATTTAGATTAGAGCGCCTAGTTTTTACGAAGTAAAGAAATCGTGAAAAAGTCAGATTTACCTCAAAATAAGTTTTTTTGGCGAGAAAAGTTCTACGGCAGATTAATTCATAGTTACTATAAATTATCAATCAAAAGTCAAAAATAAGCCCACCAAATGCAAAGCTGTGCTGAATTGTTGTGGCAATGCGGCCACAGTCGGCGTTGAACTCTGCTGCTGTTGTTGTTGTTGTTGCTGTTGGGCTTGTTGAAGTGCCAACAATTGTTGGTAGAAGCCAAGCAATGCTGAACCACCACCGGCAGCCCCACCACCAATTTGTGGTCCAACCGTCGCAGATTGAATTGGTCCAGCCGATTGTTGATTTCCCCCCAGGGGAAGGAATGCAGAAATGCCAGATTGTGGGAGAATTGTGCCAGCGGCGGATTGTGCCCCAGATTGTTGGGATTGTTGGCTTGATTGTTGCATTAGGGCGGCCAATTGCTGTTGGAGTGCCAGTGCGCGGAGATCCTTCAAAATTGATAGGGAAATTGATTTGTTGATTAATTAATTTATTAATTGGAATTGGGAAGGAAGGAATTAGATCGCGGATTTGAAGGATATAACATTTAATTTTAGGAGGCAATAGATCTTTAGAAAGCCTTAAATGTCCTCTAAAAAGTGGCTATAAAATTGTTATGAAATAAATCTTTTTAATTTTTTTTAACTTTGAATGTAATAAATTCTAGTTTCCGGAGGAAAAGCCGCTTATATTTTAAAAATTGTTTTAATTTTCTAAAAATAGATTAGCCACTTTTTAAATGACATTTAGGGCTTTCAAATGGCATTTCGCCTTTCTGAATTGGATGATTCCTTGTTGAACTATGGTCAAAGGAACGGGCTGGGTTCTTAATCAGTGGTACTCAATTTCAATTGTTCTACATATTGGATTTTTAGTGCAATTTTCGGAACAAAAATAATCCAAATATTGAGTCTCATGTTTATGTAGTCAATTATTTCCAAATTTGGGTGACTTCCAAGAATGAATTTTGTTGAGCTAAAATTGTGGACATAAATGGGTTCCATTCACCTATGCCAGGCGAAAGGTGAGAATGGATTAAAGCCATTTTCCCAGAAAACATTTCCGCTTAAGCGCACAAACACCGTTAAACCTTATATCCAAAAGGATTTAGAATTGCCCAAAATGGCGTAATGGCCAAAAAGAGATTTAGAAAAGGCGGCAATGGAAAATGGAAATGGCACATTTTGTCGGGGAGGGGAATAATCATTTTTTAATATTATTTTTGTAAATGATCAAAGTCCATCTCTTCTTCATGTGTGCCATTGCCATCATTTGTCAAATTTTATGTCGGATTAGAAAAAGGTGAAAATCCAAATGAAAAATGCAGGCAAAACTGACATTTTCCCATCCTTTAATAAGCCTCTTTCTTTAAGGAATCAAAAATTATATATTGCTCTAAAGCTAAAAATGCCGCGAGCCAAAAGGTGCGCTCATCTTTCTAGTCAAGCAATGGTGCGCGAAAATGCCAATGTGAAAAAAAAGTTAGGCTGGAAACAATTTTTCATTGGAATTTGTGCCCAAAAATAGGAAGGCGAAATGGCGCGATATCGCCGCCAGCTGAACCAATTGGCGCCAGTCAGCCGCTGCCCTCTCTGCTGCCAGCCGACAGACCAAGGTCCATTTTATATACCCTTGGGGGGAATTGTTGTTGAAGGTGGCAAAGAAATGTGAAAATCAGCAAACAAAATGAAGTGGAAATATTACGGATAGGTGGATGAATTGGATGGATGGATGGGAATGGGAAGAAATGTGCAATTCAATGGTCGGGTCGCCCTGCAACACGCAACGCAACAAATTTGTGTGCACATTTTCCCATTTCCCATAGAAATTCTCCCGCTATAAATAAAAATATAGTACTCAACGGACTGCTGGTGTCCTTTCTCCACGGCCACAAGGTCCATTCGCCCTCTCCAAATGCGTCCGTCAATTTTTGTTCAATTCACATTTCCCCGTGATTGAAAGGTGGGAGAATGAGAAGGGAATGTGAAGGTGGGCCAAATCGGGGTCCAACAATAATAAACTAGGGGGGGGGGGGGGGGGGGGGGGGGAAAGAAAAGGGGTGAATGGCCAAAAGAGGAAAGGAAAGGAGCAAAGGGCCAAAAAAAAAGAAGGGAAGGAGGGGCCATGGAGGCAGCCGGTTAATCGGCCCAATTGTCCGCATTCCCATTTTCCCAGCAGCCTCTCTTCATCCTTTCTTTAGGCCATTCTCATATATTGGTCCTTTCCCACGAAAATGAAAATAACATTCATTTTTGGGAGGCTGCTGGCTGACGGTCCAAATGATCGGATGACGCGACTCTCGCGGGAGGGGGGGGGGAGGGGCCGGCTGTCATCAACGACCAATCCATTCTCGCGAGACCCTTTTCCCACTTTTTTCTCTTCTCAATCCACATTTTTTGCTGATGAAATTAAATTGGTGGACCGATCGACCCCTTCCTTTTTCTGTGCTGTTGAATGAGGCTGTTTATCACAAAATTTTTGGGTGGAATGAAAATGGCAAAGGAATAGGATTGGGAATTGGGACTAAAATGGACAAAAAATGGAGGAAATTTCAAATTTGATGAGTTAAATGGCCATGAAATATGGCCCAAAAAATATTAGAAAAACCCAAAAAATTAGGACATCGATAGCCAAAAGAATGAGGAGAATTGATAAAAAAAAAGCCAATAATGATCAAAAAATGCCGAAATTGGAGCCGAAAAAACAAAAAATTTATATAAAGGAATGGGCAAAAGCAACGGGCGTAAAATATGCCAATTGCGCATTAAAATGTGACTTTGAAAATTATCCAAACAATGTTAATTGTATGGCACATTCCCATCAGCAAGGGCTTGAATAAAAATGCCATCAAAATTATGTAGAAGCGTTGGTAAAATTAAAACGAAAGATATACGCAAAAATACGGTTTTAATTCCTTCATCATTTTATACCAAAAATGGATGAGAATTTTGTTGTTCTCAAATGATTGTCCCTTCTCTACACTATTCTCGCCAATAATAATAATATCAATTCCATTTCCGACCGATTATTAATGAATGATATAGGAAAGAGGCCGGCCGCTGATTACGTGAAAATAGTTTTTCGGTGCTCGGATGATCGATGGAATTTTGAATTTTTTAGGCAGAATTGGGGAAGAGAGAACTTTGGTGTTAGGTAAGGGGAGGGGGGGCTTGCAGAATGTGAACCTAACGAGGGCAGAGGAAAGGAGAACTTTGTGTATCAAAAATATATTTTCGGATGGACGTGAAAATAAAAAGATTATGGGGAATGGGAAGGAAGAGGCCACAAATGGATTTTGAGAGGGAACAAACCGAGAATGAAAGGAGAAAGGACCAAAAGTGGGTGGAAGGACCAATATTGATGATAAGGAGGGGAATTTATGGGTTTAAGGGTAACATTTTGGTGATGGACGAAAAAAGTTGCTGATTACGATGAATCGCTGCTGCCCATTTCGGCCACAATAATGTTTGAGAATCACGCGGATGGGAGGATGGATGAAATGAATGATAGAAATGGGCACAATGATGAACAGTGATTGGTGGAAAAAATTGGGAAGGGAATGGAGAGGGGGCAGCTGGCAATAATGGGGCGAGGGGTGAGGGGATCGGCTGGCAATAAGAAGGAAGAGTAGAAAACAAACAACCATAGGTCATGACGAGGAAATAGATGAGAGAGACCCTTCTTTTCTTTAACAATTTTTGTATACCGATAAAAAATAGTGGGTTTGAAGGAAGGACCTTTAACTTTTAGACCTTGAAAATATGTGGCCTTCTAACTTTTAAGAGAAAAGCCGAATATTCGTTAAAAATGTTCAGCCTATTCTACAAGATATAGATTAAATTATTAGTAAATGTGGGTTAGACGAACCTTTTTCAGATCTTGAAAAGGGTGGCATCCATTAAAAAATATCTAGTCTAATTGTAAGGGCATAGATTAATAAGTCTGAAACTATATAAAATTGTGTGTTGGGAAGAAGATCAAATTCCGTCGTTTGATTCATTCTTGTGGAAATCTTATTTTTTAAGCCCATTGATTTATATCAAAAAAGTCATCTTTGATCACTTCGGATTTGGATGGATAAGGTGGGGGAGGGGGGGGGGGGTAGCAAATGGCTCAGAATTGATTAGGAAATGAAAGAAGCGAGAAAATGGCCCGTAAAAAACACGTCGATTAATTTAATGTGAATGAGGGGAATATGAACCGTAGCGAAATATTGGGAAATGGGGTGGCCAAATGCAGACAAAATAGGACGAGGCCAAAATTGAAAAAAATTGGAATTGAAATGAAATAGGGAAGGGGATAAAGGTCGTCCGTCCGTCCGTCGATGCAGTCATTGAACGACCCCAAAAATTGGGGGAATAAATTGGAAGGAAATTTTTGGCCACGGGAGAGAACAAACATCAAATGAGAATTTGAGTCCCATTTTGTTGGCCGAATTCATTCCCATGCGTACATACACAAACAGCCCAAATGACTGACTGATGAGTGAGCGAATTTTGGGAATTTCGCCTTTTAACAAATTTTTGTTTACTCTGAATTTTTTGCATGCATTTTACTTTGCAAAATGATGGAATTAGTCCATTTTGTTCTCATTTAAATTTATTAGATGAATATATAGAGAAAAAAATATTAAAATTATAAATATTTTTAGAAAGGTTCATTTTTTGGATCCAACTTTTCTTTTAAGGGAAAAAAGTTAATCAATCTTTGCTGCCTTCCAGGCTATAATGAGAGTATACGGTATTACAAAAATTGAGGCTGGAAGAAAGATCAAGCTTTCCTTTCTTCAGACTAACAAATGAAAAGAAGGTAGAGAAATTCATTCATTTTTTAAAGAAATCCTCTCAAATTGCCCCTAAAGTCATAATCAAAATAAGGAGGGAATATTATACGGTATGTTGGAAATGTAGGCTGGGGGAGGAGGGATCAGTCTTTCCTTTTTCAAAATGAGAAGAAAGGAAGAGCGAAATTCATTCATTTTTATTCCTCTCATCAAACAAATTGCCCTCTAGCCATATCAATCAGCAGAGTTCTTTTTGCTGGAAAATAAATTAATATGGAAAGTGGCATGAAAATTATTACCCCTAAATAAAAGCCATTGGATTAAAAATTTAATATTTTCGGTAAAATAAATGAATTTTCATGGCACCATTTTCATCCTTTTTAAATTAAGACTGCCTTTTTCTTGCCTCATTTTTCCATTTTGGCCTTCCCATTCATTTGCCTCTCCATCCAAACAACGGTGGATGGGAAAAATGCGCGCATTCCTTCCCCCCCCCCCCCTCCCAAAACTAACACGTCATCGCTCCACCATCAACTCAGAGTGCGTGTGCCTTCCCTCTGGCCATTCATTTGTGTGCAAAATGCAGGCAGCCGCCTGCCCCCTCCCCCCTAGGCCCCGGCTGACGACTACCTCGCATCTCAGTCAGCGCAAGGAGCTTTCCCTTCTTCTTTTCATTTAAGCCCAACCCGCCCCAGGCCTAGCATAAAGGACGTTTTTTCTTCCTATAGTGCGGCTTTTCCTACTCTTCCCATCAGTCGCGCTGCTTTTCCCATTGGCCAAATGGAATATGCTCTTGCCCCTGTCCCCTTGGCCACCTCATTTCCCCCCCTCTTGTGCCTTCGCTTTGCCTTTTCTCGCCGGGGCACATTTCCGCCCATCATTTCCATATCCCCTTCCTATTTTTTGTGGCCTCATTATTATTTTTGCCCCTTCCATTTCAGCTCCCCCTTCAATATTTGTTCATTTTTTCGTTGTTGTTCCCTTTCATTCATTCCCATTAGCCTTTTCTGCGCTGATGGCCTTTGTGCCTTTATATTTTTGCATCCCTTTTCCCTTCCCCGCATTTTTCGTCCTCGTTTTTTTTTGTATTTGCGCCAGCCGGTGGCCTTTTCCAAAAGTCTTTTTGCTACGTAAAAACGAAGGAAAAAGAAAAGAAAAATGTCAACATTTGTGGGAAATATTTGTTGTCAAAATGGAAAGGCCAATTTGGAGGAAAAAAGGAAGGCTGATGATGAGGAATATATCAGGCGGAAAATTAGGAAGAAAAAATGAAATAAGGAAGCCAAAATTTTTGGATGAAATTGGAAAAAAATTTGAAAATTTTTTTTTTGGAAATTTTTTAAAAAAAAATGAAAAAATTTAGAAAATTAAAAAAAATTAGGATTTTTTTAAAATTTTTGAAAATTTTGCAATATTTTTTTTAAAAAATATTTTCTTGAATAATTTTAAATAATTTATGGATGGGCAAAAAATTTGAAAGGAATTCTTATGAAAATTTAGCAAAAATTTTTAATATTTTTGAAATTTTATTAATCTGTTCGAAAATTAACCAATTGGAATGTTCCTTGAATTGGCCTTTGGACTTTCCACTGATAAAATAATTAATGAATGCAAAATTTGGGCGGCAAATTGCCTTTTATTAAATTGCAAATGAATGCCGAGAAAATGAAAAGTAATTAAATGGAAAAAATATGAAGGCACAAAAATACGCTTCCACCAACGGTTTTTGGTCCGTTGGTTAAATGAATGAATAAATGGTAAAATTGTACTTCGACCAGATAATTGCGCATTACCGGAAGCTCCGAACAGATTAGAAAAGAGAAAATGGGGATAGAAAAATAGGATTAATGGATAATAATGACATTTTTTCTATTGAATAAAGGAAGAGAATGGCACCAAAGAAAGAAATTTGACCATTAAATTTAGACAAAAAATGGTTCAATCTAATTGACAGATTTATCCCTAACAAATTAAGGTCTGTATAAGATTAAATTCGAAAATCAATTATGCCAAAAAATCCAGCTAAAAAACCCCTTCTTTTGGTATGAATTTCTCACTGCCTTTTTCTACCAAATAAATGCTGACCAATGGTCTTTCTAGGCTAATTCTCTCCTTTTTTGGCAATTAGTAATTATCCATTTTGTGGCCAGACTACAATAATTGAAGGCTGAATGAGATTAGAGAAAAACGAAGTAAATTAATTGTCAAATTGAAGGGTAAAGAATAACAGAATGGCACGCATTTTTGCAAGGAGGGAAAATGTGGCATTTGGATTGGCCATTGGCGTGAAGAAAGGGTGGAAATTTGGTACAAATAAGCAAAATGGAATGGGGAAAAATGGATGGAAACGAAAAATGTGGAATGGAGAAGCCAACAACCATTTTCAGCCTTCTATTTTCTTTGGCCTTATTTTACTCAAATCCACCCAAATTAGAGGTGGCCATATTGGCCAATCCGAAAAAGGGAAAATGTAGACGCAATTTCATCAGGAGGCCAAAATGGAGTAAGAATTTCCCCTCTCCTAGAAAAAAAATGCATTCTCCCTATCATTTCCATTTCTCATGTCAGTGAATGAATTTGGCCAAAAACAACAAATAATTCACATCAATATCCGATTATAAAATAGAGAGGAAAAGGAAAAGCGAGGGAGGCGCGCGGAGTTTGGTAAAAACAATTCAAAAATTATGTTGGTTTTTGAATTGAGGTAAACAAAAATTCGGCGAATGGGAAAAGGGCAAAATAGAATGCTGAAGGGGCTGTATTTGCAGTGAGGAGAAAAATATTTTGGGAAAAATTGAAAAATTATAATTTAAAAACATTTCCTTTGGATTGGATTATTCCAAAGATCATCCATTAAATTTAATGGCAAAATATTTTATTTTAGTGAATTTGGCACTTTAGATGGGAAAAATGCAGTCAAAAAAGCGGATTATAATTCTCAATCTTTTGGGATCTTAAATATTTGGGGTCACAAATAACTTCGAAAATGGTGGCATATTTTTAGTTAATTTTTTAGAATTATTTAAGGAAAGGAATCAATTTGGATTAATTTGACATAAAAATAATTAACCAAAACAAATCCAAATTCATATGCCAAAATAATATTTACAATATTTATAATTAATCATAGATTTTTTCTTACTAATGGATTGTTAATATTTTGCTATTAATTTAAATAAAATTGACTTCTAACCGAATAATCATCATAGATTTTTTAAGCTAATCTAATCTTTGGATTAATTGATTTAATTTTAATCTTCAGCCTAGGAATGGGTTAAAAAATGGAATTTTATGAATTATTTAAGGAAAAAATAGAATAAATTAACAAATTTTGTCCACCTGTTGTTGCAATTGTTGTTCAGCAGCGGCCAATGCGGCCAATCCATGTTGGCTAATTGTAGGCGGTGTGTTCGTTTCACCACTGCCAGAAGATTGTTGTGATTGTTGCATAAATAAGGCCAAATTTTGTTGGGAAGATGGCATTTGTGGCTGTGACTGTTGTTGCTGTGATTCCCCATTGTTGTTGTTGCCATTTGAAGGCGGAAATGAGGAAGCCATATTTAGGCCCCAAACAATTAATTGGGAATTAAAATTCTAAAAAATGATAAAAATTGGATAGTATAGTAAAGGCGAAAAAATGTTGTCAAAATATAGCAAAAAATGGTCGTTAAATTTAAGATTATTCAAAATGGATTGAAAGCGCAACAATTTAAGGAATTGGTCGAAGAGTGGATGCGCAATAATTTAAGGAATTATTTTAAAGGTTATTCAAATCGAACGCAATTTGGCCAACACGAAAAGAATAGGCAAAGTTTACAAAATCGTCCTCCTTTTTGGGTGGGGGTGGATGTAAGAAAGAAAAGGGATTGGGCTCCTATGGCTAACGGAGAAAATGTTCGTTGTCCCCACCCAACACGGTGAGTTTGGCAAAAATGGAATTGGTTGTTCGGACGACGACCGCGAGAGTCGGCTTTTGCCAATAGAGGCAATATAATGTGAGGGAGTCAGTCGAGAATGAGTGGAAGGTGGGTGGATGGAATTTGGATGAATGGCTAGTCTCTTTATGTTGGCCGTATAATTGCCCTCGGGGTATGTTAGCTGCTTTTCCTCTATGTGTCCTCTGGGCTTCTTCCTTTCTCTTTTTTTGCCGCGAGTGTTCTCCGTACACGGTTTTTTCCTCCTCCCTACTGCGCAAGATTGTGTCGAGATGGAAATTGCCCAATGTGGGGAATGTGATGGGGGAAAGGAATTTAATGTGCCAATGTCATTTACTGACGCCGTCGGCCTAGGCTATGTGGCCTAATAGTCGCTCGTTGAGAATGGCCATATTTCTTTATTGGTGGGTGGTTGGCTGGATATTATCATCAATTTTCATTTAATGATTTGGCCGAGAATTAAGGAAAAAAATGAAATTTGTGGATTTTTATCCTTTTTCCACTTGCTTAAATGGCTTCTTTTTTGGTTTTCTTTCCGGTGTGCCCACCATGTGCTGTTTTCTAGAAATTTGAATGAATTAATAGGAAATGGGAATAAATATGCTTAAAGGGAGTTGGCCACCGATAAATGTGGAGGGCGTTTTGAGAGGGAGTTAATTTAGTGAATTGGATGGAAAAAAGGAAATAGGCCATTATAAATTCCTTTCGGGTATATTTTTTTGTGTGCTTTCGCGCACTAATCAGCAGCTTTGGAATGGGGAAATGGGGAAATTGGCATGGGACTCACAAAGTTCACAAATTCAATTTGTCCTCATTCATTATTATTGCACTATCGCCAACAAATGAGGGCGTGGGAATCGTTCACATTTTCATTCAAGAATATTGTTCGAATATTATAAATACTTTGTACATGCAAAATTAGCTAATTAGTAAGTGAGTTAATTTTAACAAATAAATTAACGAATATTAAAAAATTTTTGTTCAATCTTTGAACTTTGTGGCTTCCTTTACCCAAAAATGTAAATTTGCCTAGGGAATCGTTCAATATTTTTAATCAAGTTTTAATCTTTTAAAAAATTTTGTTCAAATTTTATTAGCAAATTTGCCAATTAGAATTTATTAATCTAAGTTTTTCCAAATTTAAATAAATAATTAAATTCATAATTAAATAATACGAAATTTGTCTTCAATCTTTGAACTTTAAATGAGACCCAAAATTCTTGAAAAAATTATAGAAAAAATTCATTGAATAATTTTCTTTATCCAAAAAATGCAAATTTGCTCATTGGCTGCTGACTGGAAATTGGGAAAAATGGCCAATTCCCGAATATATTTCAAAAAGGAAGAAAATGGGAAGCCACCGTCCTCAACTATTTCACAATTTGAGTTTGAACAGCCACAGACCAGCCGCCGGGGTGGTTGGCAAAACCAAAAACCATGAGTTTAGTTT
Source organism: Pratylenchus scribneri (assembly GCA_030063045.1). Classification (NCBI taxonomy): domain Eukaryota; kingdom Metazoa; phylum Nematoda; class Chromadorea; order Rhabditida; family Pratylenchidae; genus Pratylenchus; species Pratylenchus scribneri. The sequence goes on along the minus strand of JAQSEB010000020.1, from coordinate 1,043,679 downwards.
TGTTGGAGGATGGAATGGAGTGAATTTGGTTTGGTTTGGGGGCAAGGAATGGGGAAGGAAATTGACTGTTTGTGTTTGGCTTCAAAAAGGGCCAAAAGCAAGGAAATGGGGTGGCCTCAAGTCAGTGGAATAATCTCGCTCGAGAGAAGGTGGAAATGGAAGGAAGGACGGAAAGGAAACGGAAATATTCACTCAAAAGTGGACCAACTTTCAGCAGTTGGATTTTTCCGAGGCGAGGAGATAAGGGCTTAAAAATTATTTAAAAATAAGAAAATATTTATTCAAAATAAGAGGAAGGATTATAGTAGGTCGAAAATCAGTTATATTTAACCACGATTTTTAAGGAATTACCAAAAATTTGTTCAGTGAAAATTTTTGGAAAAGGGCAAAAACGCATTATTCTCACAAACAAGCCTCCCAAACATTTTTGGGAAATTCTCTTTGATGTGATGACGAAAGGGGGAAGGCAAAAAAGTCCAATGGAGAGAGAGAAGTTCTCCCTACCCTAATTTCCTTTTCTCCCTTCAATTCCTTTTGCTTACTGCCAGCCGCTTCAACCACCCAATCCCCCAATGCCATCTCCTCCATTGCTTACATCCATTTATCACCCAAAGGGAAGGAGGAAAGGCACGAGCCGAACCGAGAGAGGATTGGCGGCGCCTCGTGCCCCCTCCCCCTTCATACATATTTCGTATGCCCTATGGGGATGAAATGGGGAATATATGGTATGGAATTTGTTGGAAGAACGACAAAATCCCCCAACCCCCATCCATCCACTGATGAATGTTTTGTGTTGGAATTGGAAGACCGAAAGAATGAAGGAACGGAGAACGAGGCGAATGGCTGGAAGCTAGCAGCAAAAGGAGGAATAAAAAAGGTGGATTGGTTGGATTAGATAGCAATATTCTAATTTTATATTGGAGGATTTTTACGGAGACAATGCCCAGAAATTTTGGGCCATTTTTAGATGGAAAAGGCAAGGAATGAGGGAGGCAAGGTAATCCTCGTGAATTAAAGAGCGAAAAGTTTTGTGGGCAGAGAATTCGGCACATTTCCAAAATGGCACAAAAATATGAGGGAAAAGATGTGTTTCGTTTTTGCCTTCAGGCCAAAAACACCATATTCCAGGATTTTTACGTAGATAATAGCAAAATTATGAGCATTTTTTTGGAGGGAGAAGACTAGGTAGACTCATGAAATATAGAGCGAAAAGTTTTGTGCAAGAAAGAATTCGGCACATTTCCAACATGGCACAAAAATACGAGGAATGGGCGTGTTTGCCCTCAGGCAAAGAACCCCACTTCTCCAAGTTTGCCTTTGTTAGGGGAATGCCACAGCTGCTGGAGGGCTTAGCAAATAGGCTTTCTTTGACACGTCGAATGGTCGGTCCATTAGGCCAAAATCCAAATGAACCGAAGCAAAGAATTCGGGGAACTCGCGTGGAATTATTTGGCCTTTTTTCTTATGCGCCTTTGGTCTTTTTCTCTTCAACAAAAATCCACTCCAAAAAGCCAGGCAAAAGCAAAGGCTCAATGGGAACGACACAAATTCTGCTGGAAGTCTTGTGGCCAATTTGAGAATGGGAAAATATAGATCGAATGAAAAAGGGAAGGGAATAGAAAAGTGGCCTCCCCAAACCCTGTGGGGGTGGGGGAGGGAGTGTGAGCGAATTTTCGGGTAGGAAGGACGATTGTGGTGGCTGTTTTCTCCACACATCTATTTCCATCTCTCTCACTGCTTACGTTCACCGGGCCTTGGCCCAAGAGGGCCGGTGGCCCAGGGGCCGGGACTCCTTCACAGGGTTTCGAGCCAGCCTCCCTCCCCTTAGGGGAATTGGGGGAAAATGAGGACGGAGTACGGACTGACTGACTGCTCTTCGCAGGTCTGCTGATGTTTATGAGGAGAAAAGGAAGACGGATTGGGAGAGGCTATAGCTACTTTGCTGACTGAGAATATTTGCTTGGTTGGTAGGTGCTCATTCCTTTTTGCTCGGCTGTTGGTTGGTGGTCGTTTTTAGATGAGCGAAAAGGCCGAAAGGGCTCTCTCTAGTTGCTCTTTGGGGCTGTTGGAATGGGAATGGGAGATTGGATGGAGGACGGATTCTGCTTTGCTGGGAATGGTGACGTCGTCGCCCGAAGGACTCGGGGGCAAAATGGCGTCGGCGCTACGCAGCCATCGACGCGCAGTGGCAGCGAGAGGCAGGCCGGTGGCTGCGGGATGACCTAGCAAAGAAGAAGAAGAAGAGGAGGAGAGCCTTTTCTCTTCCCTTCCACCGAGGTCTTCTCTTCCTCCTCCTCTTCAATGCTTTCCCATTCCCATTCCCACTACTTCCTTCGAAAGCACCACAGTCCCCAACATTTTCCCAGGCAGTCAGCCAGCAACAAAACAGCCCCTTCTGCTGCCCGAATTCAATCGATCTTCCGTCTTCCCTTCGTTGGCGGATGAGAAGAGGAAGAAGAAGAAGAAGAGGGGATGAAAATGGATGAAGAAGAGGAAGAAAGGGCCCCGATGATGAAAATGAAGGAAGGAAATGTCTTCGACCACCACTTCCCCGCTCATCCCATCAATGGAGCCCCAGCAGCAGTGTATCCGTCCTCTACTCTTGTTGCTATTCACATCGGGGACCATCGACCATCAAGGCATAAACACATAAGAAAATGGAAAAATTGAAAGAAAAAGTGGGAAATCCGGTGTCATGAGGGATGGATTTTTTCCGTGTTTTTTTTATTAATATGAAGGAAAAACTTCATCACATTCATGTGATTTTGTAATAAATTTCGCCTAGTTTTTGTATTTAACTTTCATGACTTTATTCTGAAATTTTTTATTAATTGGAATGGTCCTTCCCTGATGGGAATTGACACCAAAGAGTGTTGGACATTCGAAGGGAAAGGAGGAGGGATGAATCTAGAGTACAGTATCCCTTTTCCTAATAAATTGATGGAGGATGGACATTGGAAGAGAGATGGACATTCGAAAGGGAATGACAAGCCTAGAGGCATTTTAAGAGGAAATTGATAAGTTATCCTTTTCCCTTCTAATTCTAACCAATCAGTGAATGGCACCTGAAGAGGGATGGTCATGGGCATTGGGCATTCGAATCGAATGGAAAGAAAGAGATGGATTTAGAATACAGTCTCCCTTTTTCTTTATAAATTGATGGACACTGTAAGAGAGATGGACATTCAAAAGTTAATGGCTAGTCTAGAAGAGGCATTTTCGAAGTGAAATTGATTGATTGACATTTGATTAAAAAAAATAAAAATTATATATTAAATTTGGCATTATTTAATGTTTTTTATTCATATTTACAATTTTTATTCTTATTTTGTCATTTTTGCCAATTTTTCATTCATTTATTCCCATTCATATAAATTTCATTCCTGGGTTTAAGATTAGAACTAAAAATAAGAATAAGATTTGTAATAAATATCAACATTTTTATTAGAAGTGTAATAGGACTTTATTAGGAATTAAGAGATAAATCCCCCCAAGCTGATCAATTCTTATTCCCCCCCCCCCCCCCCCCCCACAAAATAATGCATCACCCCTCTAGCTTAATTTATTTTTTATTTTAATTCGACGCTGGAATTTTTAATTTTTGCCTGTTTTTTGGAAAATTTTTAATTCGGAAAATGTTTTGTTTTTGTTCTGCTGATTTTTTTCCAGAAATATTAAATTCCGCCTGTTTTCCAGATCTTTAAGAATCTGATAAAAATTTCATTATTTTACTTTTAGAGACGTCCACCATTCCCACATTCCATTTAGCCAAAAATATAAATATTTTTCGAAAATATAACCCAAAAATAGACATTTCGCATTCTTGTTGACAAATATAAGTTTCCCTCCTTTTTATACCCAATTCATGGCTCAAAATGTCCACGCCGGAATCATCGTTGGCGCCGATGGCCACACGGCGGTCATTGCAAAATGCGGCAATGGAATTGAAGACGGAGTACAAAATGGAGCACAAACAATATATCCATAGGCAAAATCATCCAAATTTGGGCGATTCGCCCACCCAAGAACGATAAGAAATATAAAAATAAGATGAAAATTGAGCAATAATTGTGAGGAAATCAACGATTTCTTCCTTCTTCCTGTTTTGTGATTGTGCCTTTCCCCTCAATCATCAAAATTCATCCCCTTCTTCATCATTCTTCTTATCTTCCACCGTCCATCTTCCAACCATTTTCGTCTGTCTATGTATGGTCTGTGCGTGCTCACCGCCGTCGTTGATTGTCCCTTTTTGGGAAGGTGTTTTATTTTATGAATGAAAGGAGGGAATTGGTGCGGTGAGGAAAATGTTCAAAATGTCAAGGAAATTTTGGGCCGAGGCAAGGGCCAAATGGGGAAAATGTGCTGACATTTATTATTCGGGGAGGAAGGAAGGACGGAATATAAATGGGGCGGACTCCCATTCCCGTCCATCATCAAATCGAGCAGCAAAATAGCCACAAAAATTTGTGTGATTTTGTGCCCTTCTGTGACGACCACTGTGCCTATTTAAATATTCTGCTGATTTTGTTTACATCACATTTTTGTCTGGCCATTTCCTCTTTGCTAAATTGCCAAAAAAATTGTGCAAAATAAGCAACCCAAAAATGCTTTCCTCCGCCGGTTCCAGTGCCTCATCGGTGGCAAATTTTTCCCCTCCCAATCACCGGCATGTTTGGAATTTGTTCCTCTCTTTGCCCGTTTTGGTGCTACTTCGCATTGTGGCCAAATCAACGCCATATGCAAAACAGGTAAAGTGGCTTATTTTAAAAAAAAAATAATATTAATTTGTCCAAAAAATGACTGATGAATTTACTCTAAATTTTTCGTCTCTAAAAATAATTTATTTTAAGGCCATATAACTTGGCCATAATCATAACTAGGTATTAGGCTTTGGATAGGTTTACGGTCAGATATGGGTTTAGGCTTTAGGCTTTAGGGCTAAGGCTAGAACATGGTAGAAATTATAAAAAAGTGATTTGGTCAAATTATATGACCTAAAAATATTAATTTCTACTCCAAATATTTCGGGTAAATTCAGTCATTTTTGGTCCAAATTAATACACTCCTTTATTAGAATTTTTTGAGAAAATTACCACCTCTTCTCCCCAATTTTCCCTCAGGGCTTCTTCTGCAATGATCTCGAAATTCGTTTTCCCTATGTGCACGACACCGTACCACCAAATATACTTGATTGGGTTTTCGGCGTATCCATCATACTTGCGGTACATTTTCTCCCTTTTTTGCATTTAATTCACGTGAATTCCTTTTATTAGGTGATTGGCAGTGAATTGTCCCTTGTTCGCCATTTGACCCAACGCAATTTTGGGAAAAGAATGCACCGAGGCGATGGACTTTTCCATCCGTTGGCCATCAATTGCCTCTATTTTATTGCCGCCTTCTATTGCTCCGATTTCTCCGCTTCCACAATTTGCAATTTGGGCAAGAGGACGGCATCAAGGTTGAGGCCCAACTTTTTGGCCGTTTGCCAACCCAAAAATTTGAGTGCATTGTGTCCGCCTGATAATTTTGAATATGTGACGGATTATGTTTGCACCAATGTGCTATTCGATCAGGTAAAATACTATAATATCAAAGGGCAAAGGAGAAGGTCTTTCCAAAAAGGTGAAACAGGACAATAATAATTAATCTGTTCTTTTGGCCATAACTCAACTAGGCGTTAACCAATTTAGGAAGGCGATATGCCATTGGAAAGCCCTAAATGTCCTCTAAAAAGTTGCTTTTCTAATTTTTTGAAAATTTAAAATTATTTGTAGAATAAGCGGCTTTTTTGTTTCCGGAAAATCAGATTTATTATACTCAAAAACATGTAACTTTTTTTAAAGCTAGTATCCATAAAATTTTAAAGGCTATATTATAGAGGACACTTTTGTTCTTTTTAATGGTATATCGCCTTCCCAGATTAGTTGTTTCCTCTTGAGAAATGAGTCAAAAACTAATTCTTTTGTCTGTTATGGGTATTCCCACCTTTTCAAAGGGCAAAATATCCATTCATCCATTAAATATTCAAATTAATATTTTCCCCTAATTTTTTCAGAACGAATATTTCTCCTTCCCCTCTGGCCATGCAGCGCATGTTTGCAATTTTGCGGTGTTCATCATCTTATACCTTCAAAAACGTTGCAAATTGCCTCCAATTCTTCGTTCATTCGCCCAATTCTTCTGTGCCCTTTTTGCCTATTATGTTTGCCTTTCTCGGGTCCGTGATCACAAACATCGTTTGACCGATGTGATGGGCGGTGCACTGACCGGAATGGCGCTGGGCGCATTCTTTGTAAGTTCATATCACAGCCAAAAGGGTTTTGCAACAATTGAGGATAGGACGGCCTAGTGTTGAATTTGATAATATTACTGGATAAATTTATATTTATATAGAATTTTATAAGACATAATAATGGCTTATAAAATGAAATCCAAAAACATTGGCCAATTTTGGATATTTATCGAGTTATGGCCATAAGAAGGCCAGAAACACAATTCTAATTAAGTCATATCCAAAATTAGTCAATGTTTTGATATCATTTTAGCTAATTTTATATATAATAGTAAAATATTATATAAATTAATCCATCAGCTTTATCACTTTCGACACTAGACCTTTCCATCCCCAATTATCGTGCACTTTAATTGTCATTCAAATCCAACCGCCATCAGCAATAAATTGAATAAATTCATCCCTTTTTCCTTTAGATCCGCTTCATTCTGGCAAATTTCCGACCAAATCGCTATTCTCTTGTGGATCGAGCCGATTGTTGGCCGGATGATGATCAACAACCGGCACAATTTCCCATCATTGGCCGAAAATTTTCCGTTCCCAGTGTCATTGTCCAACAACAAAATGGAAAGAACAATGTTTCTAAAGGAGTTGGCGAGTCGTCAACAATGTTGGGCAAAGGATCGGCCAGCGATTATGGCAGTTTGGTGGCCTCCTCAATGGAAAATGTTTTTATGGGCCAAGGAAATGTTGCTGGAACAGTGAATAATAATGATTTGGAAGCGGGAATGAAAGAAGCAGAAGGAAATGAGCGAAGATAGCATGAATGGCAAAATGACCAAACATTTTATTGTAATTTTAGGAAAGGCAGAATTCCATTTTCCCCATTTTGATTTTTACATTTTATTTTATTTTTATTTACTTTCATATTTAAATGTGCACTTTTCCACGATATTTGAGTCGATTATTTTACTCCCATAAAAATTCTAAATAACAAAGTCCTATGACCCGACCCGCCGTCCCCGTCCCTTTTTTTATTCCCAAAAAAGCACCACAAATATTATAATAATATCAATCATCAACATATGCATTCGCCCCCTTCTTTAATTAAAGCCAAATTTATTTATTTTTATCGGCCATTCATTTTGAATTGTATGGAAATAAATTTTTTGATATTCATTTAATAATTTATTATTCAAATTTGTCTTTAAAAACAAATTTTTATTTATGCAATAAATTTGATTTAAATATAATAATTGTATTGAAAAATTGGGAAAAAAAAATATTTATGTAAATTTTTGGGAAATTTATTTCTGTATCAGAATGGCAATGGATGTTTCTATATCTGCAGATTTTGGCTAATAATAAATTAATAATCAATTAAGAAAGGCGATTATTATTATTGGAAAACCCAAGGTGTATATCAGAATTTAGTCCAATTATATTTTATTAATTCAATCTTTAAAAAAGTTATATATCTTTGAATTTAGCCTCTGATTTTTGGAGAAAATTCCACTTATTTTATACATTTTTCAGGTTTTTAAAAATTAAAAAAGCCACTTTAGGACATTTGGGGCTTTAAAATGGCATATCGCCTTCCAAAATTGGTTTCTTCCTTGTTGAGATAGGCCAAAAGAATGGCTGAAAGGTCCTATTTCCTAGGCAGAGGTTCAATTCCCAAAAATTTATTCATGGATTTTCAATCTTGGAAATTCCCTTTCATTCATTCCTCCACATATTCCCTATTATTATTATTCATCAATCTAAAAAATTGTCATCCTGCGCTGCACATCTTCGATGTCTCGTCACCATCCATTTGGCTTCTCCACCGGTTTAGCTTCAACTGTGTACTTTTCGATGTTGTTTTTTTTTTTGCTCTTCTTTTGATTGGAGAAAAAAAAGCGATGGTTTTGGAATTGGATTGGGATGGGATGATTATTGCCACCTCCCCCATTCCATTCCATTTTCCCGCAAACATCCCCCATAATCATCCATTCGTCAACACTTTCTCCTTTGGATTATTCCTTTACATTTTCTCCGCAAACCGCCGTTCATGCGATTGGAATCGGAGAGGGCAGAAGCTGACTGGCAAACAAGAAAAAATCACACAAAAAAGTGAAAGCCACACACAAAATATATTCAAAGAATGGAGGAAAAGCCAATCGCAATCAGATGGAATGTGTTCAGAGGCAGCTTTTCCTATTTTTGTCCTTTCAATTCACATTCACACCTTGCGAGGTCTAGGTGGAAAGCCTCTTTTAGGCGTTAATTTATTTGGCATTGGCCTCAAATTATTTTTATACAAATATTTTTCAATAATAATCCAATGAAAAATGGTGCGATTTACCCTATCCAATTATATAATTTAATATTTTTTTAAATCCCGAATAAAATATTCTAATTAAAAATTTATCGATTATAATTTTATATCATAAGATGGAGAATTTTCCCCTCTACAAAACCATACCAAGACCATCAAAAATAGTTGGAATTGAAGGGGGTTATGATTGCGCAAAAATTGTTCCTTTCTTCAAATGCAATTTGGAAGGGAAAGGCAAAAGGAGCATAAATGAATTTGCCCTCAAGGCATTTCTCTGATTGGCTGATTAATACAAATAAGGGGGAACGCTATCTGCTACCGTACTTTCTCTTTTCCTTAAATCAAAGAGCACAGCAGGGACCAGTGAAGAGTGAAGAGTATTAGATGAATTTACCCTCAAGACATATTCCTGTGCTGATTGATTGAAAAGAGGGGATCGTTCTGATACCGTACTTTCTCTTTTTTTTTTATCAATGCAATGAGTGAGGCATTTAATTTAATGTGCCCTAAACCTTAAAGGCAATTCAATTCCCCAATATTCTAAATATTTAAATGCTTATAAACTAATCAAAAGTTGAACCGTTTTTATTTTAGTTTGCTTTGATAGAGCAGAAAATTCTCCTTCTTTTTATATAAAAATTTGCCATATTTTTTTTTGAACAAAATAATTTTGAATTTAATAAAATTAGCTAATATTTTTGCTATTTTCCTATATTTCTTCGGTTGCCAATTTTTTGTGTTGGAGAGAAATAAAATTTAATGGTAAATGAATAATAATAAAATTGGCACATTTTCTAAAATGGGTTTTTTGATAGGGAATTGATAAGAATGGAAAAGAGGAGGTAACCGCAAAATTTTGGATGGTTTTATTATGGACAAAAAAAAAGCAAGCAGTGGAATGTGGAAAGAAATCAATTCATTAATAAATATAAATGCAGCTGAAATCAAAAATAAAAAAAATGTTTATGGCCGCAAAAGTTATTTGGGAAGATTTATTGTATACATTTTTATAAATTTCTGACATTTTTTCTTAAAATTTTCATCAAATTTAATTGGATAAGTCCCTAAAAAATCGAAAATAATTTTCTAAATTTTATATTGAATTAATTTTGACCAAATCATTAATTTTACTTTCACTTATAAAATATTATCAAATTAAATTCTCATGACCTGGCCTTATTCAAATTTGTTTTTTTTTGCCAAAATAAACTTAATCATTCCTATGAATTATGAACCATTTTTCCCCATTTTGATTATAATTTCCCTTTATTGGCCTAATAAGTCCTTCCTCTTTTTCTCCAAATTATGCTAGGCCTAAAAAACATTGAGTCAGCTTCGGCAGCACTTCCAATTCCTCTCACACCTCTCCCTTTCCGAGCAGGTCGATCTTACCAAAAAAATTGGTATAATTTGCAATTCAGTCCACTTTCCAATCGCAGCTATAGCTCTTTACTCCCTTTTTCGGTCCCAGCCAAATCATCAAAAAAATGCTATTATTCCAAATTGATTTGGCCGAAATAATTTGAATACTAATTTTTTAATATTTATTAGAGAAAAATTATATTGTTCTGGAAATTGGAAAAATGGTTTAATTTAAAATTTATTGCGCCAATTTTGACCCATTTACGTACAAAAATTATTTGACGTTGTCAGTGTTGTATTCAAACGTTTTGAACTGCTCTTCCCCTCCTTTTTATGAGCAATTCACAGATTTAAATAAACCACTTTCCCCTTTTATTTGGTACTCCAAACTTCCTCCTTCTTACTCCTCTTTAAATTTATTCCATTCCCATTCACACCTTTCGACATATTTCAGTTCATTTAAACGGCAGTGGCCCTCATCGAAGGATTTGAATTTGAATTGGATCATCGCCGAATTTCTTCCAAATTCTTTTACTTCCCATTGAATAACACCGCCGCTTCTTCAAATGGACATTCGTCGGCGGCAATTGAGTGGAAGCAAAGAAGAAATAGAAGGATCAACGGAAGAAGAAGAAAGATTTGAAGGAAATGTGGAGGAAGGCGAGATTTCCGATGGAGGAGGACATTACCATCATCATCATCGAGATATTATGGATGAAAGAGGGGAAGGAGATGAAGAGGAGAAGGAAAAACGGCGGAAAATGGATGGCGACGAAATGATGGAAACGGACCGCCCCGAGGGACAAGAAGACAAGTATGAAAGGGGAATGAGAGAAAGGGGATTGCGCACCGGCTGGTTCTAGCCCCTTTCCTTTTCACCCTCCTCCCACCTTTTTATCCAAAATTATCGCCAATCAAGAATCAGCGCGGGATTTTTTCTTCCTTTTTAAATATAATAATACTTGTGGTGATTTGTGTGATCGGGAATGAGGCGAGAATGAATTCTAATATTGAATGATTTTATATTTAAAAAAATGGCCAAATTTAATTGCATACTATTTAAATTGGCGAAAGTTATTCTTGCCGAAAAATAATTTTTTGAGGCCATATAACTTGGCCAAATCAGATATCAGACTTCTTTAAGATTATTATTCTCATAGAGCTAATCCATAATCTAAATCAAATTTTAAGCCCTAAATTTTATTAAGGACAAATTTTATGGCCACTAAAAAGATTATTTTCGGCAATAATTCTGTAAATTAATTCATTTTTCCTGCAAATTAAATATTTCCCAATCCAATTTATTAGGCACCCAAATGGCCAGATCTGGCGGTAAATAGAATTAACTGTTATTTTGTATTGGGCCAATGGCACGCATTAATCTTTTCTGAATGCTTTCTGCAGTTCACGCGCAAAGGAATTGTCCCAATAAAATATTGGGTAAATTTACCGCAAAATTCCCCCATTCTTTTCGCGCACCCTTCTTCCTCATTTTGGCCTCACGGTCCATTTAAATTCATTCCATTCATTTCTTGCCCATTCAATTCGCTGATGAGGGAAAGGGACAACAGAGGACAGGGTCGGCTGACCCATTGATTGTGACCTGCGCGGGCGCACGCGTATTCGATCCGCAAGGTCAACAATAGCAAAGGAGAGGAGGGAGACGGATCGGAAGGAGTAAAATTGAAGGAGGAGCTGGCGCAAAAATTTATGATCCAATGCAAAATGATGATGGAGAAGACTGTCTCAAAATATGCGAAATATATTTTTGAAGGAATTAAAGGTTTTGCGTGCATTTCAATCGAATTTGTCAATCTCAAATTTTCATAAACATGCGAATAATTTATCCTAAAACCACCTATCAATCTTGCATAAAAAAGTCGATTTCATTATTTTTAATCGGATTTGCAGTTTGCACTAAATCTATTAGCTAGATGACATTTTCCCCTGAGGCTATTTTCCCTTTTGGCTTAAAAAATTTACATATTTTGGCTTCATTTTCAATGCCAATTAGTCTTTAAAATTTAGATATTATTAAACAAGCCAAAAATTCATAATCTTTTTTGATCAGTTAGGCTTAGAATCTTCTGGCTCTGGATAATAATGATATTTTCTCCTGCTGGAGGCTATTTCAATTTTAAAATGCTTAAAAATGTGCATTTTTGGCTTCCCAATTAGTCTATAAAATTTGTTTTTTAGTTCAAAAATTTACACAACCTAATTTAGTAAATTATTAATTGGCTTCATTTTAAATATAGTCTTTGAAATTTGGATATTGAAGAAGAATCATTTTGGAATCATCAATGCGTAACTGAGAACATCAGTATTTCTATTCATTCACCCTTTCGAATTTACTTGGTTAAATGACCGTCAGTTTCTCAATCAGATAAGATTTTGGAAAATCGGAATGCCCGTAAATTTCCTCCATTTTTTCATTCCTCAAATTGAAATCACCAAAATTTTTATTCCAAATTGTCTAAATAATTCTTCAAATTTCAGTAAATCTGCGAATCAATTTGATGTCAAAATGAATATTGCCCAAATTCAGTCGACCAGTACAACAATTGAATCTACCGAACATTCTGAACATGGTGAATTGATCTCCACCCCTTCAAATGCCGCGAATGTTTCAAATTCGGTTCGGGAGGATGCAAATTTGTTCCAAGCATTCTTTCGAATGGCATTGGCTGCATTTATGGTAGGCATATTTTTTTATAATTTAAATTAAATATATTTGAAATTTATATAATATTTTTTGTAAAGTAAAAGACTAAAAATATGGAAACTAAACTATGTAATAATTATTAAAAAATGGTATATTTGCCAATTTATTATTATTGGAATTTACAATAGTTTTTGGCCTATAGCTCAGCGAGGTTATAATCAATTTAGGAAGGGGATATATAATTTGAAAGTCCAAGGTTTCCTCTACAATTTTGTTTTTTTTTTTTTAATTTTATAAATTCAATCCTTTTAAAAAGTTACATGCTTTTATTGTTATAAATTCAAAGTTGTTGAGGAGAAAAGCCGTTTATTTTACAAAATGTTTTGAGTTTCCAAAAGATTAGAATAGCCAATTTTTGGAGGACATTTAGGGCTTTTCAAATGGCATATAGCCTTCCAAAATTGGTTTCTTCGTTGTTGAGATATGGCCAGAAGAATGCCCAAATCTAGGTATTGAATGCCCTATTTGCGAATTAAGACTGAATTAATTAACCTTTTTTGGATTTTTGTATAGGTTTCTCCCAAAATGTTCTCTTTTGTATACCTATCCTCCTTTCTCCCATATTTTTGTTTGCCACCATTTTGTCTCTCCTTCATATTATTTGGCCAATCTATATTCCAGGTAGCTGCTTCCAAAATGAAAAGGCCAAAAATGTACGCGCTTTCCCTTTCTCTTTACACTAATCTAAATATATTCGCTTCGGCTTTTTCTCTCTATGGCCATATATTCCTTTCCTTGGGCCAAATAAAATCCCCTCTCCCATTTTCTCGTTCATTTTATGCAGGGAATAGAGGTAAAGCAGCTGCCCCCATTGCCAGGGAAAACAATGCGCGCAGGTCGCCCTCCCCCCTTTCACCTTATCCACCTCGATATGGCAAAAATAGCCGAGGCCCAAAGCCTTCCAATCCCCTTGCCTTCCCTCATAATTCCTTTTTCTCCCTTTCATATTCCTCTGGAAAATTAATTTTGCCTCTCATTCATATTTTTATCCCAATATTACGGCACAATAGCATAAAATTAGCTACGAATTGATATCAAAAATATTTGCCCATATTGATAATTAACTGAATTGTGGCCATAAAATGGCAAAAACATAATTTTATTTAAATTAATTTTGCCATAACTCGGAAAATATTCAATATTGGTCAATGCTTTTGATATAATTTTGTAGTCAATTTTATGCTTAAAAATTCTCTAGAAATAGCAGCTTTATCACATTTGATTGATATTAGAGATTAGACGGTCATTCCCAATTTTAGCATCCCCAATTATTCTAATACCATTTCTGTCCCCCATTTTCGTACAAAACAACAAGGATGAATATGAATGGAAATGGATTCGCCGATTAGCCTTATTCATATATTATTTTTTCCCCAATCCAGCGGCGTACAAAAAAATTCCCAGCCGCGGACTGAAACAAGTCAAATGGGGAGAAGCCCATTCTCCCACACCTGTGCAATTTCCTTTTTAGGCTGCATCCCATTTCCCCCTTTGCCTCTTTTTGGCCCGTAATTTCCCCTTGTTTCCCTCCTATTTCCTCTCATTTCCTCGGCCAACATTTTTGATCCCCTCCAGCCGTTTTTGTCCTTCTAAATCAGCCATTTTTGCATCATTTTTAGTGGCGAAAACAGCTTCAAATATTTTTGGTGATGATTATTCCCCCGAGGCGGTATTTCTGTAGTAAGAGGGCATTTACGTTTGTCCTTCTGAAATTTAAAATAACAATCAAATTCCACACAAATTTACCGCACCAAACCTCTTAAACCATTATAATTATTTTGGCATTATTTACAATTATTCAATTTCAATAATTTTTCGCCGTTTTAATATCATTTAACTTGTCCCATTGATCTGTGGCTTTGGCTTTCTTTGTCAACTTTATTTCTTCCTTTACCTCTCTTTCTTTAACGCGCTTAACCCCTTCTTGTGTTTTGGCCATTTTCCCAACTAAAGGCCCAAAGTGGACCAAAAGTATTAGCGAAAGGAAAAAGGATAACAAAAAAGCGCAGTCGGTAGGCCAATACCCACCTACTGATCAAGAGGGGGGGGGGGGGGGGGGGGGCACTCGATTGAATATTTGTAGTGCATAAATCGGCGGTGGCGACGGGAATGCAAATCCAAATAAATAAAATTTGTTTTGTTTGCCTCATCCAATCTGCGCGCATTAAGAGGGGAATGAGTGGACAATCTGGGGCAATGAACTTTTTGTTTAAAGAGGAATTGGGAAGGTGGCCCATACCATCGATGGTGGATTTGATCGATCTGCGATGAATTGGACAAATTTTTGACCAATAATTTGCAATTTCTTTATGAATTTTTGTCCATTCTATGGCAACTCCTTCTTCCAAATTTCCCTTTTGTTTTTTTTAATTTTTAATTGTTTTTAATCAGTTTAAAAATTTCTAATTTTAAAATATAATAAGATTTGTCCAAAAAATGAGAAAATGAACTAATTCAAACGTATTTAGAACATTTTTATATCGAAATTTTGACCACAAAACTCATTAAGAATATAACCAATTTTGGAAGGCGATATACTATTTGAAAGCTAAAAATGTCCTAAATTGGCCATTTTAAATTTTATTAATTCAATTTTTAAAAAGTTGCATTTCTTTGAGTGTCATAAACCTTATTTATTTCGGAAAAGCAGCTTATTTTGCAAATTGTTTTAAATTTTCAAAAATTAGAATAGCCACTTTTTTGAGGACATTTATGGCTTTCAAATGGCATATCCCTTATCAAATTGGTTGCTTCCTTGTTGAGATATGACCAAAAGAAGGTCCAGGTATAGATTCTTGAAATCTTTTTAGTCTAATTTAAAATAAATAATTTTCTGATCATTCATCTCAAAATTCCAAACACCATTCAACAAGTCCATCATTGATGAATGAGGACAAGGCCAAGAGGGCGTGCGCATGGGCGAAAAATGTACGCGCGGGGAAGACATTAAACGCCCAAATTTTATACACAAAAAAAGTCATTAAAAGTGGAAGAATATGCGCGAAGAATTAGTGGGTATTTTGGGCCTTGCCCAATTGAATAAATCACAAATTTAATCGCTGTTTTGGACTACAAAATTCGATTTTATGAGGCCCCACAGAACATTCCATTTGATTAAGGCGGAGGCCTAGAAAATTCTATGGCCTCAAAATTCTCTCCTTTTTAAATTTCTTACATAGAAGAAAAAAAATTGCCGGATTATTGAAGTCAATTCAATGCGACCAAAATGTAAATGTATTTACGCGAGAATATTTTAGGCATTGTCTTTAATATAAAAAAAAAGAAAAATCAAAATGCATAAAGAATGGGTGAATTTTAGGCCATGCACAATCGAATAAATCACAAAAACTAATAACCACAAAATTCGTTTTTTTAAAAGGGCTAGAAGAACATTCCATCCCATTCAATTTGGCCTCAAAAAAACACAACTTTATTCCATCTTTTTATGCCACAGGGAATAACAAGTATACAATACACGCAATAGAGTAGGACATAATTGGTTTCGTTCGGTGTCAGAAAATCGACAAAATTTAAAAATGAAATAAAAAACGAAAATACGAGAAACCAAAAATCGACATTTTTTAAATACCGGATTTAATACTCTGTTTTATTCTAGTATATAAAGTACAAGTAAAATTGCCTGGGGTCAATTTATTCAATCAAAATAAAAATTTATTGGCCTCCATTTTTAGAGCCATTTCTTTAAATTTTCAAAAAAGCTTGCCAGATTTTAAACCTTTAAATTCCATAGCTGAATATTCCTTCTCCTTTTTTTAAAAAATGTTGTTGATGATTCGAGAAATGCGAAGACACCCAAATTCATGTCGAGAAAATTTTGTGAGCGATGGCCAATTTCTATTTTGCTTGTTTGCCTTTTCCATTTGGCCTCCTTCATTTCCCTGTTTTCCACATCGATCCCATCTCTCCTTTTCACGTACAAAAATTCTTCCAATTTTCCCTTTCTTTTTGCAATGTGTGAATGTGGGCCGAAAGGCATCGACCAGCTGGCAATAAGCCCCCAACCCGCCGGCTGTCAATATATTTTCCACATTTTGCTCTTCCTTTTCTTTTTCTATACCATTTTTTGGCCTCGCATCACTGCGGGATGCGCCCTCTCGCATATTCCAGTTCAACAGTCCCAAGGTCGATGGGCCTCCAAAATCAGGAAACAATGGAATTGAAAAAAAACATTTGGAGAAACAATGTTTTTTTCCCTTCCATTCCATTTCACATTGATTCGCGCAATTTTCCTCATTTTTTAATCATTAGAAAAATAAATTGTTCACCAAATGACTTTTTATGGCTATAAAATTTTGCCATATTTTCAGGCCATAAATTGGCCAAATCCTAGATATTATGTAAGCATTTTTTAATAAATTAAATCAAGCTCATCAAGGAATAAAGTACAATTGTGGATTCGCATTAGTTTTTTGGCCCATAGCTATAAGCGAGGCAAATGCTAATCTAGGAAGGCAATATACCATTGTGAAGCCGAAAGTGTCCTCTAAAAAGTTGCTTCAAAATTTTTATAAAATCTATGTTTTCAAAAAAGTTACATTTCTTTGAGTATAATAAACCGAATATTTGAAGGAAAAGCCGCTTAATTGGCAATTTTTTTAAATTTCCAAAAATTAGAAAGGTAACTTTTTAGAAGACATTTAGGGCTTCCAAATGATAATCACCGTCCAAAATTGGTTGCATCTTGCTTCCTTTTTGAGATATGGTCAAAATAACAGATATAATACTCAATCGGCTGCATTTAATTGTCATGTTTCGGCTTCTTCATGACAAAAGCCTTCAAATAATTTTTAATCAATGCGCAAATTTTCTTCATTTCAACAATCCACCCTTTCCTCTTTGTTTTCCGTTCAGTCCCATCCAAAATTCTTCATTCGTTCCCACGCACATTCATTCATCCAACTAATTTGCTAATCCACATTGACCCCATTCCCCTTTGGCTTCCCCAAATTTCCATCACATTTCAACTGGAATGGACTAATCATTCAACATCGGGAGAAGGGTGATTCGAGACGAGAAATTGTGGGAAAATAACATATTTTTGTACTAATAAATTATTCCTTCTAAATTTATTACTTCTTTTTGATGAATTATACAATTTTGATTCCCAAATTCTCTCATTTTCTCTCCTCCTTGCATTTTTCTCCTTATCAGCTGTCCAATAAATACTACCCAATTTACATTTGAGGCCATTCTAGTCATTTTTTCACGCCTTCTCTAATAATTATTACGCCAAAATTTTATATTAATAATCCTTTTTTCTCAGCATTTTCCCCCTAAATATATCCATAAATATACTCGTCGGAATTCAAAAAACCATTTTTGGTTTGCAAATTTTCCTAAATTTTTCCCCATTTTTAGACTAAGTGGGTCGGTTATCTCCAGGGCTCATTATTCTGCCAAAATTATAAAATCCCTCTTTCCTATTCCTCTACATTTCCTCAGAAATGCCCATAAATATTTATTCATAATTCAACGCGAAAATTCCATTTTTATATACAATTTAATTAATTTTCCCCTTTAATTTAGACCCTGTGGGTCGTTTCCAGGGCTCTATTCATTGAACCAAGAAGGCCTTTGCCAGAAGCAAATTCAGAACAAATTGAAGAAGAAATTGACAAGGAAATGAGCGAAAAAGAAGAGGAAAGCCACGACAAAATGAAGTCTAAAAAGAAAGAGAAGAAGTCCGAATCCTCTTCATCATCATCTTCCAGCGATTCTTCCGCCGCTTCCTCCGATCGAGAGGAGGAAGAAGAGGAAAAAGAGGGGAAGAAGGATGCGGAAGATTTGGATGGAAAAGGAAGAATGCGAATTGATAGTCAATTGTTGCATACGGATACAATGCCAGTGCCAAAACAGGCAACATTAGGCACGCTGGAAAGAAGCAGCGAATTGGAACAACGGGGAGAGGAAAAAGTAGGCATAAAGATTTGGATAATTTTTGGAAGAAATAAACTTGGATAATATTTAATTTGTCAAAAAAACACTGAAAATTTCAAAAATTGTAGTGGTTCAGTGATTATCTAATAAGACTCATAAGTCATAACCTTATTCAATCGATAGATCTCGTCGAAACATATAGATTTGATTATATTTTAATTTTGGTTTACAAATTCTAATTTAGTTTTGAACCATTAAACTAAAATTGTTTTAAACTTCAAAGTTCAAACCGTAATTTGGACAAAATACAAATATTTTACAATTTGGGCAAAACAAAATACCAAACATTTCTAATTTGGGCAAAACACAAACATTTTACAATTCGGGCAAAACACAAACATTTGTAATTGGGGCAAAACACAAACATTTGTAATTGGGCAAAACACAAACATTTGTAAATGTTGGGCAAAACACAAACATTTGTAAATGTTGGGCAAAACACAAACCTTTGTAAATGTTGAACAAAACACAAACATTTGTAAATGTTGGGCAAAACACAAACATTTTTAAATGTTGGGCAAAACACAAACATTTGTAAATGTTGGGCAAAACACAAACCTTTGTAAATGTTGAACAAAACACAAACATTTGTAAATGTTGGGCAAAACACAAACATTTTTAAATGTTGGGCAAAACACAAACATTTGTAAATGTTGGGCAAAACACAAACATTTGTAAATGTTGAGCAAAACACAAACATATGTAAATGTTGGGCAAAACACAAACATTTGTAAATGTTGGGCAAAACACAAACATTTGTAATTGGGCAAAACACAAACATTTTTAAATGTTGGGCAAAACACAAACATTTGTAATTGGGACAAAACACAAACATTTGTAATTGGGGCAAAACACAAACATTTTTAAATGTTGGGCAAAACACAAACATTTGTAATTGAGGCAAAACACAAACATTTGTAAATGTTGGGCAAAACACAAACATTTGTAAATGTTGGGCAAAACACAAACATTTGTAAATGTTGGGCAAAACACAAACATTTGTAAATGTTGGGCAAAACACAAACATTTGTAATTGGGACAAAACACAAACATTTGTAATTGGGGCAAAACACAAACATTTTTAAATGTTGGGCAAAACACAAACATTTGTAATTGGGGCAAAACACAAACATTTTTAAATGTTGGGCAAAACACAAACATTTGTAAATGTTGGGCAAAACACAAACATTTGTAAATGTTGGGCAAAACACAAACATTTTTAAATGTTGGGCAAAACACAAACATTTGTAATTGGGCAAAACACAAACATTTTTAAATGTTGGGCAAAACACAAACATTTGTAATTGGGGCAAAACACAAACATTTTTAATTTAATACCCTTTAATTGTTGACCAAACCAAAATTGGTTTAAACCGTTTAATACCCTTTAATTTTTGACCAAACCATGACAATTTATATACCATTCAATGCTTTTTGACCAGCTCTATCCAATTTTGGGTATATTTGGTTTGTGAATATAGGACAAACCTCCTTAAACCAGTATAATTATTTGTGGCTATTTACTCTTTTTTTGGCAAATTAAACATTCATTAATCAAATTTTGCCTTTAGTAAAGTTCGATTAAATTTAGGACATGAGTAGAATGACCTATTTCTATTTGAATATAAATTCATTGCCTTTATGTTAATTTTTATTACCATAATTTGGCTAAACTTGAAGGTTTATAATTTTATAAAACCAGTAAAATTTGTTTATCCTATGTATTCCGTTCCCATTTTTTCACCCATTTGTGCCAATATTCGTTACTTTTTCAACCACAATCCAATCCTAACCAATTCCATCGTTTTTGCTTACAGAGCCCCACACATTCCTCCGACGTGCCAATGCCACCATCGGAACAAAGTACTCCCGAATCGCCGCCAATCATTGTCGAGACAATCGGCGTTCGCCAGGACCATTTGCTCGAAAAAATGGGTGAAAGCCCCGGTGAACATTTCCCATTCGGAAGAGGCAGTGGCCATTCCCCTTTCATTTTCTTCCCAATGGGCCAAAGAATGGGGCCAGAAATGGAGGAAGAAGTTGAAGGAGATGAAGCTGAAGATGAAGAATCCCCTGAGGGGCCAATTCCAACATTCGGTCGATTGGATGCCATCGTCGAGGTGAGGCTTAAAACTGGGAGGAAATTGTTGCAAATTATTTGGTCATTGAATGTTTTTTGGGGCTTTTTAATCGCTTTAATCGTTAATTGTGAATTCGCTAGAAGCCTGCATTTGTATTCCTTTTCCTTTCATTTAAAATAAACCCTTATTAGGACATGATGAAATCAAGGAGGAAATAGGAAAAATTGTCATAACAATTTTCTAATAAAGCTTTCTCATCAAAGATAGTGAAATTTCAGTACCGTATTCCTATCATTAAAAGATACTCTTAGGGTATTAAGGAATTCAATGAGAAAACAGGAAGGAAAAAGAAATTTTTCCAATCAAGCCAAAGATAATGGAACTTTTCAGTAGCACAATTTCAATACACTGGCCATTCTTTTTTTGCTGTAGTTTCTAGTTTCTCGCTTATAAAGTGCAAAGTGTATTCTAAAAATGGTTCAAAATTTTTCTAAAATCCAAACTTAAAAAAGCAAATATCTTTGAGTGAAATTGACCCGAATTTTTTGAGGAAAAGCAGCTTATTTTAAAAATTCAAAAAATTAGATTAGCCACTTTTTAGAGGACGTTTAGGACTTTCAAATGGCATATTGCCTTCCAAAATTGGTTGCCTCCTTGTTGAGCTATCTATGGCCAAGTTAATGGCATCAAACGCTGAATTACTAGTATTGAATCATCGTTCTGTTCAATGTCTTTTATAACTTTGTTCAATTTTCCAAAGTTTTTCGCTAATTTGTTAAATTTCGTGTTTCGTCTCTGTTTTCATTTGGTTTTATATTTTAAGATTTATTTTTCTTAGTTTTTTTTGTAATTCATCAAAGGAAAAAATTAAAATTATTTTTATAGGAAGACAGTGATGAGTTGCGCAGTGCCCAATCCAGTCGGGCATCGACTGCCCGTGCACGATCAAGCCAACAAAAACAATCGAAAATGGCTGAAGTGGAGGAGAAAGAGGAAAAGCCGCCTCATCCTCCACACATTAATCCATTCCAATTTTTGTTCCAACGGCAACAAAGTGGAAGTAGCCAAAGTTCGGTGGCAAAAGTGACCGAATTGAGCACACCTGAGGCAGAGGAAGAGAAAATTGTAAAGAATTACTATTTAATTTGTCGAAAAATAATGTATAGTGCCAAAATAATCATAATGGTTTAAGAAAGGCTTGACTTATATTCACAACCTAATATATCCACTAGAGCTGGTCAAGACGCATTGAATGGTATATAATTTGTCATGGTTTGGTCAACAATTAAAGGGTATTAAACGGTTTAAACCAATTTTGGTTTGGTCAACAATTAAAGGGTATTAAACGGTTTAAACCAATTTTGGTTTGGTCAACAATTAAAGGGTATTAAACGGTTTAAACCAATTTTGGTTTGGTCAACAATTAAGGGGTATTAAACGGTTTAAACCAATTTTGGTTTGGTCAACAATTAAAGGGTATTAAACGGTTTAAACCAATTTTGGTTTGGTCAACAATTAAAGGGTATTAAACGGTTTAAACCAATTTTGATTTAAAACTAACTAAGCTAAAATTGGTTAAACCTAGACCAAAACATATTCAAATGAAGCATGTTAGCCAGATTAATCGATTGATATAAGGTTTATGGGTTTAGGATAAACTTCTGAGCCGTTATAATCTTTTCGGCAAAATTAAATGTTTCTAAATTGTAAAAATATGCATTAAAAGCCAAAAAAATGAATTAAAATTTAAAAAAAAAATTGAAGTTGACAAAAGCGGAGGAATTTCGTAGTGTGCCAGAAATTTCGGGAATAAAACGAGGCATTGACCCATTTGGATTGACAGCAGCGGCATTAGATGAAGAATTGCCAAAAGTGCCAAGATTGGATTTGGCCGGGGTCAGTCCGGATGGAGACAGTGAAGAGGCGACAGCACGTGGAGAAGATGGAGAAGATGAGTCCATTGTTTCGGCCAGTCCATCCGAAACGGAAACCGTTTTGGTTGTGGAAGAGGCAAATGGTGGAGAACAACAAATTAGCGAGGAAGAAGCCATCGTCGAAGAAAAGTTATTACCGAAAATAGAAGTGATAGAAGAGGAGAAAGGCAAAGATGAAACAACACCGAAAAAGGTGAGTAGAATTTTGACAAAAATTGAATCACTTTTGGTGGGTAAAATATGACCGATAGAGTACCGTCGATGGAAATATCTGGGCCTTTTCTTTTGGCCATATCTCAACAAGGAGGGAACCAATTTTGGAAGACGATATGCCATTTAAAGCCCTAAATGTCCTCAATAAAAAGTAGTTTTACCAATTATTTAAAAACTTAAAAAATTTGTAAAATTAGCGGCTTTTTTGGGTTTATTATATTCAATGACATTTAACTTTTTAAAGCTTGTATTTAATAAATTTAAAAATTGCCACCTTTTAGAAGATACTTTGGGCTTTCAAATGGTATATCCCCTTCAAAAATTGGTAGCTTTGTGTAAAAAAGTGAAAGAGTTGTTCAATCTTCCCCTCCATTACCCCTTACATTAAGTGCCTTTCAATTTTATTGTAAATTTTAAATAAATAAAATAGTAAATACCAACTAATCTCAAATTTAATGAAAATAATGAAAAAAAGAACCGGCTTAATCATCCTGATTGAGAAAGATTAAAAAGGAAAAGCGGCTAATCGGGCGGTAAAATTGCACGAGGAAATGCGCACATAAAAAAATGTGGGGCATCGGAGGGAAAATGTGGGCCAATAAAGATGGACAAAATCCGGTCGTTTCCTTTTTCCTTCATTCGATTCTCGTCCGTCCGGTCATTCATTCCTTCCTTCCTCCCATTCATTGCTCTGTGCTCGATCGATGTTCGCCCTTTATTATATTGGACTCCAATTCGATGGGTGCGCGACCTTCGCCCCCTTTTTCCGCCGTTCCCTCTTTCCTCCCATTCATAACTCCTTCCCTTCGGGGGCCGATGACTCGTCGACCACCCCCTATTTTTTGCGCATACTCTAGGCACACACACATTTATTGAGTTGGTGTGGTGGCATAGGTCATTCCAAATTCCCCTTGGGATTTCCTTGCAACTTTATTCCCTCTGTATGCCTTTGCTCTTTTTCTACCATTCATAATTTTGGGGATATTGCGCTCCAAGCACATTTCCGCGCAGACCTTTTTCCCACTTCATTTGAGCACCTATCGTTCATATTCTCTGAATTTCGAGAAGAGAAGTGAATGATCGCATAAAATTTCTTCTATGGCTTTGTCATTTTCGGTCATTGTTTTTTTGGCCAGAAACTATAATTGAGTTAA
Organism: Pratylenchus scribneri; assembly: GCA_030063045.1. NCBI lineage: Eukaryota > Metazoa > Nematoda > Chromadorea > Rhabditida > Pratylenchidae > Pratylenchus > Pratylenchus scribneri. The sequence continues at coordinate 1,019,700 of JAQSEB010000020.1, read as the reverse complement.
GCTTCATTTTATGCCATTTTTGGATCAATGTCTTTTTCATTTTTTTGGCTGTTGTAAACTCAATTTGGTCTAATTCAAACTCGGCTTCATTTTTTTCGACCATATGTTTTTCTCATTTATTGGCCATAAATTAAGCTTGGCCTAGACCAAAAAGTATGGACTATTTTAAGCCATTTTCATAAGGCATCAAAAATGCTTTGAATTTTGTACAAATTTCTGAATATTAATGAAGAGACCCAAAAATAATGTCCCTCTGCTGATGCCCTCCATTTGCCCCATCGCCGATGGGATCATTCATTTGCGTGCGACGACCCATCATTAAAAAACATGAGGCCCCCTCACCATCCAAAAATGGGCCAATAATTCACGGCCTCGACCTCCACTTAACGATTCTTTCTCCCTCATTCAAATTCCTTATTCTCTCCAAAATATGCGCAATTTTGAATCCCAACATTTTTTTCTCCATAACTTTTTATTAGTTAGGCAAAATTTTTCGGATTCTTTTCCTCATTTTTCCAATTCCCCCCAATCTTTCATCATTTACTGTATTTTAAATAAAATGAGGATCCTTTAGGCAAAATCCTAACAACGGAATTGTCTCACCTTCTGAAGGTGGCCCTTTTTGATGCTTTTCATCCAAAATTTCATCAAGACAAAAAAAGGAAAATATTTTATTTTCAGAAAAAAATTGAATTTGCCAAAAAATTTTCATTTTGAAAAATAATTTTTTGAGGCCATCTAACCTTCAGGCTATAACAAAGTGTAGAGGATTTGAGGATTTGGTTTAGGTTTAGGCTAATAAGATTAGAAGCTTAGCTCTTGGAGCATAGAAAGTTTAAAGAAGTTTGATTTGGTCAAGATATATGGCTTCAAAAAAAAAGAATAATTTTCGACACATTTTCAACAAAATTCAGATTTTTTCGACAAATTAAATAGTATTAAAAAATAATGCTAATTAGACTTTGGATATCATTAGCCAAAAGAGATGACATTTCTCCTCCCAAAACAAATTCAATCGCCGCCACAAAGGCCACAGAAATATGCAAATTAACCCCAGCGGCAGAGAAAGGTCACCAATACTTTCTTATTTGTTCACTCGTAAATGAATAGGGAAATTAGAGAGAGATGACCCACCAAAAAGGTTGAGGGGACATTCTCTTCGGCCACTGATTCATCATCATCCAATATCGGTAGATTGTGTGGGTATTTTCATCTTGGAGAAGAACCCAACCCCCCTTTGGGGGAATGGCCGACCCAACACCAATCAATTTGCCGGTCGACGGCCCCGGCGGGGAAGAAATATTTGTGCTTGGAGAAAAAGGGGAACCTGTCCAAGGAGGAGGAGGTTGGGGAAACGACCGGACTGTTGTTTTGGCCAATTTATTGTCGGGGCAAAAAAGTGCGGCCAATTCCACATTGCACATTCCTCATTTTTTTTGTATCCTTCCGACAAATCATTATTTTTACCGTTTTCTTCCTTCTTTTTTTTCCTCGCCTTCTTATATTGAATTATTTATAATAAATACATATTAATCAAATTATTAATTTATACTTGAGCATTTTTTACCCAATAGCTCAGCGAGGCGATAGACAATCTGAATGAGGAGGCAATATGCCAATTGAAAGCCCAAAGTGTCCTCTAAAAAGTGGCTTTACTCTATTTTATTAAATCTACATTTTCAAAAATATTATATGTCTTTGAATGTAATATACCCGATTTTTTGAGGAAAAGCCGCCTATTTCATAAATTGTTTATCGCAAAAAATATTAAAGCCACTTTTTAAAGGACATTTAGTACTTTCAAATGGCATATCCCCTTCCTAAATTGGTTGATTCCTTGTTGAATTATGGCCAAAATAATGGGCCCAGCAGGTACTGAAACGGCGGTACTTAAACGTTCATGTTCGAATAGAGAGAGATATGTATACTTGGCTTAAATCCAAAAGCATCATTTCCAATTTATTCCAGAAAAAGTGCCATAATCCTTCACTTTTCAATTCACATTCCCACTTTCCAATCCAGGTTTCGGCTTTTCATTTCTTTTGGAATTGGAAAAATAATTTCCTTCCCCATTTTGGTCCCTTTAACCGTGTTTTTCCTTTCCAATTATCTCACAAAAAAACTTTTCCCCTTTTTTTCAGCCAATGTTCCCATCATTGCATCATCCGGCTGACGCCGATCGTGACCAAGGCGAAGTGTTCGTCGACTCAATGGCCGACCAGCAAATTCCAATGCCCACACCAATGTAAGCCGAAAAAGCCCCACAAATTCTTTTACTCTTTTTTCCATTCAATCAAAATTTGCAGTAATCCCATATTTATATTTAAAGCCAATTAATTATTCATTTTTATGTCATTGAATTCCCCAATATTTAAATTATTTAGGCCAAAAATTATCGGTCCATTCTGGATTCAGATCCTTAATTTAATTTGAGTTAAATATATTAAATAGAAAACTAATTTACTTTCATTTTTAACCTTTTTATGGCAAATTGACCAATAATCCATCAATTCCTGGCATTGAAATTGATCCAAAATTGAGGTTCAATGACTTAAAATTCATTCCTCGAATTCATGGTTTGATGCCTAATACCCAGTTCCCTAATAAGCTATCAAATTTATTATACCCAAATTTATGCCCCAATGAAATATTTTTACTGGAACAAGATAAACAAAACATATTTTCCTCCAATTGGAAAGTATAAAATAGAATAGATGGAGGAACCCTTGGGAGAACCCTCATTTTATGGGTATATTGCTGATCTTATCAGGCAAATTGTCGGGGCAAAAATTGTAAGAAATTCCCCCAACTTTCAATGGCGCTGCTGATTGGCTAAAATTGATTAGAATTGGTGGAATTTGAATGGGGGTGATGATTCAGCATATTGAATAGGAAGGGGATATTATCGGATAAATATTAAAAGAAAATCGAATGACATGACAATACAGGCTAATCTCATCAATATCATCATATCCAGGCCCTTTCTTTTGGTCATATCTCAACAAAGAAGCAACCTATTTTGGAAGGGGATATGCCATTTTATAGCCCTAATAAATGTCCTCTAAAAAGCAGCTTTACTAATTCTATGAAAACTTAAAAAATAATTTATAAGAATAAGCCTTTCCTCAAAAAATTCAGGTTTATTACACTAAAAGACATATAAATTTTATAAAAGTAGGATTTAATAAAATGTACAATATGGCTTAATTATATAGGACTCTCTGCTGGGCTTCAAAATGATATATCGCCTTATCCAAATTAGTTATTGCCTCGATGAACTATAAACAAAAGAATGGTCCAGGTATTGAAATGGTGAAACCGAAACGTTCCCTACCTTGAAAATGGAATGAATTTAGGGGAAGATGGCTCGATTTGGGTGGATAACTATTCAAATCAGAACTAAACTATGGAAGGGGGATTTTATAGAAGAACATGGATTTGTCCTTTTGATTGATCATCATTTCCCCCATTGGTATAAATATCAGATTTCAACGCCGCCGGCGAAGGCGTAGGGAGGGGGTGGGGGAAGACGGCGACATGATGTTCCCTGGGGTAATGTTCGATGTTTTCCGCCATTTCAAAAAATTCAAACTTTTTCTTTCGGCGCCAGCCATTCCACCCTAATCCACCTCTATTTTTCGAACATTTTCCCCATCAATTGCCAAACGAATGTTTTTTGTCTGTCTCGGGGTTGTTGCCGTCTCTTCGATGGATCAAAAAAAAGATCTATTAGCTAATCAATCAATTCCTTGCCATTATTAATTTATTATCTAATTGAATCCATCGACTAATTAAATCATAAAATTAAATTTATTGCCATTTGAAATATTCGATTTAATCCACCTTAATTTAATCGTTTAATCCTTTCGCATCTACGCCTTCTTCATCCAAATCACCTCTTTTCGATAATCATTCATTAATCCATTCAATTAATTTGCAGGGAAGAAGGCCACCTCTCATCGCCCTCAATGTCCATCAACCTTGACCGAAGCCGAGACTCCCTAGACCATTCCGTATGCTCCAATCCAACACGGGACGAAAATTTGACGGCAGCAGCGCCATTGGCATCTGCAGTAACTGCCGGGGGTGCCATTGGCACCACAATGCTTCCCGCCGCGCAACATTCACCGATGGCCGCATCACCGGGCGAAAAGGCACGCCGGAGGAATGGAAATGTTGCTGGAGAAGGAGAGGCAATTGCTGCTGGAATTAGTGGTGGAAGAAAACAGTCAGAAAAGTAAGCAAATATTTATTTTATTTTTAATTTAATTCCATTTAATTAATCTTTATTCTTTTCTTTCCCTTCCTTTGTATTGAATGAATCAATAAAAGTGGGAAGGGAATATATTTATTTTTCAATTGCCCCCTCCACATGGTCTTATGGTGTAGTGGTTAGCACTCGAGACTCTGAATCTCGCGACCCCGGTTCAAATCCGGGTAAGACCTGACATTATTTTTTGCATTTTTATTATGGATAAATTCAATTTTAAGATGGATCTTAATTTTAGGAAATAGATTTTAATTTTTTTGTACAATTATGGCATATCTTTACCCAATTTTCCCCTTTTATTTTCTCTTTATTTATCCATCCAATTTTAATTTAATATTTCCCCAATTTTTCAGGGCCTCCTCCACATCATCCTCGGCATTCGGTGCGGAAGAACCAGAAGACGAAGACGAAGATCAAATGCCATTGCCACCGCCTCCTCCACCACCACCCCCGCCAGCTGCCAAAATATCGGCCATTTCCTCGGAACAATCCACTGCCCAAACGGCAATGAGCCCTCCAAAGGAAAAGGCACCTCCGCCTCCAGCGCCATCAGCACAAAATGCCCAGGCAAAAACAACCTATGTCACGCCGTTGTGGGGCCGAAATGAACGGCTGGTCAGCTATTTGCACGGATATGGAGGTCAAATTGGGCCAAAAGACGGAGAAGGCAAAGAAAATGGCCAAATTGGTGGAGGAGGAGGAATGAGGCGGGCAAGCGCCGGCGATGGATTATTGACAAATGGACAGAAGAAATGGGCCACCACAAAAACAGTGGGTAATTCCGGCATCGTAGACTTAATTTTATGCCTTCTGAAATTTTATTTAAGAATTAAAATATTTGGAAGCGATAGGGGAAGCTTCAATATCGCCATTTCATTATCTGGGCGGCCATGCTTTTTGGACCATAGCTAAGCGAGGCAATAACCTATCTTAGAAGGCAATATATCATTTGAAAGCCCAAAGTGTCCTCTAAAAAGTGGCTTCAAAATTTTAATAAATTTCACCTTTTTAAATTAGTTATTCGTCCTCGAACAAAATAAACCTGAATTTGTTGAGGAAAAGCCGCTTATATTGTAAATTATTTTACATTTTAAAAAACTCAGAGAAGCCACTTTTTAGAGGACATTCTGGGCTTCCAAATGGCATATAGTCTTCCTGAATTGGTTGTCGAGCTATGACCAAAATAATAATCCAAGTACGGCTATATATGAAACATCCTATTTCGTAATGGAATTGGAAGGAAATAAATAGTAAAATTCCACAAAAATTGTCACAGATGGACGATGCCGGCTGGACAGTGCATCCAATCGCGCTGAAGGAGAGGCCACCGCGCAGTCCAATGATGGCCGGAGAAAGGCAAATTCCAGTCCAACATGAGCCTGGGGCCAAAATTGCCAATGAATTTTGGCGAAACGGAAGCCGGCCACATTATCAATCGCCAACTTCATTGATGATGGCTGGCAGCAGAGGCCAATTTGAGAGGAACATTTGGGGTAAGCATTGGAGAATTTTTGGACCAAAATGAAAGTGGGCTGGCTATTATTATATGAATTTTTGCTTCCTTTTTATTAATTAATAAATAATAATTAATTCTTTCAAATTCCTTAACCAAGAATATTTATTATCAATTATTAATTCTTTTTGGCCAAATTCCACACATCCATTTTCTGCCTTTCACTTTTGAATCAACGTAAAATGAGAATAAGGCCGCCTTTTTTGTATTCTTTTCGGATTAAAATTCCATCATTCCCTCCCAATGTCTCATTTCTTCCCTCATTTCCCTCTCAAATATATTAGTCATTTTGGGATGATTGGGCCACAAAAATGTGTTTGACCAAAAGTGGAAAAGGGGGAGAAACCGTGAGTTGGAAAAGGCAATTTTGTAGGTCAGTCAACACTAAAAATGAAAGCAAAAAAGCTTCTAAGAATTCCGACGCAAAGAATTGCCTAAATCCCCAAAAAAGTGATGAAAAAATTTTAAATATTTTGCCTTTATTTAATTACGATTTTTAGAAATTAGGGAAAATGCACGCTTAAATCATACAAATAGGTCAAAACCAGTTTTAAAACTTTTAATTCAAAATTAATTTGGTATTTTTGAGACTACCCAAGGAAGAAATAGTGATTATCCAATAGGGCATATTGAACGTCCTCAATCGCGTTGGATTGAGGAAAAGAGAAAGTACGGTAGCAGCAGAACGTTATTCCCTCTTTTTTACGGTAGGTAAACCATATAGAGAAATGCCTTAAGGGCAAATTCATCTACTCTCGCCTGGGTCTCTTTTCAATTACATTTTGAGGAAAGTGACAATTTTTGAGCATTCATAACTCCCTTCAATCCGAACCATTTTTGATGATCTTGGTATGGTTTTATAGAGCGGAAAATTCTGCATCTTTTGATTTAAATTATATTTCATAAATTTTTAAATGAATATTTTATTTCGGATTTAAAATTATGTAGAGGGAAAATTTACAGAACAATATTTCCAATTCTCCTCTCCTAATTAATTCCGTCCATTTTGTACAAATTTTCATTAATTCCTGCCAGTCGCTTCAATTCCTTTCCTTCTTCTTTTTTTCTTCGCAAAATTAATCATTCATTTCCATTTTAGTTTTCATCCATTTCTGCCAGCCCTTCATCAGCAAAAATTCTTGTCATTCTCCCTCTTCTAATCATCCTTTCATCAATTTTGCACATATTCAGCGCCTTTCGATCGCCACTCATTTCCCCCTTTATCCATGCCCACAAAACTATTTTGGGGGTTCAGTCTTCCCTTTCAAATTCCTGCCAGCCGGACTATCCCTCTTCCCCACACCCAAAACCATCCCTTTCATCTCCTCCCCCAATGCTCATCGTCCATTCATCCACCACATACCAAAATCAGGGTGGCTGCCCAAAGCCATCAGCCTTACCAAGGCTTTTCGGGCTCATCATCCACCCATCAGAGGGAATGGCTTCATCGGCTGGACGCGCCAGCCTCCCCCTTCCTTTCCCTTCCAAAAACGCCCAAAAGCGCGACCATCATCCCCCCATAATAAATGGCCTTCTTCCCCTACCCCCTTTTGGTTCCTTCCTCCGGTTTGTCTCCCTAAAAAGGAGGAATTTGTGTCCTTCAAATTCGTCCTCCATCCATCGGTTGGTATGTGTTGTTTGTCCCCTCATTTTCGTTTTATTGCCCCTCACTTCCCTCTAAGAAGGAGGAGTTGAATGTCGCTGGAGGGGACGAATAAAATGGATGTAATCGATCCTCCTGATTCCCATTTTTGTACTTCTGCGCAGTTTGTATAAAATGCAGAAAAGTTTATACCGGTTTAGTGGTTTGTTCTAGACTTCCAAATCCTATACCCATTCGATAGATTTAGATCTAGATGAGATTTTAATTATGTTTTGGTTTTGGTTTAACCAATTCTAACATAGTTTTTAACCATTAAACCAAAATTGGTTTAAACCGTTTAATACCCTTTAATTGTTGACCAAACCATGACAAATTATATATCATTCAATGCGTCTTGACCAGCTCTATCCAATTTTGGCTATATGGTTTGGGGGTGTATGTATAGGAAGAAACCACTAAACCTTTATTGATCTTTTCTGTAAATTAAATACTCACTTTTTGTATATTTTATTTTTCTTCTCTTTCTAATTGAAAATTTTCCTTAATTTTCCTTAATTTCCGTTTAATTATTGAAGCTAAACTCTTATCAGCCAGTCCCCTCCCTTCCCCATTATTATCATTCCACATTTCCTCCCAATTTTTTTCAGCACCCGCAACAAAAATGTCCTCATCAGAATTGCCACCATTGCCACCGCTTCATCCACAGCAGCCACCGCCATTGTTGCCCCTCTATGTTGGCTCATCGGGAAAGGTGCGGTCCAAAATACATAAATTCATTCATTTTTTGAATAGGAATTCTTATTTTTTGGGATTTTTGCACTTTTTTCATTATTTATTTACACTTTTAGTGGTAAGTTTGGCCAAAGCAATTTAGTGCCGAATGGGATGAAGCCTTTTAACCAAATTTGATAGGATTTTATACAGCAGTAAAATGACTACAAGATGTTATAAAGATGCACCGATTAATTTTCGAATTTAATTAAATAATCGGCCAAAAATATGCCGACTTGATTATTTACTAAATTTAATGCTTTTTATCTATAAATCAGTCTAAAATAGGAATAGCTAGATAAATACGTTGATATTAATTTTTAGGCAATTTACTGCTTTTTCAAATTTTTCCAAAATTCTCTCTTTTTAAGCTGTTTAATAAAATAATCATAAAATCAGCAATTGCCTTACTTCACATTTATTGTAAATGTTTAACCCTTGTGAATGGTTAGCCTAATGGATTAAGAATCGCAACGTAATTTATTAAAGGGGCAAAGTTCGAACCCGGACCGGATATGGTAAATTTTCTAACTGCCAATGATGAAATTCAACTGCAAAATGAGTTAGGAAAACGTTGATTTTAACCTAAGATTCACCTTGGAGAACTGAGGCAGTCCGAAAAATTTTTTTATTGAAATTAATAAATATTTTCTTTCCCATCCCATACACCATTCCAAACTTTTTCCCTCTCTCAAATTTATTGCCAAATTAATTGAGAAAAAAATAACCTCTGGCTTTGTCAGTTCTGTAAACTACAATAGGCGCCGTCGCTTGTAACTCATTAAGGACTAAACCGATTTTGATGATTTTGATATCAAATTAAAGAGCAGACTGCTGGCTATCGAGAAATATAAGAATTATTTGGTTTGGTTAAGATTTGGTGGAATTGTATTCAAAAATACATGAAAAATTTGCAAATTTATAATAATAGTCTTTTTAATGGTTTTTTAAGTACAACTTTGCTAATTCTGAACCAAACTAAATAAATTTCATATCAATCGATAGCCAGAAGTGTGCTCTTTAATTTAACACCAAAATAATATTTATTGGTTTCGTCCTTAATAAGCTACAAGCGACATCGACCAGTTGAAACTTGTAAGATATCAGCTTTTTCAAAAACGAAGTATGCATAATTCACAATCCAATCAAAAAAGACGGCAATTCAAAGAAATGTGTTATTTTGTTGATCCACCAAAAATCCAATCATCTTGCTGAGGAACCGGTCCTCCTTCGATCAACATCTTCCCCCAAAAGGCGATGGGCCTTTTCCCATCTGCGCAATTTTTACGCGAACTTGATTGGACCAACAAAAACACATTGCCCATAAATAATCCATCCAGCGGCGATCATTTTTGTGATGTGAAGCAGTAGCAATTTCCATTCCTTCCAGTCTTCCATTCTCCTCCAAATTATTATTCCAAAGGATGGGTGGATTGGTGCGCGGCACCGTTAGCATCGTTCTTTACCAGAGTGCTTTGCTTCTTTTACCAATCCGCTTCATTCCATCCATTTTCTTTATCCATTCCCTTCAATTTATCCCATTTCCTTGATCGTCTTTTTTTATTGCTTTTCCCCAAAGATGGGAATGGGAAGCATTTCAATCCGCGCGGTTCAATCTGCTGCTTCGCATTCCTTCTTTTTCTGCCTTGAATTATTCCATCCATCCCATTCATTTTATTCACATTCCCATTTTTCAGATTTTCCTTATTCCTCCAGTTTTTTAATTACTTTACACGTAAATAATCTCATTAACCAATTTTTGCCAATCTTTTGCCACTATTGGGTATATGGTTTCGGAATGGAGGATAAACCCTTCCTTAAACCATTAAATCATTCAGATCCCCAATCACATTTTCCTCCTATTTTCAATCATTTTTATTCCTTCCATCAATTTTGATGTTTTTTGCGCAAATCCCAGTCAAAATCCTTCCTCCAAACAAATTATCCCCCTTCATAATTTTCCCAATGCCATTTCTCATCCCAATTCCCATTCCCAATCCCAATCCCACCAATTTTATTCTAACGGCTCATTCTCCTCCTTTTGCCCATTTTCCAATTTCCTTCTTGTCCATTTGCATTTTTCCACTCAAATTCCTACCAAAAAACTTTCAATTTGCGCACCCCAATTTTTGTTGTCCTTCCTCAAAATGTCATCTTTTTCCTTTACATTTTCCACAAATTTTTGGTTCCATAAAACTTTGCCACCATCATTTTTGTTTGTTGTCCCATGTAAGGTGGTTTAAAGGAGGGAGAAAGGTCCAAATGTTTGCTTTTGTTCCTGATTTATTTTCATGGATGAATGGACAATGGGCACATTTATGATTAGGCCAACCTTCTTCTTTTGATGTGAAAGGCAAAAGGGCGTTGATGAAAATTTTGGAGTAATTAAACATAAAAAATGGCGAAAATTTTTAATATTTTTCAATTAAATTCATCATTTTTTGTGTTAAAGCTTGAAATTTTCCCTCGGATTTAAAATACAGTCCAATTCCATCAAACTTTGCCTGTATCATGAAATTGAATGGGCCATCATTCAATACAGTATATATTTCATTCTTTTGGTCATAGATCGTAAAGAAACTAACCAATTAGGGGAGGCGTTATGATATGATGTATACAGTCCTGTGCCATCAATCAAATTTTGCCATTGGCATTTTTGATGGAATGCCGCCTTCAGTACAGTACATGGTCTTTTCTTTTGGCCATATCTCAACAAGAAAACAACCAATTTAGGAAGGCAATATGCCATTTGAAAACCCTAAATGTCCTCTAAAAAGTGGCCTTTCTAATTTTTTTGAAAATTTAAAACAATTTATAAAATAAACGGCTTTTTCTCAAAAAATTAAGGTTTATTACACTCGATGGCATGTAACTTTTTTTAAAGCATGGATTTCATAAAATTTAAAAGGCCACTTTTTAGAGGAGACTTTGGGCTTTCTAATGGCATATCGCCTTCCTAAATTTTTTATCTCCTCGTAGAGCTTGAGCCGAAAGAATGTCATAATGAGTGTTATTAACAATAAATTAGCACCTACCGTTATTTGCAGTTTATCGCTCAACCTTTTTGACCTTTTCTTTTGTGATTTTATTTCTTTTTCCTTCACTTTTCATTTTTGTTCCCATTCATTTGCATTTTCACATGACCTAAAGTGCTCCTTTCTTCCCTTCTTGGATTTGACCGCTCACCAAAATTTGCGCACAAATTGACCGTTGTGTTGGAGGATCTTTGAGATCTAATAAAAATATGAAGGTCCTTCATTCCCTCCCCATTTTTGAATGAATGGATGGCGCGCACACTTTCGTGTCCACTTCATTTTCCTTTCTTCAATTCCCTGTGAGGGGTGTGCGAATTCACTTCTGCACCCAAAATTATGCACATAATCATAAAATTTGTCAGTAAAAGTTTAAATGTGAAAGTCATTAATATAAATATCATATTTCTTCTATTAGAAGCAGAAGTCCAATCTCTATTTGAAGCCCACCTTCTATTAAAAGCCCAGCTTAGAAAGGCTCTGAAATTTTTAAGCCCATGGGCTTCTAATAGAAAAATGGTAAATGTTATTTCTGATAGGAGGAATATTTCAAGAAAAATCATTATCCTATATTCTTCTTCTTTCACTCCGTACCGTAACCCTCCATTGTTGAATATTCCTCCACGTAATCTAATCTTACAACCTTCTAACATGGAAAGGTCCTCACCTTAATTATGGTCACTTTGATGAAATTTTGCCTATTTTTAGGCCATAGGATGCCTTCATCTAAACCACTCTTTTTAACTGCTAAATGTGCCAGCCTCGAAAATTATGGCCATAAAATCTAATTTTTCGGCACTTTAGGCAATAATTTATTTCTTCTTATAGGATTGCGATGGAAATATGATCTAAATGTCATTTTGCAGAGAACTAAAAATAGCCAAAGATTCATCAAAAGTGGCCACATTTAGGTGAGGTTCTTCTCTTCTAAATTCCATTCCAACCTTCTCATCTTCTCCTTCATCTTCTTTCTCCTCTTCCTTCAAAAAGATTATTTCTCGGAATCTTCCAATTCTTCTTGCCCTTTCCATTTTGCCTCCTTCATCATCCTTTTTCCACCTTCACCGCAAATTCATCCCAAATTTCCGATGTCCCATTTTCACATTTCCTTCCTCCTTTTCTCGCCAGCCGACAGTCATCATCCAACCAGCCGCCCCCCACAAATTGTGCTGCATTTTTGTTGGCTGACTGGTCGGAAGAGGACATTTTTGTGGCCGCACCCACACAAAATCGATTTTTGTTTGGCTGATCAAAATGTGTTAAAGCAGCAAAAAACAATGCAAATTGCACATTTCCTGTCCGTAAAATCATATCATCGTTTTGACTTCAGCCATTAATAATATAGCCACTGACTTTTTTTGTCAAAGCCAACTATCAGCCAAATATGTGAATTTCCCTTGGGGCAGACTTTTTCCTCATTGGATGCGTTAGAAAATTGTCTCCTGGGCCAACGTATCGCCATTTAAAATAAATCATCAAGGAATAGAACCAATTTCAATGATTTTAATATCATTTTAAGGAGCAGAGAGCAGACTATTGGCTATAAAATGATATTTTATTTAAATTGGTTTAGAATTTGATGAAATTATTCCCAAAAAATCACTTAAAATGTCCTTATCTATTATAGAATGGAGAAATGTTCAGGGATTTTTTGGGCATAACTCCAATATTTCGGAACTAATTTAAATAAAATTAATATTATTTGATAGCCAAAAGTCTGCTCTTTAATTTGATACTAAAAATTAGTAAATTTGGTTTAGTATTTGATTAATTATTTCAAACGGTGGCGGGCTGTTCCATTCCAACTTTCTCCACATCCATTATTATAATTTCTCTCTCACATTCATTTGTGAAATTTGCGGACATTCTTCGGCTCCCAAGTCCCAAGGATGAGAATATATATCCGCGTGCGCACATTCCATCCCCCCCCCCCTTCCAGCCACTCGACCCTTTTCCATCACAAATGACCGCTTGTATGGAATGGAATGGAAAGTGCGCGAGGCAATGTGTCCCCCCCAGGGCAATAACCGGACTTCTTCGTGTGCTTCTCCTCACAATATTTTCGCTTTATGAGAGAGGCTTGAAGGTACAATTCCCCTCTTGTCTTTGTGTTGTTTTGAGTGTCACATTCCCCTCTCCTTCCCTCCTTTGAATTTGAATGAATGAATGGAGTGTGTGACCCCGGCAACCGGACAAAAGTAGCAAAACGGGGGAGGGAAAAGCCATAGTCAATGAAAGGGAGGAAAAGCTGCCGGCTGACCACAACAGAATGGAATGAATGAATGGCTGGCTTGAATGAGAGAGATCGAAAGCAGTACAAAATTTGACTAAAGGGCTTCGACTAATGGAGAGGAAAGCAAATCCTCTATGACTTGGAAGGAGAACTTAGAGAGGAGGCGAGGGAAAAGCCGCGCCACAAAAGTCGTTGTAATAGACCTTTGACTTGAAAGAGGAGGGCAAAATATGCATAGAAAGGTAGAAAAGAAGGATTTGGCCACAAAAGATGAAGGCAAAGGTAGCTGGCAGGCAAGCAGAGAGAGGATTGTTTGTGTGCTTTTCCTCTATTGGCCACCTTTCTCCCTTTTCCCTTTTGGCCAGCAATATTTAACATGCCCTCCGGGGACATTGTTAGCCTCCCTCCCATTGGACCAATTTGCGCTATGCTCTGCGGTCATTCGCAGGGTCAAAAGGGAAAATGGGCGGCTGCCTCCGAAATGCGCACTTTCCATGCATTCTGACTGGTTTCTGGCTGATGAACAACAAAGCATTTGAGGGAAAATGACCACCACCCCGACTGACTGGATTGTTTGGGGGAAAGCTGCTGCCCTCAGGCGCGCGCATTATTTTCCCTCAATGAAGGATATTGAATTGAAAATTGGAAGGTGCGCGATGAAGCCAACATTTCAATCCCCTAACCGAAAATTGGATGAATTCCGGTCAATTTTCACAAATTCATGCGCCAAAATTTTGCGCAACAATTTGGAATTTAGACCGAATATATTTGAGCTATGAAGTCAACGACCCAATTTGAGTTTATAATTTACGGCTCGAACTGAATTAAATCAAATATTTTTGAATTATCTGAATTCAAATTCACCTATCCTCAAAACATGCTTTTCAGAACCCATACTTATCTTTTGGCTATAGCTCAACAAGGAACTAACCAATTTTGGAAGGCGATATGCCATTTGAAAGCCCAAAATGTCCTCTAAAAAGTGGCTTTACTAATTTTGTAAAAATTCAAAATATTTTTTAAAATAATCGGCTTTTCCTCAAAAATTCGGGTTTATTATTCACTCAAAAGCATATAACAATTAAAGGAGGAAATTTCAATAAAAGAATAAAGCCAATTTTTAGAGGATACTTTTGGCTTGAAAATGATATATCGCTTATTAAGTTTGTCAATTTCCTCATTAAGATATAACAAAAGGCCTAGACATGAAACGTCCCCTACCAGTCTTTCCCTTTGATTTTCCTTTCAGCATTATTATTCGGGATCAAATTCATTCCTAATCCAAATTAGGTGCGTTTCTTCTTCCATTGTTCTCTCTGAAGCCCATATATTTTTGTGGTACAAAATTAGAAACCTGAATTATTTGTCTAATCAAGAATATCCAAATCCCCTCTATAAACACTATCTAATTCCAAGCTTTCCTCAAATTTATGTCATTTATTACAATTTATTTATAAATATTTCCCAATTTATTTTCCTCCTTCAATTTCTTCTATTTCCCCTATTAAAATCGGCGCCAATATTCTCTGGAATTTCCCAATGCTAATATACATATAATTCGAGCTGCTTTTCACCTTTCCATTCTCATTCATTTCCAATCAAATTCCATTCATTCACGCCAATATTGCCAATTGTCAAACAAATTCCTCCAGCCTAAAGCCTTTTGCCCCATTTTACATTCCTTCTTGCGCGTTTATTTGCCTCCAAATTCTTCCAATGAGTCGGCTGGCTTATTACTTTCCGCTTCCAATTTCTTTTGGCCTCATCCCCTCATTTCCCTTCATCCATGTTTGCCATTCAACTTTGTCAAAACCTTCTTCAAGCCTTTTGCCATCAATTTTCCGCATTTTCCACCAAATATAAATTCTTTCTTCACAATGCTTGTTCGGCCCCTTTCAATTATCCTTCCACCCTCTCGCCCCGCATATTTTGCCAGCTTCTGCAAATATTCATGAGGCCAAAGGGTCTACTAAATTTTCGTCCCCCTTTCCCTTTAGTTAGCCCTTTCTGTTTGCGCAACCCCACCTTTCGGCCTCTTTCTTTTCACCATCATCAATTTTACATCCCCAAAATGAGGTGGCCCATTCCATAGGGGCCAATGGGCCATAACACCGTTTGGCCTTATTCTTCATTGCGCGGTAAATCGCCTCCCTCTACTCCGAACAATCCACAAGCAAAAAAGCCCATCGCCTTCTCATTGTTATGGCTTCGCGCGCGCATTCTTCATCATCTATTTTGTATTTTTATTTGGGGAACTTGTCCATAAAATTTTGAAGAATTTCAATGCAAAATTATTTAGCCTCGGAATCTTTCCTTTTTGTTATGATTACTCTTAAGACAAATTCCTAATAGTTACCAAAACATGCTTTAAAAAGTTATCATGCCTTCCCCTTCCATCTGATGCTCCCCACTCCCTAACTTTGCTCCATTTAAAATAACTCATCAATAACTGAACTAATTTTAACGAGGCTATTCAATGATATTAATTATATTTAAATTGATTTATAATTGAATAAGTTATATCCGAAAAATCAATGAAAAATTAGATAATCCATAGTAAAAATCATTTAAAAATTTTTTCGGTAAAACTTTAACTATTTTGAACCAATTTAAAATAAAATTAATATTATTAGATAGCCAAAAATCTGCTCTTTAATTTGATAATAAAATCATCAAAATTGGTTTAAGTCTTCGATGATTTATAATAAATAAACGGTGAAATGTTGGGCTACCCCCGAAATCAGACATCTTTCCTTTTGAATATGCCCTTAAGTAAGGTAGAAATGATTAATGAATTGTCAAAAAGCTCACTTATTGTTAGAATTTCAAGGACAATCCTTCTATTATTTTTTATTATTTAATTAACCAATTTTTTCACTTTTATTTTTATTCAATCTCCAATTTCCCTTCATAATTTTCAGCCAAGCCCATCGCTGGGCGGCGGCACTTTTGACCAAGAATCTTTTCGTGCCGATTCCCAATTGTCTTCCCGTGCCGGCGATCATCCTTCACACGAATATTTTATGCAATCCGGCCAACATTCCACTGCATATTCCTCACATCAGCCAAGGACAAGCACACAGCCAGCCGGAATTCGAGATATCCCAATCCAACGATCCGCATCCGCATTTGCGCCATCCATTGGAGGAGGAGGAATGGCCACTGCCCCATTGAGCAGCCGACCAAATGGAGTTGGCCATTATGGTGGAAGCAATGCTGCTGGACCAGGCCATGAATATTATCGACGCGAGGTGAGACAATATGGCATTTTCAATATTCTTTACGCTAAATTAGACATTTCACTATGGCGAATTATTCTTCAACCCATCAAAAATTGTAAAGGTCTTATTTCTAATTCCTTAATTTGTTTATACTTTTGGCCAAATTCCAGCGTATTTTGTTTAAATTTATTGGAAAGTGGGATGGGTAGTTAAAAGAATATATACGGTAAATATTGAAATGCATTTAGGGCACAAATTTCTTCCAATATTCAAAGAATGCTAGTTTGGAATTGGTAAATAGCCCAGCGGCATAATATTTAAATGATTCCAATTAAAAACTCTAAAATATTTTTCCATAATTAGCCTACCTTATTTCCCTTAAAAAGGTGCTGACCCGAACCCTGGTGACCCGTTCCACGGAGGCCTTAAGTGCGCCACCTCCGCTGAGTCGTTCCTCGCCAATTGGAGTGATCGGTGCGCCACCGCCTCCTCCCCCTTTGCCCCCTTTGGACATTGGGCCACCGCCTTCAACAACGGCAGTGCCAAGAGGCGGAGATGAAGTAACCGAGGAATATTGGTGAGGAAAAAGTTTTGGGAATGTTCATTTTAATTCAATTATTTATTGAAGGATTCGTTATTCTCGCAACATTGAGGAGGAGGAACGGCGCATTCGAATGGATCAGGTGAACATAAATGGAATGATATAATTGAATATTTTATTATAATTTTATTTGAATTTCGAACAAATCTAAAAAATCACATTGTTAAGAAATAGCGCCCTTTTAAAGGGACATTTCCCCTTCCATTTCCCTTGGATAAGAAGAGGGGGATTCAATACTAGGTTCCTCCATTTTTTGCCCATATCTCAACAAGGAAACAACCAATTTTGGAAGGCGATATGCTATTCGAAAGTCCTAAATGTCCTCTAAAAAGTTGCACTAATTTTTTAATTAGGATGAGGCATTAACCCTATGAAATTAACATTTCCCTTCCTTTTCCCTCGAGTGAAACAGGTGGATTCAATACTAGGCCCATTCTTTTGGTCCATATCTCAACAAGGAAGTGACCAATTTCAGAAGGCAATATGCCATTCGAAAGCACTAAATGTCCTTAAAAATGGCTTAATTATTATCTTGAAAATTTAAATAATTTGTAAAATAAGAGGCTTTTCCCCAAAAATTCGAGTTTATTATACTTAAAGACATAAAATTATTTTTAAATGAGAGATTTTATAAAATTTAATCTAGCCACTTTTTAGAGGGCACTTTAGGCTTTCCAAAGCTATATTGCATTCCTAAATTGGTTATTGCCTCACGGAGCTATGAGCCTAGACTTTAAAAGTTTATTCAATCGACACCCTACCTCCCTTATTAGGATTTTGTCCAGTTTCCTATGAAAGGGAATGGTTTAAATTCACAAAATTAAATTCAAATTCAATGTAAAATAACCCATCTAAATATCCTTTTAATTCCAGGAACGTCGCCGGCGTGAAGAAGAAGAACGCCGGAGGCGAATTGATGAACAAAGACGCCGCTGGGAACAACAAGAAGTTGAAGTGTTGGAAAGAATGAGAAGGGAAAGGGAAAAGCTGGAAAAGGAATTGGAAGCACAAATGTTGGACAAAATCCGTGGGGAACGTGACCGAATTGCGGCCGACCGTCAGGACAGGGAGGCGGCCGAAAGGCGAAGACGCGAGGTTCGAAGAAGTTACCAATGCATTTTTGAGAGGGAATTGGAATTTTGGCAAAGAGGAGGAAGGAAATTGATGGAAAATGAAAATGAATGGTTCAGCCAGGATGAAAATAGCCTGATGGACAATTTTATTCACAAATATTATTAAAATAGTTTAAGGAGAAGAGTCCAAAAAGTGTGTGTATTTGGCCATACTTGTTGATAATAATTGCCAAAATTAGTTAACGGTTTTAAGAGGGGATTTGTCCTATATTCCGAAACCAAATATACCCAAAATTGGATAGAGCTGGTCAAGACGCATTGAATGATATATAATTTGTCTGGGTTTGGTCAACAATTAAAGGGTATTAAACGGTTTAAACCTATTTTGGTTTAACGGTTCAAAACTAAGTTAGAATTGGTTAAACTCAAAACCAAAGATAATCAAATGATGCTTCTTGACAAGAACAATCTTTTGGGTATAAGATTTATGGGTTTAGGATAAACTTTTTTGGCATTTAGGTTTAGTGCCATAAAATACAATTTTACTCACTTTCCACCCTTTATGCCAACACACACCTTTTTGGACCTCTCCAATGTTTTTTCCGGCTCGCCTCATAGTTTAATTTTCTCCCAAATTGGGAGAAAATATTAGATTAATTTTTGGCTAGCTAGTGGCTAGTTTTGCTCATCGCTTTATATATCGTTTTTCATTTTTTTTCTCGCTTTTCGGATCCATTTACAAGTTTTGAAATTCTCCAAGCATAGTTTTTTCGGTTCTTTTCGGCTTTTTTGCCGCTTCCAAATTTTTTGAGCAATTCAATTTTTTTAAAAATTTTGATATTTTTGAACAATTTTATATCCATATCCATTGAATAAATTAGTTATTTAAATATGAATTGAAATTAATTTAATCAAAATTTGGCAGAAAATTAAGGAAAAAATATGATCATTTCTCATTTATATGAAGCGATGAAGCAAAAAGGAATTTATGTGTAATTTGTCGGTATCCAAATCCTTGCCAGTCAATCATTTCATTAATTACCGTAAATCCTCTAATAGATGCCTGAATCTAAATTTAAACCCACCACATTAAGAATTTTCGTTAAAATTGACTCAATTTTAGATTAAATTGAGCCGAATTAAGCATTTTTATCTCAAAAAATCCTAATTTTAGGTGAAATTGAGTCCAATTATGCCGAATTTATTTCAAAAAACAGAAAATTCCTCGCCTAGGCCTCGGAGGGTCTCTGAAATTTATAAGCCTACTCTCTCACCTAGAGACTAGAGAGGCAATGAAAATTAAAAGCCCATGGGCTTCTAATTAAGATAATTAAAGTGCCCTTTGTCTTCATCTTCCATCCTTTCAATTCAAATAGAATCCCCAAAATACCCTTAAATTTGACCCCCACAAAAATCGCCCCCAGGAATGGGAACGCATCGAACGTGAACGCCGT
Source organism: Pratylenchus scribneri (assembly GCA_030063045.1). Classification (NCBI taxonomy): domain Eukaryota; kingdom Metazoa; phylum Nematoda; class Chromadorea; order Rhabditida; family Pratylenchidae; genus Pratylenchus; species Pratylenchus scribneri. The sequence continues at coordinate 999,929 of JAQSEB010000020.1, read as the reverse complement.
GCCTATGAGGAAGCGGAATTGGAAAAACGCCGGGAAATGGAAAGATTAGAAAGGGAGAGGCTGGAACGAGAAAGGTTGGAGGCCGAAAGACGAGAACGCGAACAATTGGAGGCATTGAGAAGGGAACAGGAACGATTAGAAGCGGAACGGCTGGAACAAGAACGAATTGAGAGGGAACGAATCGAAATTGAACGGCTTGAAGTGAGTTGGACAAGGGAAGGGAATTTTATTGAAAATTTGGGTTGGAGGTTTTGGGATTCTATATGAATTTTTTTGGTTCATATTAGGCTCAATTTTGACGTATTAAACATAAAAATAAAAAGTGATTCGTTTTAAAAAAAAAGGAGTAGGGGATAACTAACTATTGACTACTCTCGTCCCGGTTAAGTACCTGTAGTTTTTCGCCCATAGCTCAGTGAGGAAATAACGAATTCGGGAAGTTAATATATCATTTGAAAGCCCAAAGTGTCCTCTACAATTTTATCTTTTTAAGTTTTATAAATTCCACCTTACAAAAAAGTTGCATATCTTTGAATTTATTAAATCCGAATTTTTGAAGGAAAGCCATTTATTTTAAAAATTCTTGTAAGTTTTAAAAAAATAATAAAGCCACTTTTTAGAGGACATTTAGGGCTTTCAAATGGCATATCGCCTTCCAAAATAGGTTGCTTCCTTGTTGAGATATGGCCAAAAGAAAGGCCTTTGTACAAATTATCCTTTAAATGATTGCACCTTCACATAATATATTTCTCCCACTTATTCAGATTGAACGTATTGAACGAATAAAAAGAGAACAACGTGAGAAGGAGGCTCAGGAACGTGAAAGGCAAAGACAAGAAGCTGAACGACTTCAAAAGGAACGCGAAGAATTAGAAAGATTGGAAAAAGAAAGACTTGAAATTGAACGGCAAGCCAAAGAATTGTTGGAACGCGAGCGAATGGAGGAGGCGGAAAGAGAAAGGCAACGGGATCGAGAAAGGAGGGAAGAGGCCAAAAGAAGGGAGGAAGAACAATTGGCCAGAGAACGATTGGAACGAGCCGAAAGGGAAGCCATGGAACGGGAATTGGCCAGAAGGGCACGGGAAAAGGCGGAACAAGATCGATTGGATGCGTTGAGAAGAGAACAGGAAAGATTGGCACAGGAAGAATTGGAAGCGGAAAGAAGAGAAAGGGAACGGATGGAAGAGGAGAGGAGGGAAAGGGAGCTGGTTGAAGGTGAGTGGAGGATTATAATGGGCCAAGGGGATATTGGCTAATTAGGCTAAGTAAGGGGATTTTATTAGCCAATGGGCTTTGCATGAGGGATACGGTATCCAATGAACCATGGACCATCACGAGGGAATACGGTATCAATGGACCATCACAAGGGAAAAGTTGATCAAAACGGAAGAATATGCCCTCTGGCAAAATATGACATTTGAGTACTTATTACTACCTATTAGCCCGTTCTTATGGCCATAACTCTACAAGGAAGCAACTAATTTTGGAAGGCGATATACCATTTGAAAGCCCTAAATGTCCTCTAAAAAGTGACTTTTAAAACTATTTGAAAATATAAGGGCCAATTTTCAGACAACTTTTTGTATTTTCGGATAGTTTATGGCCTATTCATAATGACATTTGCCTATTGCCTCATTTATTAGAGTGTTATCTTAAAACTAAAATCGTCGTCCCTTGCCCACCCTATGGACAGGATATGGGGAATACGATATCAAAAAGACCATCAGAAGGGAATATCCAAAACTCAAATAGGACCTTCCTTCAAAAGACCCAAACAAACGAAATATTAAATACCGTATTTTTTCTCTCCGGAGCCTCGGGGCTTATAAATTTCTAGATCCTCAAAGGGATGTTTCAGATAAATAGTTGATTTCTAATAGAATAAATACAGTATTCAATTTTAGCTGCAATTCGAGCTCGAGAACGCCGAGAACAAGAACGAAGGGATGAGGAAGACAGAGAAAGGAAAAGACAAGAAGAAGAAAGACTTGAATATGAGAGAAGACAACGAGAACGAATTGAGGCACAACAACGGGAAAGGGATCGGCAAATTCAAGGTAAGAGAGATTATTTTGGGTTACTTATTTTTTATTTTTTACCGACAAAATAGTTTTTGACTTCTAAATCTCAAACCGGTTTTAGATCCTATAAACTTTATACCCAAAACTGAACGAGCTGAACCGTTTAGACTATATTTCCATTGTTTTTGGTTTTAAACACTTTAATTTTGGGCCAAAACATGAAAAATTATATACCATTCGGGGCGCCTCGATGAGATCTACAAATTGATATAAGGTTTATAGGGTCTAAAACCGATTTCTGATTTATTGGAAATCAAAAACTCTTTTATTCGTAAAAAAAAACTGTTTGTTGGTAAAAAATATTATCCGTAATTTTGAAATTAAATTGCTAATTTCCCTAATCACAGAACAACAAGAACGCGATCGGCTGGCACATTTGGAGGCAGCCGCAGCCGAAAGACGCGCACAACGGGCAATGGAAGAGCAAAGGCAACGAGAAAGGGCGGATTTGGAGAGGAGGACGGAAGAAATGAAGGAAATTGAACGGAGGGAACAGGAACGAAGGGAAAGGGAACGGTGAGTCAAATGGGGACACTTTTGGGGGAAAACCATTAGTGGACATAGTCTAATTCGCTGGATTTGCTTATTGCCAAAATGCATTGAATTTGTCGAAAAATTTTTTTTTAATTTAGGAAGCTTTTTTAGTTTATCCATCGAAGGCTTTAAAATTTAAATATTTTTCTTATTTATGCAAAATATGAAGCAGTTGGAAACAAAATTGACGAATTTTGCAAAATTTGAGGAATTAATTTATAAAAATAAGCCAATTTTATAATTTTCTATACCAAAATTATTTTTATGGCCATATAAATTTTGCCAAATTCAACTGGCCAAGCTTAATAAGAAATTATATGGTTTTATGGCATTCAATTAGAATTATTTTCCTTAATTCTCGGGGAAAACAAAATAATTTGCTGCTTAGAATTTTTTGTGCCTAAAAATTTTAAACAAATATCATTTTTATATAGGAAATTTAATAGGCAAAACGTAAGGGCTTTTATGTTGCCTTGTCGCATTCGAATAATTTTCGATGAATCGCCAAAATTAATCTTTTAAAAAAACAATTTACTGCTTTAAAAATTTGTTCTTGCCAAAAAATGCACAAGTTCGCCCTTTCATGTTTTAATTAATCAGCCAAAATAGATCATTATTAAAAAATTTAGCTTTTTAAAAATTTGTTTTATGCCAAAAATATAGGAGCTCACTCTTATGTTTACTTAATTACTAATTCGTGCGCTGCTTTTCAACGCCAAACCACACACAAATTCTCATATCAGGGAACGGTTAAGGGCTGAGGAGGAACGGCGGTTGGCCGAATTGCGCGACCTGGAACAGAGGAATGCGGAATTGCGCGATCGAGAGAGGAGGGAAGCAGCCGAAAGAGAGGAACGCCGTCGCCGGGAAGGATGGCGAAGCCGAGAATTGTTGGAACAATTGGCCAGGGAAAGGGACGAAAAGGCACAATGGGAGGCGGAAAAAAGGCGATTGCTGGCGGAAAGAGAAGCACAGGAACGCAAAAGACAAGCATTGACATCGAAGGAAACACTGGAACGACTGACCCGAAAACCGTACTATTCAAAGGAGAATTTGACGAGCGGTGGTGGTGGACCGGATGTGACCACAAAAGTGCGTTTTATTATATAAATAAAATATAAAAATTAATTAAAAAACCACAGAAAATCATTGTTTATTTTAATCCCAAATAATGCATTCAAATTAAAAGTATGGAAATATTATTTATATTAAAAAAAAAAGAAATTTCCACCCTTCAAAAACATACCAAGATCATTAAAATCGGTTTATCCATTGATGAGTTATAAGCATTTAAAAAAAACATACGACAAGGAATATATCATTCGTTGATTAAAGGAAAAGAGAGAGTACGGTAGCAGCAGAACGATTTCCCTCTTTTCAATCAATCAGCAAGAATATGCCCTGACTGAGGGCAAATTCATATTCATTATTCACCTTATTCTCTTTGTGCTTACCAATTCCCATTCCCATCCAGCAGTGCTTGGACACCCTCTCTCTTGCTGGTACGGTACCAGCAGCAGATCGCTCCCTCTTTGCAATCAACCATTACGAATTCATCTACTCTTCCCTGGTTCCTCTTTTCATTTCATTGCATTTGATAACTGCCTTCAATCCTACCGTTTTTGATGATTTTGGCATGGTTTTGTAGAGCGGAAAAATCTCCATCTTATGATATAAATTATAATAAATTATATTCCATAACTTTTTATTTTGAATATTTTATTTGGGATTTAAAAAAGATAATTTTAGAGAGTAAATTTGCTGATCACAGATTTTTAAATATATTCATCTTCACAAATTCATCAGGTTGAACGCCAAGTGATTGAACGAGTGGATCGAACATTGTGGACGGACACGGATTTGAGGCCAGCATCCAGCGGCTATGGTGGAACAACCACCGGCTATGGTGGTGGCGGAGGCACAAATGGCGGCACAGGTGGCTATTTGCCATCATTGTTGTTGGATTCCGCCGGAGGGGATGAGCCAGGTGCCCGTGAACGACTCTATCAAAGTAGGCAAGGAGGCGGCACGGAAGATCCGGATTGGTTCCGGCGAGGCGGATCCACTCGGACAAGCAAATATCGACAAAGAATGGAAAGGGCCAGGAAGGAATTTTTGGGCAATTCGGCAGGCACTGGTGGACCAACGGATCCAACGCCATTCAGCTATGGTTGGTCAATTTGAATTCGGCATTATTTTTGGGGTTAAGGCACTATTGAATACGCTGGTTGAGTACTTGGATTCATTTTTTGTAAATTCCGCCTGTTCTGATTTTAATAATTCCGCCTGTTCTGATTTTAATAATTCCGCCTGTTCCGATTTTAAATAATTCCGCCTATTCTGATTTTAATAATTCCGCCTGTTCTGATTTTAATAATTCCGCCTGTTCTGATTTTAATAATTCTGCCTATTCTGATTTTAATAATTCCGCCTGTTCTGATTTTAATAATTCCGCCTGTTCTGATTTTAATAATTCCGCCTGTTCTGATTTTAATAATTCCGCCTGTTCTGATTTTAATAATTCCGCCTGTTCTGATTTTAAATAATTCCGCCTGTTCTGATTTTAAATAATTCCGCCTGTTCTGATTTTAATAATTCCGCCTGTTCTGATTTTAAATAATTCCGCCTATTCTGATTTTAATAATTCCGCCTGTTCTGATTTTAATAATTCCGCCTGTTCTGATTTTAATAATTCCGCCTGTTCTGATTTTAATAATTCCGCCTGTTCTGATTTTAATAATTCCGCCTGTTCTGATTTTAAATAATTCCGCCTGTTCTGATTTTAAATAATTCCGCCTGTTCTGATTTTAATAATTCCGCCTATTCTGATTTTAATAATTCCGCCTGTTCTGATTTTAATAATTCCGCCTGTTCTGATTTTAAATAATTCCGCCTATTCTGATTTTAATAATTCCGCCTGTTCTGATTTTAATAATTCCGCCTGTTCTGATTTTAAATAATTCCGCCTATTCTGATTTTAATAATTCCGCCTGTTCTGATTTTAATAATTCCGCCTGTTCTGATTTTAAATAATTCCGCCTGTTCTGATTTTAATAATTCCGCCTGTTCTGATTTTAATAATTCCGCCTATTCTGATTTTAATAATTCCGCCTGTTCTGATTTTAATAATTCCGCCTGTTCTGATTTTAATAATTCCGCCTGTTCTGATTTTAATAATTCCGCCTATTCTGATTTTAATAATTCCGCCTGTTCTGATTTTAATAATTCCGCCTGTTCTGATTTTAAATAATTCCGCCTATTCTGATTTTAATAATTCCGCCTGTTCTGATTTTAATAATTCCGCCTGTTCTGATTTTAAATAATTCCGCCTGTTCTGATTTTAATAATTCCGCCTGTTCTGATTTTAATAATTCCGCCTGTTCTGATTTTAATAATTCCGCCTGTTCTGATTTTAAATAATTCCGCCTGTTCTGATTTTAAATAATTCCGCCTATTCTGATTTTAATAATTCCGCCTGTTCTGATTTTAATAATTCCGCCTGTTCTGATTTTAAATAATTCCGCCTGTTCTGATTTTAAATAATTCCGCCTGTTCTGATTTTAATAATTCCGCCTGTTCTGATTTTAATAATTCCGCCTGTTCTGATTTTAATAATTCCGCCTGTTCTGATTTTAATAATTCCGCCTATTCTGATTTTAATAATTCCGCCTGTTCTGATTTTAATAATTCCGCCTGTTCTGATTTTAAATAATTCCGCCTATTCTGATTTTAATAATTCCGCCTGTTCTGATTTTAATAATTCCGCCTGTTCTGATTTTAATAATTCCGCCTGTTCTGATTTTAATAATTCCGCCTGTTCTGATTTTAATAATTCCGCCTGTTCTGATTTTAATAATTCCGCCTGTTCTGATTTTAATAATTCCGCCTGTTCTGATTTTAATAATTCCGCCTGTTCTGATTTTAATAATTCCGCCTGTTCTGATTTTAATAATTCCGCCTGTTCTGATTTTAATAATTCCGCCTATTCTGATTTTAATAATTCCGCCTGTTCTGATTTTAAATAATTCCGCCTATTCTGATTTTAATAATTCCGCCTGTTCTGATTTGTAATTGTAAATTCTACCTCGTTTGCAATTGGGTAATTGATTGTAATAAAAATTAATTTTTCTTTCATATTTGCATTTCCAAAAATCCTCAAAATTTCCTTTTTCCACTCATCAGATCCAATCACCAATCGATTCCGTAAATCTACCGATGATTTGTTGGCTGCCATTGGAGGGCCTCGCCGTGTCGATTACCGTGGCCCATTGCTTCAAAAATTCAACAGCGGCGAATTTTCGCATCCACCGGAACCAATTTTGGGCTATGGAGGAGGCGGACTGACCACTGGCCTAGGCCGAAGTCCATATGAACAGGTAAAAATTTTTTGAATATATTTGGAGGGGGCAAATTATTTTTCTTATTTTTGAATTCGTTTATTTCGCTGATTTTTTATTTATTTAATTTTATTAAAATTAGCATATAAAATTATTTAAATTTTTATTTTTAATGTATGAGTTTAAAAAATAATTCGGCGAAATGCGAATTGGTCTTTTGGGATGGGACATTAAAATTTTAATTCATTTTTTCCATTCTTTTTCCCATTCTTTCATTCTTTTTTCTATTCTTGTGGGTAGGTATCAGAATCACAGAGGATTTTATGGCTCATTTCAATGGGTGCACTTTTCTAAGGGATCAATAATAAAACATATTTGATATATTAATATGTTCAAAATGTTTTACATTTTTTGATTACCTAAAAATCGCTAAATAATTTAATAGGCATTGAAATTGCCCATTAATAAATCTATATTCGCTCCCATTGATGAACTTTTCTGCCAACAAATCCCTCTATCCAACCCTTTCCGGTTTCACATTTTCCTGTTTCCAACATTTTCCTTTGTTCTTACGTGTGTAATTTTGTTTTTTTTTTTTATTTTTGTGTGTTTTTCCCTTTTTTCCCTTTACAACTTTCAATGCGATTAAAAACTTTTTTGGTGATAAAACCGCTCATATGACCGGAGGGTATAAAGATTAAAATTGGCAATTTACCATTAGTAAATTAGCAGAAATATTAATATAAAATTAAAATGTTATTTAGAGCAAATTATGGACAAGATATTTTGGCATTTTTAATTTTTTGTGGCCATAACAATTTACAGAAAATAAACTTTATCTCCTCCGGCACATTCTACTAATAAGCCCTCTGATTTGCCCCCTTCTTCCCTTTGTTTTTTGCTTTACAAAAATCCAAAACAAATTCCAATTAGGAATTCCAACGGCTGCTGGACAAGGCCCGCCGATCCCTGGCCCATTATTATCGGTTGAGGAGGCCGCCCACCTATTGGAGCCAATCCGGCCTTTTGGCCAAGGATATCATTGACGGCATGGACCGTTGGTGGCCAAATGATGGTGGTGGAGGGGTACGTACCTTTCTCAATAATTTTCGGCTTCTACTTTTTCCATTTTCCGCTAGCTTTTCGTCATTCAAAACCACAAATATTGTTTTGCCATTTTTATGTTAATTTTAAAAGTACCAATACCATCAGAAAAGAAAACAAAAATTGTAATTTGTAGTAATTGGAAATGCCAGCAGACATTTTAATCGTAAAATTGCAAGCCAGAATGTCAATATTTATTGTCAATTTTATGAATGGAAAAAGACAAAGAAAATGGCCATATTTTGTGTCATTGTTTTCTCATTAAAATTTATGGGCTAAATGTCTATTAATTTTTCATAGAAAAATTTTCCAATTCAATATGTAGGCTACCTTGATTTCATGCTTCATTTTGGCATCAAAAATTGCCTCGGGCATATTAATTTTTAACCCCAAGACCATCCAAATATTCATTCTGATGGCATTCAAATTTTTTTGTCGCCTTTTCTGTCCATTTTTTCGCTTCTAATTTTCTCTCATTTTCCAATTTCTAAAAATATTCTCCCATTTTTGCTTATTTCTTTGCTTTTTGTCCCTCTCCTCTTTTCCCTTTTTATTCTATTCAAAATTTTCGGGGTATTTTATAGCCATTTTCCGGCTTCTTTTCGGCTTTTTTTGCCACTTTTATGTTCACTTAATTTATTCTAATTTTCAGGATGATTATCATCGTTCCAAATCCGTGTTGGATGCCAGCCCTGGGCGTCCCAGTCGTCGAGATGTGACCACCCATCAAGAACAAATTCTGATGGAATCCGCCAGCCACACTCGGAGCAAATCGGCTGACTATTTGACGGATCCAAGACGGTTAATAAAGGGGTTAAATTGAATTTTGCCTTATGTTAGGGAAATCTTTTTTTTGGAAAATAATAAAGAGAAATTAAACACGAAAGCGGATATTTCAGTTCCCCTATTTTGGCCATATCTCAACGAGGCAATTACAAATTTTGGAAGGCAATATACCATTCGAAAGCCTAAAGTGTCCTCTAAAAAGTGGCTTTATTATTTATTGAAATCCATTCTTTAAATTGTCACATGTCTTTGAGTGTAATAAACCGGAATTTTTGGAGGAAAAGCCGTTAATTTTACAAATTGTTTTGTGTTTTCATAAAATGACAAAAGCCACTTTTTAGAGGACATTTAGGGCTATAAAATGGCATATCGCCTTCCCAAATTGGTTGCTTCTTTGTTGAGATATGACCAAAAGAATGGCTCAGACACAATTGGCAAAAATGAAACATTCTGTTAGGAAATGAAATTATAAAAAAGATTAAAAGGGAAAATAATGATGAAATAATCTCATAAAATTCAAAAATAGCTTAAATTGAACAAAAAACAAATATTTTTCAGTCCACGTGAGGAGGCAACCATCCCTGAAAATGATTTGCAAAAAAGCCTAATCGGCGAACATGAACTTCGTTTCCGTAAATCCACTGAACGAATGCACGTGCCCGACTGGTACCGTGACTATGGAGGCCAAATGGCCGGTGGTGGCACAACTGCTGGTGGGCCAATTGGGCCGCCGTCCGCCACAACCAGCGGCGTCTTTTCGATGACCACCGGAGGATGTTTGGTGAGATTTTTATTGATTATTAATTTAATTTTTAATTAATTTTTAATTTATTTTTGAGTTTTTGAATTCGCCCAAAAATTTATTGAGTTATTTTACAAAAATTGATAAGAAAAAATTAGCATAGATTTTTGGCCCATAGCTCAGTGAGGCAATAACCAAATTTGGAAGGCGATATACCTTTTGAAAGCCCAAAGTGTTCTCCTATTAAAAGTGGCCTTATTAAATTTATGAATTTTACCTTTTTAATTTAATTATATTTTAATATTATTAAGCCGCCTTTTCTGATTGAGTGAAGAAAAACCGCTTATTTTACATTTTTTTTAAATTTTCAAAAAATAGAATAGCCACTTTTTAGAGGACATTTAGGGCTTTCAAATGGCATATCGCCTTCCTAAAATGATTAGTGCCTTGTTGAGAATGGCCAAAAGAATGACCGAAGTATCCAATTTTCGATATACTCAAATGTTAAATTTCAATAAAATTTTAGGGTAGTAGGTTCGAATCCGCCTAGGGTCCAATATTTTTTTTCACCTTTCAAAATCACCATTTGCTCATTTCACAGTCGCAGCCCTACAATGGTTCATCCTCGGCTACCGGTCAACAACAACGCCAATATGGCTATTCTCCGCCCTCCGCCGTTGGCGGCATTTCATTCCCTGCGGGCATGTTCGACAAATACAAAGACGAAATTGAGGATTTGCGTCGTTCGCGCACTTCACTCCATCAATTGGGACAACAAAGTACACCGGAACACACAAAGGTCTGTGCCCTTTGATGTGACAGGGAAAAAGGCCGAAATTCTCCATTAATTTGCGCATTTTTTTTTGATTGAATTTGGATTTGGTCTGTCCTCATTTTTTGCCCTTATTTCGTTCAATTTATAAATTTTCCCTATTAAAATTATATTTTATTGCCCAAATAATGTTTGTGTGGGAATTGGAAAAAAGCGCGCAAAAATAAAATTTTAAAAGGTCAAAAAATTCCTCCAAAATTTTGGCACCACATTTTTGGTTATTTTTTGCCATTTTTTGTTTAAATTTCCTCCTTTTTGGACACCTTTCTCTTTTTGCGCACCAATTCCCTTCAATTCCCACACTTTTCGTTTTCATTTTTGCCTTTTTTTACATTTAATTCACTGCCCTCAAATTTGAATATAATTTTAACATTTTTACCCCACACTCAATTTTCGTGCATATCCAAACCCTTTTCCCTTATATTTTGTCCTTTTGCTTTGTTTTAATTAAAAGGAAATATTTAATTTGCAGAACAAAACATTGAAAATACAAAAAAAATAAAGGTTTAAACTGTTTAATACCCTTTAATTGTTGATACAAATTATATACCATTCAATGCGCCCATCTTGACCAGCTCTATCCAATTTTGGGTATATTTGGTTTGGGAATGTTGGACAAACCCTCCTAAACCATTGGAATTATTTTGGCATTTTTTCTGTAAATTAAATACTACCTTTAAGTAAATTTAACCTGGATTTTTACAACAAAAATGAATGCCTATTCCCCACTTCTTCCATTAAATGCCAAAATGGCCTGATCAAATTCGCAATTTTGAATAATAAATTTCAAATAAATTTGCATGTTTTTCTTCCCCCTTCTCCCTGTCCACCCTTTGTGCTTTTTTCCCATTTGCTAATAAATAAATTTGTGTGAATTTTTTTATTTTAACATTATTATTTCTCCCAAAAAAACATTAATAAATTTTGAATAAATTTGCATTTTTAATTTTAATTGAAATAAAAAAATATTAAATTGCTGGCTTTGATTGATTAGCACAAAATAATTTCCCTTTATTTGATTTTTCCTTTGTTTTTCGTTTCACACTTTTACCCATTTTTGCCCCAATTTTTGTGCCGTTCATAAAGGCGAGAATAAGCAAAGTTCGTTGAATTTTAAAGCAAAATATGTCAACTTGCCTAATAAGGGAAATTGAAATTAAATTTTATGCCATTCGAATTTGACTCTAATTGAAGAATATTTATGGTCAAAATTATTAGCCTAGCTGGATTGTCCATGAAATTTTGGCCAAAAATAGCGAATAAATGCATAAAAAAATGTTATTTTTGGCCATTTTGGCCTTTTTTATGGCAACGGAGTAAGAAAATTAATATTTTATTATTAAAATGTTGCCAAAATGAATATTTTAGGGTCAAAATTATTGGTCCACTTTTATTAGCCATAAATTAAATTGCCTAAATATGGAATGAATGCCTATACAATGTTCTTTTTAGCCTTAATTTTATGTAAATTAGGTTAATTAATTCTGGCGCATTAAAATGTTATAAAAAGTGCGATAAATTCAATGACCTAAAATTAATTTGGATTTATTCTTTTAAAAGTTGAGGTAAAGCCTTCGGTGCTTATTCACCAATATTTACACTTTTTGATGCCGTTTTCTAAGAAATTGGAAGGAATATAAATAATTAATAATTTAGGAACCGTCTCTGATGGCCGAAACAACCGTAACGCGGGAATATTCACGAGAAGTAGGGCAATGGACATTTTTTAACGCATTAATTAATTTACCCAATTCTAAAGGCATTTTCCAAGACTGAAGTGCAACAAATCCATCCGGATTCAGCGCAACAGCAGCCAGGCTATTCAGTTTATACGGTGCCAACTGCCTGGAAATTGGCACCAAAAGATAGGTACGGTGGTCCAGGAAAAAGAATGGATTGACCCTTGGGAAATTTCAAAGGGCAATATTGCATTAATGGACCATAATAATAATAATAAGGGATAAGAAACTGAAAAATCAAGGGAATACTCACTAGACTACTTACTTTTTATTTAAAAAAAGCAGAATAAATCGGTTAATTTTTTCACAAAAAAAAACAGACAAATTTATTTTTTCTGGAAAGAAATCAGAACAAAACAAAAACATTTTACAGAAAAAGACTAATTCTTTAAATAAATTTACAATTTTAAGGCAAAATTCGCGAGTGGTTGAAGTGGCCGACACATTTGTGGATCGTCCAATGCCGGCAGATGCCCCATTGGCTGGTCGATACGGTGGAAGGGTTACATTGGAGGAGGCACTGGATGCCCTTTTCCAATCGAGTCAACCTATTCCGGAACCACCACCCTCCGACCCAACCAATCCGGAGAGGCAGCCACCACTTCGGAATGCGGATGGACCCGGCATTTTCACACCAAATCAGACTTTGATGAACCAATTGACTGAACAGCCTCAAATGGTTGAACAATTGTTGAAGGTAAGCAAAATTTGGGATTAGAAGAAGAAGAAAATAATGGGAATGAGAAATATTTCCGAAAACCATAAATCGAAATTTCCAACGGTGCAGAAATTTCCGAAAATCATATCCCTGAACCCTATCCCTAACGCCCATAGAGCTCACCGTCTTCACCCAAAAAATGGGACTCAAAGTAAGTACCGTTATTTTTCGGCACAATGCTATTATTCATCTTTTAGGTTAATTTTCCTATAACTGCCAAAATTAATTCTTTAATTTCCCTTTTTATTATCCGAATTTTTGTTAAAATTTCCTATTCCTTCATCAGAATGAACCCATTTACATTCGATGCGCCCATTGCCATTCGACCAGCGGTTTGGCCGAAGCCCGCGGCCGCTATTGTTGGTGCCGGCACTGTTACACATATTATTGCTCGAGGGCATGCCGCCAACGCGATTGGGAAAGGCACCGGGATCGATGCTCATTTGCCCGAATCAATTCCCTGTGCAAGGAAGTGATCATGAAGGTAAGCTAATTTTTTGGGAAATAATAATATTCTCATCAGCTCAATTGCCGTATAGCCGACCTTTCAAAGTTTAAATGAACTTCCTCTTTTTAAGAGACCTATAAAAAGTTTAGGCTACCTATTGTTTTGACAAAAGCTTTTGGCAACTTACTTTCACCTATATGTTTTGGGCCCTAAAGCCTAAATCTAACCTTAGTGTAGCCAAATTCATTTTCACAACCCTAAACTTTTAGACCAGACTATCCTAAACTATGCTCCGAGCCCGGAAACTTTTATTTTTTAACAAATTTAATTTATGAAATAAATGTCAAATTTAGGGTAGGATTTAGGTTATGACCAGCTTTTAGAGTTCAGAGCATGGGGTTTATGGGGTTTAGATAAGTTAGGCTAGGTTTTAGGGTGTTAAGTTTAGGCATTGACAATTTCCTGTAATAATTTTTCCCTTTTTCTGATTAATTTTGCTTAAATTTTCTATGTATTTTCACCTCCTTAGGTTCGCCGTGACCCCGAAACCCAATTCCACATGTCTCGAGTGGCGCGTGAAGGTTTCCGGCGCGAAGGCCGTGGCTCTGTCAACATTCGACTGATGTAATTTAATAATCATGCCAAAATTCACATATTTATCTCGCATTTAGTTCGGCCTATTCCGCTCAACTCTATTTGGACCAAGGCTGGCGTGTCTTTGCCCAACATGACCCAAATCAACTGCTTTTCTACTATCCAATCCAGGCGCTGATTGAGCAACGCAAAGAACCCAGTTTGATACAATTGTGCAAAAAATACAATCCAAAGTGAGAAAAGGAGTGGATTTGTGGATTTTTGGGATTTATTTATCAATTTTAAAAATTTTAAAAATCTTTAGACTCCATCTGAATTTGAATTTTCGATTGTTTGTAGATAAAATGGCAGTAATTTCGCTGAGTTTTTGACCATAGTTTATTAGCTTAATTGTCAAAATTATTAGAGACATTTCAGCTTATTTTGAGGCCATATATCTGCTCCTTTAAATGACATGAAAATTATTAAAAAATACGACTCTAATTCAAGGCGGTGGCGATAGATCATTGTGCGCAATAGGACAATATTTCAATACCTTAGCTATTCTTTTGGCTTTATCTCAACAAGAAGAGAACCAATTTTATAAGGCGATATGCCATTTTAAAGCCCTAAATGTCCTTTAAAAAGTGGCTTTTCTAATATTGTGAAAACTTAAAAAAATTTGTAAAATAAGCGGCTTTTCTTCAAAATATAGGTTTATTACACTCAAAGACTTGTAACATTTCTAAAGCTTGGATTTCTTATTAATTTTAAAATGCCACTTTTTAGAGGACACTTTGGGCTCTCAAATGGTATATCGCCTTCCCAAATAGGTTATTGCCTCGTTGAGGTATGGCATAAAGAATTGCCTGGTCACTTAAACCTCCCTTACCTATATCATTTTTCCCACCCAAAATATTTTTAAAATTCCTTTTTCAGTGAAAAATTCATCCTCTCCGTCAGTATCATTGCCGACATTGAACAATGCCCGGAAACGCCGCCACCCGTGGAGCCCAGGAATTCGGTTTCGGCCATAATTCCAACAATCGCATCTACGGCAATGGGCCCACCGCCGGTCATTTATGGAACTTCAGTGCCAACAAATGTTTAAAATGGTTTTGATGAATGAATGAATGATATTTCAAACTGATTTCTTCTTTTTTATTCATTTTTTATGCATTTCAAATTTTTCCCCTCCTAGGCCATCCGAAATGTCCACACTGCCCTTTTCCTTCATTTTAATTTTTAACCATTTTTATTTGGACATGTGTCATTCATCAACAATTTTCACATGGTCGCCGGCCTCCCATTCAAATTCACACAGAAATTTGCACTTGTCAGTCCCATTTCAATTTAAACGCCTTTCTAATTCAGCCAAAAACATTTAATTCAAAATATCCTTGTGGCTCGGCTAACTTGTCGCGCGCATTTGTCCTGAAGGCGAATATCTCAACTTTTGATTGAATTATTTAAATGAATTTTAGGCCATTGAATTCAATTCACTTTTGGCAGCATTTTAATGTCAAAAAATAATTGTCTAACTAAATTGCCACAAAATTATGGCTAAAAATGCCAAAAGAACATCGTTTAGACATTTATTCGCCATTTTGGCCATATAATTTTATGGCCATATCCAGCTGGCCAATAATTTTTGGCATTAAAATATTCTCCAAATTAAATCGAATGAAATGGCATAAAATTTAATTTCGATAGCCCTTAGACAAGTTGAGATATTTTACTTAAAAAAAGGGGCGACAGGTTGGCACGTGCCAATGCCAATATATTTAATATGTCTTCCAAAGAGCCATCAAATCAATTAAACTTTTTTTGACATAAAAACAAACAAAAATGTGTTCCGGCACATTCGCGCGCCTTTCAACAATATTTTATCCTTCCTTCTTGAATTCATTTTTTTTACTAATAAACCAAACATCAAGTCAAATAAACAAAAAACACAATTCCAATGAAAGCTTTCATCCCATTTATTCATTATCCATTTATCCCTTCTTTTCTAATTTTTTATTATTATATTAATTCCAATAAAAAACAGCCTTACAAATTTTAATAAATGATCCAATTTTATCAAATAAATATATTAAAAAAATTGAGAATTTTCCACTCTATCAAACAAAACCAAAATCATTAAATTCAATCCATCCATTGATGAGTTATAAACATTTAAAAAACATAGGCAAAGGAAAGGAATTGCGGGATTGAAATGCCTTTTTGGGCATGTTGTGTTGAATGCTCTCATTCGTTGATTTATGTGGAAGGGAAAAATACGGTAGCCAAAGAATCCTCCTTCTCCTTTCCTTCGTATCGTAATCAACCATCAGCAGAAATGCCTTGAGGGCATATTCATCTGCTCCTTTCCCTATTTTATTAATAAGTGATAAGGAAGGGAAAAGTACGGTACCATTTGAGACTTATCTAACTGGCGGATTTTGAAAAATTCAATATTGAAATTTCGTTTTATATTTCTATTTTTGAAAAATTTAATATTGAAATTTCGTTTTATATTTCTATTTTTGAAAAATTTATAAAATTCAAATCTAAAAAAAGGTCAAGCATTCAGCCTTGCAATTTTTTTTTACATTTTTTAGAATATAATTAATTAATAAGATTTAATCAAAAAAGTAAAAGAGACTTTCAATTTTATCAAATATTTTCCACAAAACAAAAAGTATTAAAAATTGTTTAAAAACGGGAAAAACATGTCGACTTTCGACAATGGAAAAATTATCCAAAATTATCTCCATAATTTATCCAAAAATTAGACATCATAATCTTCGTCATCGTCCTCCTCCTCTTCCTCATCCCCATTATTTCCTCCTCCTCCCTCCTTCTTTTGTGCCGTCGACATCGTTGATTGTTTGTTGAATAAAAGTTGGGCGGCTGCTGCCAAATTCGGGTCCATTACTGTGGCTGAGGAGGAGGTGGCACCGCCAAAATGATGTTGATGAAGGCCAATGGAACCGCCGACGGTGGTGGTGGTAGAGGATTGTGGCACAATCAGCTGTTGTGGATTCAGCCCAAATGGCATCATCATTGGAGGCAATGCGGAGCTGAAAATGTTGGGAAAATTTTACTTAATTAAATAGCATTGGAAATGTTTTTGGATGGTGCAATGATAGATCTCATCAAGATGTATCATTTGAATATATTTTGGCTTTGGTTTAAGCAAATTCTAATTTAGTTTTGAATCATTAAACCAAAATAGGTTTAAACCGTTTAATACCCTTTAATTGTTGACCAAAACCATGACAAATTATATACCATTTAATGCGTCCATCTTGATCAGCTCTATCCAATTTTGGGTATATTTGGTTTGTGAACGGTAAGATAAACCCTCCTTAAACTATTATATTATTTTGACTATATTTAATATTATTTCCTTAAATTTTTTGGCACCAAAATTATTGGACGAAAGTTTTTTGTCACAATTAATATTCTGCATATTTTGGCCCACCTGCTGCTTGAAGAGGACTGTTGCTGATGTTGACCACCAATTTCCGGTGCCGAAACATTTGCCGTTGATGATGTTGGCATTGGTGGGGCGGGTGGCAAAAATTGTGGTTGAATATTTTGCCAAGCAATTTGCTGTTGTTGAACATCGCCTCCACCCATTTGTTGTTGGTAATCGAGGAATTGGCCGGCCACCATTTGTTGTTGCTTTTCGGCCTCACTGCGTCGTGCCTAAAATGATGTCATTTTTAGTGTATTTTTCTATTATAAGAACACTCCCCAATAGAATCCCACTCCAATAAGTCCACTCCCTAATAGAAGCCCACCCTAAATAGACTCTGAAAAATAAAAGCCCATGGGATTTTAATAGAAAAATACGGTGTGTATTGTTTTGATTGTAAATTTTGGATTAATTCTTTTTGGCCACTCATTTCCTTTTTTCTTTTGCAATTTTTGTTTTCCATTTAAAAAGTTAAAGTGCGCATTTAATGAGGACAATTTGTGCGCGGCAATTACCCCGCCATAATAAATAAATGAATGAGGCACAAAATTAGTTCTATTAAAACAGTTGGATTAGTTTGCCCTAAATTGTGGGACCAATTTGAGTAGAAATAAAAAAATTCTAGCCATAAAATTGTTTTGATATTTTTCATGAATTTAAAAAAAAATTTTGGGCACAAAACAAATTTTTTAACAAAATAATTAATTCTTGGCATATTTCAATCTATTATTTTCTCTATTTCTATTAGAAGCCCATTCTCTAATAGAAGTGGGGTACCTCTTGGCATAATTAATTTTTTTGTAAACATTTTTATTGTATTTCTTAGTGCCATTAGGCTCTACTCTATAGAAAATGTTATAGTCTGTTCAAAAAATCGACAGATAAAAAAAATAATTAAATTCTGCCCATTTTTGTGGCTTCGAAACTTATAAGCCATAGAGAATTTATGGGTATTATGACTTTAAATTTCCCTCAAAAAATTGGAATATTTAAGCGTCATTTTTGACCCCAAAAATCCAAAATTTCTATTAAAAATAGCATCGAAATATGAATTCCAATTTCCAACCGGAAAGGCACTGTTGGCCAAAAAACAACAAAAAAGTGAAGGGGAAGGGAATTGCATATTCCTCTGCATTTTGGGCGGAAAAAGCAGCAAAAATTAACTCAATTTATGTGCGGGAAAATGCGGGAAAAATATAATTTGTTTATGGCGGCGCCGTGTGGTTTTTGTTTGGGTGCGGCACCGGAACACACATTTTCATTCATTCATTCATTTGGGTCTCTTAAACAGATTTCTGGCCCCCAACTTTTTTCTCGCGCCTCGCCATTTTTTGTGAGTACATCATTTTTGGGTCATCACATTCATATTTGAGCCATATTTTCTGCTGGGCACAAATGTATCCAAATTTTTGAGAGGGTTCCCCTTTCCACGCTCTCCGTTCATTCCATTCAAATAAGCATCAAGTCCCCTTCCCCCCTCCACTCCTATGGCCATTTAGAGAGCCAAAATTGAATGATGAAAAGAAAGATAATGAAATGGGGAAAAAAGTAGAACCTTTCTTGTGGCCCAATTCAAAGGAAAATTATAAATAAATAGTGGCAAAAATTTAGTGGCTGTGGCACACGCGGGGATGAACTCCCCTCAAACGTGGAATAAATTGGGATAATTCTTCAATTTTGCTGCCGTATTCAATTTATAAGTCCAACGAATATTGGGGAAATGCTCGTTTTTGTCCCCTTTGCCTTTGGCCCGGAGGCATATCCTCCACATACAAATTTGGCTGAGGGCGAACAACACAAATAGGGGCTAATGACGTAACTAAGAGGCCGAAAAATGCCAACAATACAAAGGCAAATCGGCGGTTGAAGTGCAGATTAGCAACAACAAACAATAAAAAAAAGAAGTGCCTCTTGGCCTTTTATTCATCGCAATTTTTGGCAAAAATATTGCCATAAAAACAAATCCTCAAAATTGTTATTTTTCACTATTTTCGAACTATTTACTTTGTTTTTAATGCTATTGTTTAGGAATTTTCAATGCTTCTCCAACATCTTTGACATTAAGTTTAGCTCTTTTCCTTGCCTACAACTTTATTGTTAATTATTTCATCTTACTCATATTCTATGAAAATAAGAGTGGCTTTCCAATGGAGGGGGCTGGCAGCAACAAAAAGGGCAACAATGCCCCAAAAAATGTCCCCCCTTCCTCTCTGGTCATTCCAATGTAGAGCATGCCCTTCCATCTCGTTTCTATTTTAAGCAAATTTTTCACCCGATTTTGTTTATTAAGCAACGAATATGATGATAGATGGGGAAGGGAATTAAAATCTAAAATGGCATCAATTGTGTCCTCCCTTTTTGGAGAAGGAAATAAAATGAATGAATGTGGTTGAATTTTTAAAGAGGCGATGAATTGAGTGGCTACCGTCATCAAATATGCCCCTCACTTCATCAACTTTGGCATTCAATCCCCACAAATATTGGGGGGGTTCGGGCTCCCATGGAATTGTTTCCGGTGCGCCCGTCCAGGACCGTTTTTGAATTAAATATTAGAGCGCCGTTTGGGAATCATAGAATAATTTTTTAGGGGAATTCATTCAAATATTTATAAAGGCAATATTTATTATGGTAGAGAATCGCATCATTCCGCCGATTAGATTGACCCCAATTTCAATGAGGAATTCGCTTTCATTTATGCCGCAATTTTCCTATCCAAAATGGCACCATCCTCCTTTTGTTATTTGTGAGAGAAAAGTCGGATTTCCCTCCTCTTTAGCCGATAAAGAAGTGTGGTGGTCATGGCCAATTTTTATAACAAAACATTTGGCCGAGTCCACCAATTGGCATAAAAGCCTTTTGAGGGATATGGAGGAAATCTTGGAATGCCCTCCAAATCTTTTCGGCATTTCCCGCCATCATCCATTCCCGCCTTCCTTCCGCCGGGCGATGTTCCCCATCCCCATCCTCCCGATGCGGAGGGGGCGATGGCGCCATGGCACTTTTTGGCATTCAACACACAATTCCCTTTTTGGCCAACAAATATGTCTCATTTTGAGACTTTTTCATTTGGAATGGCATCAGAAAAAAATTGTGGTTAGGAAAACTTCCTGAATTGGTATCCCCAAAATCTTTTAATCCTTCAATAATGCCAAAAATGTCTTCCATTCTCTCGGCACAATTTTGCGCAGCAATTAAAATGCGCACTCATTTGTCATTTAGTTCCAATAAAGTCATTAAAATCCCCTTTTCTAATGTCCCAATCTACCTCTTTTCTATAAATAGATAAGAAATGCGGCGTAATTCATCAAGACCAATTCCAAAAGTAGCCATGAATTGGCCAAAATTAGTCACTTATTATAGATGGCTTATTCCTCTGTTATTATATAAAAGTCACTGATTTACTTAATTTATTTGCCATTAATAGAAAGCGTATTTTTAGGTTTTTATCTATTTTACTTATTTTGGCAAGTCACTGATTTATTAATTTTTAACAATTTTTTGCCACTTTGCCTTTATTATTAAAACCAAAAATATTTTCAGCAATAATTTCCACATTTTTCATCACAACAACAAAAAATGTTCCTCAAAAATTATCAAAGTGAAGGCCGCCATTATGTGGTGCCAACAATGGCGCCACCCCCAACATCATCAACTCCTGCGATGGAATCATTGGCCATAATGGCCCAAAATAATGAAAATGGACAATCTGCCTTCTCAATATTCGACCTGTTTCGGCCCTCCAATTTGGAGGATTTTGGCCAACAGCAAGGAATTGGGGAGGAGGATTCATTGGGCGCCGCTGGCATTCTCATCTATCGACCCCATCATAACATTCAATACACGGATTTGGTCGTCCAAGATGGTAGAGGGGGGATATTCAGGGATTTTAAGGCCATAATAAATTGGCTACTACTTTTTTATAATAGGCTTTGGAATAAAATTGTATCATATCATCATGATTTTGGCTTAAGTTTAACCAATTCTAATTTAGTTTTGAACCATTAAACCAAAATTGATTTATTTAAACCGTTTAAGACCAAACCATGATAAATTATATACCTTTCAATGTGTCTTGACCAGCTCTATCCAATTTTGGGTATATGGTTTGGGAATGTGGGATAAACTTTTAGTTAGGCCATTATATTATTTTGGCATTATTCTATCCATTTTTTATAAAAAAATTTCCTAAAATTTTGAGTGTTTTATAGGCCCATAAAACATTTTTAGTTGTATTGAAAATTTTTATTTTTATCTGCCGGAAATTGATGCAAATCACCTTTTTGGCATCCGGTGGTGTGCCTCTTCCGTATTGGCCCAAAATTTTTTTGTTGCCCAAAATTTAAATTTTGTTGGCCTAAAATTCCTCTAATTTTTATGTGCTTTTTAAGGTCAAACATCATTTCCTTTCTTTGGGTTACATTTGATTTTTCTTGGTTATTTTCTTTGTTGATCTTGCCCAAAATACTGTGGGAATTTATATGAAAATGGATGATCTTTTCCTGGAATTAGGACAAACAAAACAAGAAAAGAGGAAGAGGAAAGGCCAAAGACAAAAAGGCCAAATTGGGTAAACCAAAAGGAACAAAACTTTGGGTAAAATGTGGGAGAATTTAACGGATGGAAAAAACAACAAATAAATGAACCAAAAAATTTTTTGTTTGTCTGGTTGATTGGCAAAATACATTTTTGGGTGAGGGATGGGGCACAGTCTCCCCCGTGGGAAATTGAAAAAAGAATTCCCTGAACTTACAAAAATGAGGTGAAAATGTGGGTGGTGGCGGGGAATATTCAGCAGCGTTTGCTTGATGAGGCCAAAGGGCACATAACCCGAATAATTTCCCCCTCATTTTCAAATTGCCACCCAGCATTTTAGTGACCTCCCATTTCTTCCCATATTTTTATCGCATTTTTTCTCCTTTTTTGCACCAAATTTTTCGGCCTAATAAGCCTTTTGCCCTTCCTTCCATTCTTATACATTTTTTTGGGGCCATCGCCATCAAAAAATTTGCATTAATTTGGGGATGGGGGCGAGGAGGACGACGTTGCGGCATTTGCCAAAGATGGAGGAGGCCTTGACTTCCCCCTTTTCCTCCCTAAAACATATTTTTGTTCCCGTTTTTTGCTGCTGATGGACTCTGGACCTTCTTTCGTAGAAGTTCTACAAAGTTTTGGTTATTTTAACGTGAAAATAGGAGGGCTTTTCTATATTGGTAATTTAAGTGCCATTCTCTTTTAAATTGGCATTGTTCGATTAATAATACGATGACAATATTTTGGCTTCAATGGCAATTAGAAAATAGAAAACATCCTCTTCTCTTCAATTTGCCCTTTTCGCTTTTCGGTCCATATAGCTTTGCCCTTTTAACTGCCCCCTTTGTCTATGTGACATTCTTCCCTATTGTTTGGCAAAAAAAGGGGAATTTGCCCTCATATTCATTCGCTCACATCAGTGGCCAGATTTTCTCCCAAAAGGCCACAGGGATTTTTATGGAGGAAATGTACCCAGAGGGGTTCAATGGCCACCCAAATAATCGTTGGGGTCACCCCTTTAAGAGGTTAAAGCTTAAAGGGAAACCACACTTTATCCCCACAGCTGAACTTTCCTTTTAAAGGAATGGGCCAAAAGAATGGGCCGCGGGTTTCCACTTCGCTCCTTTTTAAATTTGAGGCTAAATTGTGGAGGAGCGGCGAGCAATTTTCGGGATCCATTTTTAGAAAGATCTATATTTAAAATGTGCTCGGCCTCTGCTACGCTAGCATAGCATTGTTTTCCCCGGATTTTTGCGCTTTCAATTTTCCTTTGGCCCATTTAGAGTTTCTCCTTTATAATTCCTCGCATTGTGGCACAAGTGCCTTTCTCCTCAGCTTTTCATTGTAGAGTGCGAAAAGCGAAAAGCGCATCCGGCAGCTTCCCCTTTTGTTGTTGGAATTGCGATGGTTCCGCCTAATTCCGCTTCAAATTGGCTGCGGCTGGGGCTGTCACATCCTCCCTCAGCACACACAAAATGTGTTATTTTTTCAATTGAAGGCAATTAGGCTGTTTGTTTTTCTTCCAAAGCTGTTGATGGAAATTCGGCGAGTGTGCGCACAAATCCATATGGCCTCATCTGCCTTATGGCCATCTTTTTGGCCCTCCTAATTTCTAGGCATTTTGGCTTCTTTATTGTTGCGGGTGTTTTGCCACAATTTCCTTTCCCCCATTATTAAATCCACACAACAAATATGCATTTTCCCCTTCAATGCCTTCTCCACCAAAAGTTTCTACACTTGGCCCAAAGCCTCCTCCCTTCTCCCCTTTTTAGCCATTCCCCCTTGCCATAAGAGGGCTAGGCCCCTTTAACAATCGCGGCACACCGCCCATAGTCCAGGCAAAAGCCAGCCGTCCCCCCCCCTTGTCGGTCCATTCAAGTCTGCCTCCTTGTTAAAAACACACAAAACATATCGAATTTCATTCTGGCATTCCCCTTCCACAGCCACCTTTGTATTTATTCTTCCCCATCCTCATCATCATCCTCTTCCGGCCATTCACACATCCTTTTTGTTGGGCGGTGAAATATAAAGTGGCTTTTTAAACACCAAAAACATGCGCTCACCATTTCCCCCATTGTTCAGAAACATTTTCCCTCCAATTTACACACACCACAAAAATCAGAGTAATCCCAAATTTATTTGTAAATTTGAATGCTTTTCATATTCTTTTGGGAAAT
Source organism: Pratylenchus scribneri (assembly GCA_030063045.1). NCBI lineage: Eukaryota > Metazoa > Nematoda > Chromadorea > Rhabditida > Pratylenchidae > Pratylenchus > Pratylenchus scribneri. The sequence goes on along the minus strand of JAQSEB010000020.1, from coordinate 975,862 downwards.
AAATTTTTGAAACTATTAATTAAAATTTATCTCGCCAAAGCCAATTAGCGAGGGGTAAATTTCAAAAACAAGCCTAGCCCTTAAGCTAAAGCCTTGGCCAATCTTTTTAATCATTGCCAATAGTTTAATTTACACTGCCTTTTTCTTATATTTTTCGGCTTCAATTTATTTTCACCAGAGGTTGGAAAAACCCATACAACAATTTGGATTATAATAGAAAGCACCCTTAATATTGCTTTTTTCCTGTTTTTGCCAATTTTTGCTGCCGATCTATTAATTTAGCCTATTTTCCGGAAAAAAACATAGAACATCATCTTCACTTTTCATACCGAATCAATTGGCCCACTCAAACTTCTTTAATTTCTTTTTATTCTTTTATTTTGACTTTTGTGTTCGCCACAAATAAATCCGCTTTTTCTTTTCACGTCACCCATTTTGTAAAGGCCAAAATGTGTCTCATTTTTTGTAACTTTTTGATGATGTAAAAGAATGGGGCCAATGGAAAATTTGTCATTCTATTGAATTTTTAATGGGAAAATTCGAAAAAAAAATCGAAAATTCAGGAAAATATTTTCCATGATTTTTGAAATATTTTTGGTATATTTAAATTAACCTAAGTCTAAATTTTGAGGAGAGCAAAATTCGCAAAAACTCTGCCTATGTTTATGGCCAAAAGGATCAAACTATTTATGACTTTTTAATAATTTGTGAATTGATGCTTGTGTGCCCCTTCCTCTCATTTTCAACATTATTTTATATTTTTATTTGTAAATATAATTCTGACAAATGCGCGCATAAAAATCAAGCGGACATAGACAAAAAAATTCCGCCCTCCATTTTCCATCCCAAATAAATAAAACACGCAAAGCCGGGTGCAATTTACATTCGGCACTAAATTTCATTCAGAATTGCAAAATTTTATAAGTAAAAAAAATCAAGTCAGAGGGAAATTTAATAAATAAAAAATCGAATTCCAATCATTTTTAACAATTTCATATTTAATTATAAAACCAGTGGGGCAGAGCCCCACTGGTTTAAGGCATGCTTCCGTTTCGAAAAAAGCGCGGGGCGCTTTAAGGTACCCCAGTAGGGTTTTTTATTCAAGTTTGAGACGGCTCGCTTCGCTCGCCTCACATTTTGCAATTTTTTAAACCGGTTTAAGCTTATATCTCGAAACCGGTTTAATATTAAAACTCTCGCATAGCCCATTTTATGCGTCTCGTCGAGCTCTACAACTTTGCTTTTTACCGCGCACTTCTATCTCAAATCTCAAAAAAGTTATAAAGAAATTTCTGACTCGCGCACCCGACCTGACCTCGTCTCAACAATTTTATCGACCCTTAGACTTCCAGGTAGACCCCCAAACCTATATATCAAAATATAGCCTACACTCTGAGGATGGTGCTTTTTTTAGTTTCAAATCGATTGAGGTCCATAGAAAAAAGTTTTACCAGGGCAAACCGGTTTTTAAACCGGTTTCGGTCCAAACTCAAACCCCTATCAAAAAACGTATAGTTTTCCTGGATGCGCGCTGAAAAGTTACCCATAGAATGTGCAAGTCTCATAATCTAAAAATCCCAAGAAAAAGAGCCTTAATTTTTTTTGTGCAAATGTCGAAAGCAATTATATATTATATAACCAGTCCCTTCGGGACTGCTTTAGCGGTTAGACTGGGCGAATTGTAATAAATTATTTTTGAAAGCGCGGGGCGCTTTAAGGACCCCTAGCACGCCCTTTGAAAATGTTTGGATCTTGTGGAGAATAGAGTTCGATGCGCTGGCCTTTTGGATATTCCCTCAAGGCTCGCTTCGCTCGTCTTTGGACTACAGTTGTCATTTGGTCAGTTCATCGGGGCTCGCTTCGCTCGCCGGAGGGCCTTTTCAATCCGTTCAGCTCGCTCCGCTCGCCTCCGGACATGTACAGCTCGCTTCGCTCGCCGGAGGGCTCGCCGGCCTGTTCAAGCCGTTCAGCTCGCTCCGCTCGCCGGCCGCCTGTTCCTGTTCAGCTCGCTCCGCTCGCCTCCGGACATGTATGGCTCGCTTCGCTCGCCGGAGGGCCCGCCGGCCTGTTCAACCATTCAGTTCGCTCCGCTCGCCTTCGGAAATGTATGGCTCGCTTCGCTCGCCGGAGGGCCCGCCAGCCTGTTCAACCCATTCAGCTCGCTCCGCTCGCCTCCGGACATGTATGGCTCGCTTCGCTCGCCGGAGGGCCCGCCGGCCTGTTCAATCATTCAGCTCGCTCCGCTCGCCTTCGGAAATGTATGGCTCGCTTCGCTCGCCGGAGAGCTGTTCAACCCGTTCAGCTCACTCTGCTCCCATCTGGACATGTATGGCTCGCTTCGCTCGCCGGAGGGCCCGCCGGCCTGTTCAACCATTCAGCTCGCTCCGCTCGCCTTCGGAAATGTATGGCTCGCTTCGCTCGCCGGAGGGCCCGCCGGCCTGTTCAACCATTCAGCTCGCTCCGCTCGCCTTCGGAAATGTACGGCTCGCTTCGCTCGCCGGAGGGCCTGTTTAATCCTTTCAGCTCGCTCCGCTCGCCTCCGGACATGTATGGCTCGCTTCATCGCCCGAGTGCCTGTTTAATCCTTTCAGCTCGCTCCGCTCGCCTCCGGACATGTACGGCTCGCTTCGCTCGCCGGAGGGCCTGTTTAATCCTTTCAGCTCGCTCCGCTCGCCTCCGGACATGTACGGCTCGCTTCGCTCGCCGGAGGGCCTGTTTTATCCTTTCAGCTCGCTCCGCTCGCCTCCGGACATGTACGGCTCGCTTCGCTCGCCGGAGGGCCTGTTTAATCCTTTCAGCTCGCTCCGCTCGCCTCCGGACATGTATGGCTCGCTTCGCTCGCCGAAGGGCCTGTTTAATCCTTTCAGCTCGCTCCGCTCGCCTCCGGACATGTATGGCTCGCTTCGCTCGCCGAAGGGCCTGTTTAATCCTTTCAGCTCGCTCCGCTCGCCTCCGGACATGTATGGCTCGCTTCGCTCGCCGGAGGGCCTGTTTAATCCTTTCAGCTCGCTCCGCTCGCCTCCGGACATGTATGGCTCGCTTCATCGCCCGAGTGCCTGTTTAATCCTTTCAGCTCGCTCCGCTCGCCTCCGGACATGTACGGCTCGCTTCGCTCGCCGGAGGGCCTGTTTAATCCTTTCAGCTCGCTCCGCTCGCCTCCGGACATGTATGGCTCGCTTCGCTCGCCGGAGGGCCTGTTTAATCCTTTCAGCTCGCTCCGCTCGCCTCCGGACATGTACGGCTCGCTTCGCTCGCCGGAGGGCCCGCCGGCCTGTTTAACCCGTTGAGCTCGCTCCGCTCGCCGGCCGGCCTCTTGTTCAGCTCGCTCCGCTCGTCTCCGGACATGTATGGCTCGCTTCGCTCGCCGGAGGGCCCGCCGGCCCCTCGACGGAGGGCCCGCCGGCCTATTCAACCATTTAGCTCGCTCCGCTCGCCTCCGGACATGTACGGCTCGCTTCGCTCGCCGGAGGGTCTGTTCAACCCGTTCGGCTCACTCCGATCGCTTCCAAACATATGCAGCTCGCTTCGCTCGCCCCAAAATATTTATGGGTGTCCGGCCTACGTGCCTTCGGCACGCTTTCACTTCAACTCCGCTTCATTCTCCCTTTAATTCCATCATTTTAAACTCTTATCCCTCTTTATCCGGCTAAATCCCGCGCATTCCTTTGCCTCTGGCCCGGCCCACGTGCCTGCGGCACGCTTCCCCTTCGTCTCCGACCCATTTCTCCCTATTAATCCCACCATTTTAAACATTTATCCCCCTTAATCCGGCTTAATCTTCTCGTATCCGATCCCACGCACGCACTGGCCTCCGCCCTGACCACTGTACCCCGGCACGCTTTCGCTTCATCTCCGACCCATTTCCTACCTTAAACCCTCCATTTTGAACATTTACCCTCTTAATCCTGCTTATTTTACATTTATCCGGATTAATCCCGTGCCCCTCCCCCAGGCCTCCGGCCAGGCCCATGTGCCTTCGGTACGCTTCACCTTTACTTTCGACGCATTTCCCATCTTAATCCCTCCAATTTGAATCTTTATCCCTCTTAATCCGGCTTAATCCCCCTTTATCCGGCTTAATCCCCTTTTATCCGGCTTAATCCCGTGCACGCACCGGCCCTCGTGCCTTCGGCACGCTTCCCCATTACTTTCGACGCATTTTCCACTCTAATCCTTTCATTTTGAACCATTATCCCTGTTAATCCGGCTTAATCCCCCTTTATCCGTCTTAATCCCACGCACCCCTGGGCCTTCGGCCCAGCCCACATACCTTCGGCACACTTCCCCTTCACTTTCGAATTATTTTCCACCTTAATCCCTTCATTTTGAATATTTATCCCTCTTAATCCGGCTTAATCCCCCTTTATCCGGCTTAATCACACGCACCCCTGGGCCTTCGGCCCAGCCCACATACCTTCGGCACACTTCCCCTTCACTTTCGAATTATTTTCCACCTTAATCCCTTCATTTTGAATATTTATCCCTCTTAATCCGGCTTAATCCCCCTTTATCCGGCTTAATCACACGCACCCCTGGGCCTTCGGCCCAGCCCACATACCTTCGGCACACTTCCCCTGCATTTTCGAACTATTTTCCACCAAAATCCCTCCATTTTTAACATTTATCCCTCTTAATCCGTCTTAATCCCGCTTTATCCGGCTTAATCCCGCGCACCCCTGGGCCTCCAGCCCAGCCCAAGTGCCTTTGGCGCGATTCCCCTGCATTTTCGACTCATTTTCCACCTTAATCCCTCCATTTTGAACATTTATCCCTCTTAATCCGGCTTAATCCCCCTTTATCCGGCTTAATCCCGCGCACGCATTATCTCATTTTATCCGCCTTTTTATTCTCTACAATAATTATAATACATTGGGTATAGAAAAATTCAAAAGGAAAAAAGTTTTACCTATATAAACCGATTTTTGAAACCGGTTTAAGCTTATATCTCGAAACCGGTATGGTTTCATAACTTGCGCAATATACCATTGGATTCGCCTCATCGAGCTCTACAACTTTGCTTTTTATCGCGCTGATCTATCTCAACTCGCAAAAAAGTTATAGAGAAATTTCTGACTCGCGCACCCGACTTGGCCACACGTTGCCATTTTTCCAGCCTCCCCTGTCCACCGTAAACCCCCCGACCCATATATCAAAATGTAGCTACCACTGTGTAGATTTATCTTCACCGAGCCGATTTTTGATTTAGGCCTTTTAAAAAAATTTTTACCTGGGCAAACCGGTTTTTAAACCGGTTTCTCCGCGACACTGAACCCAAAATGAAAAATGCGTATTTTTCCCGGATGCGCATCAAAAAGTTACCCCTAGAATGTGCAAGTCCCAAATCGAAAAAATCCCAAGAAAAAGAGCCTTAATTTTTTTTGTGCAAATGTCGAAAGCATCTTTTTTTTTTATATATTATATAAATCAGAAAATAGATAGCCCCTAATTTTTTCCCTCCAATTTGATGCAAAAAATGGAAACGTGGCTGGACTGAAACCACCAATTTTAATTCCTCCCCTACCTCATTTAGTTGGATGCAAAAATGCTTACTTAAAATTCCCCATTTCTCGCATAAAATTGTGGCATCCCAAATGGATGCTCTCGCCTTGCTCAAAAAACAATTTTCATTCATCAACGCATTTAAAACACCGCCTCCGCAAAAATTTTAAACGTGAATTAAGCCCCCCAAGAATGGTCAAAGATCCATTATCAAAATATGAATTAAGTCTCGAATGGTCAAAGATCCTCAATTCCAAATAATATAATTAGCCGCCCCACCTGTTCAATGAGTTGCTGCTGCATTTGCCATAGTTGATCCTGGAAATGGATACGTGCAAAAATTAATAATTCAATTAAAATTTCTTATTGTTTTAATTATTAAATTTTTCCGTAAATTTATTTGAGCAAAAATATCAAAAATCCCTATTTATGTAAAATTCATATTAAAATTAGACGAATTCTTTTATCAAAATTGTGGAAATTAGGTCGGTCAATTTATTTTAAATTTTTCCAAAAAGGTATTAAAATTTTATTTAAAATTGTAAATAATAAAATGTTAACCCACCTCGGGAATTCCGCATTTGTCGAGCCGGGAATTCTTGCGTTTCAGCCGTTTCTCCGCTGCAATTTTGCACTCGCCCAGCACAGAATTTGCCGCGTCCACATATTCACGGGGGAAGCCCAAATTTTTGAGTGCTGAAATTTTACAGAAAATTTTTTAAAAATGAAATTTTCCAATAATTTTCTATATTATAATTTTTGATTTCATTTTTCATCAGGTTCAATTCCTTGGCTTTTCAATTGGGCCCCAGGTCAATTCCCTAGGGAAAGTCCAATTCTCTTCCTCCCACTCACATTCATTCCCAATTTTTTTTGTTTCCATTTTTGGTGTTCATTTTTTTCCCAACAAAAAGTTAATTTATAGTTCACACTACACACCATTCATTCAAAAACATTATTCATTCTTTAATTTTAGTAAATAATTTGTTGCTGGATTGGATAGTGAATTAAAATATAAAGAAATATTCAAATTTAACTTAAATGGTTTAAATTCAATTTTGGTCATTCATTTACCCAAAAAATTGCCTAAATTCCATTCATTTTCAATTCCATATTTTCCCCTTAAATTGTCTTCCGATTATTTTCCTTTACTTCTTCCTAATTTTCTCGAACATTTTGTCGAAAGAATGGCCAATTCCCCCATTTTTATCCATTTTCTTAAAATATGGTGTCCATCAATTTGGCCATCGTTTTCCTCCCAAATTTGTATTCAAATAATTCATCGCCAACCCTCCTTCTCTTTCCCTCTTTTTCTTCAGATTGCAGCTAATTTTCGCGGAAATCGGATGATGGATTTGGGCTCCATCGTTTTTTGATTCCCATCCCCCCCCCCCCCCCAAAAAAAATCCTTTTTCATTGAAAACCAAATGGCCACCAACAAATAGGCAAATCCAAAACCAAACAAAAAAACTTTCTCGGCATCATTCCCAGGCCACTATTTTGATGAAGGAGGCCGGCGGATGATGGCAGAAGAAGTCGGGGAAAAATCCTTTTTTGTACCATCCTCCCACGACCAACTTTGAGGGGAAAAATTATTCCTTCAAAGGAGACAGAGGAGGAGGAGGCGGAGATAGATTGGCCCCCCAAGGTTGTTGTAGGAGGAAGCCAAAAGCACACAGATTGGATTGGACCATCTTTCCCCTCCATTGTTGATGGGAAGAAGCCCCGGAGGCGGAGGGGCTACTTTTCGACCCCTGCGGTTGGAAGAGAGGAAAAGCTGATGAGGCCGATGATCGTTTTGGCCAAGAACAAAGATGGGGAATAGATTGTTGGGTGCCCTCCTGCCCATTCATCGGCATTTACTCCCAATGGGAAAGTCCCTCCTATTGCTGGGTTCACGGTGTGAATGTGCACCGGGCATCTGCTGCGAAAACGGCACCGGCCGATGCCGAGGTTGGATTGTGTCCACTTTTGCCTATGGTCCCCTCTGTTCCTTCCCTCTGCCCTTCTCGACACCAAATTCCCAAAGGAATTGCCCCCGCCGGAGGGAGCATCCTGACTGTGCCTGCCGCCAGCCACCCCTTTTCCATGGCCCAAAGTGGGAACAATGGCTGGTGGAATGAACGAATTGCTCCCATCCCTATCCAAAAAAACCAAATGGAAGCTCAATCCGGGGACCCGGTGCTTTTCCCTCCCCTCCCTCTTCCCTGAAGCTTCCTGTGCATTTTTTCCGTAAAGCCGGAAAAAATCCAATCCCCCGCATTCCATCATGGTCAATGTTTGCTTATTGAGTTTTTTTGGGTTCAATTATTCCATAAAATTCCATATGAAAATGCAAAATTATTTTATTAATGAATTTCTACCTATTCCTAATTTTTTTTTCAAATTTACCCACCTTTTTGAACATGATCATGGTAAATTGTTTTGCGCTGATCTTTTGAGGAGATTTGTTGTGCCTCTCGCGAAACATGTTTGACAAATTCCACGCAACATTGATTCAACAGTTCCCGTGTTTCGTTGGCAATACGCATATCCGGCAGGGCATCCTTGATGATCATATTCAGCCCTTTTTGTGGCAATCCAACTCCCTCACTTTCATCGTCGGCCATTTTAGTATTTTTGGCTGCAAATAAAAATAAAACTTTATTAAAACTTTTGGTTAAATGTTTAAAATTTTAGATATTTGTTTTAAAAAAAATTAAAATTAACATATTTTATAAGCCATTGGAAGGAATAGGTCCAAAGTAACATTGTCCCCGTCATTAAATATAAATATACCCACGAAAATGAATTGTTTTGATTAATTTATTGCAAAAAATAATAAACAATAAATATTCCCTTTATCCCACATTTCTCCCTTCCTTCCAAAACCGTAATTTTCATTGTGAATTTGCGCTATAAATATTCTAATGCCTTCGATTTGGCAGGAAATTTTTCCCATATTCCCAAGTTTGGTGCATGCATTTGGCTGAAACAATAGGCCAACCAAAGACGTTTTTCCCTGGCGCAATATTCCCCTACCGGCTTTTCGATGATGCTTTTTGTCCCCTCATTTTTATCCCTTCACTTTTTCCAGCCCAGTCCCATCAAAGCATCCAAAATATTCCAACCCTCTTTTTTGGCTTTTTCGTCCTCAATTCCTCTGCATATTATGGAAGGAGAATTGGATGGGAATTTTTGGGAGGGGAGGGAGATAAATTGTGCCAGCTGGCAATTGACTGGGATTTGGGTCCCATTGAAAAATTGGCTAATGAGAGTGAGCGCTGCCACCGCTTCACTTCCCTTTCATTTCCATTCAAAGTCCGCGATCATGGCCCCAAAAGAAAGTTGGCCATGGATGAGACCACAAAAGAGTCGAGGAATTTTAAAGGAAAAGAAGAAATATTTGGGATATTCATTTAAATGAGTGAATGTTGGCCAAGTCCATCCCATTTTTCTCTGATTAAGCTTCTCAGCTTACATTTGGTAGCACATCTTCCATTTTTACAATTCGCCAAATCCTCCCTTATCCGCGTACATCTTTTCATTCAGTCAATGTTTCCTTCCTTCCGGAACGCTTGCACGCAAGAAATACCCGAGCGTATTGTCGTGAGTTCTCCTACAACAGTTCCGGCACAATCCACAGAGTCCATTTCTTCAAAAATTTTTAGGAAAATATGCCACCCTCCTTCCTTCAATACTCCGAAATCCACCCCCTCCCCTCTATTGATGGCATTTTGGGAGGGTTTTACGCAAAAAGTCTCAGACAATTACGCCATTTTTGCTGTTGAAAACAGCCAAAACATCCCATTTTGGATTCATTTTCTTGTGAATCTCATAATATTCCTTTAAATTTTTTAATAATTGTTCAATTTTTCTATTTTAGAGGACATGAATGACTCATCGTCCAATGTGGCCGTCGCTTCCATGGAGGATTTGCTTTTTCGCATTTCCACCACACTAATGCCTCAGGTAGCATCTCCAGCAGCAGAATCCTCTCCAGCAGAAGATGGCCTAATCACTTCAACATTGGCATCATCAATACCGGATGCGGCATCCACAATCGCCGCCACCGCTGTTGGCCAAATCCCGATTGTGGCGGCAAAAAGTGGCATCAACATCAACATTATTGCCTATTGCTACGTGATGCCAATCATTTGTGTACTTGGCATTATTGGGTGAGGCGAGGCAAAATTCGGGGTGGAATATTTACTAATTTATTGATTCGAATCACTGGACAATATACTGTAAATCCTAGCCTCTAATATAATTGACCTTAGCGATACTCTGAAATTTATAAGCCCATGGGATTCTGATAGGTTTACAATAAAAGAATTTTTGAAGACAATTTCTCTGTCCCTTGATCGGTGAATCCCTCTTATACTTTCATATTTTTGCAGTAATCTGATGAATGTTGTCACTTTGGCCAGCCCTCGCCTTCGGGCCGTTTCCTACATGTATTTGCGTGCCTTGGCCATTGCCGACTTGCTCTGCATGCTTTTTGTGCTCGCATTTGCCTGTTGTGAAGTGCTCAAAGAGGCCGGCGTGCCAATTGAGCGGCAACCGCTCTATGGATTCTATCAGGCACATGTGATGCTTTCGGTCAGTCTTTCTGGACTATTTTAAATGTTTTATTGGCCCATTTTTGTAGTTCATAAATTGGGCGTTGGCAACCGGCGTTTATATTGTTGTGGCATTGAGTTTGGAACGATATGTGTCCGTTGTTTTTCCCCTCCATTTCCGGGTATGGAATTCGCCTCAACGTGCCATGAAGGCAATTATGGTGAGTAGAGAGAACTTATTATGTTTATAACTGTGACTGATGAAATCTTTAGTCCTTCATCTTTTAAAGGGTTTTTGAAGGAGAAATCTCTAATTCTATTTGGAAAGGAAAAGAACGTAAAAATGGATTTAAAATCCATATAGGATTGAAAATGATTGGAATAAATACGCGAATATCTGGCTAAAAAGAATATCATATTTACAAAAATTAAAGGTTGCTTACATTGTGCCAGCCCTCTTCTACATTCCCTATGGGATTGGCCGATATTCGGTCAGTGAAAAGTTGAATGCCCGTGGCGAACTTGTCTATGGGGCCATTGACAGCGAAGTGTCAAAAACGCTTTGTTGGCAGGTAAAGAGAGGAAAGATTCAAGATTGTAGGGTAGAAAATTTGGATATTCATATGAAAATACCTAGGCATTTATTGGTATTTTTATACCTTTGCTCTTAAGATTTATAAATGGACGAGGGAGGCGCTGCTCCGTTTTCTACCCATTATCATCCTTTTTGTCCTCAATTTCCAAATCATGATTGCGTTTCGGCGTCGTCAACGCATGTTTGACCGATTGCGGAATAGGGAGACGACACGGGGCTCCGCCCGGGACGATACCATTCTCTATATTATGGGCGGAATTGCGGTCATGTTCTTTGTTTGCAACATTCCTGCTGCCATCAATCTGCTTTTCATCAACGAAACGATGAAAAAGCGATTGGATTATCAGGTATGTGTGATGGATGTGGTGGAAATTGTTTTTTGGCCTATTTTGTTGTGATTTTGATAGTAAAGTTGGGGTCCTCATACTTAAAAATCTTGTAAAATTCAATAAAATTCATTTAAGTTGAATCAATTTTTGTTTTAGGAAATTTGAGACCTAAATCCTAGAGAAATTCGAAAATTTCACTTATTTCCCTTGAATTTCACATCCAGATATTCCGCGCTGTTGCTAATCTGCTCGAAATTACCAACCATGCCGCACAATTCTACATTTTTTGTGTCTGCTCCAGCGATTATCGTGTCACATTCATGCAAAAATTTCCATGCCTACAGGTGAATTATCCCACCCTTTCCCCAAAACACATTAAAAACAATGCCAGTCCCCTGGCTCCCTCAGGCCTACTACATCAACAAAAGCAAGTTCTGCTCATTCTTGCGGCATGCCTCTCAACTGCCAGCAACAAAACGCTCAACCGCTAGACGGGCAATTTCCGCTGGGATCCCCGGAAAAGGAGGCGCTGGAGGGGGCAAAGGTCTGCGACGGTCCAATTCCGCTTCAACCACACCAATGTCGTTGAAATACGGAGAAGGGGGCGGTGGCGATGTGGGCCAACGCGAGACCACATTCGTGCGCAGCACAACCCTGACGGCCGAAAGTTGGGCCGGTCGCACAACAATGGGCGAGGAGCCCGAAACGCAAGATGTGCAAATGGCCAGTGAGGAATCACTGAGCGATGAATCCGAAACCCTTTTGAATCGAGGAGGGGGAGGCGGTGGCCCATTGGTGAAATTGGGTATAGAGGATGATGATGAAGAGGAAAGAGGAGGAAATAATAATTATGAGGTGGACGATGAGCAGACGGATAGAACGGATGGGACATGCTACTTATAAATAAGGTGTTTGGGTTTGGTTTTTTATTCAATTTGTGTTCATCAATGAAATTTTTGATATTTTTGATACGTTTTTGATGTAATTTTTTGGCCTAAAAAAGTATAAAAAATGATTTGTCGTTGCTGGGAATCGAACCTTATTAGACTTTAGGGAAAAAAGGAGGGATTTTACCATTGCGCTAAGAGTAGATGGGGGTGGCGCTAAATTAAGTGGTAAATAAATATTCAGCATCCACTTTTAATTGACTTAATTTACTTTGTCTGGGCGGCACCCATGATTGATATAGCTCAGTCGGTAAAGGCTCCGTTCTTCTTTCTCAGGCTGACGCCGGTTCGATACCCAATGGGGGCAAATAATTTTTATGCTTTTTTTATTATGTATTATTTAACATTTACAAAACTCAAATTAATCAATTCCCATTTTAGTTACATTTTTTGGGGGATTTATAGAGAATTAATGCAGCTAATTCAATAAATAAAGCGATTAGATTGAATTGAAGGGTTTTTGTTCGGAAAAAATCTTTAAAATATTCCATTATTATATAATTTAGGCATAAATTAGACTCCAAAAAATATCAAATTCCATTTTTGCAATCATTGATGAACCAAATTGGACAAAATACTGTTAAAATACTCTGGGGAAATTCTACTAAATTGTCATAATAAATTTGATCCATAAATTCCTATGAATTTTCATTTAAACATTTTTACATTTTGTTTTGCTCATTTTCTGTATTTTTTGATGTTGAATAAAATTTTTATATAAAAATTTGAACCACACCTTTTATCCAACAAATCCGGTTAATCAAAAAGCAAAGATGCGTCCAATTGGCAATGAACAGAATTGCAAAATGAAAAGTTCTGATAATTTTAATTAATTAAAATTTGTTTGAAAAAATTAAAATATTCCAATTATATTTCATACAAAAAATTAACATTTTAATTAATTAAAATTAAATAAAAATTTATGCACATTTTTTAAACAAATAATGGAATAAAAACAATTAAAATTAAAAATCGGCTTTTGGAAAAACACGCATCACAATAATCATCGCCAAAAATGACCAAATGACGAACATCACTGTCATAATCATCACACAATTGAAGCAGGACTGATAGGCGTGATGTTGGAGTCGGCCACTTTCACGCACCAAATTCTCTTTGTTCGATGAGGCCACGTGTTGCATAACATCAAGGGCCTGAAAATTGAGAGAAATATATTGCATTCTTTTAATTTATGGCAAAATTTTAGAATAAATTTGCTCAATTTTTTTGGTGAAGGGTTCGGTTATAGGATATAGGTCCATTACGTTATTTTATAATTTTAATTAAAAATTAATTTTAAAAAATATATAAAATTTGGGTCAATTTTGGAATTAAATTTTGCATTTTTTATTTAATACCGAAATTTTAGAATAATTTTTTTTTGGTGAATCATTTGGCTATGGGTTCATAAAGTTATTTTATAATTTTAATTAATTTTAAAAAAATGATTAAAATTTGGCGCCAATTAGAAGGCAAATTTTTAGTTTATCAATTTTTCAAAAATCTATTTCATTTTTTATGAATAAAAATAATAAAAAACTGGGAAAATTAAAAATGATTTCAAATTTTGCTCATTTGACTGAATTTCTCATTGGCAATTTTTCCAGTTATTAATTAATCTTTTATACCATTCGATTAAGATATTTTCTATAGAGAATTTTGCTATCAAAATTTGAAATAATTGATTTTAAAAAATCCAAAAATTATGGCCAAAAATGCTTGATTTTGGAGTTTTTGGTGTATTTTTTCAACACATTCGTGGCTCCAGAATATTATTAAATTTGTTAAGTTTAAAGTTTATTATCCAATTTAAAGTGATTTAAAATGCGCAAAATTCGTTTCACTTTAATATTTGATTAAAACCACAAAAAATTGGTTAGAAAATCTCCAAAAAAATTCATTTTAAAATTCATTAAAATACAAACCGCATTGTCCTCTTTGAGCACTGAGCCGGCTGCCGTGAAATTGTGTTTGAGGGAGGAGGTAAGCCGCAACAATTCCTTTGCCAATCCTTCCTGTTTATCATCTTCTGCCTTTTGTGCCTGCACATCTTCCACCACTTTTGTTCGCTTTTTTGTTGGATTTTCCGCAGGACGAGTGTTGGGACCAACAACATTGACATTGTTATTTGTTGGCTTTCGTCGAATCATTCTACTGGAAATTTAATTTTTTTTTTAATAAAATTTTTAAAAATTAATTTTTTGGTGAATTTTCGACCAAAATTGATGGAAAAAATGATCAAAATTAATCAAAATTTATTTATAAATAAATAAAAATTAAGTAAATTTAATAAAGTGAGTATCCGAATTTACAAAAAATAATAAAGTGAGCAAAAATTTTGATAAAAATTAGCCAAAATAAATGAATGGAATTAGGGACGAATTTTCTCAAAATGGAATTGTTTGCCATTTTTGGCCATCATTGCCGCCTTTTTCCATGTTGAATCAAATTCGGCCAATGCAAATTCATAAAATTCCTTCTCCATTTGGAAGACCGGATGTGCCGTAAATTTGCGTCGAATTTGCTCAGATGGTTCCACTTTTCTGATTGTATGCCGCAAATGTGATCGATTTTCTGTAAAAAAAAATAATTAAAATTAATAATTAAAAAAATGGCTTAAATTTGCCACAGTTCATCCAATTTTGGGTATATTTTTTTTATGAATTTTGAAAAAAACCCACCTTAAATCACTAAAATTATTTTAATCTTACGCATTTTTTCTATTTTTTAATTCAGAGGATAAATTGTGGATTAAAAATAATTTTCCAACATTTTGACCATTCATAATATTAAATAAAATTTTTTATTAAAAAAATGGCAAACCATCCAATGAACGAAAATGTTTGCTGGCGCTGCGGAAAAATTGGGGCAATAATTGTTCCAATAATTTGATCATTTCTTCCATCCTTTCCATTACACCGACCAATAAATATTGCTCAATTAAATTTCGTTTTGCCATTTCCAATGCCCGCGGATTGCCCGGTTCCGAGCAAAAATGTGCAGTCCCACACAAATATGGAATTTGAAGCCAACTGGCATTTGGATGGCATTCCTTGGCACCGCGCAAAAAACATTCATCAAAAGTCTGAAATTGAAAATAATTATAAAATATTAATATTTAAATTGTAGGAAAAATACACTAAATTTTTTTCGAATTTTTTTAAGTAAAAATACATGAACTTAAGTAATAAGATTTATGTTTGATTTTTGGTATTTTTCTAGAAATCTGATAAAAGGACTAAGGAGCCAGCTAGGATAGAAGAAATTATCAAAGTAATTTTTGTAATAAAAATTTTTTGATTTTCAATTCATATTCACGGAAAAGACAGCTTACTTAGATAATGTTTTTATTAAGTAATTTTAATTATTTTAAATTAATTAAATCTCATTAATTTGGTTAAGGACACTGATTAATTTAATTTTAATTTATTATTTAACCTCATTATTGCCTGCTTTACTTCGTTTTAATCCAACTCGAAAATTGTCCCCAAATCGAAGGAAATAATAATGGGAAACAAAGCGGTCGAATGGCTCACGGAGAAGATTTATCCAAATTGGGCGAGGCAAACCAAAACTGTAAATTTAATTTTTGAGTCAAAATTCAAACAAATTTTACCTTTGAAAATTCACAAACGAAATATGGCCATGCAGAAACAGTGGTTGAATCCGTGTCCATCCGGTCAAATTCCTCACCAAATTTGCCTGATCAATTTTGCCCATTTGAAATCGATTTTTGGTCAGATTCAGATGGGCAACATGAAAACCATTTTGGGTGCAAAGATCATAGGCGATGGCATTGGTGAATGTGGTGGAACCAGTTTTTGGGATCTATAAAATATTTCGAATTTAACGAAGAAAATTAATAAAAATTTACCCGATTATAAAAAATAATTTGGCCTTCAGATTTGCTTGAATTTGTCGGGTATAAATTGAAATAAATTAACAAATAAACAATGGCACATATGAACAGTGTTAAGATGGCCAATATTCGAAATAAGCCATGGATTCTGGGCATTTACTTGGACAGAAAAAAAAATGATCAAATTGAATATTAAAATAATATTTAATGAATTAAAAACAAAAATAATTGGTGAAAATTTTAAATAAAAAACAAATTTATTCAAGCAATAATAAAAATGCAACAATTAATTTATTTAATCCTTTTCACCCGTGCGCTCAATCCACTTGATCTGCCTCTATTCTTCTTAACCGCCTCGAAATCGGCATCGGAAAAAATGGATTTGGATTCTGGCTTCTTTTTGGGTCGACCATGAAGAATTACTGAAATTAAAATTACTTTTAAAAAATAATTTAATAAAAAATACATTTTGCATTCCTTCGATCCTGACGAAATTTTTGCCTCCATTTTATCTCTTTATCCTCCTTGCTGAGAATGTCGTCGGGAATTAACCTTTTTGCAATTCGTTCTTCGCGCAATTTTTGCTCTAAACGCAAATATTCATGGAAAGATGCTTTTGCGGTTTTCGACGATGTTTTTAGCTGATCATTTGCAATGTTTTTCGTTGAATTGTCATCCTGCTGCCCCTCATCTTCCTCTATTAAGCTTTCAGAACTGTCACTTTCATCATCATTATCGCTTTCATTCATTTGCTGGGCAATTTTCTTTTTTAGATTGTCGTCCATTCTCTGCAATTTAAAAGGAAATTTTCTGTTTATAATGCTTTAAAAATTTTATATAAAATGTATAAAAAATTTATGCTTAAAGAAAGCCTCCAATCTTCATAAATTTGCTTTTTTTCAAAAAAGCAAAAACAAAAAATCGATGAATTAATTAATTTATTGGATGTAATGTCATTTTGGGATCAAATGTCTTGAGGTTTTTTTCGGGTCCCAAATCCCAACTCCCAATCCGCAATCCCGATTCTCGATCTCGACCGACCTTGTCTTCGGCATCGGCGACCTGCAAATACCGATTGTTGACTCTAAATATCCTTCTCGATTGTATTTGACAACTAAAATATGAACATAATTCTGTAAACTTTTTAATATGAAATCAATTTTCATTCGTGCTTTAGAGAAATTCATAAAAAAATTGAGGTTTATTTTTAATGATTTTTCAGATATTTCCAATTTCAAATCGTTCAAATTCACTTAATAAATCTTCATACTCACAATAAGTAACCAATAATAATTAAAACAACTGCCCCTCTGCCTCTATAATGCGTACAAATTCAATGGCACCTCCAAATTCTTCACCACTTTTTGTCAATAAACTGAAAAATGCTGCCCATTCTTCTATGTCTGCACCCTCAATCATGGACAATATTGATAAACAATCAAATCCAACAAGTTCGTCGGCATCTACAATAACCGATCAAAATTCAATGGCGATCGCAGCCAATCATTCGGCCAAGTTCGGCACCGGAATTTCCGACGAACAAATGATGGCACTGGGCCTTGGCGACTATGTCCAATGCACAATGGTATCAGGGGAACAAATTACCGGTGAAATATTGAGCATTGATGATCGAACTAGTGTTTTGGTGCTGCGAGAATCGCAACGACCCGGCAAACCGATGGCCAGTCTCCATTTTATCAATTCCAACCGACTCAAATTGGTATAAATTTATAATTTAAAAAAATATGAGGTATTGCTATTTAAAGGATATAATTTTATAAATTTAACCAATTGAATTTGCATAAAATTCGACAGGTAGTTGCTAAAAATGAAAAATTCCTACAAATATTTAACATAAATTCTATAAATATTATAGAAAGTTAATATAATTTCCTAATTTTAAAGTTCAAAAAATTGGCAACTAATTCGCCGAGAAGAAACTATAGCAATTCCATGCTGAATTTGCCATTCACTTCCAAACAAGAGGCAGATGAACGGTTGGCTCTGGCCGAATTTAAAAAGAACAAATTGTGGATCGACGACAAACTGATTAATGAACAAGGCCAAAGGACGTTCATTGAACTGAAAAGAATGTTTGGCTAAAAATTCATTCAATAAAATAAAAAAAATTTTAGATTTGATGACGTCATTTGGGATGGTGCTGACATTTTAAGTGGGTTTTTATTATAAAACATGCCTAAAATGTGAAATTTTAGTTCTAAAATGTGTTCGCGTTCAAAATCCATACGATGATTCGGCAACGGAATCAATGGACACGAGGGATTCCTCAATGAATACGCTGGCACGAATCCGAAAAATTGTAAGCTTTAATCTATTAAAATTAATTTTTTAAATAATTTTTTAGATTAAGTATTTCTATATTACAAAAATCATTAATAAATTATTTTTAGTTGCAAAGGCATCGTTCACGCAGTCCCGCAACCACTTCATCCACCGCCTCAATCTCTGTTGATGATATTGCCGTGAATAATAAAGGGTGAAAAGATGGAGGGAAAAGTCAATAGCACGATTCTTCTTCGTATCCATTCCCCATCCTCCTAATATTAACTGCCATTTTATACGTGTTGATATTCTTCTCACCACCCTTTTTTCATAACCCTTATGCCCTTCCCCATCTTTCTTATAATTTATATTCTGGCATAATTTTTTTCATGTTCATTTTCAAATGGCTTTATAAATTTTTATCAAAATGGAAATGTTAGGCAGTAATAATAAAATTTGGAGCATTTTTTAAGATCGTTTTTTCAATTTTTGCATTATCCTCTTCACAATTTCCACTGGGATTGGGATTACCTGCAAAAATGAATTTTAATTGATTCCCAATATTTAATAAATTTCATACATATGTGTGATTGTGTTGGGCAGAAATGCGTATCAATGTTTGCAAATAACGCAAATGCAATGACACTTTGTTGCCGGAAACAACATTGGCTGCTTGCACCAATTGTCTGAAATAAAATCATTTTGGGAAGGGATTGTAAAAATGTGATTTCCCATTTATAATTGTGAATGATTTTGTAATTGTAATTCAATTTTAATTGTAATTGTGAATTGTATGTAATTGGGATTTGTAATTGTAATTGCGTGTCAATATGTCAATAATGCCTAGGTAAAGTTCTTTCCTCTCCATCCTACTGACCCCCAATTTTACCTAATCACTCCGCTACAGTCTTTCAATCAAATATTGCCTGAATCCACATTTATAAACGCCTTTTTTACCTTCCCAATGGTCTTTTTTGTGTTTTAACTTTTAATATAAGTATTTTCGCCCAATTGATAAATAATAATTTAAAGTTGATTAACTTCTTCTAATCACATTTATTGGGCCACTGTGAGGGTTTAGACTTACGGGTTACGGCGAATGCCCAGGGTGAAAGCCTAGGCCCAGTTCTCGCCTCAAAATACTTTAGCCCTAGTTTAAGACTAATATTGCGAATTGTAATTGTAACTTTTATCTAAGATCATTCCATGAAAAGCTTGAATGTTTTACGCATATTTTTTGTTTCGCCTGTTTCTGACTGACCTACTCGCACTCCGTTCCCCATCCGCAGCAATTACATTGGCACGTGCATCACGGGCTGCCTCTGCTTCTGCGGCCATTGACTAATTTAAATTGTGATTTTTTATTTTAATCATTTTCCTTTTTTCTACCTTCATCAATTGTTGCGGCAATCGAATGTCTTTGATTTCGACCCTCTCAACTTTTACACCTGCATTTTTGAGGGAATTATTAAATTGGAATTTTGCCAAACCCCATGGATCGGTCCCATCGTCAAGAACTTTTTCCGTAATCTACAAAAATTTTGAAGGATAATTTAAAGAATTGGCTACAAAATTCTTACGCTGGATATGACGTCTCTTTCCATCAAAATTTCACTCAATGTTTTTGTGCCGAGTACATTCCGAAGAGTTCTAAAAGGGAAAATTAGACAAAAGAATTGTTTTCTCCTACGTTTGGGCCAACAATTTTGTACTGAATTGAGCATCGTTGACACTGAAAAATTCATCCAATTGAGTTTATTCCCCTATTTCCTAAATATTTTACTTGGTCACAGAAATGACTGGATTCTGGAGGAATAAAATTTAAAATAATTCTCAAAAAAATAAATTAACCGAAATACGAAAGTAAATGACGGCTTCAACGGAAACGGTGACTGAATCGCGTGAGAGAATTTCCTGAGGCGGAACATCAAAAGAGAGCACTCGAAGGTCGACCATTTTGTAGGTATCAATGCAAGGCATTATGAAGAACATCTATTTTACAGGGAAAATTAAATTTAATCACATTTTATTCCAATTTTAAAGTATTCAAAAAGATAAGAAAATTTAACAGCATTTTCCATAGTAGGGAATTGATGAGCCCTGCGGCTATGAATTATATTAAAACTGGAACTTTTCCATTGAAATTGGACTTGAATATTTCGTTGTAAATTGGTTCTTAAAAAATATTAAAAAGAAATTCAAAAATCAAAAACGTTAAAGCTTTTCGGTTTTGAACCTTTTTTGAGGAAGATTTGCCCAAATAAATGAATTATAAAAAAATTTACCCCCGGTCCTTTGGTACCCCTTTTGATAAGCCGACCCAGGCGGAAAACAACGGCCCTCTCATATTCCCTTAAAAATATGTAAATTAAAAATTAATTTGGAACATTTTTACTTTGAAACTCGAAGGCAAAATGGAATACAAAATGGGAAGGTCAAAACGAGAAGGAGCACAGACAGGATGAATAGGCATTTTGAAATGATTGGCACTTGGCGATTGAGCTAAATTAAATTAAAATTTAAAGGAAATGTTCGATGGGTGGGAGGCACCTTATCATCGTCGAGCAAATGCCTGGTCCGGATTAGCCAGCTTTGGGAACGTGCACGGATTGGAATCTTCTCGACGGTGTCCTGGAAAATTTTCAAAATTGAACAATGTTTTCAAATTTCTTTTATTTTTGGTATTTTATTAGGGGAAAAGTTAATAGGCTATATTTACCATTTGAACGCAGATTGAAAAGGCTTATAAATACAAAAAATGCATAAATTAATTAATTAATTAATTGAGAATTAATTATAATAAAGATGAGCAATTCCTGAGGCAATTTAATTTATTCAATTTTGATGAGAAGAATAAAATAGGAAGACAGAGATGGAATTGGCAGAAATGGAGGAGGGGAAAAATTCGAGAAAAATTTGTTCCAATATGTGGAATTTGAATGAAATATGAAATAGATTGGGGGCATTGAAATTGAGGATTTGGATTTGGACTTGGGGGAGAATTGGTTGCATGGGAAAAAGTGTAGGAAAGTGAAAAAGGGGCATCAATGGCCGGGCGGACCAAAATGGGCAAGAATAAACAAAAAAAATAATTACTTGGAGCAAAAATGTGGACGGGAGAGGATGATGGCCGGACAAGTGCCGAGAAAGAAATGGCCATGGCCCCGTAAAATGCTTCCATTTGTGGTGGGGAAAATGGCCCCGGCGGAGAATTGCGAGGGCACTCTATGGGCGAGGGTGTAAATTCCTAAAATGAGCAAAATGGCCGTGAAGAATGTGAAAGGGAATCGGTTGCAAAGGAATGCCGACTTCATTGGTGGCATTCCATTTTCTCGGGCTATTTCAAAGAGGGGTGGAAAAGTGTTAAAATTGAAATGAATATCCCAAGCCAACTTGGATCCGGGTCGCGCCATTTATAATAATTCATCAAAGACGGAATCAATAATAATAATTTTAGTATCAAATTAAAGTGAAGACTTTTGACTATCTAATAATATTAATTTTATTTAAATTGGTTTGGAATTGATTGAGTTATGCCCAAAAATTAATCAAAACTTTGCTAATCTATAGTAGGACTTTAAAAATGTTTTAAGGGGTAATCCAATAATCATTAATCAATTTAAATTAAATGAATATCATTTAATAGCCAATAGTCTGCTCTTTAAATTGATACTAAAATCATCAAAATTGGTTCAGTCCTTAATGGGTTTTATTATAAATGGCGACAAGTTGGGCTTGGTTCTCTATTGGGATGGAATTGGAATGCATGGAGAAAGAAGTGACAGATGGCTAAATTACTGTGCGCAATAATTTCGACAAAAATTCAATTAGCCAAATTTCTATCCACATAACGAACAAAATCCTATTAGTCCTAATCTAGAGCTAGAGTGATTTGGGGCGAGAGCTGGGCCTAGGTCCACACCCTGGGCATTCGCCTTATAGGCCTAATAAGCCACCAGTGGCCCAATGAATGGGATAGGGATTAGAGGCGGATGAATTTTAATTATTCTTTATTTGTGCGGAAAAATGTCATAAAAATTTTAAAGGTAAAAAACATTAGGAGAAGAAAAGGGTGGGCTTAAAAAAGCAGTGCTTGGGGCAATATTTGATTGATAGGATTATGAAGCGATTAAGCAAAAGTTGGGGTGGGGTACAGTAGGGCAAATAGGAAAGGATTCTTAGGCATTGTTGGCATTGACAAACAAACCCGCTTATGCGGTGAAGGTTCGCCACGGGTCAAACCCAGTTCATAGGCCGTTGGTGGTGCCAATCTCGAAGGATCATAGCTCAATGCTTGCGCTCGAATTGGTGTACTCGGCGGCGGGGTGCCCGGCAAAAATGACGACGGTAATTGAAGGCAATTTGGCGAAGAAACAGACAATGAGTCCCCTTCAGCAGCAGCGTTGTTTCTTTCCTCCTCCAAACTGACACTTTGGTCCAATGCCCGTAGGCGGCGTCGACGTTGGGACAACCTCATTTGTGCCGGCCAATGGAAATGAACATGGGGACTGGCACTAGCCGTTGGACTATGCGAAAAATTCAGCGAATATTGTGACAGTGGGGTGGTCGGTGAGGTGGGCAACGATGGGGAGGTTGGTGGTTGTGATGGCGGTTGATCGGCCATTTTTTGTGGATTGGATTTGTGGATTTTATACAACAATAAATTTCTGGATTTTTTTTTTTTGAAATTTTTACAATGGAAATGGATTTTTGGTGGGAGGAATTTCAGGCTTAGTTGGCCATTGTGGCCCAGAGAGGGATCGATGGCCCATCGATCCCGATTATTTGAAAGGCTGATTAATGAGCCAAAATGGCAGCCAATTAATCAAATTGGGAGTGAGGAAATAAATAAAACAGTTGTTTCAGTGTTGAATTAAAAATATGAGAGAGGAAAAAGGAAAAGGATGGATAAACAAGGAATTAAGATAAATAATAGAAAAAGTGTGCGGTTTTTTGCCAAGCATATAACTTTTTGCTTTACTTAAGTTTAAACCAATTTTGGTTTAATGGTTCAAAACTAAGTTAGAATTAGGTTAAACCAAACCAAAACGTAATTTAAATGATGCATCTTGACAATATCTATCGATTGAATAAAACCCACTAAACCTTTATAAGCTCTTGGAAAAAACCCTTTCCATTAAATGAGGAGGAAAAAAGGATGGATAAATAAAAAAAAAATAAAAATAATAGAAAAAAAGGCCCGCATTCCCCTAAATGTTTCCAATAGTTGGCGGATTTATGCCTGAATTGCCGGATCAAAAGCAATTTTATGGCGCATTGTGTGTTCTCCACCGCTGCTCAAAGTGGATGGAATTCGCATAATCACTGGCGAAAAGATGGGTGCCGGTTGTTGGCATTGCCGTTGTTCCAATTGAGTGGAATGAATTATCATTGGCCGAAAGTGGTGATGACGAATTGTGGCCGCCGTCGAGGGCGATTCAGAACGACGACCGAACAGAGGCGGCGTTTTCCGAAATCCTCCGGATCCGGAACCACCACTCATTTTTAAAAAATAGATTTTTCTGCTGTAATTTTGACCCTAATTAAAGTGAATTTTCCATAAAATAGTAGGAATTAAATTTGTTTTTCCTATTCAAATTTGGCTCTAACGGAAAGGGCAGAGCCTCAAATTGGAAGGCAGCAAAACGGCCTCATATTTTTTTGAATTTTTAAGGTCGTAAAATGTGCGGCTGCTGTCCTATGTCGTCGACCGCGTAAATTATCCTTCTCATTTTTGGCTCCCGAACAAAATGTGTGCGGTGGATGGTTGGATTTATGGCCCATTGACTTTGGCCAAAAGAGCAGTCGGCGATGACGGCTTACGGCGACAACGATGGGAGTTGATGTGAAAGAAAATTTTGGGTGGAAGGCGATGAAGGGTGGAGGAGTGAAATTGACCGGAGGGAAAATGTGGGGGGACAAAACAACAAC
Source organism: Pratylenchus scribneri (assembly GCA_030063045.1). NCBI lineage: Eukaryota > Metazoa > Nematoda > Chromadorea > Rhabditida > Pratylenchidae > Pratylenchus > Pratylenchus scribneri. Next base: position 951,878 of record JAQSEB010000020.1, on the reverse strand, counting down.
AGGTGAGCATTTTTGTTGGATGGAAGCATATAATTTTAAAGTGAGAAGTTTGGGGGGGGGGGAATATGGAAGAGGGATTAGGGATATCATTCACCTTTCAACAGGGATGGATTGAATTTTTGCTGATTGAGTCGGTGAATTATGATTTAAAGCCCTCTGAAAGCTTTCTATGCTTTCCTCACATATAGTCGTTTTTGAATGACAGACAAAAGTGAAATAAATCTTTAGGCAGAATTTTAGCTTTAGGCGGGGATGAGGAGGAAATTGGTCAAAAGTGAAAGTGAGCCAAGTGAAATTGTGAATTGTAATTGTGAATTGTAATTGCTAATTTTAATTGCGTGTCAATGCCAACATGCCTAAAGGCCTTTCCTATTGCCCTACTGTATCCCCATTTTTTGGTTAAATTGTTCCATCATACTATCAATCAAATACTGCCCCAAGCTGCCTTTTTAAAACCACCCTTTTTCCCCTCCAATTATGCTTTTTTGCCTTTCACATTTTTATCACATTTTTCCCTCGCAATTAATAAAAAATAATTTAGTCGAGTTCCATTAATCCCTATCCTTTGGGCCAATGAGAGGTTTAGGCCGCCGGCGTAAGATTTTTAGCCAAGATTAGGACTAATACCCCTTTCTAATAAAGCCACTACTCGAATAATAGCCCTCTTTGAAAGAGGTCTCTGAAAAATAATAGCCCCGAGGCCACTGTCAGGAAACGTGAAAAATCATCCATACCAATCTGCTGGATGAATTCTCGCTCTGTGCTGGCACCTGCAAATTGTGCATCCGAATTCTGCTCATCAAATTTTGGCGACTCATCATTTGGCCATGAAATGGGAGAAGAATTGGTGGGGCCGTTGTTTCCGGTACGAACAAGGACATTATTTTTGGGTATAAGCGAATGATTCAAATTAATAGTTTGGCTGAATTTTGGTTGAATTTCTCAGTTATATAAAGAATTTAGGACAAAAATTTATAAAACCTCCCCAAATTGGCAAAAAAAAAGCCCGTGGAACTTGGGCCTATTTTGGGAATTGTGATGGGACAAATAAGTTGGACAATGTAAAAATGGATGAATGGATGTGCCCTAATGCCAATTTTCCTCTTGAAACAAGTTCACAAGAGGGTCGTCGTCCAACAATAATATTGGAATTGGGGAGGACCAAAAACGGAGGGGAAGATGCATTTTTTGGATGAAATTGGATGGTCTAGAAGGCTTTCGCGGGCAAAGTTGTGCCGATTATGAACGACTCCCAAGGGAAACTTTGGGAGCGTGCCCTCAAGCGATGGAGAAGAACCACTTTTTAGAAATGCCATTCAAACTCGAGACTCAACTGGACTCTGATGTGAGTCGTGGGGGAATGGGGAGAGGATGGAAATAATATTAAATTTTTTGTTACATTTTTTTTGGAATTTGTGGGGAAATTTTTAATAAAAATATTAAATAAAATATTTATTCGAAATAAAAAAAAACATCTAATATAAAATGAACAAAACAATAAAACAATGTGTAAAATCAGTCAGCAAACACCCTTTCCCGGCTCCATACTCAAATCCACTTCATCTAATTTGTCCTCCCGAGTGTGTTGGAATGCGAATGGCTGCGTCATCAAATTCGGATCGTTCAGATGAGTGTGCGGAATGCAGTCGGGCTCCACAAAGCCAATACCATTCTCCTTGAGTGCTTTCAGGAATGAAAGTTTCTGAAAAATTAAAAATTTATTATAAATTATTTGTAAGATTAGCACTTTTTAGATCCAGTTTATTTTTGGTTGAATGATTAACAATTAGAAATGTAATGTAAAATAATAAAAAAAAGTCAGTGTTTCCATCTCCTTATCTGTCGAAATCGAAACCCGAGCTAGTATTTTAGGGGTAGCTTAGGGTTAAATTTACGTTGGATTAAGGTTTATAAAGAAGATTTAACCAGGAAATTAAAAACGACATTTTTAGCTTAGTGGGTTGATCTTTTTTAAATTTAGGTCCCAGGTTCGAATTCGAATCCGATTGGAGGTAAATATTTTTTTCCGGGTTTGTTTCTAATTTTAATGCATTTTTATACATTTTTCTATACATTTCTAACCGAAAAGGAGTAATTAGAGTAAAAAAAATGACCCAAAATAAACTAGTACTGCCAAGTATTTATTAAAATTTACCCGTTGGCTGGTGTCTTCCTGTTCCTCATCCGTTGCAATGCCCGAGACTAAATTATTTATTCCGGCCATTCTGCATCGCAGAGCCAAAAGACGACCAATATTGTAGGCGGCAGACACATCCACTGAACTAAAATGTGAATTTTTTTATCAATTTATTTTCATTTAAATTTTTTCACCTGTGAAGTTGATTTTTGACGGTTTTTTCATTGGTTGAGGCCTCCAAAACAACGCCATCCTCATAATGGTGCAGTGGCTATGGTGGCACCTTTTGATGTTTGAAATTCCACTCTTAAAAATTAAATTGAATTATTATTTTTATTTGTTTTGATACTTTTGATAATTTAAGAATTAAATCCTAATAATTGGACGTAAATAAGAAAAAACCTGTAAATTGAATTTCGAATTGCTCGATTCTTCTCCAGGTCCCACCCGTCCGGCTTCCGTTGCAGCCGCAAATGCTCCATGTTCCTTGGATTTCTGTTCACAAAACGTTGTAAATATTTGACCGCACTCATCGCTTAAAATTTCAAAAATTGTGTGGAATGAAAATTGATAGGAAAATAAATAAATGAATAATTATTAATTACATATTTTTAATTTAATTGATTTAAAAAGCAAAATTTTATCAATTTAAATTAGGTAGAAGATATCGGATAGATAAAAAATAAATCAAAACACGTATTTCTTCAATATTTATTGTTGTTGTTCATCCTCCTCATACTCGTCCATCAACATTAATTCGTCTTCTCCATCATCATTATTATCATTGTTTGTTGAGGAGTTATTCTCAGGTTCAGGCATTTCACGTCGTTCTATAAATTAAAATATTTGCTTTTTTATTCATTATAAAAAACGAACTTTTCGGGACCACGCCAATGCACTCAACACCATCGTCCGAATCGTCGTTTGAATCGTCAAATTGGATGGTAGAGTCATGTTGCCGCAAATTGGTGTTCGCTTCGGAAAAAGTAGCCCGTTGATTGGCATCCATTGCACCGGCACCGGATGATGAAGATGGTTGTTGTTCCTGTCGAGGAGACTGTGGACGGTAGTGGTGTGAAGCTCGCATTGGTGGTGAGTAGAAATAATCAGGCGAAGTGGATGGTCGATTTTGGTTGAAATTTTGGCCAAAATTATTCAGCATTGCTTGAAGACGGGACACAAATGATGATCCTCCTCCTCTCTCATTCCCACCAACATCTCCATTTGGGCGGTCTTGGGTGGTAGCGGAAGTGCTCGGTTGTTGTTGAAAATGGTTCAGTCTGGAAAATATTCTTTAATTAAAATATTGCCAAAAATTATTCCAAAACTTACAACAAATTATTGTTGATGGCCGTTGGTTGTTCATTTTGAGCCCATCGCCGTCGATTTTGTGCACCACCTCCACTCTCGCCTATCACTTCCACGTCCGAATTGCTGTTCAAAAAGAGTACATCATCGTCCTCCGGGATGAAAGCGCCAACATAATTTGTGCGTCTTTGCCTTAAACACATTCAAAATTATTTTTAATTTGCATAAATTGAACGAACGTGTACTCCGAATTCTGGTCATAAACATGCATTGTTTGGCCGGCTGAAGCATAATGCAACAAATTGTTCACAAATTGATGCGGATTCTCAATGCCTTTTTTGGTGAGGAATGTGACGATGCCTTGGCGCTTGATCTTCCCAGTAAAATAGTCGAGCAGTCGGTCCAAATAGGTGCCAATGTCCAGTGCTTCCTTAATTCGAAAAATGATTAAATTTTAAATTAATAAGAATTGCTAACTAACTTTTCTGGTCAACGCCGTCACCTCGCGAACAATAAATGGCATAATGTGAGAGCGGACTGCTTCCTAAATAAAGCTAAGAGTAATTTTCTGTTAAAAAATGGACTAACCCGATGATTTTGTATATATTCCTTATTGAAGGAGACATTGAACATTGGAGGAGATATGGAGTTGGGCATCAAATTCTTTTTGTAGATAATTCGTCGAAAGGCCGGCTCATTGAACAAGGTTGCTCTTTAAAAAATTTTTATTTAGAAATAAAGCAATTCCAAGCCTGGAAACTCCTTGGTTGATGCTATTCAACAAATGTTTGTATTCGTTCAGCTCCAAGTCAATTTCCTCAATTGCTCGACGATAGATGGACTCACTAAAATAAGTTTTCATATTGTTAAAATTTGATCAGTTTTAAACCTTGCAAATGTGGTGATAGAATGGCTTCGCAAACTGTGCAATTCGCCCATCAAGTTTTTGGCAACTTGGATGATGGCGTGTTTTTCCACATCCGGAGCCCGGGCTGCCGAAACCTTCATTATTTGGTCAAATTCGTGCTCACTTCGCAATTCAATAACATTTTCGCTGAAAACGTTGATTTGTTTATTTATACTGATCAATGTTTAAGATACATTTTTCCATTGGTTTCCCATGTTGGCAAGAATGCAGTCCCGTCCTTGAGTTGATGTTTGACAAATTGAAGTGAGCATTTACACAACGGGCATTCCGGTTTTAATCTAAAAGATTAGATTTACTTTTGCTTAAATAAAACAAATTCAAAAAACCTTGTCCATTCAATTATGCACTCAAAGCAGAAAATGTGTGCGCAATTGTCCAAAACAGTCGGATCGTTCCAAACATGCAAACAAATTGGGCAAATTCGATCCTCCTTCAGTTTTTCCTCTTTGTCAGCGTCCATTTTTTGAGAAATTTGCTTGCTACTTCCTAAAATATTGTTATGCAATAATAATGAATGAGTGATGAAATTTAATTTCGAAATTTTTAATGAAATCCATCATATAAATAAATTTGATCGAATATTTTATGGAATTTATTTTTATTCATTATTAAAATAATATCAATTAAAATTAAGACGGGCGAATATTTGGAAGATAAAGAAATTAAATTATGGATGGATCTTTGGACTTTAGGTCTGAGGCATTGATATATAAATCAATAATAGGAATGTTTGAATGGGGGGAGGAATAAGGAGATAGGCGAAGAGAATTACATTTAAATTAAATTGAGAATTGTATTTAAATTTTAAAATAATAATAAATTAAAGAGAAGAATAGGTATGTGGATGGAGAGGTCAAAGTCAAATAACAATGGGAATAGGAGGGTGGGGGATTGGGTGGAGAGAGAATCGGAAGAGAAGTCAACAAGAATTATTCGCCGGTCGCTTCTTCACTCATCTAGGCATTCACGCGGTATTCAGCAATCCAGCATTCGGTGCCCGACTGGTCATAGAAACTGACTCGCTCGTTGAGATGTTGCATTTGAACGTGCGGATTCTCGCGTTTGAGTTCATCACTAAAATTTTGATTGAATTTATATAAATTAATAAAAAAAAAACTCACATGTTTGAGTTGTACAGATTGCGTCCACGCTTGGCATACATTGAGGCGATGTAAACCGGTGCCGGCAGCGAAATGGGCGAGAAGATGATCTGATGGACAAAGCACAGTTCAAGGGTCATTTGCTCCAGAGTGCGCAAGTCCTGTCCCCATTCATCGAAGATGACCGTGTATTTCGGTGTACGGGCGGTGCCCTGAAATTATTTTTATTTATCTCGAATGTAAATTCAAAAGTAAAACCTGAAGTGCACGATGCGAATTGAGGAAAAACTCGGCATAGACTGGATGAACGGCCCCGGAATCGATGACCACACCTGGCTTCAGATTTTGATCCGGCGCTTTGGCCCGACCGTCAATGTTCTCTTGGAAGAAGCGCAAATTTTGAAGTTTGTTGCAGACGATGAATGTCAGCGTGGCATTGCAATTGTTTGCACGGAGGGCGGCTTTCAGCATTGGAATTTCGTATTTGAGAAGCTGAATTTTGTTTGATTTAATTTTATTTTTGCATCAAATCTTACATGAGGATATTGCCCTTCGCTGCAGTCATTCCGGTAGATAACCACTTGTTTCGGCATATTCCCATCGCGTGTGCCACTGAAGTAGTGAAGGCAGCGCTGGACAATCGTATCAATCACATTGACCTTTTCCTCACGGCGAGCCTGTTGGAAGACGAAATCGCCCACAAAATCGAACGGTGTGCGAGTTGGTCCAACATTGGCAGCAAACTAAAATTGAATTGTTATTAGGTAAGTACTTTTGAAAGATAAACTTACTCCACAAACAGTAGGCGGACCAACAACCCAAGAACCAGGAGGCAAATTCGGATTTTCCTCGCGGTCAGCATCGCCAGCAATGCCAAAACCGCCGGCCGGATGATTTGACGAGAATCCAATGATCAAAGTTGTTGGATCATTCGCAATACTGAAATTTCAAAGATTAAAACTATAAAAATATAAAAATGTGTACCGGGAACGCAAAATGAAATTGAGGCCTCCAAGTTTGATATTAGTCTTATTGAGGATGTTGTCCATGGTCAGGCGTTGATTTTTCTGGATGACATTGCGAGCCGTTCCCATTTTGACGCATTGAGTGATGATCTAAAAATACTTTTAAGTAAATTGAAAATTATTGAAAGAATAAACCATATAACGACGTTCCAAAGCCTTGATAGTATGATGCGCATCATCGTCTGCGTCCGCATGGAAACAAAGCATGAAGGCAACATTTTGTTCAGCTGCACTCTGGAAGCATCGCTCCATATCCTGCAATTTTTCATAAATTTTAATTATCCATTATTCAATCCTAAAACTTACGCCCTGTTGTTGAACAATTTGCTTTTGCCATGGATCGCCCAACACAATGCCACGATTATTCGCCATCTCTTTGTACATTCGAAGGAATTGGCTAAAAACGAAAATTATTATTTTGAATTAATTGTTTAATTACTCTAAATCTCCCATATTCATTCGTTGTTGATTGGATGAAAAGGCGTAAACTGCCCAGCCATATTCGCCGCCAGCCGTAATAAGTTGCTCAGGTTGGAAGAATTTATTGGCCCGCCATTGTGCATTATCCGTTCGCGGCTTCTCTGTTGAATTCCCAGATTGAATTTCAGGGAGTGGCATTGTCATTGCATTCTAAAAATTGATTATAAATGTTCTTGTTTTTAATATTAAACTAACCACTGTCATAGGCGTTCGCGACACATTGATACCAGCTTCCTTCAGATAACGATTGCTGCCGTTGTCGTCCCAGAGGTGAAGTGAGCGGGCGATTTTGTTGACTTGCTCCTTGAGAATGGCCGGAGGAACTGCGCATTTCTGAAAATTAGTTGTTTTTACTTAATAGTCAATGAATTAAATTGAGCTTACCCTAATCGCCTGGGCAGTCATTGTCGGCATTTGCTGGGTGGTCTTAACACGTTGATTATCGCAAACAACCAAAACTTCCATTGGGAAATAATTCTTTTGCGGCTTGCCATCAGGTCCCTTAGTCTCAGTAACCACCAAAGGCATATCCGGCAATCTAAAAATGGGTATTAAAAAGTTAACAAAAAATTATTCTTACTCCAAAACGTGATTGTATTTGACGCGAAAATATTCGGCGACAGTGACGTTTCGTCCTTCGCCAGTAGTCTTGTCCACCAAGAGGAATTTCTTTTGATTGGCATTCTCCGGGTCGAATCCTTTGACTGGGAAGACTTGACGGTTTTGCGTGTTGTGTTGCGTTTCAACCATAAGACCTAAAAAATACATTAATGATTTAAATTGAATTCCAAAAAAACCTTTCAGGTAACGTTCCAAGAATTCAATCTGTTGATTGACCGACATATTCTTATGCTTCACCGAATCGATCATCGCTCTGACTTTGACGCTGAGCAAATCATTATTGTGGAATGGTGTCTTCTTCGCTGCAATTTGTTTTATCAAAACCAATATAAACATTTTAAAGCATACGTTGCACAACGACCGCAGTAACTCCGTTGATGCGGCTATCCGGGAATTGCGTTGGATCACCTTGCACCGTGTGAATTGCTTTCTGACAGCCAATGCCCAAGTAGCTTTGATTTTCCGGAAATTCGCACATGTCATTCTCTTGGAAGCCAAAGTTCAGCGGTTCATAGAGGTAGCTGCTGCCAGTGCCGAAATGAACGTGCTCATCACTTTAAGAAGAACAATTAAAAGAAAAGACTTTTTTGTAACTTACACTCGGAAGAAAACTTCTTGACTGGTGGCAATGTCGAGGAATTGAGCCAAATCACGGTTGACAAACATCAGTTCACTCTGCTGGCGAACCACGGTGTCCAAATTCTTCTCAATGTTGTCCGTGGGAGTGAAGATCAGGCGAATCTCCTTGAGTTTGTAGCGGCCAAACAATTCAGAACGGACAAGTTGTTCGGGCTGGAATGCGTAGCTGGAGCGCTCCTTCTGAAATTTTAAAGAATTAATATTTGAGAGATAATATAAAATCAAAAACCGGATTGGTCGTCTTGAAAGGATGCAAAGTGTACATGATTGATTGCAAATCGTTGTACATGCAACCCAGTTGATTGGCAATATCCCCATGAATCGTCATGAATGACTCGATCACATCGCGGCAACGAAAACGACGATCGGCTTGAGTGAAGCTGAATAAGTTTGTGAGAATGTTAAAGCAAAACCCAGACTTACTCATCCTTGAATTTCTTGGTGAACATCACCTCGCGGTTACTTTGCTTGATTCCAACAATGCTCACATCATAGCGGTACACCGTGATTTGTTGATCGCGGAACTGGGCCTGATAAGCATTGGTGATCAATCGCATGTTTCCTCCACCAACAACACCCTTGCGTTGAGCCATGATTGGGTCACCGAATGGAACCTTAAAGAATAGAAAAGTTAAATTTAAAATCAATTAAAATTACATTTTTGTTTCGGAGATATTCCTCAGCCTCATGTTGAATTTTCTTTGACATGCGCAGAGCAGGATCCGAAGAGCCACTCTTGACCGACTTTTTGTCATCTCCTTGTTGAGATCCGTGTTGAGACATTGTAATGTTGTCTTGATTCGTTGATTGATAGCAATAAATAAAATTCAAAATAAATCAATTGATTGATATGAGTTTTATTCGCTGGAAAGATTTAATTTCATGAAAATGTTTGCATTGTGTTTTTGAGAAACCTCAAGTTTTTATTACCCAAAAAACCTTTTTTAATATCCGAAAAAACAAAGGATGGGTTATCCCGATGGAAATGAAAATGTAGAACTACTTATTATTGATACAAAAATGATGATGAATGATGATGAAGGAGAGGTTAAGTCTATGGAGTATGGAACAAGGTTTGATCGCTAAATTTTAGCTGTGGCTAAAATGAAAAGTGAAGAAATGATTAATGATTAAAATGATGAATGCAATGATGAATGGAATTGGAATGATGAATGAATGAAGCCGAAGATTGAAGGTAAGTTAAGTAAATGCTAGGCCTATGTGATGGATGACCCCGGAGGGAAATAAATTAAATGAAGAATGACGATTGTTGCAAATGAAGAACGAATGAAAATGAAGAATGAACGAGGGAAGAAGAAAAATGAAGAAAAATTTTCTCTATCTCTGCATGTGAACTATTTCTCAAAGTTTCGAAGCGAATTTGGATCCAAATCAATCGATAGTACCGTAGTTCTATGATTTCTATTTTATGTAAGAAAACAAAAAAAGAAATACTGCTAAACAGACATGTAGAGTGGTGAGAGAGAAGGATAACAATGCCAAAGAGAACAAAAAATAGGTAGTCAGTCTTGGGTCTTGGCTCGTGATTTGTTTGTGCATCGTGCTTGTTGTTGATGGATGGATGGATGGATGGATAGGAAGATCAATCAAAAATTAAAATTTTAGGATTTTTATTAGTTTAATAATGATTATTTTGGCCATCCATGGAGGTTGCGGCACATTCAACGAACAAATTGAAAAATCATGTTCATCTGCATTGAAATACACGATCAAAAAAGGTGGAAAACAAGAGGAGGAGAGCCAGCTTGTTCAGGCAATAATGGTTTTTTACAAAAAATAAAATTAAAACTAATTTAAAAATTTAATAAAGTCAGGAGTTGGAGAAATGTCCGAGCTTAAACTGTGGGATTGGCTCGAACTTAACGGAACTAGGCACTGTGGAATGCGAAGCCGCTTTCATTTGCTCAACAAATTTGGCATTTGGCGCCATTGCCTCAGTAAGCAAAGTAAAAGTTTGTAAAATCGAATATAATTATTTTAGGTCACAAATTGTGCCCATCCAATTTATGCTGCAGCCAAATTGGCCGAGTCCCATCACCATCAACATTCCGCTGAATTGATCGAACCAATGATTTTGGTTGGCCCGGGTGCAGATGAATATTGCAGCAGAAAATCAATTGGAATCGTCAAAAATGAACGATTGATAACAGAGGCGGCCAACAAGGAATACAACCGGGCCAAATGCATTGTGGCTAGCGAAAACTCATCATCCACAAATTGCAACGGGGATTTGCGGTTAGATACGGTTGGCGGTGTTTTAATCAATGTAAGATTTGTAAGATATTCTTATTAGCGGATTGAAAACAAAATAATTAAATATATTGAAATTAGGATACTTCCAAAAACGAAAAACCCTAAATTTAAAATTTCTGCTTTTAATTTAGATGGCAAATGGTTATGCGGAAGCCGGTGTCTCAAGCGGAGGGATTTTGTTAAAGAAATGCGGTCGTTTGGGTCATTCACCGCATTTTGGCGCTGCAATTTGGGCCGAACAACGGGGACAAATTTCAATTGCAATTTCACTCTCCGGATGTGGCGAGGCGATCATCCGAACACAAATGGCTGAAAAGTTGGCACAATTTATGTTTGAAAGGTTAAATCCCGAAATATTATTAAATTTGATGAGTTTAATTTTTAGTGATTTGGACGACCCTTTCTTGCCGGAACTTTTAAAACAATTTTTGGACTCAAATTTCCTCAACTCCGCCCGACTTTCCACTTTCTCTCGCGATCGACTTTTGTTGGGCGGACTTTTGCTGATCAGAAATGGACCGAACATTGGGTTAATGGCTTTCCACAACACACAACATTTTCCATTTGCATTCGTGCGGTCAAATAAGCAAATAGCAAAAATCAAATCTGAGACGGACAAATGTGGCGAATTTGTTTGCATTTCAATGAATTTATGATTTAAAATTTTATTATATTTATAAATTTTCTCATTTGGAATAAATTTTGTACATTTTATTTTTCATTTTTCCACAATTAATAAATCGTTTTTAAAGAATATCATATTTTTAAAATTACTTTTTTTATTTAATTAATATTTTAGTTTTATTCAATTTTCGCTCCTTTCAAACGATAAACAAAAATGTGCAATTGTTTGCTGCTGATTTTGGCCATTCTTTTCCCGGTAAGCTAATAATAACAAAATTCAAAATCAAATATGAAAAATTTATTTTTTCAGCCACTCGCTGTGCTCATCAAACAAGGCTGCACCATCGACCTTTGCATCAATATTCTACTCACTTTTCTTGGCTGGATTCCGGGCATGATTCACGCCGTCTAGTAAGTTTTTTAAGGGTTTAATTTAGAAAAAATTTTGAAAATATCGAAATCGAATAGGTTTTAACGGTTCACTCTTCAGTGGTTTGGATTTTGGAACAATTAAGGGTAAACGGTTTAAACCCATTTTGGTTTAATGGTTTAAAACTAAATTAGAATTGGCTAAACCCAAGCCAAAACATTATCAAATGATGCGTCTTGGTAAGATCTATTGATTGAGTATTAGGTTTGAGGATATAGGACAAACCATTGAACCGTTATAAACCAAACTTTTTAATATTTCACATTAAATAATTTGCGATTAATATTCACTTAATTTTTAGTGTCTGCTTCTACATGAACCGCTGATGAGAACAAATGCCAAACAAACAAAAAGTTCAAGCAGAGGGAAGATTTGTGGAAATGAATCGAATTTGGCGTATTAAAACAAACCAGACCAGATCAATCTCCTATAATTTATCAATTTTTGACATTTTAAATTCAACGCCGCTTTAAAAATTCATCCGAAATACACATATCCATCCATCCATTTATTTGTAAAATCCCCCAACCATGACACACACCAAAATCACATTTGATTGCCATCAAAACACACAATTTGTTGCTATATTGCATTTTTTCCCGTTTTAAAACATTTGCTGATTTTTGACCATTCTTTGATATCAGATAAAAATTTAAACCATTTTATTTATCAAAAAAAATTAATGTAGAAAAAAGATAGGAAATTGATGAGTGGTAATTTTTATGCTCTTCAACAATCCAAAAAGTTGGCAGCCATCAATAATTCCAAAGCCAATTCCGGTGCAACTTGAAATTCCTAAAAAAATTATAGAAAATTTTAGTTTTCCAATTTTTGAGACTTACGGGTATTTCGGTGGCACTGTTCGTGTACCGTGCCTTGTAGGCAAAATAATGGCAAACTTTTTGGAGCACATGAGAGGGAATTTCACGGAAGTTGACTTCATTCGTCTCATTCTCAGCGTATTGGCCCGGACCCGAGAGCATGGCCTTTATTGTGTTTGAGATGAGGGCATGTTCCTGTGAATTAAAGAGGAATTAATTTTGTCTTTAAAAGGATTAATTTTGGTTTATGTAATTTTTTCAACATTTTAAATATTTGAAGAAATTGAAAAAACCTTTTTCAAAATGAATTCATGGCCATCGCTGCTGATCAATTTCACATAGGATGCGTCAGGACCTTCGCATCCGCCTCCAATCGAGGCAGAATCATTTTTCTGGCTGCTGCTATCTCCTTGGCTCGACATTAAAAATCGATGTAAAAGATTGATTTTATTGACTTTAAAGTAATTTCATTAATTAAAAATGGAATAAAAAATTAAATAAATATTGAAATATTGACATAAGTGAAAATTATTTACAAAGCAAAATTTTTACATTTATTAATAAAAAAATTTATACAACAAAAAATATCTGCAGTATTAAGGCGCATTTAATTAGTGAATATTACAAAAAAATATTAATCATCTATAATTTTGCCCGTTCCTTAAGATGACCTGCCATGTCCACTATATCCCGCATATCGCATAGGGCTCGGTTCAATTCTTCGGCAAATCTACAAAGAGAATGGAATTTTTAGCATTTTTTGATATTATGACTAATGAATTTTCAAAAATTTATTTTATTACCTTTTTGCGCTTGTCTCCCTGCATTCATTGTAGGCGGTTATGGTGAAGAATATTCGACTCTCCTGCGGATTATAACAAATTCCATAGCAATCCGGGTCTGATGGACCAAATCCTGGAATTCATTTTTTAAAAATTTTAATTTTAAAAGGGCACAAACCCATTGGAAGAACATTTTTGGTTGGCACTTGTGAGGTAGAAAGCAAAAAATGCATCAGCTTTTTGTAGGCATCCGTTTGGAACAATGCTGGAATTGGCCGGCCATTTTCCGCTGCAATCAATTTTAAACCGAGCAAGTGGCGGTCAATTCCATGGCCTTAAAATAAATTAAAGAATAAATAAATAAAATTTCATTACCATTCATCACATCCACCGCATATTGTTTATGGCTGGCAATGGCCGATTCAAGCAAAGTTGAAAGTACACTCGGGGTGGTGGTCGCCGGTCGTGGTTGCTGGGAAATGGCCTCAACAAAATGGACGGATTCCTTGTTGGGTAGGCGAATTGTGTCGGTCCGGCCCTCGTGAAATCTTCTCAATGTGCCAGTCTCATAGGCCGGTGCATGCGAACTGTTCAAAACAAAAGATTAATATTGACTAGAACTAGATCTATCGAAATCGATTAGCATAAGGTTTATGTATTAGGATAAAAAACCGAACCGTTTATAAATTATTATATTCTTTCCGCCCTTTTCAATACTTTTCGTAAACAAAAAAAAATACCTATGGATGCGAAAATATGCAATCTGTAAAGCCAATTGAATCCATGAATCAGGGCTAAGTTGCATCCGTTTTGGCACATTCTTCCCAAATTGATTGAATGCCAAAGAGCGGACCTCCAAATTTTGGACAACTCTGAAATTTTTGAAATTTTAAGTTTTCAGCCCAATTAATTTTTGCACCTTTCCAAGTTGGCTTCTGCTCTCCTCAATGCCGCTTTGTCCGTCTCATCCAATTTAAATGTCAATTTGATTGGTTTTATAAAAATTCCATCCAAAGATTTTGTCTCAAATTGATTTCTTTCACTAAAAAAATTGGTTAAATATTTCCGTTAAATTTTCGGCTTACATTTCATCGCAAATAAAGTCCAATAGTCGGGCGAGTGGAGGCCCCTCTGCCGGTGTATGCTCATAGGTCATTCCGCCATAGCCGTTCTCATTCACGTAAAACTAAAGGAAACAAAATAGGAATTAAATTAATGGATAAATTAATAAATAAGTTTTTGAGATCAATTAAAATCCTCTAATAACTCCGGAACACGGAACTGACCTGCAAAGTTTTGTCGAACCATCGATTCCTGGAATTTTTTTGCACCCCTCCGCCATGCAATGCCATCGCCATGTTCAAATCCTCTGGCCGCATGTTTTCATCTCCACCGAAATCACGGTCCAATGCCAAAGTGAACAACGCATTTTCGACAATTTCAATTTCTGCCGGATTTTTGGCTAGAAAAAAAATTTGCAATTTTAATTATAAATTATGAATAGGTATTTATTTACATTTTAATCGTTCGTAAAGTGCAGCCCAATTTTCGCGTCCATCACTCGAAACAATGTTGACCGCGTCAATCTCCGGCGGTTGTTTATCGGCAATTAAGCAAATTTGTCTAAGCTGTGTTTGCAAATGATCCAGTCCCAATTGATTGCCTTGCTCATCATAAACTTGCATACAAAAAGTCTAAAATGTGTTGAAAGAATAAAATTTAAAAAATTTACATTTCCATTGCGTATAACCAAAATGTGATTAGCCCATTTTGGCTGGTCCTTCCCGTACCGAATCACGTCCTTCTTTGTTCGGGGAATCCGGGTTGTGCCGAACAGCAATTTGTATTGGCCCATGTCCAATGGCTTGCCATGCGATTTATCCGACTCTAATTCGTTGCTGAAAAATTTCAAAATAATTTTTTAATAAAATCCAAAATCACCGTAAAATTTTGTGATGAAATTTGAGTGCCGATTGAATAATTTTTGCCGCATATTCTATTTGTGAATCCATACCCGAAAATCCAAAGTAAGGGAATGTAACGCCGGGACTGGTAACGACTGGCAGTGGAGTTCTAGCACTCAAATAGGCCATTTCAAGCCACCAAGGGGTTAACTTTAAAAAATTCCACTGATTATTCAAATCATTATTTTAAATAAAATACCCAATTTGGAAGGTTGGCTGCTCTTTTCTGTAAAAATCTTTGTAAATCTCGGCCTTCTCCACTATCTTAAAAACTTTTTGCAATCTTAAAAAGTTAACTTATTTTATTCCTTTTGCATATATTTGAAAACTTTGAGTGTTTGTTGGTATTCCGATTTGGACTGTATCGCCTCGGCCAATGATAGGAATTTTTCCATGGTTTTTTCCAGCTCCGGTACAGGCAAAGGTGGCAATGCTTCGGTGCTGAATCCTTAATTAAAGTCCAAATTATTTTATTTATTTTTGCTTTTATTAATTTATACCTTTATTCGTAGCCAAAAGTGGAAGCATATTGTGTGAACAATTTGTTGTAAATGTGATTGTATTTTTGGATGTTGGAATAATTATGCGTCTGAAGAATAAGATTCTTGACTGAAACATTCTAAATCTAAATCATCTAATTTATTAATCGAATTACTATCTGAAAAAAAAATTTTTTTGTTATCTATTATCTTCAATCATTCATTTGTCATTTCGATTCTTCTTTCACATTTTCTCCATTTTTTTTTGTGTTTTTAGTTTACACTTTACATGAAAAGGCTTCACTTCTATTTCTTCATAAAAAACTTTTTGATGTTTTATGGTTGTACTTTGTAGTTAGTGGATATTTTTGGTGTTTATTAACCGAAAAAGCACCGAGACCTTAAGATTTATTTTATTAATTACAACAAATTTACTTATACACAATGTTTTATAGAAAACATGGTACTAAAATGCTCATAATGGTGCTAGCAATTAGCTAGTCAAATTTGATATTTGCCACTTATTCTTCATTTTTCCACAAATTAATAAATGTTAGATGGTAAGAATCTCAAGGTCTAATATTGGTCAAGTATACTTTTCAATTCCAGGATCTTCTTGCAGTTGATATTGACCACCTTGAAGGGAATGAACTTGCACTAAATGGTTTTCGACTTAATGCTTTCAATAACGATTCAACCGGAGAATTGAGTAATACTGCAACATCCACGATTTCATCTTCATCCTCAACAAATGTTGATGAGGAATCCAATTCTACCAATGAGTCCTCTTCTTTGCACTATGTAAATATATTGAATGGACGAAAACGAGCAAGAAAATCAGCGGAATTGGCCAATAAACGAATTAAGAAAAAGAACAATATGAGGTTTTTTGTAAGTAATAAATTCAAAATTCCAAATGAATAATGTTTACTTTATTCAGCCACAGCGGGACTCTGTGGTCAATGACACATTGCGTGAAGGTTTTTGTGAAAAGACCGATTGCCAGTTGGATACCCGTTGCGCAATTGGAATTAGTAATTGCTGCTCAATACTGGACTCAAAAATCACATATTTGCACATATCCAAAAAAGAGCATGTTTGCCAACAATGCTATGATGAATTTAGAACGTACATTTACAATTTACATTCAAATATAAGCTCCAATTTCCAGTGGAAAACCAATGTTTGACCGTTATATGCACTGGAAGAAGCGTTGGGTCAAGGAGAGTCGCTGCATTCCTCACTTACGGTTGTTCATTTTTGAGGAGGTTTTGCCATTTTGGTTGAACTGTTCCGAGTGTGGAAAGTTCCGCCGGTTTTCAAGGAGTGTTGGCTCTGAGCTATCATCAACAATCATTGCCAAATTCAAGTGCGCCTATGCATTCCCTGAACAACTCGACAATCCATGCTCCTTACCCGAAGAACAGGTTTAAACATTTTCACATTTAATCATTTAAACAATTTTATTAAGGAAGTACAACAAATTCGATGCGATCCATCAGCGTACATTAAAAGTTTAGAGGCACCACCACTTTTGCAACATTCACCGGCCATTCATTATCTCGAAGACCACTATTATTATGATGAGGTCGGCATCAGTCCAATTAACTGCAATTACAAGAAAAAAGGTTTGACGTGCTTTGGAATTACTTTTACATTATTTTTATGTTCAGATTATTCAACCCCAGAGTTCATGTGCCCTTTCAATATACCAAATGAACAGTCAAAGGCTTTCAGTTTAAGGTTCGGGTCAATAAAATATGAAAAAAAAATCAAATTTAATCCTTAAGACCCGATGTGATGGAATATGACGAGATTAGTGCATTTCCCGAATTCACAACTGAACCAATGTTATATTTGGCAATGCGCAATTTGATAGTTGCTTTGTGGAATTTGAATCCATTTGTAAAATTCAGAGTATAATTTTAATTTTAAACATTTCTTGTTAAGGAACATTTGGAATATGCGGAATGTTTTTCACATTTGATCTGCCCTGGTTTAGCCCGAGTTTGGTATTCAATTGAGCTGAAACGTGTCATCGACTATTTAACATTGAAAAATGTAATCAATTATGGAATTCTAAAAATGCCACAAGACACACTTCTGAGCAGGAAAAAGGTTTTTTTTTCTTAGACTTACCCATTAATAATTGAATTTTTCAAGGTTCAACGTTTGGAAGTAATCGTGGTCGGCGGTGGAATAAGTGGATTGGCTGCTGCCCGTCAACTCCGAGCATTGGGCGCCAAAGTTGCATTGTTGGAAGCAAAAGCAAAGTTGGGTGGCCGAATGCAAGATGATTGGTCGTTGGGTGTGGCTGTGGGGTGCGGTGCCCAACTTGTGACCGGCATCGTCAACAATCCAATCGTTTTGATGTGCGAACAAATTGGACTGGAATATAGGTAAACAACCGTGACCAAACATAATATAAAATCAAAGTAATCTCAAATTTTGAAGATTGCTCTCCGATGAATGCCCGCTAATCGATTCCCAGAATGGACGATTGGTTACGCCGGTTTCGGATCGAGTAGTGGATGAACATTTCAATTGCCTACTGGACATAATTGGACGTTGGAAAGACGATGAGAAGGCCAAAGACACCAGTCTTCAATGTAAAAACATTTCAATTTTCTTAAAATATTCCTATTTTCAGCCCTAATCGACCAACTCCACCAAAAATTGCTCAAACACATCGACTTTCATTGGGCCAAAGAGTTTGACCGTCTTTTCCAATGGCAAATTGGCAATGTGGAATTTTCATGCGGTGCTCTCCTCTCGGAAGTGTCCGCCAAAAATTGGGATCAAAATGAATGTGTTGGCCAATTCGCCGGTGCACATGCACTGCTCAGCCATGGCTCCGGGGAACTGATCAAACGGCTGTCAGAGGGACTGGATGTTCGATGCGCTCATCAAGTGGTCGGCATTGACTATTCACGTTCAAAGAAAATTACGGTGAAATGTGAAAATGGAAAGCAGTTCACATGTGATAAGGTCAGTCAAAAATATAAAAATTTAATTAGATTTTTGGATTTTTCAGGTTCTTCTTTGCCTCCCATTGACCCAATATCAAAAGGAATACATTGCGTTCAAGCCAGAAATACCAGCGAGAAAGCGAATGGCATGGAATTCACTGGGCGGCGGATTAATTGAAAAGGTGAAAAATATTCAATTAAAATTATTAAATTCGAAAAAGGGGGGCGCATACCAAAAACCTATTGGGAGGATAATAAAGCGCTTAACCAATTCAGCTAAAAATGGTAATTGTGGGCGTCTTTTGGGAAATAATCCAACCGCAATTTAAATTAATTTTTTCGCAGGTCGCAGTCAGTTTCCCTCGCCGTTTCTGGTCCGGATTGCTCAAATCCTCTGATGGCGGCTCACTGGACTATTTTGGGCATGTGCCAAAATCGGGCGAAGAGCGCGGCCTTTTCAACATGTTCTACGATTTCTCGGCACGAGCAACGAAAACAACGAGTCCAAAAAAGCAACAACAACAATTTGTACTGATGTCCTACGTTTGTGGAAAATCTGTGGAATTGGTGAACACAAAAAGTGATTTGGAAGTGGTCGAACAATTTGTGGACTGTTTGCAAGAATTGTTCCCCGATGAGAAGATTCCAGCACCGAGTGGATATGTGGTAAATTTTTATGATTTTTAAATTAAAATTGAATTAAACAAAACAATGGTTTACTTCAAATTTTAAAACGAAACCGGTTTGGATTTAAACAACGGTTCACATCTTTTCAAAATATGCTCTTAGCGGTTTTTTCATAGACTAAATTAACCATCCCGACTCGAATGAACCTATTCTCGTGTAGGAAATCTAAAGGCCGATATTTCAGCCAACCATTTTGGTAAATTCCGGTATCAAATTTTCAATATTTTCTCTAATATTTTTATTTTTAAAGGTCACCCATTGGGGTCGAGATACGCACATTGGCATGTCATACAGTTTTGTGAGAGTGGGCGGTTCCGGCGATGACTACGATGAATTGGCCAAATCCGTTGAGAAACGTATCTATTTTGCTGGCGAAGTAAGTCATTTTTATCAATCAAGATACATAAAAATTTCGGTAATTTCAGTGTACCAATCGTTTTTTCCCTCAAACAATGACCGGAGCCTTTGTGAGTGCGATGCGCGAAACCAGCAAAATGGTCGAGGATTGGCTTCGAATTCAATGAAAAAATGGAAGATGGATGTCATATTTTCACACAATAAATAATATTCATTTGAAATTTTCACTAAAATTTTGACGCACCTTTCAATTATATTTTCAATTTTTAATTGTCTTTCATTCAACAAACCAACAATTTAATATTGGCTAGATCAAATTTTAATTTTGTGCTCATCAACCATTTTAATCATTGTAAATATTTCTAATTTCGATTTCCAACAATTTTTAGTCACTAACAAAATTTTTTGTGTTGTGTTCATTTTACGTATACTCACATTTTTCTATTCTACCTTTATCAACGAAATTCAGGAAATTCATTTTTTTATATTCTCTTCTAAGTCTCCTAAAACTTTTCAAGACTCGCCATTTTGTGTAAAAATAATTCGAAATGTCACAAATTTTTTTAATTTTGGTTATTGAACCTGAATATTTTACACACATTTTAACAAATCAATTTAACCAATTTTTAGAACAGATTTAAAAGTACCAAAACAAAGATAAAACAAACAAATGGGATTCCAAACGAAGCCAATTGTCATTGACGGCAAAAATCATCTGCTTGGACGTTTGGCCGCCGTTGTTGCCAAACAACTTTTGCTCGGACAACGCATTGTGATTGTTCGTTGCGAGGCCATCAACATCTCCGGCAACTTCCACCGCTCCAAACTCAAATTCCTGGCTTTTTTGCGCAAACGGTGCAACGTGAAACCGTCGCGTGGTCCATTCCATTATCGAGCACCATCGAGGATTTTTTGGCGCACGGTTTGTGATTTTATTAATTATTTAAAAAACTACCCAAAAGTTGACACATTATAAAGTGTCTCTTACTTTAATAATTTAGGATCTAAAGTTTTTGGGTTTAATTCTAAAAAATGACTTTCCAATTTATTTATCTATTTCAGGTCCGTGGAATGCTCCCGCACAAGACTGCTCGCGGTATGGAAGCTCTGAAGAAGCTGAAATGCTATGATGGTTGCCCTCAACCCTATGATCAACGAAAGAAGTTTGTGCTGCCCAATTCATTGCGCCACATTGCACTGAAACCGCGTCGTAAATATTGCACAGGTTTGTATTTACTTGAGAATCAATTTGTAGAGTTTTAAGCTTTTAAAAACCACTAAAAATTGTTATGGTCTTTTCTGAACCATCCAAAAATGACTAAAATAGTTCAAAAATTTCAACATATTTATATTTTCAATTTCCCGAATAGTTGGTCGTCTGGCACACGAGGTTGGCTGGCAATACCAAGGCGTTGTGGAGAAGTTGGAGGCCAAACGAAAATTGCGCGGTGCCGCCTATCATGACAAACAAAAGGCTGCAATGAAGTTGAAACAGCAGGCCGTGGAGAAAGCCAAGCCAAAAACGGCAAAATTCGACCAAATTTTGGCACAATATGGATATGCATGAGCCGAAAGAAGAATGAATGGGAAGATGGAAAGATGATTTGTTGATTTCCTACTATCTAATTATGTTTTTGTTGATGGAAATGAAATGGAAATTGTTAAATTTTAATTGAATTTCATCTTTTCTTTGTTGGTTGATAACTTTAAGTTAAGGTTTTTATGTCAAAATAACACATTGTTTTGGAGTTATTATAAGCCTGTAAGTTTAAGTTTACATCCGTTAAATATATTAGTAAAATATTTATAAAATTTGGAATTTCCATTATTAACAAATATTAGCCTCTGGGCTATGAACGAACGAAATCTTTACCCAATTAAATAATTCTATGTTCGAGAAATAAATCAAGAATATTAAACAAATTTATTCAACAATACATTATATAATAACATAACAATAATACAATACAATTTATATGGTATACAAGAGGGGAATTACACAATATAATATTTAGGGAGAAATGATGGGGATGGGGCACATACAACAATACAATACAATGAATGGGGATGGGGGCTGGGGGGAGATGTCGTCTTTGATCCATGAAGAAGTCCGCGCCTGTTCATGCCGGCCATCCATCCTCTGCTGCTTGATCCTAGTCGCGGCCGCCACCAATGCCAAGAGGTCTGAAAATTAAGGGATGTTAATTTTTTATTAATATTAAAAATACTGAATGGACTCACCGAAGAACCTGTTCATTCAGCTTGTCGAAGGCCGGGTCCACGTATTTGACATAGAGATTGTGTGCGCCAAGGGTTTGAGGCAGGGCCAGATAGAGGAGGAAAGCCAATTTCAGGAGCCAATACAGGGGCATGACGTGGTAGATTCCTTCGGCGAAAAAGTCGAGCATTGAGAAGGTCGCGAACGTGGTCCAGTAGATCAGCCATTGCGTGTCATCATCTTAAAAGAAGGAGCAAATTATAATTGATAAAAATGGAAAAAAAACTCCCCACCTTTTTGTTCGGTCCGGATTGCAATCACTGATCGGTAGGCCGGGTATGCGAAGCCAATGAAGTTGCAGAGAAGCCCGGCAGCCGAACCAAGAACGAGGTACATGGAGAAGAAAGCGCAGGCAATGTAGAACATCTGTAAAAAAAAGAATGATTTGAGGATCAATAAACCCAAAAACCCCGGAACTCACCATCTCTCTCGGAATCCCCGTTTTTTCCTCGAGCGGCATGAACACTTGGTCGTAGTTGCGGAGCCATCCTTGAATCACGGGGCGCACATCCGCAAATGATTGTATGTCGGTGTTGCGTGGTTGTAGACGGGCACGTCCGGCAGTTGGCAATGATGTGGCGGAGTTGACGCTTTGTTTTGAATGTCCTCGGGCTGTTGCGGGTGCTGCTTGATCCTCGAATTGTCGTTGGTCCACCATTACGTCGCTCATTTGTTGTTTTCGTGCGTTGTGTTGATTTGTCGTTGGAAGAAGATGTTGTTTTGTTGTCTTGAGGTGCTGCTAAATGATGAAGAAGGTAGGAATTATTCATTCCTTAAATATGAAATTTTTCTCTATAAACTGAACTGTTTCTTTTCCTAATACGATAAGGGCTGGGCTGTAGATTATCGATTTACAATACCGTATATCGATTGATCGTAAAATCAATATTCCCTTCTTCTCTTCCAATCTTGCTGACTATTTAAGGAATCTCAATTCTAGCCAAATTATTCAGTCACATCTCTTGCGCCCAACACCCAAACATAAAATCCTTCAACAAATCAAAAATATTCTCTTCAATCGAACCTCAAAAATGGAAGTGCAACCGCTTGATGCTAAACTCCAAGAAACGAAGGAACATCTGCTGGAATATGTCACGGACCACGTGAGTTTCTTTTTACCCTCAATTTCAAATAAACCAATTTATTTTTCAGAGACACTTCACTGCACGTTGGCTCACAGAAATCAAGGAGAAGGTCGCACCCAATTTGGACGAGGAATCAATTGCAAAAATCATTGTGAATCTGTTCGGCCTCTGGATGATGGTCTCGAGTAATGCGGAATTCTTCACAAACTTCATTTTGGTAAGTCAAAACAATTTTCTTTTGGATTTTTTCAAATTTGTAATTTTAAGGTTGGCTTGCCCTTCATGCTTTTCATTCTCTACCCGGATGAGACGGCGTCGGATGCTGATATGCTAATCTACTGGTGAGTTCAACAGAAGGGGCTTATTTCCATCAAATTTAATATTCAACAATTTTTAGGCCTTGCCTTGCGCTCGTGACATTGTTCGATTTCCTGCTTGAAATGCTGCCTGGTTACTACTCGCTGAAACTGGTAAAGTTTAGAAATGAAAATTAATGAATAATCATTCGAAATTCTTCAGGTCCTGTTTGCGTTCTTCTTCTTGAAACCTTGGCGCTTTGTGGATAAAATTCGTAATTTGCTACTAGTTGTTCAACTCTATCGTGCAGCCGTCGGAATTTCTCATCGAGTTCAAGAGGTTGGTTTATTCTGTTTTACATTTGCATCTAATCATTAATACTTCCCAAATGTTTTAAAGGTAACGCCGGACATTTCCCAATTGTTGGCAGCCCAGGACAATGGCCCAAGTGCATCACGTGCCCAAATGCCTCCACTCTCACTTCTTGCTCCACAACTTGTCACCGCAAATTCAAAATCCAGTGTCTCTACTGCTGCTGATGATGCTGAAGAAATGCCACCCGCCTCAACGACTACAGCCCGCTCGAATGACGCCACTGGAAACAAGCAGAGCCAGTACGTGAGCCTGGTGCCAAAATCACAGACGAAACTGGTGAATCCGCAACAATCAACATATGCATCAAATCGTCAGCGCGAAGAGATGAAGAAACAGAATGACGAGAAGAAATGAATTGATTGTGATGATGAATGATGATATTGCCATATGTCTATGTCTATATTATTTCTTCATTTGTGATTTGTGTATTATTTTGTCCTCCTTCCTTTTCCTTCCCCATTTCCACATATATAATAATTTTGTTGTAAATGTATTTTCCATTTCCATATAAAGAATAAAGATTTGTATTAATTTATGTGCAAAATTTTCCAATTCATCGCCCAAATTTAATGATGAATGATTAAAAAAAGTAGGCATTTTAATTTGATTTCATATTAGAAGGTTGAACCCGATAATAGTCTTCACTCTTCAATTCATACCCAACTTCTAAAGCCCTTCTCTGCTGGTTTTTGTTGTTCCCATGGAAATTTATTCCAACTACGACAATTTCCCGTTTCCCTTTTCACTGCCGAGGTCGCCCCCTCCCATTTCATTCTCTCTTGGCAATGTTCGCGCACATTTCCGGGTGCGCGGAAAAATTCTGTCCAACACTATCACATATAGAGAACAATTCCATTGGGCGCCCGCCCAAATTGTGCCACATCGTCGTATGAAAAGACGAATATTGAGCTATAAAACGTGCCAAAAAGAATTTAAAAAAGAAAATCGGACAAGCATCTTCTGCCTTTTTGTGAACAACGTCGTACTTAATTGGTGATGGGCGGTTGCTGCTCCTGCATGAAAATGGTTCTAGACAATGAGCAGGCGGACATCAAAATTAATGGTAAAATTGGAAGAAAAATGTATTGGAGTGGGAATATTCAGGATGATTGAATCCTAGTGAAAAAATCGATATGAATTCAAATAACCTATTATTATTGATTTCCAGTTATTGAGCCAACGACGGTGGCGCAGGATGGTGTTTCAGCTGCCATCTCCACAG
Source organism: Pratylenchus scribneri (assembly GCA_030063045.1). NCBI lineage: Eukaryota > Metazoa > Nematoda > Chromadorea > Rhabditida > Pratylenchidae > Pratylenchus > Pratylenchus scribneri. The sequence goes on along the minus strand of JAQSEB010000020.1, from coordinate 926,996 downwards.
TGCCATACGGGACGAGGTTGAATGTTCCCCGGATGGCGCACAAAAACAGCATTTAATTTCAAACACATTCATATCATTGTTCATTCAAATCGCATTTTTATTCAATTTATTAAAATTTCACAAAATGGCTTAATTAAATTTGGAAAGGCATCAAAAATAATCATCATAATTATAATATATTCCTCCTCCTTCATCAATCATTCAATTCGAATTGATCCACAGCTTAAATTGTTGTTGCTGCATTCTGCTGATCCTGGTTCCTGTTTCACGCAGCGCAGCACTGAAATTTGAATAATTTAGAAGTTGAGAATCCAAAGTTTCACTTAATCCTAAAACCCATTCCAAAAAACCATCTTTCTACAAATCTTTTAAAGACCATAAGGATTTTCCGAATAAATTCAACTTTAATTTGATTAATATTTTTTGTCTTCTAATAAAATTCCTATAAGTTTATTGCCCAATTCCTTTTTTTATTACCTTTGAAAAAGCGTCCCGTGCCTGGAGGTGCCTTTGTTGCATCCAAAATGACGTTCTTTTCCGGATCTGCGGTTCGAATGAAAATTCCCCTTGTTCCAATGTGCATTTTCAATCGTTGGCCAGGGTAAATCGTGTAGTAGGGCTCGTGACCGGGAGGAACCACTAACTTTGGCAGCCTTAGTTCTTTCAATATTAAAATTGTGGCCTCATGATTTGTGTATGGTGAAAATAATTGTTGGGAAAGAATATTCTGCTGCTTGTTTTGGTTTTCCATTTTCTAAATTAAAGGAAAAATTTTAAAATTCAGTTGTTTAATCCAAATCTGCTGTAGAGAAAAATTAGATAACGGTATAAAAAATTTTAAAATTTTGGCATGATTTTTTAACCGAAAAAGGTGATGGTTTAAGACATTTTATCCAAACCGTTTTTCGCTTTTCGGCTATTTACATAGGGGTTAAACGTTAAACCAAAAAACCAATACTGTTTTTGAATTTAGCATGTTGGAAAGCTAAAATGAGGAGTATCAAATCATAAAATGTTAATCTAGCAAAAAAAGTGTTGGATTGAAATGTTTTAAAAATGATTTCTTCGGTGATGTGAAACATGCAAACACGGTGAAAAATGTGCGTTTAATTTTGACACACACAGCACATCAAATCAAGTACCAAGTACAACCGATACACGATACTCAATTAAAAACAGACTTTTTTTCATTCACATTGTTTTATTTTTTATCTACTTATTCAATCAAATGCAAACCACCACCCATTACAAAATTTTTATACCAATCACGTATTTTAGAAATTTAATTTATATTTGTGAAATGAGTGCCGAAATAAACGGCTTAGTTTCAACATCGCATAAAACAAATGATGAATCGCAAAATGATAAACAAAATGAGGAAAATGAATTGGCAACAATGCCTTCCTCTACAAATGATAAAAAGAAATCGAGAAAACGAAAGATTAAACGGTTTATTTTTAATAATATAGAATTTTTTTAAATTTTTTACATTAAAGTTTTGCTATGGACTTATCCAAATTCTCGACAGAAGCAAAGGAATTGCAAAGGCGCGAAAAAGAAAGACTGGAAAGATTGGACAAAAACAAAAAGGTCAGCCTTTTTTTTCGCACTGATCATTGAGGTTTTTTGGATAACAAAACTATGTTTTTTCGATAATAAAAATATAAGGTTTTTTATTTCTATATTATATTTGAAATAAGAACAAAATTTTAATTTAGGACTTTGATATTTACAAACCAATGATTGCGCCCAACTCATCATCAACCACAACGACGAGGAGGGAAGAAGAGAACATGCATAACTTTGAAGAGAAAGAAGAAGATATTTTAGAGATTTCGGCAATTGATGATGAACATGATGATGATGAAGATGAGGACGATGAAGATGATGATGATTTATTCATTGAAAATGTAATTCAGAAAAAGGCGGACATTGAATACATTGAGGTGAGCAGTGAAGAAGAGGACGAGAGCGGACCGACCACTTCATCATCATCGGCGAATAATGCATTCAACAACAAACGGGACCTATTGCAAAGGCCACAGTTCAATGCAATTGCTAACTGGCAGGTAATTTTTTTGCCATTGATTTGATTTATGGAGTAGGAAATTTGGTGAGCCCCGGTTAATGGCCTACTGGTTTTACTTTAAAACTCATTCTTAAAAGCTGAACGGTTTGGAATGTATTTGATGGATTTTGGATTTGATAGTCCAAACCAAAATCTATCGAATAATTTAAAAAAGACTAAATATTTTGAATAAAAGATTGAAAAAGTAGATTTTTTGAATGAGATTTTTTTGCTTTTCAGTGTTGTAAAAACATTTTAAATCATTCTTCTTTCACTGATGAGCTATTAGCTTTTGACTTTCGCCATTAAACGGCCGTAACCTTCCCGCTCCGTTTTGTAATGAATCATCAAATATTCAAAATTCCCTATTTTTTTTATTAAAATCGAAAATTGTGCTTACTTAAATTTTATAAAGGTTTTCAAAATGAATATCAAAATAAATAATAAAATACACAAACAAAACAATGATTTATAATTAATTTTAATTATTTCACCAATTTTATCCTTTGTTCAGTACCAACAAGCGCAGATGCAAAAATATCATTTTCTGAACAAAAATGCGGCCACAAAACGTCAAAGACGCCATTCTTCCGACTATGATACAAAAGAGATGACCGCCGAAGGTCGGCTCCTGATCAATGCGGGCAAACCGCCTACAGATCCGGACGTGTTCGTGGCTGAACATTTGACCCAAGTTTTGCAACCTCATCAAATTGGCGGTGTAAAATTCATGTAAATTCCAATAATAATTGAATTATTTTTAATTATATTTGCCATTTTTTGAAGGTATGATAATGTGATTGAGTGCTTGGAAACTTTTGACAAATCCGATGGAAATGGATGCATTTTGGCACATTCAATGGGCCTTGGCAAAACAATTCAGGCCATCACATTCATCGAAATTTTGTATTACATTTTTAATTAAAATTAAATATATTTTTACGGGATAGGAGATAGTATTGAAAATGCCAAAATAATTTATAATGGTTTAAGGAAGGTTTAATGTCCTATATTCCCAAACCTAAACCATATACCCAAAATAGGATATAATTTGTCATGGTTTGGTCAATAATTAAAGTGTATTAAACGGTTTAAAAACCCCATTTTTTGGTTTAATTGTTCAATGCTGGAATTGGTTAAAACGGGACCCAAAAACATAATCAAATGATGCGTTTTGATTAGATCTATTGGGAGTCTGAAAAACCACTGAATATTTAAAACATATTCGACATTTTTAATATTTTTCTACTAAAATATTTCCAGCATTCGGGTGACAAAACGCAATCGAGTGCTGATCATTTGCCCGGTGAATGTGCTGCAAAATTGGAGCAATGAATTTGCAAAATGGATGCCCAAAAGCACTGATGGACAAATGGAAATGGGGGATAGCCAACAATCATCAATCCGTGATTGGGAAGTTTTTTTGCTGAGCGATTCGGCCAAAACCCACGAGGCCCGAGTGCAATTGATCGATGATTGGCACAGAATGGGTGGTGTACTCCTGATTGGCTATGAAATGTTTCGCCTACTGATTCAGCAAGAAAATGGGACAGGTAACCAAATAAATTGGAAATGGTGGTTTTTTGGAGAACAAAAACTTTACATAGTAAATACTCCATCTTAAAAATTTTTTGTAGGTGGAAATGCACAAAATGGTCGAGGAAATGTTCGGAAAAAGGCAACATCAAAACGACAAAAGCAGGAGAAAAGGACTGTCTGGGATTTGGAAGAGGATTTAGCCAAATTGACGGAGGAGGATCGCCAAAAAATGACGGACCAAATGGAAACGAATAAAATGATCAAACGAGCATTGTTGAGCCCTGGGCCAGATTTGGTAACTGCTAATCCAAAATTCATATAAAAATTTACTAATTTTAAGGTCGTTTGTGATGAAGGCCATCGAATTAAGAATTTGAATACGGAAGTGGCCAATGCGCTCTCCGCCATTTACACAAAGTAAGTAGTGAGATTTAGGGATTTAAAAATTTAATTTCAAAAAATTTAAGACGGCGAATTGTGTTGACCGGCTATCCACTGCAAAACAATTTGATGGAATATTATTGCATGGTCGACTTTGTTCGTCCCTCCTATTTGGGCACCAGGAAGGAATTTTTGTCCATTTTTGAGAAACCAATTCGCAATGGCCAATGCATTGATTCCACAAAACAGGACATGAAATTGGCCAGACAACGCATTCATGTGCTCACAAATTTGTTACGGGGATTCGTACAAAGGTTTAAAAATTGTTCAAATTTGATTTATTTTGAACTCAATTTCCATAGACGAACTCAACATTTGCTGAAGAAAATTTTGCCCGAAAGCCGTGAATATGTTTTGTTATTGCGAAAATCACCAATCCAACATTTACTCTACCGTGCATTCCATCATTGGGCGAGAGCGCACGAATTGGCCGGCGACACGTCGTTTAATCCGTTGAAAGGATTCGCCATTTGCATGAAGGTTAGCAGAGGATTGAAAAATTGCCAAAAATATTGTAGCGATTCAATGGTTTGTCTCATTCAGACCCATAAACCGTATTGATTATGTTTTGGGTTTAAACCGTTTAATACCCTTTAATTGTTGACCAAACCATGACAAATTATATACCATTCAATGCATCTTGACCAGCTCTATCCAATTTTGGGTATATTTGGTTTTTGAATCTTGGACAAAGCCTCCTTAAACCGTTATAATAATTTTGGCAATTTTTTCAAATTAAAAATATAAATTATAGATTGTCAACCATCCGGATCTACTCTACCAAGCAGTGTTGAAGAAACGAAAGGAGCAAGAGAGCAATGGAAAAGAGGAGGAGAATGGCAAAGCAAACATTGAGGAAAATGAAGATCAAAAAACATCGAAGAAAACGACGGCAATTGAAGAGGAGGGACCGACGACTTCGTCAAATTTCCCGGCAGTCCAAGTCCATTATGTTGAGGAATGCTCATCTTCCACAACCAATATTGGCGGCGGTTCCCTCAATTCATCATCGCAATGGCCCACCAATGCTGCGACTGCCAGGCAATCAACTCATCTGCAGAATGTTCCTTCATTCAATCCGCCACCACCATTGCAATTTTATCCAAATCAACCGACTCCAATTCCTCCAATTCGTCATCAATTTGCTCCAAATCAACAACAAAATGGTGGTGGCTTCGATCATTTTCAACATCATCATCAATATTTTCCACCACCACCAACAATGCCACCAATGAATTCAACATGGAGCCAAAATAATGGTTCAAATAATCACAATTTTGATGGTGGAAATGGCAGTAGTTTTGGCTGGCAAAATGGACCACAACAAAATCATCAAACATTTACTTTTGGCCAAAATCATCAGCCACAACCACATTTCGGGTCGTCGCGTCAATTCTTCCCATCACCCCAATCATCGTATGGCTCACCACCGCCACCATCGAATCATCTTCATCAAATGCCACATCAAAACTACAATATGCCAACTAGCCGTATGCCAAACTACAATTTTTTTCAACCACCAAGCTATCAACAACAGCGGCCACCACAAAATCAGCAACAATATCGTCAATTCTTTCAAATGCCATCAACATCGACGGTTTGTGTTATTTATTTAATTTGCCTAGAGGAAGAGTTCTTTAAGATTAAGCAACAAAGAATAGGAACAATTTTTAGCAATATTAACAAAAAAAAAATAAAAATTTTTAATTGATGGTTGGAAAAGAATACAGGGAAATGTATTTTAGATTAAATTTCACACAGAAAATCAAATCGAATACCGTTTATTAAGCAAAGATATTTATTTTTGCTATTATCAGTTATTTGTATGTCAAGCAGATTTTGAAAATATCTGAGGCCGATGATAGCCAAACATTTCCTTAATTGGTAGATACTCATGTTGATTAATATGTTTATCAAAAGTTTCCTAAGATTACCTTCTTAAGATTTGAGGTTTCCTTATAAGATAAGTTAGGACCACCAAGTACCAACTGACAACCGATAAAATCTATGTACCAATTAACAAATATTTCAAATATTATCAAGAATTTCTATAATTTCCAGGCACGACCGCCACCACCGCTAACTCCTCATCAATATTTTCAACCACCGCAAAATTATCCATCCCATCCAACTCCAACTTCCTTTTTCAACAATGGTAATGGGCCTAATCGAATAATGTCGCCTCCACTCCCCTATCATAAAAATTATCCGGAGACCGCATTATTGAATAATGGCAATGGCACCACCAACAATTTTGGTGGCAACAATTGTAGCCACCAAACAGCGTCAATTGGCGGAAAAATGATGAGGATGGATGAAGGAATGAGGGAAAAATGCCGCAATGACAGCGATGGGAACAACGACCGAGACATTTTCAAGGTGAACGGTGGAAGAGAAATTATTTTTTGGGTGGGATAATAAATTAATAAGTTGTAAAAAAATTAATACATTAGAATCGTGACCATTTCTAATAAAAAATTCTAAATTGAATTAAAATGGATCAAAATTTCAGGGTACATTTTTGGACAATGAAGATGAACAACAAAGTCAACAATCTGTTGCTAGCAACGAAAATGGAACAAGCCAGCAGCCGGGGCCATCCTCAAAGACCACACAAAAGGAAAACAAAACGCCGAAGAAAAAGACGGCGACAAAGGAGGTGAATGATTTATTGTCGGATGAATTCCTCCTAGAAGACGGCTCAATCTCATTTGAATGGGTAAGTCGAATGGAATGATGATTTACACATCAAATTCATTTTTAAGGCTGAACCAGGATTGAAAGACTACTCGCCAGGATTGCTTGAAAACAGCTCCAAACTCTTCATTGCCATGCAAATCATTGCGGAGACCCTTCGAAGGGGAGAAAAATTGCTTCTTTTCAGGTTTTATTTGTTGTAATAAAAATTGATTGAATTATTAATATGTAAATTTTTAGTCAAAGTGTGGTCACGCTGAATTTGATTGAGACATTTTTAAAGAATCAGGAAATTTTTGGAGCCGATTGGACGCAGAACAAATTTATCAAGAATAAAACATATTGCCGTGAGTTTTATTTAGACTTTTACAAATAAACCAATAAGCTAAAAAATTACTTACCTAAATTAAAGGATTTTAATTGTAATATTGATTTGTAATTTGCGTAATTGTGAATTCTAATATAAATAAGATATAAATAAGAATAATTCACTTATAAATCAACTAAAACATAGACTTGTTAATAATTTTATATTTTTATATTTTAATTTCAGGTTTCGATGGGACCACCACAGGTTCAGATCGTGAAAAATTGATCAAAAGATTCAATGAGGATCCTGAACTGCGCCTATTTCTCATCTCAACCAAAGCCGGCTCATTGGGTGTCAATTTGGTGTCCGCAAACCGTGTAATTATTTTTGATGTCTCCTGGAATCCTTGCCATGATGCACAGGCAATTTGCAGAATTTACAGATATGGCCAGAAACGCAAAACTTGTAAATCTTTTGATTTTATTGAATTGATTAATAATCTAACCTTTACAGTTATTTATCGACTGATCATGGGAAATTCCATGGAAAAACAGGTGTTCAACAGGCAAATATCCAAACAAGGATTGCAAAGTAAGTGGATATAAATGAGTATTCTAACATAAATCCTTCTTTTCTAAATAGAACGGGTTATTGATGAGCAAATGATTGACGCGAATGTGACAACCCGAGAAGTACAGAATTTAATGGAATACGACGAAACATTGGATGTGTTTTCGAATGAAAAAACGACGACTAAAATGAAGATGAAACCGGGAGAAAATGGAACGAAGAGCGGCGAACATGGCAAGGAAGACGAATTTGGCTTGGACGATTCCCTTTTGATGGATTTGCTGGAAACAAACCGAAAATGGTTTTTGGAGGTTTGAATTTGCATTTCCTAAAATAGGTTTTAAAAAATCAAGAGCTGGAAGGGAGGTGATGTTGATGATGATGATGAAGAAGAAGAGATGAAGCGGAGTATGATCTTCATTCGCATCTTCATCATCTAAATCTTTATCATCCTTTTCCCCTTCCAACCATTAAACTCCAGTAGTACCAAATACCAATCTAATTTTAAGATTCCATTCTTGCACGAGTCAATGATGTTGGAGCGGGAGGATGGACTCAGTCAAGAGGAGAAACATGAGGCCGAATTGCTGTATGAGCGAGAAAAACGCGGTCTCAATTTCCCGGCGGAAGCAGATGCTCAAGCCGAAATAGAAGCAATGAACCGGAGGATGGGTTTTGCTCCAACACCAACATTGGCCTCTTCAATCATGCCTTCACTGCTATTACAAACGCCGGATGGTGGGCATCGACTTACGCGAACGGCACCATTTCCGAAAAACCTTGAATTGGCCACTGAAACGCAAAAACAGCTTCATTTCCAGGTTTAATACTTTTAACCTTACTATCAAACTCCAAATTTTACAGCATCAACAGTATTTGGAAGCAGCTATGCGGGCTAATCAAATTCGCCAACAAGAATTTTCTATGCCAAAACCAGAATCGGATATTGTCATTCTCAAGGAAGTGACTCTGCCAAAAGTGAACGTCAAAGCAGGCGATGTGCCAGACTACACAGTTTATCCTAGCCAAAAGATGAAAATGTTCAATTCACCGCGGGGCACTTACATTCGGACCACTGGAATCTTGGGCAATGTTGTTTTGGATGCAACAAAGGTGCCACCCAGTGTTGGCCGCTTCTACAAAGGTTAAGGTGCTCTCTGCCTATCAAATAACCTTTTATTCATTTAAGTAATAACCGATGGAAGGACTGTTCAACAACAAAACACGCAAAACAATATTATCGCCGAAGAAGTGATTCAAATTGACGATTGAAGATAAACTTTTTTACGCAACATTCCCATATTTTTGTATTTTCCGATACTCTCTATAATTTATTTGTAGCTTCTCTTTTACAATACATTGTCTTTTTGTCAAATATAATACAGGTTTTCCTATCACAGGGACTCATTCAATAAAAAGTCGACAAGTTTACATTTATAACATTTATTCACGATAATTAATATGGTGATACAATGGCATGACAACAATATATGATGATGGGAATTAGGGGACACAATATTACAATGGTGGAAATACAATTAGTGAGAGAGGGTCAAGAGGATGATGAACAAGATGATCGTTTCCTTTTCTTCGGTCCTATTCTTCCACAGCTGCTCCTTTGCCGTCCTTCATCGTGCGCTTCATATTCACATGTATGCCGACTGATCTGGTGCGAGCTTCGGTTTTCCGGCGGTTGGGGCTGGGACATTGCTGCGTGGTCGTTGTGGCGGGGGCGCTTCTCCGACATCTGAAAAAATATTGGGATGATTTATGCTGAACAATAGATGGAAATTATTAAACCAACCGTATTCCTGTGCATAGCCAGGGCCGCCGGTTCTGGGATAGTTCTGAAATTGATGGGAAGTGTTATTAAATTGATTAAAGTTTCGAAAAAATGTAAAACCAACCTGTGGCGAGGAGTTCGTCTTCTTTGGTGGAGTGTATCCCGGCGATGGCATGTATGCAGATTGGTCACCCATTTGAGTTGTTGTTCTTCTGTTGCTGCGTTCGTTTGTTGGCGGAAGGTTGGTTGATCACTGCTTGCTTGATGATTTGTTGAGCGAATGTGGTGGTGCAGCGTCCTTTTATATGTGATTGGCCCGTTAATGCAAAGAGGTAAAAATATAAAATCGATAATGGAAACTGTATGTTACAGTTAGTTACACAGTATATCGACAGTCAATCAATCAATAACAGCTACAAGTGGGTGAATTCAGGTATAAAAGCTAGCAAAATTCTTCAGTCAAATCATCAAACAACCAACCAGCAATCAAAACAAATCAAATCAGTCAATCAATACCGTTCTACAAAATGTTCTATCAACTGTGTTTCGTCGGATCAGTGGCGGCCTTGCTCTACTTCTACTACATAAACCGACTGCGAAGCGAGGTTAGTTTTAATTTTAACGATTTTTAATAAACATTAATTCTTTCAATTTTAGGATCACGAGAAGAAGGAAGGACGAAAGACAAAGCCGGTGAAAGTCGAGCCAAAAGAAGAACACAAGAAGAAGGAAAAGGAAGAACCAAAGACAAAGCCGGTGAAAGTCGAGCCAAAAGAAGAACACAAGAAGAAGGAAAAGGAAGAATCAAAGACAAAGCCGGTGAAAGTCGAGCCAAAAGAAGAACACAAGAAGAAGGAAAAGGAAGAACCAAAGACAAAGCCGGTGAAAGTCGAGCCAAAAGAAGAACACAAGAAGAAGGAAGAACCAAAGACAAAGCCGGTGGAAGTCGAGCCAAAAGAAGAACACAAGAAGAAGGAAGACGAAGGCAAGAAGAAGCATCACCGCCACGGAAGTCATCGGCACAGCCATGGTAAGAAAGTTTTGATTTTTGCCGATAATTTTAATAAAATCCCAACTTTTCAGGCAGCCATCGACACCGAAGCAGTAAATCCGAGGAGGGCGAAGTGGAGGGCGCAAAAGAGGAAGAAAAGGGAAAAGAAGAAGGCAAGAAGGAGCATCGCCACCACGGAAGTCATCGGCACAGCCATGGTAAGGAAGTTTTGATATTTGCCGATAATTTTAATAAAATCCCAATTTTTCAGGCAGCCATCGACACCGAAGCAGCAAACCAGAGGAGGGCGAAGTGGAGGGCACAAAAGAGGAAGAAAAGGGGAAAGAAGAAGGCAAGAAGGAGCATCGCCACCACCACCACGGAAGTCACCGCCATGGTAAGAAAGTTTTGATTTTGCTGATAATTTTAATAAAAATCCCATTTTTTCAGGCAGCCATCGACACCGAAGCAGCAAATCCGAGGAGGGCGAAGTGGAGGGCGCAAAAGAGGAAGAAAAGGGGAAAGAAGAAGGCAAGAAGGAGCATCGCCACCACGGAAGTCATCGGCACAGCCATGGTAAGGAAGTTTTGATATTTGCCGATAATTTTAATAAAATCCCAATTTTTCAGGCAGCCATCGACACCGAAGCAGCAAATCCGAGGAGGGCGAAGTGGAGGGCGCAAAAGAGGAAGAAAAGGGAAAAGAAGAAGGAAAGAAGGAGCATCGCCACCACGGAAGTCACCGCCATGGTAAGGAAGTTTTGATATTTGCCGATAATTTTAATAAAATCCCAATTTTTCAGGCAGCCATCGACACCGAAGCAGCAAACCAGAGGAGGGCGAAGTGGAGGGCACAAAGGAGGAAGAAAAGGGGAAAGAAGAAGGCAAGAAGGAGCATCGCCACCACGGAAGTCACCGCCATAGTAAGTTTTGATATTTGCCGATAATTTTAATAAAATCCCAATTTTTTAGGCAGCCATCGACACCGAAGCAGCAAACCGGAGGAGGCCGAAGAGCAGCAGGGCACGAAGACCGCGATGGATCAAGGCACGAAGACCGCGATGGATCAGAGCACGAAGACCGCGGAGGATCTGGGCACGAAGACCGCGATGGATCAGAGCACGAAGAACGCGAAGGATCTGGGCACGAAGACCGCGAAGGATCTGGTCACGAAGAACGCGAAGGATCTGGGCACGAAGACCGCGAAGGATCTGGTCACGAAGAACGCGAAGGAGTGAGCCACCGAATAGAACACAGGATATCCACAATCCCTTCTCCCCTTCGATTGTAATTTCCCCCATCCAAACTATTTCCTTCCCTCTCTAATTGTAGTTATTGTTCATACATATTGTCCCTTTGACCACTATTGTTTCCATATATTGTTATGTATATTATTGTATAAATTATTTCGATATATGTGCATATTATTGTATGAATTGTTTCCATATTTTGTTGTGTAAATTATTGTATAAATTATTTCCATATTTGTTGTGTTTCTTTTTTGTATGAAAAGCCCTTTTTACTTGGGATTCGAATTTCTCCCTATCATTTTTATCGAAAATTTATTCGAACTGCTGAGCAAATTGAATTTGCATTTTTTGATCTCCGCCGATTTTGGGACTCTTTATTAAAAACGGGAAAAATGAAAATTGCTTGCAAAATAAAAAAAGGACCGTCATATTATTGTTCAAAAAAGTTTCAATAATCGATTTTGGCGATATGTCTCGACTATCTATCCTAATATTAATATATTAAATACTTATTGATTTTTGATTAACTCAAAAATAAAGCCTTATTATTACACATTACACTTAACTTAATGATTATGTGAGTTTTTGTTGCGTGAATGGAATTGACCTAAGTTTTCGCGGATATTTGTTTTATAATCTGCTGTAAACATTAAATATTCAACAACAAGCTTTTAAGAGAAACGAAAACACTGAATTGAATTAAATTTAAAATGAATCACTGGTTCCATTGCAATCATTGCTTTATGATGGGAGCAGGTGGAAATGGCTCATTCTGGTTCACTTCATGCGGGCATCTGATTTGTACGAATTGCCTGAAATCGAGTAAGTGTTTTTGTTGTTTTAAAAACTCTAGGTCATCCCCCAAAATTTAAAGGTGGAGCGATTCCTGGTCAAAAGGGGCCGTGCATTGTGTGCCGCAGGCAGGACAGTGTTGCCATCGAAATCAATCGTTCAATGCGTCCGGACATCCTGGCCATGTTCCGTCCACCAAAAGACGTTTTTGCGGAATATGCCAACAAGCTGAAGACAGTCATGGACTATCAGGCCAATCAATCTCAACAATTGATCAAACATTTACATGAGAAGGTTGGATGGGATAGTTCATGGTTTACTACAAAACAAACTATAATTTGTGTTTTTTAGACAGCCAGGGCCCTCAAAATGGCCAAAGTCGCTCAATCTGAAAACGCGAAACGAAATGAACGTGAACAGTCGTTAATGGCCGAAAATGGTCAAATGAAAGCTGAGCTGGACAAGGCCAAACAATACACTCAGCATCTGAAGAATATGTAAGTAACATCTATACGGACCGGGTGCATTATGAATAATTCATCAAATTGACAGGTTGGCCGAACGTGACCAGGAAATCCAGCATCTTAAGCACAAGTATCACAAAAGTCCTCGGTCAACGATCTGCCGTGCGACGCCAAGTCCACACAAGAATAGAGGTTTGTGCAGAGTTCACTAATCGTCCAATGTATTAATAAATTTTCAGTTTCAACCACCGTTTTTCCCAGTCTGAATGGACCAACTCCGCTCAGCACATTGTCATTCTATGCATGCACCACCAGTACACCATTCGAGGTTGGCTTTTGTTATTATTCAAAACTTAAGGTCTCACTCAAAACTTAAGGTCGCAGTCAAAACTTAAGGTCTCCTTCAGAACTTAGGGTCCCATTTAAAGGTCTCATTCAAAACTTAAGGTCTCCTTCAGAACTTAAGGTCTCATTCAGAACTTAAGGTCTCCTTCCGAACTTAAGGTCTCATTCAGAACTTGAAGTCTCCTTCAAAAACTTAGGGTCTCATTCAAAACTTATGGTCTAATTATTCAACCATAAACAATAATTCAATCCAATTAAGTCAAAACGCCAAGCCGCCGTGACTCCTCCATTTTCGACAATGATGCATGGAGGAGAAATGTTCAACACTCCACAGGCCCGTGATGAGAGTACAATGGCTGCCGGAGGACTCGACTACTTCAACCAACAAATTACGAACACACCGGCTCTGCTTGGCATCGCTCCAGGACGCAACAAAGGCCCTCAAATGATGAAGAAGAATTATTTTTGAGTGGGATTAGTGATTCAATTGACTATTTGTTTTTTTATTCATATAATGTGACAATTAAATAATGATAATGTTTTTTTTTCCTATTATTTATTTTTGTTTTGCGTTTCCTGTTGATTATTTAAATGTGTAATAAATGTTTTTGAAACAATTCAGCTGACGTGTTATTCAATGTAATCAAAATGAATTATTCATTTCAATATTTCCAAAGTTACCAATTTGGTTCTTATTTGGTTTCCACTTCTCATTTTTACTGATCGATTTTTCCTCCTTTTTTTCATTTAAATTCCTTTAAAGGCATTTCAGACAAAAAAAAAAAACAGCCAAAGACCAACAGCTGCAATCTTCATCTTCTTTTTTTATTTGGTTTTGTGAATCGACAAAAACATTATTTTCAATTTCAACACAAAAAAGGCCAGCACACACAAAAATAGTAACAAATTCCTTCGATTTTCAACAAAAATGGCTTCAGCAATTTTAACTGCAACCGAACACAAAGAAAAGGGAAATAAATATTATCAACAAGGAAAATTTGAGGTTAGCTCATCAGAAATTTGATTAAAACCATTTCGGTAGGCAATTTTCATTGGTAGTTTTAATTTGCCAAAAAAAATACTGAAATGGCAAGAAACAATTCAATGGTTTGTCCTAGATCACTAAACTATGCCCAGATTTATATTGGTTTGGATTTTAATCAATTCAAACTTCATAGTTTTAAGTCAACATTGGTTTAAACCGTTTAATACCCTTTAATTGTTGACCAAACCATGACAAATTATTACCATTCAATGCGTCTTGACCAGCTCTATCCAACAATTGGGTATATGGTTTGTGAACGTAGGATAAACTCCTCCTTAAACCATTTTAGTAATTATTTTAATGTAACATACATTAATTAGGAAAAGGGAAAACCTTAATATAAGGAATAAACCAAAATAAGCGAATTACCTTATTCAATTCATTTAATTTTTCAGGAAGCCCTTTCCCATTACAGTCGTGCCATCCAAAAAGACCCGGCAGAGCCCACATATTTCACGAACAGAGCACTGTGCCATTTGAATTTGAAGAAATGGGAATCGGCCGCGGAGGATTGTCGGAAAGCTTTGGACTTGGATCGGAAGAACATCAAAGCGAATTATTATATGGGCAAAGTTTATGTTCAACTTGGCCAATTCGATGAGGTTTTTTTTATGCTTTTTATAATTAATATTTTAAAAATCGAAATGGGATAAGCTATAAGAAGTCCCAATCCCAAAATATATAAAAAATAAACATTTTTCCTATTAAATGGTAGAAATAGAAATGTTCCATAGAATGCATAAAAATGCATAAAAGTGACGAACAAGCCCGAGAAACAATATTTGCCTCGGAGCGGATTCGAACCCGAGACCTAAATTTTGTAAAAAAAAAGTGAAGGAATCCCTTCTTCAGGTCGAAATTTTAAAAATTTTAGGCAGTTTTTTGTTTAATTATTGTGTGGGTTAAAATCTACTTTCTAAACCCTAACCAGCCTAAACCTAGCCTTAATCTAGGTCTTAAGCCAAAGAACTAGGCTACAAAAAAAGTCAAAATTTAAAAATCAATAATAAATATTTGATGAAAATTTTTGATTTAATCCTCAATATTTACCCACAATTACAGGCAATAAAAGTGCTAATGCGTGCCCATGAGTCGGTGGTTAACCAACGACAATCCTACGGCGATGAAATCACCCAATTGCTTAGGCTGGCCCGCCGTGAAAAATTTCGTCAAGAGGAGGAGCGGAGGATAACACAGGAAATTGAGTTGCAAAGTTATTTGAACCTTTTGGTGGATGAGGATGTTCGGAAAAGGATGGAGGAAGCTGGGGGAGAAAATGCGGAGACGGCTGAACAAATCCGGGCACAAGGCCAACTCAACAAAGAACAGCTGAACACAATGTTCGCACAGGTTTGCCAATTTATATTTTTGTGAGGTTAAGAATTAACCAAAGGAATGATAAAAAGAATAGGGTGAATATACAAAAGTTTTATAATCAAATTCATTGGGGATTATTTAACCGAATGAATTGCTCTCCTTTATCAAAATTTAGGTCTCGGGTTCGAATCCGCTCTGAAGCTAGTATTTTTTTATGGCTTGGTTTTCATACTTTTATGAATTTTTATGCATTCTATGGAACATTTTTAGATCAAAAAATTTTAAATTTTGACCCAACGTGGACCTTTCATTTTTGCAAAATTTAGATCTCGGGTTCGAATCCGCGCAGAGGCAATTTTTTTTGCTTGGTTGTCACTTTTATGAATTTTTATACATTCTACGGTACATTTCTAGCATCAAAAAATAATTCAAAAGAAAACAAGATAATAGAACCTACTAAAACGATTTCTTATTTATTGAGATTGTAAGCAAAAATGATTTCTGAGGAAAATTAAATAAATAATAAAACTTCCATTTGGGAAAAAATTCCTCTTTCAATGATTCACACCAATTTTTTAAGGTTGACGATCGAAGGAAAAAGCGAGAAATTCCCGATTTCCTATGCGGCAAAATCAGTTTTGAACTGCTCCGTGACCCGGTGATAACGCCCAGTGGGATTACGTACGATCGGCAGGACATTTTGACACATTTGCATCGAGTCGGGCATTTCGATCCGGTCACACGTGTTCCGTAAGTTTTTTTTTTTAATCTTCAAAAAAATTTTCGAGAGAAATTTACAAATTTTTTGAAATTTTTGGTACTAATTTTGTCAGTTATTTAAGTAAAAATATTCCAAATTCTCCTTAAATAAATTATAAAAATAATTTAACAATGCCACTTTTTAGATTGACCGCGGACCAACTGATACCGAATTTGGCAATGCGTGAGGTGATTGAACATTTCGTCAAGGAGAATGAATGGGCATTGGACGCATGACAAATGATGAATTTGTTTTGACAGCACAACATTTTGCGCGGGTGAACACACTACTTAAATGGATGAAATGAAAATATAATATCCTTAATATTTTTCCTCCCTTTCAATTGCATCAATTTTATCCTCCTCCAATTTCCATTTCCATTCATTAATATTTTTGATTCTCCAATAGCTCCACCCCCTTCCTCCATTCCATGTACCTTTTCTTTATTCCTCATTTGTCCTTTCCTCTTCAGCTGTGGCAAGCCAGTGCCCTCAATTTTTATTCTTTGACTAATCAAATTGTGCATATTCGTGTGGTAATAAAATAAATAAATTTAATTATTCATTTTTTGTCCAATTTCGAACAATTTATTTTCCGAAATTTAGAGGAAGTTACTTTAATATCCTACTGACTAATAGCAATTCCATCATGGTGCCAAAATTCATAATCAAATGGAAAATGTTCCCCGTATTGTTTTATCTAATAATAGTGGGTTTTATTTAATGGGTCTTTCAATTAAATATTAGACGCCACGCCCAATAAGTAAGTAGTTGGTCAAATGGATTGACGCATTGGAAAACCTTACAGAGGTCGCAGGTTCGAATCCACGAAGCGTCAGATAATTTTTCTATTTATTTATCCCTCAAAAATTTTTATTTTTAAATTAAAATTTGTAAATTTATTTTATATTATTCACATTATTTTCGCATAAATTATCCACAACAAATAAAATCCATGTCAATGTATTCAAAATTATTTTATTCTAAATTTAATTGTGATAAATGTTATGTATGATAATTCCAATGAAAATTAAAAATTATACATTCAATATTGCAATTAATGCAAAAAATTAATTGAAAATAATTCGTTTGCTCATTGCCTCTTCCATGGACATTTCACGGATTAATTCCTTCCTCAGCGCAAATCTTGCCTTCTTCCCTCCTCCTTCCTTGACTTTTCCTTCCTTTTTCCCTTCCTTCTTTTCATCTGTTAAAATTTCCTCCGCTGGTGCTTCATCCTGATAAATTTGGAATTCCAATTCGGTGGATGGTATTGGTGTGGAAATTGCTGGCAAAATGCACGGAGTGCCCATTGGAATGACCAGCTGATTTTCTTCATTTGTGATTTGCAAATCGACTTTTTCGTCGAATGTGCCGAATAGTGCCTTTAAAAATTAATATTTTTATTTAATTTTCCCCTCAAAAACCCAAAAAACCTGATAGTCCGAATCACTGGCCAATTGTGCGGCGATGCGTGATGTCTTCTTCTTTGCAACTTTTGGCGGTCCAATTGGTGTTTGGAATTCGAAAGCGGCCGCCGATTCCTCTTCAAAAATTTGTTGCTGTTCATCCGAATAAATGTGAAACCGATCCAAATTGTCCTTGACGCACCTTGTTGATTTCCCATGAGAACGTGCGGTCGATCGATGGCCATTCGAGATGGGAATTTTGCCTGGCGGACCTTGTGGAATGCGAATGATGGGAGCGACCAGATGACGGCGGCCAATTCCTATTTTAAATTAGGGAATATTTCATTGGGTTTAAGAATGGTTGGATTATGGCTAGGTTCAAGTTGATTAATTTATTTGGAGAATTTTCCACCCAAGGGGGACCCTTCACTTTTGTAAATTTAGGCTTCGGGTTTGAGTCCGTTCCGAGGTAAATATTTTTTTTCGAGCTTGTTTTCACTTTTATACATTTTTACGTATTCCACTATATATTTATTGCCGAAATACAGTGTTCAGAATAAAACTACAGTCGTCATAAAAGTGCTAGTCTAGCCATTCCATATTTTATTTAAATGAAAATAAAACCTCTCAATTTTCCAAGTGTTTCTCGGCTCATCACCGGTGTTGCATCCATAATGTTTTGATGGTTTTCCCCTTCAATTGGCCAATAATCATTGTCTTCTGCAGGTTGTTGACATGTTGCTTGCATTACGGCCGCCTCTAACTCATCACTGGCCCGGTGGAGTGCGTCCAACGGCATTGCATGCATTTTTAGACCCAATTGGAGTTTCTCACGTGCCTTATTCCACCAATCTGCAATTCTTACGGATTAATTTATGCCATTAGAATGTCTGTCACATACTAATCGACTGGTACATTTGACTCCAAAAAATGTAGAATTTGGCCAATTCCCGGCAAGAGCCTTTGGCAAATGCGAATTCCATGACGGCCAAACCACTTTCTGGGAAATTTTCCACCAATTTGAACCACAGTTTCATCAGTCGTTCATCATTTTTGTGCGCATCCATTGTGGCAAATGTTGTGCAAATTTTGTATCTGCGGTGAAAATTGGATTTATTTAATTTATATGTAATTTGCTTACAGAATTGGGTAGAAATATTTTTGCTTTCCGCTTGGGAATTGTTCATCGAACCAAATGACAAAGCGGGACATTGGCTCAAGTGGATCTGGTTGGGTGAAAGACTCGGTGAATTCTTTCAAGAATCGACGTTCCGCTTCATCAATGCTCATCTTTAAATTTGTGTTTATTATTTTGGATAATTTTTTTAATAACTAACTTTTGCTGTTCCCGATGCTGCTACTTCATTTAGTGCACCGGCACGTCTTCCACCACGTAATGGACGGAAATTTTCGACATTTTCAAACCATTCTGACTCCATTTTTCTTGCCGACGACATTTTGCTTCTCCGCGATTTATTTTTATGATCTAAATTTTTGCTTTATTATTTTGGATGAAATTAGCATTTTGTTTTAAAAAAATAGAGGGGTGGAAACCGAATCGGGGCCGTCGGGGTGAAAATGAAACCGAGAGAAACGGTTCGGTTTTGTTTGGTTTTTCAAACAAAAATAAATTCACAAATTTTGCATTAAATTTTATTTTTGGATAAAATGTCATTTTTAGCGAGAGAATATGCAAAATTTGGAGAGTATAAAGAAAAAGAGTACAAAATAATGGCCGACGAAAAATCAATTTTCAAAGAGAAAAATGCCAATGCCATCCAAGTTTTTGTCAGAATTTTCTGCCAATAAAAATTATTTTTAGATGATTATCTTGTAAATTACGAAAAAAATCCATAATTTATGATTATGAGCAATAGAACTTCAACAGCAAAAGAAATGATTTCGGATGCGGCTTACATTGAGATCCTGAAGAATTGTTCCAAATGGAATAGTCGTGTAATGGGAGGGAGGAAACGCTCAGAAACTGCTGTATATGATCAACAAACTGGCATTGTACATCGGTAAATATTCAAAGAATTTTACTACAAATTAATTGGATTAAATTAATTCAATTTTGCTAATAAATAAATTTTTAGTCCAACAGAACATTTGTTCCGCCATCCATCCGAACGACAGCGGGCCCAAAATCCAATGCAAGTTTACGTGTATCCACCACGGCATTGGGTCAAACCAAAAAGCAACGCTCCATCTGCGGCCATTGAAGTCAATTACTTTTTGCGAGTGAATCCGGCGCTGAAGGAGGCGGTCAACGCCAAAACCGAACAAACTCAGCCTCAATCCACCGGTGAGAATGCGCCAACATCAGAACAGCAACAATTGTCATCAATGCCACCAAATAGCAACAACAATTCGAGTCGGGCTGCCACCACCGGGAACAGCGCAAAAATTTATGTTAGTGAATTTTTTAAAATTAAACCAAACCTTTCGGGATTTTTTTCGAAAATTAGAATGTCATAAAAGTAAAGTGACAACAAAGTTAGAAAAAATAGCCTCTGATCCTCTGATGAGTGGATTCGAACCTGATGATGATGAGGCATGAGACCTAAATATTTTAAAAGTGAAGGGGTCTTAGAAATGTTGCTTAGAAAATGTAAAAAATTCATAAATTTGACAATCAAGCCAGAAAAAAAAATGTTGGCCCTTGAGCGGATTAGAACCCGAGACCTCAATTTTACAAAAAGCGAAGGGTCCCCTTTTGGTTTGAAAAATTTAAAAAAAATTTTTAAATAAAATCGTTAAACTCTTACATGACTTTCTAATTCAATGCATAATTCGCAACAGGAAAACGAATTCGATTTGGAATACGATTTGGACGAGCCCGACTATAATGACCCACAATCGGATGAGGATGATTGGGGCGCCAGCCGAAAGAAGAAAAAACGCCCGATTGGGGCTGGTGGCACTTCGACCGGAGGAGGGCGTTCGGCTGGGAGGAAAGCGGCAGCCAACAGCGGCGGAATGAGCCAAACAATGAACACTGGGACAACGCCAATTGTGGTCAAAATTCCAAAATCCGAGGCGGATTCGGCTGGGACGCCCTCTTCTTCGATGGGAACGCCTACAGCTGGAGGAACAACCGCAGCAACTTCGATGGTTGAGCCACGACCATTCATTTGTCAATGTAGGTTTATAATATGGGTGGGCTATATTTGAGTGAGAAATTTGAATGAAGTGACAAAAAAAAAGATTAAATTTGGTGCATCGGTAACACTAAATCATTTCTGCTGGTAAAGTTTTTTGGTTAGCATAAAAATGGCTACCAAGCCCGAAAAAAATATTTACCTCTGAGCGGATTCGAACCCGCGACCCAAATTGAAGTGTTCCCAACCCCCTTTTGGGTCGAAAATTTTCCGATTTGACCTTATAGGGTGCCGGTCTATCAATTTATCAAAAATAAATATATTTTAAATCCACATCCAACACATTAATTTAAACCTTTCATTCATCCATTTTTCAGTGTGTGGCGCCAAGTACAAATCACGCCCAGGCCTGACCTATCACAAAATCCATGTTCATCAGTCGGAATCGAACAACAGTGAAACACCGAAGAGCCCACGTACGCCGGTTTCCTAATTATTTGGCTAGGGAGGAAAAGTCCCTAAAATTAGATTACCCTAAATGATAGGGCCTATCCCTTAAATTCGATAGACTGAAATTTTTGTTTTTTGAACTTTCATAGCAGATTTTGACATTTTCCCAAGTCCCGATTTTACTTATAGAAAAAACCTTAATTAACTTAATAAGCCACGCGACATTTCACCCAGATCCATATAGAGAGACGAATTTGAAAATATTTTATACATTTTAGTTTTCCTCAAAATGAACAATAAACCAACAATTTTTATTATAATTAATTTTATTATTTTTGATGAATTAATAATTTCCACATGAATTTTATGAATAAATGTTTTTTGCTGTTTTTTGGAGGATTAATTTTGTGTTTTTTTATGTTTCAATTTGTCATTGTTTTTGGCACTCCTTTCAACACTCTTCAATCAAATTATAAGCAGTCTTTCAATTCAATTTTAAATAAATAAAAATTGGAATAAGTTTGAATGAATTTAATAATGGTCACATTTCCATACCATGAATTTTTCGTCCATTTTTAATTTCATTTATTTTTCTTTTGTTTTGACAGATTGCTTATATAGAGAAGAGGAAAAAATTTACAAAAAAAAAACACATTTTTATATCCTCTAAAATTAGCAAAAAATATTTTTAAAAATATCAAAAATTCACGGATATTCTTCTCTATATGGGCAATGTCAAAAATTCTAGCTTCTAGGGGTAAAAGAATGTGCATATTAATCATAATTTGGATGAAAATACAGTAATTTTTATTCATCATTAAAAAAAATAATTTCCATTCATTCCCCCTCAATTTTTTGCTCCATCCATCATTTATTTATATAATTACAGTAATTTCATCCAAAGTCCAAATCTCGGACTATTGTGATTTTTGTTTGGGCGATACGAACAAGAATGCTGATGGAAAACCCGAAGAGTTGATCACATGCCATGGTACGTTTATTTTTGCTTATTGTTATTTAAAAATATAGAGAATTAGATGTGATTTTTTGGGATTATTTTCTATCAGAATTTTAAATAAAATAAACAAAAATAGGAAAAATAAAAATTTTAAATTATTTTTCAATTCAATTTTCACTAATTTTTTCATTTTTTATTAGATTGCGGACGTTCCGGCCATCCAAGTTGCCTAAAATTCACAAAGAATATGCTCATCTCGACCAAAAGGTGGTTTTATTATCATCTAAATTCATTAAAACATTCATTTTTTTATAGATTTGGCTGGCAATGCATCGAATGTAAAAGTTGTGCAATTTGTGGCACTTCCGAAAATGATGATCAACTACTTTTTTGGTGGGTTCATTCAAATGAATTTATTTGTTTTTTTCGGTTAAAAATGTACTAGAAATTATTTTAAAAATTCTTAATTATAATGTATAAATAAATTTTAAATTCTACCTGAATTGTAATTGCGATTTGTAATTGCGTTTAGAATTTTTTCAAAAATCGTCAAAAATTTGTGAAAATGTTAATTCAAAATTAGTAATAAAAATTCAATATTAAAATTTCAGTGATGACTGCGATCGTGGCTTCCATTTGTATTGCTTGAGGCCTCCATTGAAGGCGCCACCCGAAACCGATTGGAGTTGCCATCTTTGCGTGAAGGCATTTGGCCCGGATGCTTCAATGAATAAGACCAAAAATGATGAGCAAAGCAGCAGCAGTGGAAAATGAAATGAAGACAATTTATTTCGATCGAATTCTCCTTCCCAATTTGTTTTATTCCCCATATAATTCTCGAATTTCATCGACCTTTTTTATCCGCCCAAAATTTGCATTCTCACTCCTATTTATTTTAAAAAATATTTAAAATTCTCAGAGGGCAATTTCCTGTCAAATATATACTCATTTCTCTTTCTTCTCCATTTTATGTGTGAATTTTTCTGCTGCCCATTTTATTCCCACAAAAACATATTGTCGGCTTCCATTTTATTTCCCCAATTTATTTAATTTACCTCTTGGTCAATTTATTTTGGATGATGATATTAAAATTAATCAATGATATTTGAAGGGCATTGATAAAAATTAAAATTTTTTTAAATGAATTTTACATCAATTTTTAATGAAAACCCAAAATCGGGCTATTTTCTAGAACTTTTAGCTTTAATAGCAAATTTTTCAGTTCAAAATATTAGTTTAACAAGTGCCCATTTGACCACCCTTCCAAATTTATGTGGTTTTGGAGTGGATTTTTTCACACATTTTTAGGCCCATCAATCTTCGTTTGTCTGTTCCTCCCCAAAATCAACTCGTCAAATTCACAGCCAGATTCCCCACCAATTTTCCTCCTAAATCCCTCAAAAACCACCGTCCAATTTCGCCCCTTAAATCATCTCCAAAAGTCAATCAAAATTAGCCCTTTTTACGGGAAAGCATTGGCCACAATCATTTTAAAGGGAGGAAGACCACAATTTAGAAGTCCCAAAAGGCCAAAATGAAATGCAATTTCCCCTCATTCACAATTTTACCAGTCGCGTTGTTGGTCATCCCAACTGACCATCATCTCATCATCTCCATTTCACTTTTTGTTAAGCATATAATAATTTTAGTGCCAGATATTTTCTCGTTGAAATGTGTTTTTGGTGGCTCCTCAACAAGCCAAAACAACCCCTTCCTCCATCCAAAACCATAATGCAATTTGCTATGGCTAAAGCCTTCATTCACATTTGCAGCCAATTTGTGCCAATGACTTTTTATGTGGTGGTGTGCCCTTTTGGCCCATTCGATTGACTCCCCTCTAGCCTGAATGCCGACGACGACCAACTTCCGGTGGCACAAATTCAATCATTGCCACTCCTTCCCAACCATTCATGGCCTCCATTCTTCCAACGGGATTCGCGCCTTCCATTCATTCATTCACTTTTGTGGCACCGACGGCACATTTTCTCGCATTTCCCCATTCTTCAATGACTAAACATATTCTTGTTCGTTGAACCTGTGGCTTCTGAAGGGGAATTCGGCATTCCTCCCCCTTCTTTTTTCTTCCTTTTCGCCCCTTTTTCACGTTTCTTCCATCAAAGTGTGCCACGGGTAAAGGCGCCTCCAAACTACAACCTCCCTTTTTTGGGTGGCATCTGCTCTCCGTAGTTTTTTTTCCACCAATTCATTCGCCCCTTTCGGCATTTTTTGGGTGGTTGGCTTTTATATTTATTGGGCGCGCCAATTCCTCTCCCCAAAAAGTGGGCATTTTTAAAATCCCCTTTGCCTCTTTCCGAATGTCCCGCAAAGCCTTTCCCCTCTTTCCTCGGCATTTACCGCCTTTCTCTTTGCCGCTTTTTTTTGTCTTTGCCACAGGTAGCCAAAAAATAAAATAATAAAATTGCCAGCTGTGGGATCAATGATTTATGGGGTGCACCAATTCCTCGGCCATAGGGCATTTAATTGGTGCCTTTTTATTGAGAGGGAATTGGAAAGGCAAATTTGACAGCAATTTGCATTATTTTATTTCTTTCCAATTCATTTTTCAAAAAATCACATTTCATAAAACCTTTTTTAATTCCCCAGTTTCGATTTTGAGGATCCATATTCCATAGTTCCATGGTAGGGCTAGCATTAAAAAAATATATTATTGCATTTCCTCATTTCCCTAAAGCTCTACAAAATCCGTTCTAATCGTTCTAAAATGTCCACAGATTCAGGAGTTAGACTCATTCCAATTTTCCAAATTTTTAGGAGGTTGAAAAATAATTCACCATGGGGAAATAAAAGAGGTTTTACGGTATAAAAAATGAACACATTTTTAGCAAATTTGAAAACAAATTTTGCACCAATTATTAAAATGAGCAGAAAGGGGAGTACAAATACACTTGGAGGTGGTGCCGGTGGAACTTCTTCTGCTACCGGTGGGGCCGATTCCTCGTCAGTGGAACAACGTCGATTGGCACCAACCGCCGAAGGAGGAGGAAGGGGAGGAAGTCCTTCGCCTCCGGCCTATAAATCCAGGTACCGGACGGCCAGCCAAGGTGTTGGGATGCGCGGCGGTGAACCCCGTAAATCGTTGCCCTCTCGACTGGAAGGCACCGCCCGGCATCGACGCGCCCAACAACATGTGCGCATTCAAATTGCAGGCTAGTTTTTGTACTTTATTGGCCTTTTTTGGAGAGTGATAAATTAAATTGGAGTGGATTAGAATGAGAATTGAATGATTGTTATTTGGGAAGGGAAAAAGTGTTTAATTTTTTTTTATTAAAAATAAGCATTTTGCTTCGATAGAGGAAATTAGGTGCTGGGCCACATTCTTTTGGCCATAGCTCAACAAGACAATAACCAATATGTAAGGCGATATATCATTGAAAAGCCTAAAGTGTGCTCTAAAAAGTGACTTCAACCTTTTTGATAAAATTATTCAGTAAAAGTTAATTAATTGTCTTTGACTGAGTACAATTCCCAAATTTTCAGAGGAAAAGCCGTTTATTTTAGAAATTGTTTTAAATTTCAAAAAAGTAGAAAAGCCACTTTTTAGAGGACATTTAGGGCTTTCAAATGGCATATCGCCTTCCAAAATTAGTAATCGCTTCTTTGAGATATATGCCAAAAGAACCAGTCAGGTACTCAGTCAATCGAATCGAAGATTGATTCATACTGTTTCAATTTAGTATGTTCCTTTCAAATCCGGCCTAAAGGTAGTTAAAGCTGCTATTCGGGCCAATGACAACAGAATGTGGAATGGACGGAAAAATATATTAAGATTTAGGCCAAAATTTAAAGAATATAAAAATCCATTTTGAATTTCACTCTCAAAAAACATTTGTTAAGTACATAAATTGGTTCTTATGTAGTAGAATTTTCATGTTCAATGGAACAAACACTGGGATTTGGCCACCAAAATTTAAACGGCTTTCCTTCTCATTTTCCACCCATCCATCCATGCAATGAGATTAGGACTCAAATTACACAATCATTCATAAATAAAACACTGTGAACAGCAAAATTTGCAGCTTAAAAACCCGATTCATTTTTTTTATTTTATTGCGGCCAATAAAGGATAAATTTGTTGAGTTTTTTTTAACCAAAAAGATTCATTAAATTTTGACTGGAGAATAATTTTCCGAAGGAAAATTCTCTCGAAGTTTGCTTGGTTTTAAACCGAAGTTTCAATTTAGGTTTTTGGGCCAAGAACCATGTTTTCGGTTTAGGCTTTGTTTCGGTTTCAGTTCGTTTGACCATCTTTGAATAATTCTATTTTAATAAAGGAAGAATTGTTGCAATTTTTGAGGAAATTTGTCAACATTTTTGAGTCGGACCAAAACAAAATTGTGTGGCATCCCATCATTAAGGATGTGGGAATTGGGAAAGGGAAATATTCACATAGAGCAGCCGTTTAGGATAGAATGCGGTTGGATTAATTTAATCCAATTGGCCAATGTGGGTTCCACCCTCCTTCCACCCCCAACAATTTTCGCATTTCTTTTCGCTTCTCAAGAAGAAGGGAAAATGTGCCATTTCCATCCGCTCCTCTCTACCTAAAATTCCTTCCAAATTTCACTTTGGTGGTTTCAAAATTTTATGTGCAAATATCCTTTCCCTGTTGGTTGAATATTTGTCCCCAAATTTTTTTATGGCCATAATTATGTAAAGCAAATATCCTCGCCTAAAATCTAAGCTATATAGGTAGCACCCGGATTCTGAGTCAAAATTAAAAAATGGAAGATACTTCAATTTGGCTTTCTTTCCATTGTTCTTTTATATATTCCTTTTGGAATACGCGATTTTTATTGCCCTGGGGTTCTGTTCTTATGGCCATATCTCAACAAGGAAGAAATCAATTTAGGAAGGCGATTTGCCATTTGAAAGCCCTAAATGTCCTCTAAAGTGGCTTTGCTATTTTTTGAAAATTTAAAAAATTTTGTAAAATAAGCGGCTTTTCCTTAAATCAATTAGAAAATTCTGGTTCATCAAATTCAAAAATATTTAATTTTTTAAAAGTCTTAAATTTGAATAAGCCACTTTCCTAGACGACACTTTGGGCTTTCAAATGGTATATCGCCTTCCAAAATTGGTTATTGCCTCGTTGAGATATGAGCCAAAAACCAATGCAGGTACAATAATTGTACCAGCAATTGTTTATTTTAATTCCTTTCCCACAAATCATTCTCTTCAGCAGCAGGGCCAATCAAATGACAAAATAAGAAAGAAAGGGGAATACGGTATTGAAAATGAAAGTGAAAACGAATTTTCCTTTTCCCTTTGATTTGCAATGACCCATCCTCCAAGGCATATCACTTCAATTACATATAATAATTTTATAAATTCAAATAAAACTCATCTCAGACAAAACGATTCGTAACGATTTTTGTCATTTTAAAGAGCAAAAAATTCTCTATCCAAATATATTCAAAAATTTTGACCAATCTCTAATCTTTATTGTTTAATTTGCAATTAAATTTGTCCATCCATTTCAATGTCTTTGCCATTCATTTTTCTAAATATAATTCAGCGAGGCAATAACCAATTTTGCAAGGCAATATACCATTCGAAAGCCCAAAATGTCCTCATCAAAGTGGCTTATTAAAATTTTACGGAATTTAAGCTTTAAAAAAGTTACATGTCTTTGAATATAATAAACCCAAATTTTTTGTGGAAAAGCCGTTTATTTTACAAAATTGTTTAAATTTTCAGAAAATTAGTTAAGCCACTTTTTAGAGGACATTTAGGGCTTTCCAAAGGCATATCGCCTTCCAAAATTGGTTATTGCCTCGTTGAGATATGGGCCAAAAGAACATGTCAGCTACTCAATATCGCCTCCAAAATTAATTCTGCAAATTTAATTGGATTATTTAGTAAATAATTCACTAAAATTGCAACATCGAGACTTCACTTTTTTTCGAAAATGTATTTCAATTTCCAAAAGGCCAATAATTTTTTTTTGGCCAATTTCACTAAAAACATAGGAGGGTGTCACGCCAATTTTCGCTTGTCCCACATTCCCCCTTTACCACCCAAAATTGGCACTCCATTTGTTTTGGCCCTCTCAAATTACCCTTTTTTTTCTCCTTGGCCCTCCCAATTTTCCTCCTTCCATTTATTTTTTCCCCATTTTTTTCTTCCCTTCATTTGGTCCTTTGCCACTAAAAAATTTGCCTGTTGAAGGCAAATTTTCCACTCTTTGGCTGAATCCTCTGGAGAAGGAGGCCGGAGGAGGACGGCACGCAACTTTCCCACACCACACAAAAATTGGCGAGCAAAAATGCGAAGTTTTAGGGCTCCATCAGACCCAAATTTGAGGGAAATTGGCGCAAATTTTCCGGCGAATAGCAAAATAAAAGACGAATGGCCGAGGAGGCGAAAGGATTTTTGGCTTTTCCACTCGAATGGACACAACAAAAAAAAAATACTTTCCTTCCAATTTGTACACCTTACTTACTTTTTGGCCACGGCCAAATGAATTCAAGTGCAAAATCCCTTTCCAAACATTTTTTCCCCTCATTTAAGGCCATAAAATTCACAAGGAAACAAATTTATTTGCTTGTTTGGGTAGGGGAAATTTTCATTGGGAAAGGCCATAAATTTGACCTCAGCTCGAAAGGTGAATCATTAGCCTGGACTAGGCAAATCTCGAAGAGCAAATTTTAGGCCATAATTTCGAATATTAGACTATCCAAATTTTCTCCACCAGAATCTTACGAATTGGCTAATTCCTCAGCAATCTTTCATGCCATTGGATTAAGCACTTTCTCTAGAGCATTTTGATACAAAAATGATTGATCAAAACATAATTGGCCAGAATGCTGTGGCAGGAAAATGAAAACTGCCCCGATTTTCGCCTTGTGGCTTTTTTAGCTGACAAATCCACTAATTCTTTATATAATCTATTCCTCCCAATCTAAGGGTTTTATAAGATGTCATCAAATCCAATACTAATATAATAATAAGTATTCATTTCTAAAATTAATTGGCATTAATCATTTGAATAAAAATAAAGCAATTAGCCAATAAACTAAAATTCTTTTTTAGCTCATCCAAAATGCCTCAAGCCTCAATCATCATCATCAAATATTTCCCCTTCAATACTTCATCAAAATATAATTTACATTTACAATAATAATCCTCATTCCCTCTGTCAGAATAAATGTAATGATGACACATTTCCTTCTTCCTTTTTTGTCAACAAAATAATTATCCATTTTGCGCCGCCTTAATGTCAAAAAATATATATTTTTTTGTTAATTTTACACCAATTTTCTTCCATTTTTGCCAATTTTCCCCTTTTTGAAAAAAAAGTACACCAAACCAAGAATATCCATTCCCCATTTATCTCGACATTAAAAAATAAATAATTATTGGTCAATAAATTTTATTTTACAGCAAAATTAATAAATATTCCTCCATAAAAAGTTGTCATGGTTTTTAGGCCGAATTTCTCAAACTATTTGATAAAAAAACGTTGATTTTTTTCCCATTCACAAATGCCAAAATGTCCTGTCCACAAGTGGCCTCCAACATTGACCAAAGTTGGGCGCAATGGGCCACTAATGCATTCTTTTGGGCTCTGCTTTTTGGCCCCAAAGAAGTCCATCCTCCCTATTTAAACTTTTAAGCCACTAAATAACGAATAGGGGGCAACCTTTTTGACCTTTGGGGATGGCTCTGCTGGTGGCCAAATGAAAACCTGAGTTTGGCCACAACCACAATCCTGAGTTTAAAATGCAAATTCTCCACCCCATTCCACCCACTTTGGTCACTCTAAAAGTGCCCTCCCTTTTCAGTTCATTATGCAAATTTTCGTTTCTAGACCAAAACTTAAATTGTGCAAAAATTGTGCCAAATC
The DNA here is from genome assembly GCA_030063045.1 of Pratylenchus scribneri. Classification (NCBI taxonomy): domain Eukaryota; kingdom Metazoa; phylum Nematoda; class Chromadorea; order Rhabditida; family Pratylenchidae; genus Pratylenchus; species Pratylenchus scribneri. The sequence goes on along the minus strand of JAQSEB010000020.1, from coordinate 896,841 downwards.
TGGCCGCAATTTTGTCCTTCTAATAAATATATTCCCCAAAACTATTCATCCATTTAATTAAGTAAAAATATACCCCTTTAGGCGTCAACCTAATTTCTGGGATTGGCACATTCCCCTACCCTAATATTATGCAATTTTCCCAAATATTTCCTCCTATTTTTATTCAGTCATTTTCAGGCATAAAAAACACATAAATTTCCCTGATTATTTGTAAATTATTCATAAATATTTGTCATTTTTGGGCTTTATTTTTGCTGTAAATATGGCCAAATTGTTGGAACATTATTTGGCGAATAAAACACAACAAATTTATTAATTTTATATAGCATTGAATAGCCCTGAATCTGCTCTTCAATTTTCATATAATTGACTAAAATCCACTCAATTCTAGGGAAATTTCAAAGCTTCAAACTGGTACCATATATTCCCTTCCTTTTAGCATTCAATTTCACACAATTCCTTTTTCAAATGTGCCACTTTTTTTTATCAAATTAATTTGCACAAAATTGAGCCTTACTTAACTGGATTTGGAGCAGTTTTATTTTTTTATTTCTAAATTAATTTAGAAAAAAATGAGCCCTAGTTAAATTAGGTTTTGGACACTTTTTCCTATGAATAAAGTTGGGGGACAAATTCCTCCTTAAGGGGTGGCCGGCCCAATGGACCCGAAATAAGGAATCCAACTTAATGGAATGGAAGAAGGAGGTCCAAATGAATTGGCTTTAAAAATGGATGGGCGAAATCTTCATCTACTTTGCTTTGAAGCCGGACATGAGGCCAAGTGGAACACAAAAATATGCAGCACTCAGCCATATTTAGGGGACCAAATTACTTTTTTAAGAGTCTCCCCCTCTAGAGATCTTTTAAATTTAGTATCCTCCTCTCTATTAGAAGCCTCTTCTAGAGGAGGGTCTTTAAAATTAGTAACCTCAGGCTACTTAGTATAGTACTTACTAATAGAGGATTTACGGTATATGAAGTTTGGGCAATGAATTGAGGGAAAGATGATCCATCAAAGAATTCGGAAAAGAGAGTGGCTAAAAATGGAACCGACGACAGTCAAAAGGAAGCAATTGATTCACCAAAATATACTAATAAATAATTGGCTTTTGCATATTCTCAATAGTTTTATAAATTCATCGAAAGCGGATCATGTACAATTTGAAGTTGCCTCCAAAAAGGAAGGAAATGGGAAAACATGGCCAAAAACAATGTAAATTCCTCCCACATTGCTTCCTTCCTTCCTTCCTCCTACCAATTTGCCCATCCTTCCTCCATTGCCTCTGCTACCAAATTGTCGACTTTTTCCACCCTTCTTCAATTCATTTGTGCCCTTCCCTTCCTTCCTTCACATTCAATTCGGCCAATTCGCCTCCTATCCTTCTCCTTAAAATAAAGCCCTTCCCCCACCGGATATTCCCCCGGGGAAAAATGGCCACATAGCGCCGGAGGGGCCAAATGGATTGGCAGCGGTCGAAAGGGGCGAAGGAGGGAGGAGAATTGCGCCCAATGGAAGCCAAAAAGGCCAACCCAAAAAAAACATTGCCCTTTGATAAAAGTTGGGCATTGGCCACATTCATCCAAACACGCACTCAGTCAACCAGCAAAAATCATGAACCTCGGCGAGGAGGAGGAAGGGCTTTGGCTGGCACGAAAAGAGGAGGCAAATAAATGAAGGAGGAGGAGGAAAATTGTTGGTTACATTCGAAGGCAATGGAATGATTTTGTGGCCGATATTCCACCGTCCACCTAACAACCAACCAAAAATGACCGTTAAAAATGCCATCCATTTTGCCTCCACAATAATTTGATTAATTGAGAGAATTGTGCCCAAAAGTATGCCTGATTTTCTGCATGCCACCGGTGGTCAATCCGCCGCCTCTTACGGCTTCCGATCCACGCCTTCCTCATTTCGGCATCGTCCAACCCCTCAACAACATTCAAGCAGTGGCCATCCCCAGCACCATAATCCTCAACATCAAATGTTGGCCTCACATGGCCCATTGTTCTACCGGGGCAAAGGCCCACATAATCCTTCTTTGGAAGAGCAGAAATCATCGATGGCAACGGCCGCCTTCATTGGCCCTTGCAAAGATGAAATAATAATGGCGGATAAATATGGAAGGAGGAGGAAAATGCGTATGGATTTGGGGCAAATTAAATTAGTATTCAGAAAGATTCGAATCTAAATTTGGGGCAAAAAAATATGAACAAATATTAAGCGAAAAACATGAGATTCCTTTCCTGTCTCAAAATGCGCCATTCTTACATCAATTTTCTTACCCACACTATTTTCATATGATCTAATCAATTTGTTACAAAAATAAGACAATATTATAAGCTTTGCTTTCTCCAAATCCAAATTGTCAAAAAAAAGTAATTGCACAATTTGAGGACTTAAATCTGCCTAGCTTTTGAGGTATTGGAAGAACCAAGAAATAAGATTTGCAAAACATACTAATATCCTCCTGAATGTGGGCAATAAAATTCCAATAAAATCTCTTGTAAATTGACCATATTTGGCCAATAATTATTTGGCCAAATTCAAATGAACTAAAATGCAAAAATATTCCAATTAAATTCCAAATTATTCTCCGCTTATTGCCATTTATAAACTCCATATAAGAAGCAAAAAATGTGTCGAAACCGTGCCTCCCAAATAACCCAAAATAATTCCCTAATGAATCAGCCAATTTTTAAAGTATTTTCCACCCCCAATTTTCCTTCCATTTTATCCTCTCCAAAATTTCAAATTCCCCCAAATTTTCAGGTGAATCTAGCGCAGTTCATTCCGTGCACCCGGACGAGTCCTCCCTGCTTTCATCTGTGACCTCCTCACGTCGTTCATCAATTGCCTCAATTTTGTCGAGTCGAGCCGGCGGCGGAATTGGGCTCCAACGATTGCAGCTGGGAGAAGGCATAAATTTTATTTATTAAAAAATTGTTTAAAATTATTTGAAAATTTTGTTGAGTTTATGAATATTACAAGAGAGAAAGAGAAGAGGATTATTTTGATATTTTGGGAACATTCGATGCCCATTTTATGGCCAATAAAATCAAATTGAAAACAAAAGTAATAATTTGGCCCCCAATAAAAAGGATGATTTAAAATTAATATTGGATTAATTTTAGTAACCTAAATTGCCATTTAATAGAGAATTTTCTGCCCTACAAAATGATACTAAGATCACCAAAAACGGTTCAGTTTTAAAGAAGTTAGAATCAAAAAACAAAAGATATAATATAGTATTTCGATTGGTCTTCTGCTAGTCTTTCTTAAGGCAAAATTCACTGCCGCTTCCTTTTCTTTTCTTCCCTTTAATTACGGTACTGGTTATTTCTTTCGTTTCCTCTGAGATAAAGATAAATAGGGAAAGTGAGAAATGAGAGCGTTTCTGTGCCTTCTGATTCTGACAGGATATAATTTGTTATGGTTTGGTCAGCTTAAAGGGTATTAAACGGTTTAAACCAATTTTGGTTTGGTCAACAATTAAAGAGTATTAAACGGTTTAAACCAATTTTGGTTTGGTCAACAATTAAAGGGTATTAAACGGTTTAAACCAATTTTGGTTTGGTCAACAATTAAAGGGTATTAAACGGTTTAAACCAATTTTGGTTTGGTCAACAATTAAAGGGTATTAAACGGTTTAAACCAATTTTGGTTTAATGGTTCAAAACTAAGTTAGAATTGGTTAAACCCAAGCCAAAACATAATCAATTGATGCGTTTTGATTTGACTAGATCAATCGATTTTGAGTATAAAGTTTATGGGCTTATTAGGATAAACTTTTAAACAGTTAAAATCATTTTGGCAAATTAATAATTTCTCATAATTTAATTCACATTCCATTTTTAAAGGTGAAGAAGACGAAGGGGAGGAAGAGGAGGAAGCCGGTGGTGAAGGCGAGGAGGGCATTGGCGAACGGCATCGTCTGTTGGGCCCATCGCCCGAATATCCCACACAAAGTCGCCGCACAATTCCATTGATGCAATTCGAAGGGGCACCCACAATGCTTTTGCAACAAGGCGGTGGTGGCCAACACGCAGGCAGCATTCTATTGAACACTCCACGACCTTCGCAACAATCCACGGGCCCAAGGCCGAGAATGGGCCGACGATTCACGCTGAATCCGCTCATTTTTGCCAAGGTCATATTCATTTTTGGGATATTTTGGCAAGAGACCAGCTTAATAGAAATTCCTAAAAATCTCGAACATTTTTATAAGCTTTAGAAGATTAAAAAGAAGGAACAAATGGAGGCCATTTTAGTTTAGCAGATCAGACAGTAGTCGCTAAAAATTTTGTTCATTGAATGAATGGCCTCTGAATGAATCTCAAATGACGATTTTTATAGGGCAATAAAAGTATCAGTTATTAAAGGAGATTGAATCATCCAAAGTCCAAACTTATTTATATTATCTTTTTCATATCATCACTTAATACATTTTCCGGACAAAATATACTTAAAAAACTTCAATTTATGTAAATGCCATATTTATTTTATAATGCCACCCATCCACATCAACACAGGAGGAAAGGGAAATGCGCCGTCAATCGTTGGCCCAACTCAAACTGTCCTACTATCCAAAAGGGGCTGCTGGCGGTGATTTCGACGGGGACACGGGCAGTTGGCTATGCCAATGGATGTTTTGGCTACTCTCCTGGCTTCTCCTTTTGGCCACTTTCCCATTTTCCGTTTGTTTTTGTATCAAAGTGGTGAAAGAATATGAGAGAGCCGTCATTTTTCGGCTGGGCCGATTGATTGGAGGAGGCGCAAAAGGCCCAGGTGCGGTTGGAAATGAAATTATTATTGGGATTTAATTTAAATTAAGGGAAATATTTTTGTCGAAAAGACTTTAACAGTTCACTGATTTATCTTATTTCCCATAAACTTTATATCAGAAAGCATTAATTTAATTATGTTTTTGCTTTGGGTTTTAACCAATTCTAATTTAGCTTTGAACCATTAAACCAAAATAGGTTTAAACCGTTTAATACCCTTTAATTGTTGACCAAACCAAAATTGGTTTAAACCGTTTAATACCCTTTAATTGTTAACCAAACCAAAATTGGTTTAAACCGTTTAATACCCTTTAATTGTTAACCAAACCAAAATTGGTTTAAACCGTTTAATACCCTTTAATTGTTAACCAAACCAAAATTGGTTTAAACCGTTTAATACCCTTTAATTGTTAACCAAACCAAAATTGGTTTAAACCGTTTAATACCCTTTAATTGTTGACCAAACCATGACAAATTATATACCATCAATGCGTCTTGACCAGCTCTATCCAATTTTGGGTATATGGTTTGGGAATGTTGGACAAACCCTTCCTTAAACCGTTATAATTATTTAAATGTTTTCGGCAATTTAAATATTTTTTTTACAATTAACTGAATGAAAAGAACTAAAATTGAATATTAGAATTAATTAAATCAAAATTTGAAGGAATTTTCTGGGTGATGCCCTGCATTGAATCCTATGTCCGTGTGGATTTGCGCACCGTCTCATTCAGTGTACCGCCTCAGGAAATACTCTCACGCGATTCAGTCACCGTTTCAGTGGATGCCGTCGTCTATTACAGAATTATGAATGCAACTGTCAGGTAAAAAAATGGAGAAAAAAATTAACATGACAAAAGGGATACTCGAATGTAGCCACAAAATCTAAGCTCTTTCTATAGAATATTTTGATATATCAATTTGGTCGATAAAATTAAAATCCTAAATTTTTTCATCAGCTAAAATCTTCAGCACATCATTCAAATTAATAAAACTATGATTGGATTAAGCTCTTTCTTAGAATATATTTATATCAAAATGATTGATCAAAATATATTAGGCCAGCTGAATGTTATTACTTTTACTATAAAGGGAGGAAAACCGTCCTTTTTGGCCTATTTTGTGTCTTTTATGGTCTAAACTTTTTGTAAATTCTATCAAATTCCACTTATTCTTTCTCTAATCAATTCATCCCAATCAAAGTGCTATAAAATAATAACAAATTAATAAGTAAATTTAAAAGCAATATTCACTTTAAAAATTGATTGATTTAGTGTGGCCAATGTGGAAAATGCGCATCATTCGACCCGTTTGTTGGCCCAAACCACAATGCGAAATATGCTTGGCACAAAAACGCTGTCCGAAATTCTCTCGGATCGGGATGCCATTGCCATGGTCCGTCTTACATTTATTTATTTATAAAGGAGAAATGATGGATTATTAATTTACATAAATTTAATGGAATCCAAATAAATGGGATTTAGTAAATTGATGGAATAATAATTGTAAAGAAATAAATGGTGGCAATTTAATTTTAAATTAAGCGTCTGTGGCTTATAGATAGAGAAGAAAAGAATCATTTTCAGAAAATCGATACATCGAAATTGGCATTTACTCATTGAAACCAAAAATAAGAAAAACCGATACCTGTCTAAAACCGAATTTGCCCTATTCAACTTATTATTATTAATCCTAATCTAGGGCTAAATTGGTTCAGGATGAGAGCTAGGCCTAGGTTCTCACCCCGGGCCTTCGCCAATCGCAGAGTCCTAAGCCCCCATTGGTCCAATAATTAAATGGGATAAAGGCGAATCAACTTTATTTAAAATTGAGCGAGAAAAATATGATAAAACGTGAAGGGAAAAAGACAAGTAAGAGGAGGGAAAAAGGTGGGTGGATTAAAAAGTCAGATTGGGGCAATATTTGGATTGATACGGCGACAAGGCGATTTGACATAAAAGTGGGGGTACAGTAGGGCAAATAGGAAAGGATTCTTATTCTTAGACATTATTGACATTTTTACAATTAGAATTAGCCAATATAAATGTTTTCCCTTTTAAATTTTCCATTCCATAAAGCAAATCCAAACGCTTCAAATTTTCCCGTCATTTTAGGCAATGCAAACCCTGCTTGACGATGCCACCGACTCGTGGGGCATTAAAGTGGAACGGGTCGAAATGTGGGTGGCCATTCCCTGTTTTTAGGCATTACAAAATTTCCATTTTTTCCAGAAAAGATGTTCGATTGCCATTGCAACTGCAAAGGGCCATGGCAGCCGAGGCAGAGGCCACACGGGAGGCACGGGCAAAGGTCAGTATGACAAGGAGGGGGATTCATAATTATTTAATGACATTTTTAAGTAATTTAAGCAAATTATGGACAAATCAAATTTTTTCACATTTTTTAAATTTGTTTAAATTATTTAAATATTTTTATTTTGAAATATTTTAAAAAGCCATCGCACATTTTTGCACGGTCATAGCTCAACAAGGAAGCAATCAATTTTAGAAAGCAATATACCATTGGAAATCCCAAAATGTCCCCTATAATTTAGCCAATTTAAATTTTATTAAATCCATGCTTTAAAAAGTTACATGTCTTTAAGTGTAATAAACCCGAATTTTTAGAGGAAAAAGCTGCTTATTTTACAAATTGTTTTAAGCTTTCAAAAAATTAGAATAAGCCACTTTTTAGAGGACATTTAGGGCTTTCAAATGGCATATCGCCTTCCAAAATTGGTTACTTCTTTGCTGAGTTATGGCCATAAGAACGAGCCCATCCCCAAATCAAATATTCTCTCACTCACATAGAGTAAATCCTCTATTAATAGCCCTGGGTCTACTAATTTTCAAGGACCCTCTAGAGGGGGTCTTAATAGATAATTTACGATATTTTAAAAATTTCTTTCGGCCAGGTGATCGCGGCCGAAGGCGAACAAAGGGCCAGTAATTCATTGAGGGAGGCAGCCTCGATGTTGGCCGATTCGCCGGCCGCCCTTCAACTCCGATTTTTGCAAACCCTGAATTCGGTTGCAGCCGAAAAGAATTCCACCATTATTGTAAGTAAATGGAAAAGATCGTGAAATTGGAGTAAACAAAAAATTTTTAGGGAAATATTTAATTTACAGAGAAAAAAAACATTAAATTTGCTGAAAATTTTTGTGTCAAAAATAATCGCTTTTGAGGCCATATAACTTGGCAATAACTAGATATTAAGGCTTAGGTATAGGTTGGGTACAACTCATAAAAGAAGCTTGATTTGGCCAATTTTTATGGCCACAAAATAAAAGATTATTTTTCGACAAATTCTTAAGCATTTCCTTTGGTTTTTGGCCATATTTTTAAGGCCATATTCCTCAGATTTAGTTGGCGTTTTCGGATCAATAAATTGGCAATTTTTATTTCCCTCCCATTCAATTCATATTTATTTTTGCAGGTGCCAATTCCAGTTGAGCTTGTCCGTCATTTCTTGGCCAAATAAAAAGCAAAAGCCCAATCCTCTTCCAATTTTAATGAATCCATCCAAAAATTCACATTCAATGCCGCACATTTTGCCATTTCGCACACAAATCCCCCCCCCCCCCCCCTTGACAAATTTATCATTTAATTTTGTGTTTTTATTTTGCATTAATTTTAATAAAATAATTTTTCTATTAAAATTGCCAATAAATCCTTCTGAAAAAATCTATCGCTAATTTCCTACTTCCTAATAAGATTTCGAAGACCTAAAAAGGGGATCCGGAGTTATTTTATTCATTTTAAGGCAAATTTGGTCAAACAAATTTTTGAATTCCTAAAAATGTTCAATAATTGTTGAAATTGTGAATTTAGGAAGAAATTCGGCACATTAAAAAGGGATCAAAATAGAAGGAAAAATTTTTTGGGGCAAAATAAATGTGAATTCAATGAATAAAATGGACCAATTTGCAAATAAGGAAAAATGTCGAGGGAAAAGAAGAGCCATGATTTTTGGCTCAAAAATTAAAATAGGAAAGGCAGATATAATTCCCTCAAACAATCAATTTCCAAATACCAACAATTCCCATATTTTTGGCCTTCCCGACCAATTTAATTAATTTTCAATTTGGGGAGCCGAAAGATTCGACAATCCCCCAATATCCATTCAAGCAATATTTCCTCCCAAAAATAGGCCAAAAAGAAAGCATAAAAACCCTGCAATGTGGGAGAGACCAAAAAGCAATTGGTAAATAAGCGGGAATGGATGCCGCCTAATTGGAGGGTGGATTAATGGCAAATTTATTCATTGGCCACAATTGCCTCCCTCCCCTCCCTGTCCAAATTTCTTCTTGTGTTGCGCAATATGGCCCTCTTTCCTCCTTTCATTTGACCCTTATCGGCATTTTCCCCTCTTTTCGGCCTCTGTGATTGGAGGAAAATGCCGAAATTGCATATTATGGGGGGGGGGGGAGGCTAATTAGCGATTTGGGAATGTTTCTTTGGGCATGGCCGATGGATGTGACCTTTTGGCCTCCTTGATGTGATGAATTCTCATCCCAAAATTGGTCTGCTGGGATTTTGGGAATATTGGTGGGCAAAAAATGGGAGAATTGACCAACAAACAATGCCAACAAAAATAAAATGCATAAATGCCAATTATTGAAGCAATTTTGAATTTGAATGAAGCAAATATTTTTAATAAAATACAAATTATTATCAATTATAAGGGCCGGAGGCAATAGCCACCATGGGAATGCGATATACCATTGGAAAGCCAAAAGTGTCCTCTACAAATTTGCGTTTTTAAATTGTAAGAAATTTAAATATAAATCAAAGTTACATGTCTTTGAGTGTAATAAACCTGAATTCTGAAAAGCGGCTTACTTTACAAAATATTTTTAATTTTCAAAAAAAAAATTAGAAAGGCCACTTTTTAGAGGACATTTAGGGCTTCCAAATGGCATTACGCCTTCCAAAATTGGTTGCTTCATTGTTGAGAAATGGCCAAAAGTATAAGATTTCAAGTACAGTATCGAATCGACAGTAGTGAAAAGTCCTTATTCCCATCTTTCTTTTTCAATGCTGATTGATGCCTAGAGCAAAATGCTGGTCCACACTTTTCCTCCATTTTCCATCCCTGCTGGTACTTTTAGTCTATTATTTAGTCATAACAAAAAAACCAAAACAATATACAAAATAAATGGGATTTCCGCAGGTGCAAATGACCGTTCCAAATTTGAGGGGCTAAAAGGCTAAAAACACGTCCATCCAACAAAAAAGCCCGAAATAATATGTTGACTTTCACTTTTAGTCCACTTCCATTCAGTAATACTCTCTTTTCCCTCTTTCTCAAAAATTGTACACAAATCCTCTTTGCTTTTGTTAGAGGAAAATTGGCATTGGCACACTTTGATGGGACCTAATAAATTGGAAGAATATGGAAAGTAAAAGGCACAAATCCACAAATGGAAGATGGGGAAAGGGGAAAAGGGGATTGCATTTTCCGCTTCGGATCATCCACCATGCGCCCCTCAAAAAACCACTTTTTTGTGCCTATTCCCCCTCCTCCCTTTTCCCCATATTCCTTTGAAGAAGAAATATTAGGCAAATGGGAACCCCGTTTTGGACATAGTCCATCCTGAGAAGGAGAGGAAATCCTTTTGGGTCGGTATTCCCTTTTTCTTTGATTGGCTAATCCATGCATGAATTTTTGGGGAGGAGAAATCCACTGTATAATAGTGAATATGAATATAAGAAATAAAGGTTGTCCAAAGTCGGTTAACCATACTGAAATTGAACTCAACCGAGGCGATTTTGGCCCAAAAAATCGTAAACGAAATTTAACTTCGAAAACCGGAGGGAACAGAAACCGATGGTCAAAAACCAACCGGTTTTTCGGTTTTTGCCTTTCATCCAAACCGAAAACGAGATCGTCAAACCGACCAAAACCGAAACCAAATTCCTCAGTTTAAAAACGATTTTGGACAACCCCTAATTGAATAGAAATTGTTGATGAATTCCAAGCAAATTTACTGATTTAATTTGACCTCATTTACCCATTTTAATTAATTTAATATTTTCTGTGTCAAACATTTTGACAATTCCCTGCTGACTTGGCCCCAGGGCATATTTTTGGAAGGTGAAGGAAGGGAGAAGGAGAAGAGGACACGGTAATTGACGAAGAATGGAATGGAATGAATGAATTGAATGGGGGCGTTCATCAGATTTGAATGAATGGAATTTGGGGGCAAAAGAAGGTGTGCAAACTGTGCTCCCTAAAATGAATTATGTGGGCAGCAGGGGGGAGGACAACAACTCATTCATTCATTGTCAGATTGACCGGTCAGATAAGCGGAGACAGAGGAGGGAACAGTTGTCAAAATTGTTTGATTTTCCTAATAATTTCTTCATTTTTAGCCTCCGGGGAATAAATTTAGTATTAGAATAGGACCCAAGATTGGGAGTTTAGGCATTGGATATTAAAATTTGGAAAAATTTTGACAACTTTTGATTCATAAATGGGAATAATTTAAGCCAAATAAACCATTCTAACAGGAAAGATTCAATACATTGGCCATTCTTTTGGCCATATCTCAACAAAAAAAGTTACTAATTTAGGAAGGCTATATGCCATTTGAGAGCCCTAAATGTCCTCTAAAAAGTGGCTTGACTAATTTCTTGAAAACTTTAAATCAATTTGTAAAATAAGTGGCTTTTCCTCTATAAATTCGGGTTTATTATACTCAAAGGCAAAAGTACCTATTATCTATTTTTAAATTAGGAATTTTATAAAATTTAAAAGGCCAAATTTTAGAGGACACTTTGGCTTTTCAATAGTATATCATCTTTCAAAATTGGCTATTGCCTCGCTGAGCTATGACCAAAAGAATGATCAAGATACAGAATAGGCGGCAATGCTGATACCGCACATTCATAATTTATTTAATTTTTATCGCAAAAAATTGTAAATTTGTATTAAAATCAATGAAAATTATTGCCAAAATTGTTCCATTATCTTCCCTTCTTCTTCCCTCTTGTTGCACCGCCTCCTCCTTCAACCAACAATTCACTCAATGAATCAATGTATTGTTGGGCCATTAAAAGTGTTTCGAATTTGCTCAGCTTTCGGCCATCGCCCAATGTTGGTAACACTTTGCGTAGCTACAAAAATAATTTTTGGAATTATTTTTGATAAATGCAATGGAATTTTTTTGACAATTTATATGAATTTTTCTTTTAAAAATGTACCCAAAAATAGTATTTACCTGCTCAAATGCCCGATTCAAATGGTCCATTCGGCGACGTTCTCGCGCATTTGCCGCCTAAATTTGTGTTTCATTTTTAAATGGAATTCTCTTCCACAGCCTATTCCATTCATTTCCCAATATTTGAGTACCGTATTTTCTTTAATTAATGGCCTCGGAACTACTATTTTTCAGAGAACCTTTCAAAGAAGGCAACAAATCAATCTTTTCATTCTTTTTCTCCTTAAATCCTCAATAGGGATCTATTATTAGAGGGGAGGGGGTTTAATTATGGAAAATAGGGTAAATCCCATTCTAGGCTAATACGGTATTTTTGGCCAAAATTTAAATTGTTTTCTATCCAAATATAATTTCATCATTTTTGATTCTCCTTCAGCCTACATCAATTGGAAAGTTCCCATTTTGTCCATTTAACTAATTTATTTCTATCTATGGATTTTGTTAATTAAAAATGCCATTTTCAATTTAATAAAAAATTGAAAAATCCTAGGCTTTTTTCATTGAATATAATTTTACGGCCAAATTTTGTTCCCTTCCAATTTCCCTCAATCTTTTGTCTACTATTATCGCCATTTTTTGATTATATCTCAACGAGGCAGTAACCAATTTTGGAAGAAATAAACCATTAGAAAGCCAAAAGTTTCCTCTATAATTTGGCCATTTTAAATTTTATGAAATTCATAGTTTTAAAAAGTTACATGCCTTTGAGTGTAATAAATCGAAACCCAAATTTTAGAGGAAAAGCCACTTATTTTAAAACTATTTTAAATTTTCAAAAAAAGTAGAAAAGCCATATTTTTGTAAAGGACATTTAGAGCTTTCAAATAGCAATTGCGTTACAAAATTGGTTGCTTCCTTGTTGAGATATGGCCAAAAGAATGCCTCCTCATTATGTAATTGCCTACCTCTCTTCGGAGTCGAAGCAATTGGGGGCTTGGCGTTTTGTAGCGTCGATTTGGGGCCGGTGCTGGACGGTGGCCATGGCCATTATTTCCATTTTGGCCAGCCGAATTCCCACTAATCCATTTTCGATCCTCGGCCAATTGCGCAAATGAAAGATTTTCACCGTGGATTGAATCATCGGCCAACATTTTAGGGGAATTTTTGTTGAGTTCATCCCTGCAAAATTGGTATGAATTTTATTGGTAAATGGCATTTAATCAATGAATTTAGGATGGTATTAATTTGTTGATAAAACAATGAAATTGTCAAAATAATTCCAATGGTCTAAGGATAAGGAGGGTTTGTCATACATTCCCAAACCAAATAGGCCCAAAATTGAATAGAGTTGGTCAAGACGCATTGAATGATATATAATTTGTAATGGTTTGGTCAACAATTAAAGGGTATTAAACGGTTTAAACCAATTTTGGTTAAATGGTTCAAAACTAATAGAATCTGGTTAAAACACAAACCAAAATTGAATCAAATGATGCATCTTGACGAGATCTATCAATTTAATATAAATGGTTTGAGAGTCTAGGATAAACCATTGAATCATTAAATTTTTTTCAGCATTTTCAATATTTTCTTTTAATCAAATAACAAAATAAACAGAATTTCCTCCTTACTTCTTTGGCCCATTTTGCCCTGCCTCATTTGACCCAACATTTTTGGCATTGTTCAGCCCCAAATTTGATGAATGCTTTTGGGCAGCAAAAATGCCGCCAAAAATTGTTTCCGATGGCCAAAATGTCGGTGGAGGATTTGAATTGGCCAATGGCAGAAAATTGGATGGCATCGATGAATCCAAAGGGCCAAACAGAATTTGAGGTGGAATCATTTCACCGCGATTTGGCCAATTTGTTGCCGATGAAGGGGAATATGCCGATGAAGCAGATTGTTGGGAAGTTTGAGAAGAAGATGGCAAAAATGCTGGCGAAGTTCCGCTGCCTTCAATCAAAGGAAATGCACAGGAAGGGGAGGAGGAAATAATTGATGAGGCCGTGAGCATTTTTTGTTTTGACACTTTTAATTTAGATTTAATCTGAAAAATTATAAATGAATTGTTGAGGAATCGCATATTGTAGGGAAAATGTGAAGGGAGATGGCAAAAAATGCGGGAAAAATGACAATGCCATCGGCGGTATTTCAGAGGGGATGGGGGGATATCAAATATCCATCCTCCGAGATATGAAGTCTAACCCAATTTTAACAAGATTCATCCTCCGAATTCTTTTAAAACTTTCATCTTGACCTCATGAGTTATGGCCTTAAAGGGATAAATTGGCTATAAATAGGAAAAAGTGGAAGGGATAATGGATATTGGAGTTTAATTTAATGGTAAGGAATTTGGTCATTTGAATAATAAAAAAATAAATAAAATAATTTGAAGCAATTTAAAGAAGGAAAAGTGCCATCTTTGCTTATGGAAAGTGGCATCACTGGGATTGGACGAAAATCAAACGAGAAGGGGGACTGAAAAATGAAGAAAATGGGGAAGGGAGGGGGCGGGGCGAGACCTACCTTCGAAGATCCACACAGATTCCCCTTCACCCTCCCCTTATTGGGGGGCTGTGGACAACTGTGGAAGAAATGGAGAAGAAGGGGTCGGAAAAAGTAATTGCCTGGATCTGGCGCAACAGCTGCAAAGGATGGATGGATGGTAATGGCAATTTGAGGGGGACATATCCATCCAAATCTGTGCCATGTTCAATTCAAATCTTCACTTTATGCCTTCTTTTCCCTTCTTTACCCCCTCAATTTGATTTGATTTTTTGATACAGTAGGAAATATATTGCTTTGGGGCAATTCACAATCAAGGAATGGGAAGAAGATTTCCGTGAAGCCACTGGTGGTAAATAAAAATAGACTTGCCCATTTTCTTCCTATTGCCCATTTAATTTGTTTAATTTGGCAAAATTCGATTCAAGCCAATCCACTATTTTAGGAAATAATTAAAGCAATTCAATGGGCAAAACCGAAGAAAACATGAGAAATAGGGAAGAAATATTTTCAAAAAATTATTTTAGTAGTAGACAAAGAGCGAAAGGAAACATGTAAACAATGAGGAAATTATGCCCACATAAAATCCGCCGGCATTCAGCCAAGTTTGGGGATTTTACCCTTGTCCTCTTAATATCCATCTTCTTATTGATGAGCCCAATAGAATGAATGAAAGAATAATAAATAAATAAATGTACTTTTTTTGCGATAAGATCAAAGTGTTGAGGACAATTTGAAGAGACAAAATTCATCTGCTGAAAGGGGGATTGGGGAATACGGCATACTTTCACAAATTCTTCGCGCCATTTAATGATAAAAGAAGGATGGCAAAAATACAGCAGAATGAATGAAAATGAAAGGGAAAGGAAGAGAAGGCATTCTGTAGAAAATATTTGAATTGAATTGAAGATGAAAATATGGTGGGCAAATTGGTTAAAAAAAAAGAGCATTGTCCTCTTTATAATTGTTGAGCTTGGCCCAAAAAAGAATAGAACACTAACAATAAATGACTAAATTTATGCCATCCCCCTTATCTTTTGTAATGGGCATGCTTCAAGGACATTTTTTTGGCACAAATGCGCAAATATGCTCGCCATCTCTTCATTTCCCTTCCCATCAAGATCGGAGAGGAGACTTTCATGCAATGATCATTCCCAGCCAATTTGATCGACATTATTTTGATTCAGAGCATCAAATTCAGGTGTTATTGGCCGCCCCACATCCTTCCATTTAAATATAAACTGGCCATAAATGGGTTATGGGTGGAAGGCAATGTGAGGGGATGTTTGATTTTTTTGGATATTTTGTGGGGAATGTGCTCGGAATGTGACAAATATTTTAGCACTGAAAAATGCCGTAAATGTTTAATAAAATTTTTCGTTAAAAATTGGTCAGTAATTTGAGAAAATTAATGCATGCACTAAAATGTTCAATAAAAATTTTCATTAAATTGGCCAAAAAGTAAAAGCAAAATAAATGTGCCTTTAAGAAATTTCCAGTAGAAAAATGCTGTAAAAATACAATAAATTTTTTTGTTAAATTTGGTTAGAAAAATAAGAGAAAATTAGTGCGAAAATATTCCAAGTAGGCAACTAAATAAAATGAATTAAATTTTGAAGGTTTATATAAATGATTTGATTGGTCCAAAAATGGCCCAAAGGGTAAAATGATTCGAACCCCAAATGGCATCATTTTTCAGCTAAAAAGGCCTCAAAATGTGAATCGAACCCATGAATTCTCATTTTTGGCATTGGCCCATTTTTCCTTTCTTTCGGGTAAATCTTCTTCCATTTTCCAATGTTTGCTTGCCGATTAGAGGATGAGCGTGCCGAATGGGCGAGAATGGCAAAAGCAGCAAATGTTGAGGCCAAACTTTGCTTTTTGAGGGAGAAAATGCCGCCAAATATTTTTTATGTGGCAATCAAGAAAATGACGACGTAATTTTTTCCTCTTCAAAAATTTCTTTTTTTTTCGGCACAATCAATCATGAATGCAAGGCTATGACCTCCATTTTCATGGACTTCCCTATTAGAATGGCACACGACACTCTTTTTGTGAATTACCCCCATTCGCGCGATTTGTGTAGTGCGCGGGGAAATATTAAATATTGAATGGACCCAGCTATTTTGACGGTCATAACTTAGCAAAAAAGAAACCGTTTAATACAATCTTGGTATCATTGGATAGAGGCTAATCAATCTCTATTGAATAGTAAATAGCGATTTAAGAAAAATTTCATATCCTCTTAATTACAAGCTTTTAAATAAGCAAATTAATCAAAAAGATTTATTCATTATTTCACCCTTCCATTTAAGCATAAACTGGACATAAATGGGTGGAGCGTATCCTTGCATGGCTTTTGGCTTCATATTCAAAGAGGGATGTTTGATATTTTTGGTTATTTTGTGAGGAATGTGCCCGGAATGTGACAAATATTTTTGGGGCAGAAAATGTTTAATAAAAATTCGTGTTAAAATTGGCCAAATATTTGAGTAAATTAATTCGAAATTTAAATGCACATGACCCTTGTATCAATTACCATTCGAAATTAATTTGTGTACATTTTTACAACAAAAGAAAAGTGCGCGGGGATTGATATATACACATTAAATAGGCGCGCGGCAAAATGCCGTCCTTTGAATGAATACAAAAGGGAAAGGGGGTGGTGTAAAATAAACGGGCATTGGCATTTGGCCCCTTTTGGGAAGGACATTATTCCGCTGCGCACATTTTTGGGGTGTCGTAAAGTTGTTGGGCAGTGCACAAAGAAAGATGAACTGCCATTGAACTGGCTTTGATTTCACTTCTATTCATCCTTTTTACTTTGCCTTTTGGCATTTTTACGAGCAACTTTCCATTCATATCCAAATGGGTTTTGGTTTTTAATGCGGGGAATATGGAATGAATGGCGGGAAAATTGAAAAAGGAAAATGCAGCAAAGGAGGAACATTAATTCGGGGACAAGGGGGGTTGTGGATAAAAAGTGCCATAAAATGTGAATGAGTAAAGGAGGAGTAAGACATTTTTGTGGACTCTCATTTATCCGTATTAAATAGGAACTGGAGTGGTGGGTGGTTAAAGAATAAAGATGTTATAAAATTGAATTCAATATTTTGCTGGAAAATGACTATTAAAAAAGTGGCACGTAAATTTGGTGACAATACGTCTATTTTCCGGATAGAATTAATTTGCACTTTTCCGGTTGCCCCTTTTCCGGAAAGAATTAATTTGCACTTTTTCTATTTGCCCTTTCCGGAAAGAATTAATTTGCACTTTTTCTATTTGCCCTTTCCGGAAAGAATTAATTTGCACTCTTTCCGGTTGCCATTTTCCGGAAAGAATTAATTTGCACTCTTTCCGGTTGCCATTTTCCGGAAAGAATTAATTTGCACTCTTTCCGGTTGCCATTTTCCGGAAAGAATGAATTTGCACTTTTTCCCGGTTGCACTATGTCAATGCTAATATTTCGCCTAAGGGCTTATCCTATTCATCTTACTGTACCCCCACTTTTTGCCTAATCGCCCATTTACTCTATCAATCAACATTGCCCCAATCTGCCTTTTTAAACCAGCCCAATTCCCCCATTAATGGTTCACTTTTGTTCACTTTTTCCCCCACTTCCCCAACACATTTCCGACGTTCTGTTAACACATTTTTTGCACAACAGATAAATCTATTTAATAAAGTCAAGTCTAACTTAACCCAATCCCTATCCCAGGGCCACTGGGGGCTTAGGCTCCCGGCGAAGGCCCGGGGCGAGAGCTAGGCCCACTCTCGCCCCGAACCAACTTTAGTCCCCGGTATTTCGGGACTATAACACTATTTCCGGTTGCACTTTTCCGGAAAGAATTAAATTGCACTATTTCTGGTTGCCCTTTTCCGGAAAGAATTAATTTACACTATTTCTGGTTGCCCTTTTCCGGAACGAATTAAATTGCACTATTTCTGGTTGCCCTTTTCCGGAAAGAATTAATTTACACTTTTTCCGGAAAGAATTAATTTGCACTTTTTTCCTGTTTTTTTCCGGAAAGAAATATTTTGCACTTATCCGTTTTCCGGTTGTCCTTTTCTAGAAAGAATAATTCAGCCTATTTTTTAGTGTATTAAAATAAAAATAACGATGAATTCTAGGCGAAAACAAACATCCTTTATCCATTTTTATTGTTAAATATTTTGACTTCCCTGCTGACTAAATTTAGCCCCAGGGCATATCTTTGATGGGGCGTGGGAGGGGGTCGAAGGGGAGGAAACGGTAATTGACAACGAATGAATGAATGTCAGATTTGAATGAATGGAATGGAAGTTGAGGGGCTAACGAAGGTGTGTAAATGTAAACGGTGCTCCCTAAAATGAATTATGTGGGCACAGAGCACAGATTCAGATTGACCGGTCAGATAAGCCCCCATCCCATTCAAAATTTTTCCAATTTTTGGTGGGCATTTAATGCGCAATAGCTTGGTCATTTTTAACAATATGAATGAATAGGCAATGGCCAAATATTCCTCCCAGTTCATTTTCGACTGCTTTTGTCCATCTAATTAATAAAAGAATTTGCGTGACGGACCAATTCCCATTCAATTTTATGGCCATCACAGTTGGATATCCCAAAATTAAACAAAAACAAATTATGCAATTCAGGGGGTAATATTTTGCTTATTCGAGAATGGAAAACAATACCTTGTTATTTATGAATTTAATTTTTTAATATTTCATATTTTAAAATTTAAGAATTTAGAATACGAAGTTGGCAAATTTCAAAGTTCTTTTAAAAATTTGTGAAATCAACAAATGAATAAAAAGAAGTTACAAAAATGTGATGATATCAAAATGGCAAATTCCATATTTAACTCCATCCAAATCAAATTTCCATTAATTCTAAAACATCTGCTGTTGTTGAATCCATCAATCACAACTTCCGTCTTTCCATCCATCGTACCTAAAATTAAATTCCAAATTTGAATTCATCCATATTCAACTTTCATTCAACCAACCATCTTTCCATGACCCGATCGCAGTCAAATTTTGGTTTTCCCAATTTTTCATTCACCCGATTGTGGGCTTGGCACATCCATTGGGCGAATGCATCCCTGGAATTCAGGGCCGGCGGATTTGTGCGTAAATCCTCACGAAAATCGGCGGCACAATGTTCGCATGGATATGTCTACGGTGATGGAATTTAAGCATTATGTTGGTGGAAAATTATTTTCGTAAAAATTTTTTTGTATTAATTTTGGTTTAAATTAAATATTTTCCAAATAATTTTTGAACAGGGAATCCGAAAATTTGTATCCCTTTTTTAACCCATTTTATCCCCACCTTTGAGAATCCATTCAACATTTCGCCCATTGCGTGTTTTTCCTGTCTTGTTGGCTCATCCGGATAATAGACCGACATTGTGTGCAACAAATCCCAAGTCGACCTAAAAAGGCAAAAATATAAAGTGGAATTATTTCAAAAATTAATAAAGATATAAAAATTATTTAAAAAAATATTATTGTGCTCACCGTCCAAGTCGATCCTTGTCCACTGGGCAATCCTCCCGTCGATGTTTTTGTTGTAGATCGTTCATTGATGATGATGAGGTCGATGGTTGCCCTCCGCCTCCATTTTGTGGTAAATTCTTTTGACCAATTTGTTGATGATTTTGTTGCCCTTCCCCTTTTTCTTGTTTTGCCTTCTAAAAATTGGAATAAAATGTAAGAATTTATTAAAGTTTCAATTAATTTTGAAATTAAAAAATATATTAAATCTATACAGACTATTCCTAATTGAATAAGCCTTATAATTATTTAAAAAAAGCATTCGCCACCACTGGCCATCGAACCTAAGGGACAAAAGAAGCCGACTTTACCAACTGAGCTATACAACACTTGTGGAAGTTTATTAAAAATTTTACTTAAACTAAATGAAATAAATTGATTCATTTTGTAATTTTAAATTATTTTCTCTGAACTAAAAATAAATGATTTTAATTGGTTTTATAAATAATATTCTAAACATTTTTGCTTGCTTTACCTGTTGTTGTTGTTTTCCCGCCATCCGGACCATATCCTCATAGCTGAAACATGCTTTACATGGCCGACCATCACGCGTGAATTCCATCAGAGCAAATATTCAAAAACTTATTGAAATTTAATTAAAAATGTTTTTTACCGAAAAAAATATTTGTGGACTAAAACCAAAATCAAAGAAATATTGAGAATAAAAAATAAAATTTTATTATAATTATATAATTATTAAATTTAAAAATGATATTAAAATAAATAAAGCTAAAAAGGTTCACATATAAAATTATTAAAATTGTCAATTTTCTTTCAATTTGCCATTCCAATCAATCCCATTCATCCAATTTGGCTTTGTCCTCATCCTGGCTCACATTTCCACCCCCTGCTGTTTGTGCAACATTGTTTTCTACAAATGAACTTGATTGGGCAGTGGGCGGCGGTGTCCGCAAAATTTCCTAAAAAATTATAAATTAAAGATTTGATAAAAAAAATGCCCTAAAGAATTGCCTGAATATGCTGTACAATCAATTCAATGGCCACATTGTTTTCAGCACCCCGGGGAATGATCACGTCAGCATATTTTTTCGTTGGCAGGCAAAAATCCTCGAATGCCTAAATTTGATGAGGGCAAAAATTAATTTATATTTTATTAATTATAATTTTTTAACTAAAATTATTCAATATAACCTCATTTGGTGAAGAAAAAGCAAATAAGGCCAAAATAATTATAATAATTTAAGTAAGAGTTTGCCCTACATCCATAATAAACCATATACCCAAAATTGGATAGAGCTGGTCAAGACGCATTGAATGGTATATAATTTTTTTAAGGGTATTAAATGATTTAAACCCAGTTTGGTTTAATGGTTCAAAACTAAATTAGAATTGGTTAAAACCAAACCAAAACATAAACAAATAATGCGTCTTATAAGTGATCTATCGATGGGATATATGGCTTGGGGGGTCTAGTGGAAACCATTAAACCACTAAAATCTTTTTGTCATTTTAAATATTTGCCTTTGTTTAAATAATGAATAAAAATACGTACCGGTTTAACGAGTGTCAAATATTGATGTAAAATGTGCGGCAATGGACGGCCTCGTTCCTCCGTGTCGCGTTCAACTTTATAGAAAATTTAAACCGATCATAATACCCAAAAACCTCTTCGTGCCAGCCGAATATCCGGGTCGGCATCCACAAACAATTTCAGGTCGAACATTTCTCGCAATTGTTGGTCAAAAAATATCAAAATTCCTTCAACCAAAATGACATCGGCTGCGTCAATTTGTTGGGAACCAACCCTTAAATATTAATTTATTTTTGGAATATATTTTGAATTCAAACCTGGATTGTGTTTTGAAATCGTATTTGGGAATTTCCACTCTCTTCCCTGCTCTCATCTCTTTCAATGTGGCCAACATCAATGTATGCTCGAATGCATCCGGATGGTCAAAATTGAAATCGCCACGCAACGCTTTGGCCGTTTCATCGGCGTTGGCCAAATTCCGGTAAAATGAGTCCTATGATAAAGAAAAATTGTATAGGTTTTTAGCATCTTAATTTTCTTACTAAAAAAACCTCTAATTTCATTGATTAAAAAACCTCAAGTTTTTTGTTATTTATAAAATTGAATTTTGTACATCACAAAATCAAATTGAATTTTAACATTATTTCACTAAAGTAAAAACCTGTGAAATGGCCACAACTCGTTTTTCGCCTCCATTCAATGCCAGCCGATCGATGATTCGGGCACAAACCGACGATTTGCCGGATGCCGTGCCGCCCGCAACACCGATTACAAATGGGCAGGAATCCATGGCATTCTATTGGATTGGAATATGGCCCAAAATTAATTAAAGGCAAAATATTAAAATTGATCATTTCTTCAGGTCAACCCCCAAATTGAGGATAAGATTTACAAATAATCTTTGTTACAAAAATTAATCAAATAAAACAACAATTTTTATCGCAAATTTGTGCGCCTCCACAACATTTAATAAAAGGTCAAACATAAAACATTTCTGTGGAGTATAATAACAATTTCATTCTTTCTGTCCATTTTCATCATCAAATTCATTCGGTTGGCATGCTTCTGATAATGTCCGAGTCGCCGGCATCCGTGATGGACAACATGGACACACGGAACAGTTTGCCGCATGCCGTGCCCAACTCAATGTTATTGCCGTGGTATTCGTGCACTCCGGTCTTGGACAGCATTGCGTAGTATTCAATTTCGCTCCTTCTAAAATTGTTGATGATTAATTTTGAATTGAATTAATAAAAGTGACCGAAGACTGGGCGTATTGTTGGAGATGATCACCAGCTTGGCTTTGCCCGATCGCAGGGTTTTCAGCGTTTGTTTGTAGCCCAAACAGTATTTCCCAGATTTGGTGACCATTGCCAGACGGGCATTGATGTTCTCGGCCGACTTTTTCTACAAAATGTGTTTTAATATTTAGTAAATTGTAAATAGCAGTCTAAACCTGTTTGCCAACAGCCATTGATGCGATTTTTGCTTGCAGATAAATGGATTTATATTATTTGCTTTTCTGGAAAAATGATGTTTCAAAAATGGTTTTAAGGTTCAACAAATTATCCGAAAACATAATCGGGTTATAAAACAATTGATTGATTTTTAGGTTACTTAATCCTCGTATAAATTGGAATTGACTAAAACCGGGGATTTGGTTTTTTTTCAGTGAAGCATGTTAGAATCTAGCACCCAGATTATTACATCAAAGTAACATAACACTAGATAATTTAAGAATTGGCATTTGCCAAGCTTCAACAAATTTTCAATTATTAAAAATGAAAGCTAAGCTTATATTTGGAAATAAATTTATGAAATTATAATGTAAAAACTATTTTATGTGATTAATTATGAGTTTTTTTTTTTTGACCAATTGAGTCGATTACAATTTTATACTATCTGTGAAGGTCTTTAAAACATTCAAGTCATGGAGAAAACCTATTCAGATTTGTTTTACCAAATAAAGGTAATTTTGATGGAAAAGCGTTGAGGAGTGAACAGGAAATTAAATGATCCGCATCATGGGGAAAGAACGAAGAACAAAGAATGCAAGTATATCGCATAGATGGGAAAATATCCAAACAAAATTTGACTAATTCAAAAGTCAAAGTGCAATTTAAATTTACCCCTATACTCAAAAGTCAAAGTCAAAATTCAATCAAAAATTACCCCTAAAACTCAAAGTGAAAGCTAAACATCAAAATGGAATCAAAATTAAATGAATATTATATGACAATTTATTCAGAAACAATGAATTACAACAATATTATTATACAACATTACAATATGAACAAAGGGGGATTATGCAGCATATTCAGAAACAATATAGAATGGGTGACAATGGTGGGATAAGACGACAATATGTGATAGCAAGGAATGAATTGGGGTTACAATATGATGACGGGGGAAAGGGGAGGAATTGATAGTCGTATTCATCTATTTCGGCACTTCTTCTTTGTTGTTCTTCAGCGGCAGGCCTTGTTCACTTGCCCAGGTAGACACTTGCAGCCGAGCCACCGCCGCCGGGTTGAGCGCCCATGTAGACCGATTGATTGCCGGCAGCAGCAGGTGATGGACGTGATGGTGCAGCAGCTGGTCCTCCGGCCGGTTGTCTTGCTTGTTGATCGCCCATGTAGTAGGAATCAGTTCCGGCGCTCAATTGTCCTGGTTGTTGAGGTCCTGAAAAAACATTCAAAATTAAATTGTCTTAATCAACAACCCTCCCAAATTTACCTGATGGAGCGACCACTGCAGTTGCTGTCCCTTTTGGCGTGTTGTTGACCATTGCTGTGGAAGTGCCGGGAGTTGTGACCATTGCCGTGGCAGTGCCGGGAGTTGTGACCATTGCTGTCGATGTTCCAAGCAGTTGCGGTTGATTGCCAATGCAGGTTTGGGTGGCTGAAAAAGTGGGGGCGATGTAAAGTTGAATTTTTGGAAAATAATTTTTAAACTCACATGGTGGTTGATTGAACATTGCCGTGGAAGTGCCGGGCGCTGCAACCATTGCTGTCGATGTCCCTGCTTGAGCGTTGTTGTTGACCATTGCTGTCGATGTTCCAAGCGGTTGAGCGTTGCTGTTGACCATTGCTGTCGATGTTCCAAGCGGTTGCGGTTGATTGCCAATGCAGGTCAAGGTTCCGGTGGGCACTGCTCCTTGTTTTGGCACTGCTGCAACTGAAAAAGCATCAAATTAAACTAAGAAAATCAATAAATAAAAATAACCAACCTGAATTTGGTCCGGGCATGTAGACTGATACTCCTCCAGGTGTTGCTCCGGGTGTTGCTCCGCTAATGTAGACTGATGTTGCTCCTCCAGTTGGTCTTGCTGCTGGTGCTGGCCCTGTTGTCGGTTTTGTTTGTCCAGTTGTTGGTTGAATGTAGACAGATGCTTGCCCGGACGCTGGTGAAGTTGGCCCCGATCCAATGTAGGTGCTTTGTTGCGACATGTCCTCGAGAGCGTTGTTTGGTGATGTGCTGCTGTGTTGATTGCTTTGTTCGTCGTTGTCGGTTGTGATTCGAACTCTGAAAACCAAACGCTTTTATATGTGAATTTCGAGCCAACATGCTAATCGATAATGAATTTTGGATACGATATTAAGTATAGTATATACTAACTGTACAATTTATCATATAGTAATCTTCGTTCCAATGAAAATATCCTATCCTATGAATAAGAATCAGTCCCATATAAAAGCCACAACTCCACTCCTCCACAAATCAATCACCAAACCAACCAGCAGCGCAACACAACGAACCAGCAGTGACCAACTTCCACCAAATTCGAGCCCGTCAACGCAATAGAAGAGCAATTCAAAGAAGGGAGGCCATGCAACAGTGCGATGAACATGGAGTTTTGATTGATCATGCCATCATTGGGGCTGGACTCGGACTTCTCGTGTGAGTTTTCGGGGAACAAAAATTGCTATTAAATCTAATAATAAACCCCATCTTTTGCAGGATAATGATCTACATTGGCATCAAAATCTGCTGCAAGAAGACAACTCCGGCCGTGGCGAGCAATGAAGACTGAAGAGCGACCAAAGAAGAAGAAGAGGAAGCCGAATAGGATGAAAAAAGAAAACCATCATCCATCCATATTCCCAATTTCTTGTAAACCCAATCCCATTTCTTTGTCTTATTTTGATCCCTTGTCATTCCATATTTTCTCCCGATTGTAATGTTAATGTATTGTTTCTCTTTTGTTCCTATTGTTTATTAAATATGTTTTTGTCATTTTTTGTTTCTGCTGAATAAATTGTTATGTTTTGGATTGGATAGTTTGCTTGAGTTTTCGATTCTTTGGTATTTTGATGATCAGAGAAGAAGAATGGCGTAATATTTGTTGAAATTGAAATCGATCGACCTGCAAAAATCATAATTTTTCTGGAAATTGTTTCAAAAAATGTAACTGCATGTTTAAGCGCAGTTGGTTCAGATTCAGTACACATTAATCATTAAAAGTTTCCTTTTTCCTTATGATATAAGGTTCCGATCCCTTGTCAAGAAAACTTTTTTGTTCAATGAGTTCTGATTTTGAACAATTTGAAAATTAAACCGATTATAGCGAACAATATTCTTTCTTATTTTGTGACTTCGCTTCCCAGTCAGTTCCCACATCCAATCCCATCCCATCCCTCTCTTCTGCGGCTGCTGTTCAAACTTCAAAAATCTCTAGATTTTTTACCAAATTCAGGGATTTAAAAAAATGATGACAATTGAAAATGAAGGAAAAACTTAAGGTTTTCTGATTTCGGTTCTGTTTAACTTGCTTACATTTAATTTCTATACATTTAAAAAAGTTAATAATCAAGCCTAAACCTATTGCCCGATGTAAATAATCTTTAAATCGTTTTTATTTTAAAGAAAACAATCAAATATAATTTAATAATGACCGCTTCTTTGGTGCAAATTCGGAAACAGCCAGACTGGACGGTAATATTTAATTCGGTGTATTTAAAAAAACATTTTTGTAGGTGGACAAATGCAAAGATCAAATCCAAATGTCCGAGCGGGACAATAAAACTTTCCTACGACGCGCACTTCAAGCCCATTTGCTTCATTTGTTGAACCGCGAAGAGCATTATCAACAAGCTGTACTACTAGGTTTGTGATTCGTCCAAATAATATGTAAAGGAAATAAATTGCAGCCTCTCAACTTGGACGAGAGCTGAAAAAAGTGGATGACAAAGATTTGCTGGTGGATGTTCAACTGGAAGAGTCCATCGCCTACTACAATTTGTCCAACTACACGAAGGCACGTGCCGCACTCACAAATGCTCGCACAATTGCAAATTCCAAATATACACCGCCAGCAATGATGGTTTGAACTTTGACTATTCTTTATAGGAACCTTTCGGAATTAGTTAAATCGGCAAAAACCTAAATTGTGGTTCAAAAATTGTTTTCTGGCGGTTTTCGCTTGTCAAATTCTGCCCAACCTTTACCTTTAGGAATAAAATGCAGAGAAACCAAAAGAATTATTTTGGTATTGCTAAGGTATTTAGACCTTTAACTTGGATTGATGAAATTCCTACTCGATTCAGTTAGTCGAGATTAAGCTGAATCGATTGAGCTATAGATTATTTATAAAAATTACCCTCTAAAAATACTCTCGATATCGGTACTACCCACTTTGTATTTCTTATTTCTTTATAATGGGCATTGGCATTATTATGCCGAAATGCAGAAACAAACGGATGGCAAATTCCTGTTTTGCACTCCGAAACCACCCAGAAAATAATTTACGAAAAATCAAATTTTGGGGCCTCAATTTTTGAACTCCGTTAATTTTTTGTAACTATTTCTAAAAATAATCATTATTCCATTTTACAGGCTAAATTGGACCTTCAATCCGGGATTTTGCATGCCGCCGACGACCGCGACTTCAAAACCGCATTCTCCTACTTCTACGAGGCATTCGAGGCGTTCGACTCCTCCAGTGACCAAAGAATGGCACAATTGGCCCTCAAATATATGTTACTGAGCAAAATTATGACCGACAATTTGGACGAGGTGGCCAACATTTTGGTCGGAAAAACCGTCTCTGCTAAATATTCCGGCCCCGAAACTGAAGCAATGCGCGCTTTGGCTGAAGCGGCCAAAAAACGCTCATTGGGTGAATTCAATGAGGTTGGCCTAATTTTTTGGAAAATTTTTTATTCGAAATAATATTTTAGGCCTTCAAGAAATACAAACGGGAATTGACCGATGATCCGGTGGTTCAAAAGCATTTTGCCGTCATTGCCGATGGAATGTTCGAGAAGGAGCTGTCCCGCCTCATTCAGCCATATTCCAGTGTCCAAGTTGAGCATATTGCCAAATGTGTTGGTCTTGACCGAATTCGGGTGGAACGAAAGCTGAGCCAAATGATTTTGGATAAAAAATTCTCAGGTTAGAATAATTTTTTAATAATTTAAGAAATCTTATTAAAATTATGTTAAATTGAATTTATATTTGTTAATTTTTTAATCATTGTAATTACTAATAATAATAAGTTATTACTAATGTAATGTAAATGCAATTTGTAATTGGGATTTTGATTTATAAATTAATTCTAATTTTTTAAATTAATTCTGATTTTTTAATTCTGTTTTTATTTTGATTTATAAATTAATTCTGATTTAAAATTCTGATTTTATTCTGATTTTTAAATTAATTCTGATTTGAAATTCTGATTTTATTCTGATTTTTAAATTAATTCTGATTTGAAATTCTGATTTTATTCTGATTTTTAAATTAATTCTGATTTTATTCTGATTTTTAAATTAATTCTGATTTGAAATTCTGATTTCTAACAAATAGGAACATGGAACAATAATAAAAATTCGGGTAAAGTATTTTTATAAAACATTTATTAAAAATTAAATGGGCATAATCAAGTAAATTAGATTCCTTCCATTTTGAATTTCAATAAATTTTTCCAAATTAATGATGATTTTTTGCAGGTTGTTTGCAAGGCGATGGGCTCCTTGTAATTTTCGAACAAGAACCGGTGGATCACACATTCGAATTGGCCGTCGACACAATCCGTGCAATGGGCGAAGTGGTGGATGCTCTCGTGGAAAAGGCCAAAAAAGTGAAATGAGATGAAATTGGACAGCAAGAAAACATATTATTCCCCATTTGTGAATTTTGGGCATAGCCCCAAAAAAATATATTATTATTTTTTCCTTTTTCATGTCGATTTTAAATATTTCTTCGGATAAAATTAATGAAAAAAGTTAAAAAAAAATGTATTTATTTTATAGACACGTAATATGAGCGGAATAAAATTGAGGGGAAGGAGAATAGCACGAAATGAATTGTTGTGAAAAGCAAATTTTGCGAATATAAAAAATTATTGACAGAAAATAATAATGTGGAATCAAAAAAATGATGTTCATCTTTTGTCCCCGGAATCAAAGAAGCAATAATCCTCTTCCATGAATATCGCCGGGCCTCACCAAACCTCCAAGTCGAATTTGTTCGGCCCCACGAACTGGCAACTCCGCGCGTCGATAGGCCCTAAGCATGGACGGAACAGAACGAAAGCGTGGGCCTTCGCCCAGAACCCAATGGCCTTGGCGTAATTCCAGCTTGATATGAAGGACAGCTTAAGAAGGGGAAAATTTGAATTAAAATGAGGAAATGTTTTGGGATAAATTAGAAATAAAAAATAGAAAATGTTTGTTTATTATTAAAGAGTGTATCCTAAATTTTTAGAATTTCGGAAATTAGATAAAAAAAAAACATTTGGTCCCAAAAATTATCGAACCCGACCCATCGGCCTTTCAAGACAATGGAGTTACCACTAAACTAAAATTCCAATAATTTTCGTGAAATATTTATTTTTTTTATCAATAATTAATTCACTTAACATTCAACCAAATGCTCTCTTTCATGTAAATTAATTACTTAATTTTAACCAAATGCTCTTTGCCCTCTTCCTTTTTAATAAAAATTCATATAAAATTAGCTTTGATTGAATAAATTTATAAAAATTCGATTTAATTTAATTTCCTTCGATGAATTCATTCCGAAATCAATCGCCAAAATAGAAATTAGAAACGTCTGTTGATAAATTAGCGTTAGAAATGTCTGACGATAAATTAGCGTATATTTTCCTACTTGATAGATGTAAATAATAAATAATAATTAAACTTCTAATTTTTTTAAATCGTTAAATTCAAATCTCAAATGGGAAAATTATATTAAAAATTATTTGTTGTTGAAAAACAATTGAATCTTTAGCTTGAAAATGAATCGAAGGAAAGGAAAAAAGAATTTCCCTAACTAAAGGCAAAGAAATCTTTACCAACTAATCTACCCATCCAATTTTTACGGTATCAATAAAAACTTCATTATCCTTACCATCATTTGCCTTCAATGAGAGTGCCAAACTTTGGTCGGGTCTTCGCCTCAACAGATGTGTGCCAAAAGGCAATGAGCCAAGCAACAATTCAGCCTCTGCCCTTTCCATATGTTCATGGACCAAATGTGGCAGATGATTATGGCATTCATCCGGCAGTTCATCCTCCTCCTCTTCCTCCTCAACCAGCCTTCCATTTTGGCAAAATGCGAGCAACTGTTAAATTAAAAAATAATAATTAAAACGAATTTGCTTCAAATTAACAAGTGGCAAAAGGCAAAGGGGGGTGTCAAATTGCAAATTCCTTATTAGAATGGAGCGGAGCATTCTTTTCCCCACGGGCACAATCAATGTCAAACATAGTCAATTGGTATCTTCGATTGGGTATCTGACTGGGCAATTCTTTTGGCCATAGCTCAATAAGGAGGCAACTAATTTGGGAAGGCAATATGCCATTTTAAAGCCCTAAGTTTCCTCTAAAAAGTGGCTTTTCTAATTTTTGAAAATTTAAAATAATTTGTAAAATAAGCATTCCTCAAATAGTGGATTTATTATACTCAAAGACGGATAACTAAATTAAAAAGGTAGATTCCATAATAATTTTATAGTCACTTTTTAGAAGACACTTTGGGCTTTTCAATGGTATATCGCCTTCCCAAATTGGCCAATGCCTCGATGAGCTATGGGCCAAAAACTAAGGCAGACCACAATCAACGCCACTTCAATTTGGTCCGATTAAATAGCACCGGAACAAGCCCATTTCCATCAAAAAGGATAGATTATTCCAATTCTAGCCAAATATATTATCTTATGAAATTTTTACCTCACCCACCTCTTTTGTGCTTGGCCCCCCATTTGGGCTGATCGAAACGAGGGGATAGCTGCGCAATGCCCTGGGCAGCGGTTGGCCACCTTTTTGGTTTGTCCTTTGCTGCTCTTTTCCTTGGACAAATTTTTCGTCATTTGTGGACGAAGTGTTCACCGATTTTACGGAACATTTTGGCTGAATTGAGCCACCGGACGATGCGGTGGAATTGGCGGAAGATGAACCACTGGGACTGCTTCGAGTGCGGCCATGCAAAATTGTGGATTGGCCATTCGGGGCATTTTGATGTGCCGGCAATGGAGGCGGCGGCAATTCAGCCACCGTTGCCATATTTCGCCGTTGGAATTGCATCGGTGTTGAAGCAGAGGATTTATTCCCATTTTGGGCAATGCCATTTTGATGTGGACGCCACAATCCAATAGAAGGTGGGGAAATTTGGCAAGCCAGTGGATTTAACTGAAAAATAGCAGTAAAAATTGTGATTTGAATGTTTCGAAAATTTTTTTATGTGGAATTAGAAATGCCCGTAATTTTGAAAAGGGCATTCATTTTTTTAGTACTCGCTGATATGAAGCAGACTAAGTTGACTTGAACGATTTTATCTCATTAAGGACTTGGCCGATTTTGGTAAATTTAATATTAAATTAAAGAGAAAACGTGGTCTATTAAATGATATAAATTTTATTTTCATTGGTTCAAAATTGGTGAAATTATTTCGAAAAAAAGCCTAATAAATGATATTCACCAAAGTTTGGCTTATTCCTTCTTTCATAATTTGGCCAGTTTTAAACTAATCTTTAAAATTTTTATATAATTTTATAGAAGAAGATTAGCTCTTTAAATTGATGCCAAAATTATCAAAATCCATTCACACCGTAATGAATTATAAGAGTTCGCGTCAAGTTGGTGGATGCATTGGTTCCATTTTATCTCATTTTTGCTATTTTTTTTTAAAGTAATGCCTCCCGGCTAACTTCAAATTAACCAAAAACACTAATCAATGTTTTGGCCCACCTTTTTTGCCGCATTTCCATTATTCGTCGATGTTTTCTGCTGTCCTTTTAGCTCATTTTTGTCCTTGCTCTCAGCTCCATCATCATTGGATGGGCCAAATGAATTCAACGGTGTCCAAATTGTTGAGCTACTCATACAAATTGGCATCATTCCAACATTGTTGATAATGCCCTCCTCCTTTTCAATGGCATTCTTTTGCCCCACTCCTCCATTTTGGCCACACTTCATTGTTTCCCTCTTTTGTCTTTGTCCACTCGGCAAACTCAGCCGTTTTCGACCAATTCCAGCCAATGGGAAGGCATCTTTTTTGCAGGAATTTGTCTGTAATATTAAAATGTTTTTAAGGAGATTTTTGGTAGAAAGAATTGTAGGGAAACATTTGGATCAATGAAAGTGAAACAAAACGCTTCAATACCGCCGATTCAATACCTGGTCCATTCTTTTGGCCATATCTCAATAAGGAAATAACCAATTTGGGAAGGCGATATGCCATTTGAAAGCTCTAAATGTCCTCTAAAAAGTGGCTTGACTAATTTCTTGAAAACTTTAAATCAACGTGTAAAATAAGCGGTCTTTCCTCCAAAAAATTTGAGTTTATTACACCCAAAGACATGTAACTTTTTTTAAGATGTAGATTTTATAATATTTAAAAGGCAAAAATGTAGAGGACACTTTAGGCTTTCCATTGATATATCGCCTTCCTAAATTGGTCATTGCCTCGTTGAGTTATGGCCAAAAGAATGACCAAGGTATTCAATGATCCTTATCCCTATCATAAGGCTCACATTTTTGTCTTGATTGCCATTTTCTGCCGGCCGATTTGGCATTTGTGCCATTTGCCCCGCATTCTTTATTATTACTTCCTCACCGCCTTTTCCATTCATTTTTGTTGGGGTTGGTGCCACCTGCATTGCTGCGGCCAATGCCCTATTTTTGAATTCCCAGGGAGTGTCGTAATGTTGTTGAATGGCATCATCACCATCGCCTTCATTTGCCGAAAACATTTTGGAAGGGGAATGGCCAATTGGGCCATTCTTCTTCGCCTCGGTCAATGCCATCATCCTTTTTTCGTGTTCAAATATTTTTAAGTCATTTTGATATTTTCAAATGGTCATCGTATTTCTGTAAGAAAATTTTGTGGTTTTTTAGCTGAAATATTCGGCCAAAAATGTAAAATTCGCGTCAATGGCAAAAATAGGGGAAAATGTAGGACATTATTTGATGCATTTATGGAGATAAGGGGAAATATGGCAGCAAAAAGTGAAAGGGTGAATTGTCAATCAAAAATGATTGGCACATTTTGATGCCAAAAATGGGAAAAAATGGCCAAAATTTGGTGGAAAATTGTCCGCCACTTTTTGTAAGGGTTGAAATATTTTTGAGCATTTTTAATGAGAGAAAAATTTTCATTCATTTTTGGTATAAAATTGATGAGATTAGACAAAATTGTGCCAAATTGTATTTTTTCATAGTCCATCCAAGTTGGACAATTGACAAATGCCAAAAGAAAGCTACAAAAATTTTTGCTGGGATTTTGGCCCAAAAATTGTCAATTTGGACAAAATTGCCGCCATCCCCAATTTTGGAGAAAAATTCTTTCCTTCCAATTGCATTTGGCTGCCAAATTGGCCATTCCCATAAGTGAATTGTGGAAGTGGAAATCGAAGAAAAGGATGGCACAGCAGATTTTATGTTGGATGGATGACACAAAAACGGGGAAAAATTGGCCAAAAAAAGAGTCATCCCAACATTTTAGCTTATTAGCCAAAATGTGACCAAATTTAGCCAATTGTTCTTGGAGGCGAAAAACTAACGAAAATTGGCCAATATGTAGAGTGAAAAGGATGGAAATATGGCAAAATGAAGGGAAAAAGGGACAACGAAATAATTGCATGGATTCCTTGTGAGCTTGAGGAATGAATTTAAATAGATAATGAACAAAAATCAGGTGGCTTAAATGAGGAAAAAATGGAAAAAGGGGTTGAAGAATTTTGATAACATTTTATGGCTAATTTTCCCATCAAAATGATTGCCCATCATTTATTCCTCAAGGCATTCACATTATTCACTGCTAGAGGAATTTGTGCCAATGGAAATTGGAAGGGAATATGACATAGAAATGTGGTAAACCGGTATAGTGCAATTCAAATTTGTGTCTTCATTTGCCATTTCATTCCCAATTAGTCCAATCTCCAATCCAATCCTAAATGCGGAATAATCCATCCTAATTTTTGAGGAATAAATGTCCCCGGCGGGCAAACCAATTAATGAAATGGCATCCACATATAATTTGGGCCTCCTTTTGAACCACTTCAAAATATTGGTTGATACATTTTTGGCAAAAAAAAAACAACAAAATTTTGGCGAAAATTGGCTAAAATTGTGGTGCCAAAATGAGGACAAAGAGAGGGAAATGAGCAATTAAGAAAAGGAATGGTGACTTGGAAATAGATGAGTCATCTCGAAAGGAAAGGAAGAGTAAAGTTTCAAGGATGGAGGGGCAGGGGGTGGAATAATGGGAAAATGGTATGCGGACAATTACCATGAATGGGAACATTTTCGTCCATTTAAATTTGATGATGTGAAGTCAATGAAGCAAAAAAGCTGGTCTCAAAATTGGAAGACGACAAATTGTGAAAGTGGGAAAATGGAAGAAAAGGCGAAGAAAATGGGCTTTTTTGAATGGATGATGGTAAGAATGGGAATGGAAGGAGTGAATTGGGCGCAGATGTTCACATTTTAACATACATAGAAAGAATTGGCGAAGAATTTAGGAGGAAAGGAAGTGGGCCGGACAGCCATTCAAAATGAAGGCTTAACTGGAAGCGGAGGAAAAGGGACATTGACTGGACAAACGAGCCTAAAGGGGGGAGGAAAAGCATTGGACATTTGGGAGAGGGGAATGGATTGGTGGGCATGGGGCACATGGGAAACGGAAGAGGGAATGGGCCAAAAATGTCCTAAATGTGGAGGAGGAAAGAGCAAAAAGTGGAGTGGCCAACCAATTTTGAGGGTATGGACTTTCTCTAGTGCCATCATAAAGTGCCGCATTTGAGGATGCTGGTTGAGAGGAGAAAGGAATGAGGCCAATGAAATCATTTTTTACTAATTTCATGCCATAATAATTAATTAATTAAGAAATTGTGCAA
Organism: Pratylenchus scribneri; assembly: GCA_030063045.1. Lineage (NCBI taxonomy): Eukaryota > Metazoa > Nematoda > Chromadorea > Rhabditida > Pratylenchidae > Pratylenchus > Pratylenchus scribneri. Next base: position 862,021 of record JAQSEB010000020.1, on the reverse strand, counting down.
AATTTTGTAACTCAGATATTCTCTTCATTTGCCAAAATTTTAATAAACGCTGCATCCAAAAAAGTTTTAAATCAAGATGGAATGGCATGAAGAAAAGTGCGCGGGAATGAAAAGAATGGAAGGAGGGAAGGGCGAGGGAAGGGCGAGGTGAATGGAATCGGCGCAATTTTATAGGCGAATTCAAATAAAAGTAAAGAATAGTGGAATTATGGGGGATGGACAAAACGCGGAGTAATTAACTGGATAAAGGGACAAAATAGGGTTATAATTCAAGAACTTGTGTAAGAATTTAAAAATTAAGTTATAGCAAAACAGGCGGAATAAATCAAAAAGATACTTTGAGTTTTCCAATGGTTTATCCCTTCACAAATTTGTTATTGCCTAGCTGAACAATAGAAAAATGAATGGCATAGGCATTGAATTGTAATAGACTTAAAAAATTTAATCACAATTAGCAATAAAAATTTTGGATTGATCAAAAGTTTAAAAATGTCATGATAGAGAATTCTTTGTTCTCTAAATGATATAAAAATTGCCATGATTAGTTTTGTATATGAGATGAGCAATGTGAATTTATTAAAATTACTATATTTATTCATTGGATTGATATGCCCTGAGAGGATTCACTCACTCATCAAAGCAAAGGGGAAAAGAGAATGAAGATTGTTTTCCTTTCCCTTAACAAAATATGGTATACCGTATTCGCTTCTCTTCTGGGAAAATTTGTGTTCCCTCAGGATTCAGGAACTCCCCTTCATTTCAACAAGAGAAATAAGGGAGATATTGCCGATTCATTAAAACACAAACATTTGTACCATTAGAAATGTTTGTGTTTTGCCCAACATTTACAAATGTTTGTGTTTTGTCCAACATTTACAAATGTTTGTGTTTTGCCCAACATTTACAAATGTTTGTGTTTTGCCCAACATTTACAAATGTTTGTGTTTTGCCCCATTATAAATGTTTGTGTTTTGCCCAACATTTACAAATGTTTGTGTTTTGCCCAACATTTACAAATGTTTGTGTTTTGCCCAACATTTACAAATGTTTGTGTTTTGCCCAACATTTACAAATGTTTGTATTTTGCCCAACATTTACAAATGTTTGTGTTTTGCCCAACATTTACAAATGTTTGTGTTTTGCCCAACATTTACAAATGTTTGTGTTTTGCCCAACATTTACAAATGTTTGTATTTTACCCCATTATAAATGTTTGTGTTTTGCCCAAATTAAAAATGTTTGATTGTGTTTTGCCCCATTATAAATGTTTGTATTTTGCCCAACATTTACAAATGTTTGTGTTTTGCCTGTTTTCGGCCAATTGCTCAGCGGGGTAATAACCAAATTAGGAATATGATATACCATTTTAAAGCCCAATGTGTCCTCTACAATAAAGCCTATTTAAATTTTATTTAATCCAAACTTTAAAAAAATTTATATATCTTTGAATGTAATAAACCCGAATTTGTTTAAGAAAAGCCGATTATTTTACAAATTATTTTAAATTTTCAAAAAATAAAAAAAGCCACTTTTTAGGGGATAGTTAGGGCTTCCAAATGGCATATCGTATTCTAAAATTAATTATCGCCTAGTTTTGAGCTATGGTCAAATGAAAGCAGAGGAGTGTTTAAATGTCGCACTGCTTCAAAAGGATTTAATTTTAATAATGGAATTGAGTAAAAATTTATATTAAAAATGCTGAAAATGAGCATTGTTGAGTTTTATTCCGGTTTTTAAAATCGCCTTTCCGGTCATCCACCCAAAATTTTTCGCCAAAATGGACATTCATATTTTCCGAGCCACGCAACGGTTATTTTAATCTTCTCGACTGATCGCACAGAGAATATTTGTGAGTGATGCCCCCGGCGATTGAAAGGGAAGATTAGCCTTCTGCTGGTGAAGATGAATGATGGAATATAATTCCACTCATCCACCCAATTCCCCTCCCCATATATTGGCATGCGTCGTCCATCCCCGCGGGCGCAATTCCGACGGCGACCTTTTCCCCTATTCTTCTTCTCTGACGGACTTTTAATCGATTCGGGCGGTGAGGCCTCCAAAATTTGCCTTTGTCCACTTTGCCGCCTCCGCGACTCTATGCTGGTGGTGGTTTCCCCGCGGGCGAAGTCCATCTTTCCTCCTCCCATTTATATTTCTCAACATTTTTTGTGCCATTATAAATGTGGCTGTGGGTTTAAAATTAATTCGCGCTTGATTAAAACTTGGAATTTGGAAGAAAACAATGAAAAGTGACAAAAAAAGGGAGAAAATTTGTGTGTGAGACAATGGATTAGAGGGCAAGGAAGGAATTAAGGAAGGCAAATGGATGAATTAAAATATGAGGAATGGAAAAAAATGTACCCTAAATACTCTTTTAATTCCTCACTCTCTAATAATTACATATCTTGAATTTGAAGGCCCTTATTAGCTCCTATTGAATTTTTAAATTTTTGCCCTAAAGCTCTACAAAAAATTGACACGGCCGAATCGACTGATCCAGAGATCAAGGCTTTAATGCACGAAATCCAGAATTAGCGGGAGAATCAATTCAAAGATGGGATAAATTTGAGAGTTTGGCTTTTGGGTCAACTTTGAGATGGCTTATTTTTGGCGAACAATCCTCTTTTGCTGGAATGGAAAGAATACATCAATTTCCTCGTAGGATTGGGGATGGGAGGTTGGGATGGGACAAAAGCAAATAAACAAACCGCCGAAGTGAGGATAAGGATGGAGGCCCAAAGAATGAGCCAATTCCAATTCTTTCCATTTCCATCCTCCCTCATTCTCATTGTCACTTTCAATTCAAATTGTGTGGAAATGGAGAGGAATCGGTTGAAAATTGCCGGCCTCGGTCAACATTGGTGGGCCAAATGGACAATTTGAGGGGACATTTTAGGAGGCAATCGAATGTCCCCATTTTGAAAGGGTAATTGGAGAGGCCGAAAGGGAAATGGGGGAAATGGCCAAATGGCAGAAATGAATGGAAGGTTGGGTCATTGCCTCAGCAATTTTGACCCAATTGGTCGCTCTTCTCGGATTGAGTGGGCATATTTTTGCCAGGCGGCCCCGAAATACCATTCATCCCTTTAAATTATTCAAAATTCACTCAATCAACGGTGGGGGGAGGGTGGATTGGGGACAAATGACCATTGGATGGAGGGTAGAGGGTGGTTGGCATGGCAAAGTATAATATTATTTGATGAAATATTCCTCCTGGTGAATTTGAATATTAAATTGGCACATTTATAATTTTTGGAATAAATAAAATAGCCATTATTTATTCTCTACTTCTTCTGATATTGTCCTTCAAAATTATAAAAAATTTCAAAATTATTTAAAAAATATTTTAAAATTTTTTAAAATATTTCAAAATTTTTTTAAAATATTTCAAAAAATTTTGTAAAATTTCAAAAAAATTTTTTTTAAAAATATTCCAAAAATATTTTAAAATTATATTAAAAATATTAAACATGAAAAAAATTAAAATTTTTGTATAGAAAAATAGAGGAGAGTCTTTTCTATAAGACAAAATTTATTTATTAATTTTATCATTTTTTTAAACTTAATTAATTAAGTAAAAGGTGTGGGTATGCTGTACTGTACAGTACCCCTTCCCTCCCTACTATTTTTATATTGAGGCAGCCCTGATGAGGCAGCGATCATTGGAATCGGATGGGATTCCCATCTTCCTTACCTTTTTGGGCTTTCCTTTCTTTAAAAATGCTTAAGGTATATTTGGTGTTAATTTTAAAAAACCATAATTAAATTCTTTGGAAAACAAAATTTGGAATTGGAAATATGCAAATATATTTTGCCTCTTTTTTTAAATGTAAAGGATTTATCAAAAATGTCACAATTTCTTGAGTTAAAATTCGTCCAAAATTCGAAATTGGAACAATTCACCAAATTCCATCATCCTCATCTGAATTTAATTACGTCATTTCAATTCGGGCCAAGGCCAATTCCAGTGAATGGAATGCACAATGCATCCTTCTTCCTGACTGCTAGGCCAGCTGCTCTTGAATCTTGAATTGCTTTCCAACATTTCCATTGATCTGTCAGAGCCGGCCTTTTCTACCCACCTTTCTTTCTTCAGTCTTTCCGTTCGATCGCCTTCTATTCCCCTTTCTTCTTTTCTTTCACTTTTCCGTGCTTTTCATTTTCCGTTGCCCTTTAGCCTCAATTTACATCGATCATTTGGCCCACATTTATCATCAATGCTTTGGCTTCGAAATATTCTCCACACCACCAATGTTTATCCGTTTTTTTTTGTTCTTTTCAAAATTTATAAAACAAAACAAAAAAGTTGGGTGGGATCAAATTTTAAAATAAAATAGGTCTCGACAAAATGGAATCCACCAATATAATCAGTAGTCAGTACAAAAATTTTTTTGTTACTAAATAAAATTTCCTCTAATAAATTTTTTGGTTGCCCCTTTCCATCCTCTTCTACATAAATAAAATGAAGCCATGATTTCCATGGGTATGTTCGAGGCATATAATACTGAAAATACTCTATTAGAAACCTATGGACATAAAAACTTCAGTCTCTCCAAATGAGGAAAAAATCAACTTTTTTTTTTCACTTTAAAAATTTTATTTTAACTAACTAGAGGCAGGGCTTCTAATAGTCCATTTCCCCTCTCAAATTCTTCCCGATATTTTCATTCCATTATTTTGGCCAATTCCCTTCCACACATATTTCAGGCAAAAAGCCAATGGCCAATCCGAAAACGCAGTCCCGCCCTCCCACACTTTTCGCCATTTGCGAAGTTCGCCCAAATTTGTTCATCGCCGGCTATACGGTCAGCCATACCAAAAGTTATTTTAGGGATAGTCCATTCAAATCTAGTTCATTCTTTTGGCCATAGCTCAGCGAGACACAAATAAATTTTGGAAGGCGATCTAACATTCGAAAGCCCAAAGTATACTCTACAAAGTAACCTTTTAATTTTTAATAAATCTTAGATTTAGAAAAAGTTACATGTTTTTGAATATAATAAACACGTATCTTTTTAGGAAATTCCACTTATTTTATAAATTATTTTAGTATCCAAAAGATTAGAAAAGCCACTTTTTAGAGGACATTTATGGCTTTCAATGGTATATCGCCTTCCCAAATTGATTGCTTCCTTGTTGAGTTATGGACAAAAGAGCAGGGCCAAGTACTCAATTTTTCCATTTCTTGGATATAATCCTTCTCTAAAATATAAAATATCAAAATTTTTTCTTATTCCGTTTCAGTCAATTGAGGAATCAAAATTACGGCAATTGGGCATCACCCACTGTGTGGATGCCACAAATTTGCCGAAGGCAAAACAATTTGAAGGAATAGAATATTTGTGTGTGCCAATCGACGATTCATTGTTGGCCAATGTGGGCAAGCATTTTCAAAGTGTTGCCGATTTTGCCAAAAATGCACAACAAAATGTGGGTCTAATGTAATTAATTAGGATCATAATTTTGCCAAATTTTATGGCCTTAAAAATATGCAAATTATTTTATTTTACACCAATTTTATTTTGAAGGGTGGCAAAACGATGATTTATTGTGGCGCCGGTGTGAGCCGAGCGGCCACACTGACAATTATGACGTTGGTGATCAACGAGGGATTGAGCCTACGAGAAGCATATTACACAGTGGTCAGGTATTTGCATGGGAGAAATATGAAATAATTTTGAGATTATATTTTGTACATATTAGCTATAAAATTAAATTAAAAAATAAAATTATCTTATTCCCAATAATTCCTCCATTCTTTTTTTCCCTTAAAAAGAGTTCGACCAATAATTTCACCGAATTTGTCATTTTGGAGGCAAATGATCGCATGGGAGGTGGAAAAGAATGGACAAGCAACGGTTCAATTACTCAAAGGAATGCGAAGTAGGTGTTTGAATTTTGATAAAATTATAGGCCATTATTCAAAAAAGTTTATAGGCAGGAGTGTGAAGGGAAAAATTTATATAGTGATAATAACTGCACTATGAAAAACTCCATTTTTGGCATTTTATAATTAATCCTCTTCCCCCCGTTGATAAGCCTTGAAATAGAATTATTCGGTACTTGGGCCATTCTTTTGGACATAGGTCAAAAAGGAAGCAGCCAATCCGGGAAAAGCCCTAAATGTTCTAGGAAAATTAATAGCACTTCTGGTAAAAATATTTTTCACTTTTTTCGGAAAGAATTAATTTGCACTCTTTCCGGTTGCACTTTCCGGAAAGATTTAATTTGCACTTTTTCCGGTTGCCTTCTTTCCGGAAAGAATTAATTTGCACTTTTTCCGGTTGCACTTTTCCGGAAGAATTAATTTGCACTTTTCTGGTTGCACTTTTTCCGGAAAGAATTAATTTGCACTTTTCTGGTTGCACTTTTCCGGAAAGAATTAATTTGCACTTTTTCCGGTTGCCTTCTTTCCGGAAAGAATTAATTTGCACTTTTCTGGTTGCACTTTTCCGGAAAGAATTAATTTGCACTTTTTCCGGTTGCCTTCTTTCCGGAAAGAATTAATTTGCACTTTTCTGGTTGCACTTTTCCGGAAAGAATTAATTTGCACTTTTTCCGGTTGCCTTCTTTCCGGAAAGAATTAATTTGCACTTTTCTGGTTGCACTTTTCCGGAAAGAATTAATTTGCACTTTTTCCGGTTGCCTTCTTTCCGGAAAGAATTAATTTGCACTTTTCTGGTTGCACTTTTCCGGAAAGAATTAATTTGCACTTTTTCCGGTTGCCTTCTTTCCGGAAAGAATTAATTTGCACTTTTCTGGTTGCACTTTTTCCGGAAAGAATTAATTTGCACTTATTCCGGTTGCCTTCTTTCCGGAAAGAATTAATTTGCACTTTTTCCGGTTGCCTTCTTTCCTGAAAATTAATTTGCACTCTTTTTTCTGGAAAGAAAATCAGAAGAAAAATAAAACATTTTCCGGAAAGAAAAAACAAAACTTTTTTTTTTTCACCAGTGTAAAATCACCGATTTTTCTACGCAATCCACATAAAATGCTTATTAATTAATTTTAGCACCGGTTCCTGATGTTTATTTGCACAAATCGGACTATATGCCACTGCCCGAAACATGGGATGCCCCACCAAAATACACATTGACACCAAACATGGGCCGTCGAAATTTCAATACACCAATTTTGGGCAGAAAATTCAAATGAAATGTGGCAGAATTTTATAGGGGAAAAGGATGGGGAAATGTATAAAATTAAAAACAATTTAAATATATTGTACCAAATGGTGGATAAAAATGCTCAAAAATGGGGTTTTTCTATTGTGTGGTGGGGAAATGTGAATAGCCAATCATGAGGATTCTATTTTCAAATTTTTTGCCGGGGGATTGAATCATTTTTATCATTTTTTTGGTAGATGAATTTCCTGCTTTTTGGTAGATGAATATCCGGATGTTTATTTGCGCAACCCCGAGAGTTTTGCCATCACCAAAGTTGGAGAAATTATGCGCCACTCATTTGAACCATCATAAAAAATACCAAACAATTATTTTCATGGTTAAATCGGCATTTTGAATGAATAATTTTTGATCAATTTTAATAAAATAAATTGTGTTGATCTTTTTATTATTAATTTGATTTTCATTTATTATTTCAGATTTTTCTGATCCAATTTTAGAAGCAAAAATACGCACGTTTTTGGTCAATAAAAAATAATAAATGTGTAAAAATGAGGTCATTGGGGTTTTTGGTTAATAATTGGCCAACTAGATTTTTGGTGGAAGGGAAACTAGTTTAGGAGAAAGGATACTCACCACAAGCAATTATATAATTTGATGATGAAAATGGAAATGAATGGATGGACGGAAATGGGTTTTGGGCGGTTTTGGTGATTCATTATGTGCCCTGAGGCTAAATTAGTCATTAGCGAATTTTTTGCCACCCAATTCCATCCTGATTGTGAGTTCATTCAATCTTTTTGTGACCTCATTGCTTACTAAATATGGCTTAAATATACATTGTTATTAATTGGGCGAAATAATAATCAATCATTTTTCTTTTCTGATTTCATCATAACTTTCGGAAGCTAAATTTAATAATTTTGTTTTTTTTTCGAATAAAATAGAGGATTATGATTCCGTTCAGACTTCGGGAAAACATTTTTATAATTTATGCAAAATCTTTTCGTCTCGTCAACTTTTCCTCTGAACTGCTGTGGGTGTATGTTCCACACAATTTACATTCAAAATTTACGAAAATGAGGCTGTGAATTGTGAACGATGGAAATGCGAATTTTGGCGATGTCAATAATAATAATAATAATTTTTACTTCCAAAATTAGCCAAAAATCTGGAATTCCCCAATGATTCATTCATTCCTTCGAATTTACCCCCACAGGGCATTCTAGCCCATTTCCATTTCAGCAGCAACTTTCCACATGAATTCGGCCCCTCCCTCCCTCAATATTTTCCCTTCTAAAATTGTAAGATGTGCTCTTTGGACGGCTGTCACCACACAAAATGCAGTTTAATCTGACGCATAAAATTTCACCCCCACCTTATCCACATCCAGTTTTGCAATTTTATTGCTCTCTGTTCTCTCCTCAAAATAATCTGCCAACCATCAATTCTCATAGGCAAAAAATTCCCTCCCTTTTTCTGCGCGTTCTTCGCTCAATTGCTCAAACATCGCGCACTCCCCAACAATTTTTCGTGTCGACGACCATCGGCCGATTTTGGTGTGTGGGAAATGAGGGAGGATAAAAGACGCGCAAAAGTCCTTGGGATGAAGGAGAATTTTTCATTCATTCATTCACGAATCCCCCAAAAAATCCGATAAATCCGCAATCTTTCCTCCCTTTATATAAATTCAAATCTTGCATTTTCTCTTCTAAATTTCTACAAATTTCTCTTCAATGATTTGCCGTTCTCTTCATCGCCAAAAAGTCCATCAAATTGAGGATGGCGAAAATAAGGCAAATTTGGAATTGGAGAAGGCAAAAGCAAAGAAATTGGCCCCAAATGTTGGTGGATGCATTTTTGGCTACCGTAATTTGCAACGCCGTCGCCGACAATGTTGCCTTTTGAAAATGGCATTGCGTCCATTTGTGAAGGAACAAAATGTGGGGAAGAAACAAATCAAAGAATGCAAAGAAGATTGGGCGGATGAGGAGAAACCGGAAGGGGCAAAAAAGTGGGCAAATTATATTTTAAAAATGTTTTTAAGGATTTGAGTTTGAGGTATTGGAGAAAAAAATTAATTGAATGTGTGGTTTTTGGTTTTTTTTTATCCTATTTGACTAGACCGGAAAGGAACTAACCACTTTTGATTTGGATGTAGTGTAGATGTAGATAATGTAAATGAAAATTGTCAGATTTCTAAAAAATGCACATAAAGAAATAATTAAAATAAAGAGGAATTGGTTTGATTAAAATGAGAGGAAGGGAGTATGGTATTTCTGGAAAATGTTTTGTTCTGATTTGCCCTCCAGGCATACCATATACTTGTTCTCATAAATTAAACCAATTGCCCTTTTATCTCTTTTATATTTTTAGAATGATCAATTAATCAAAAATTTGCTTATTTTTTGAGAATCATCTTGTGAAAAAATACTTTATAAATGGCTAGCAATTTTTTGATACAGTTTTAAAAATTTTTATCCTTTTAGAAATATCCTATCCTGCATTAAAAAAATAAATATCAATCCATTAATTAATTTATTAATTGTCACAGGAGTGTGCAAGTGCTTCGCGGAATTGCTTTGGCACTTCAAAGCAAACCGGGCAATTATTATCAACAATTCTTGTGAATGCTTTATCTGCAGATAAGAAAGGAAGGAAATGGAAACAAAATTTGCTAAATAATTTTATTTTGATTTTCATTTTGTATTTCTTTGCTTTAATCAACGCAAAAAAGATGGCAATATTTAAAAAATAAACATTAATAAATAATTTTTATGGAATGATGAGGCAAATAAATGTTAAAGAAAATTAATTGTATGAATGAAATCAAACAAAATATCAATTCTGCTCCATTCCTCCTTTCTTTTATTCCATTTGACGTTTTTCTCCTTCGATTTTCATTGGCAACACGACGATCTCCATTGCTTCCATCGTTCCAATAATCGGCGACAATTTCATTCTCTGCATATTCTGAACTTTTTGTATCATTAATTTTGTACAATATTCTACTATTTTAGTAATTAAACCAAAAAGTAATAAACAAAAAATTTTGAGAGTTAAAAAATTTTTTATTGAAAATCATAAAAATATACCAAATGATAATTTTTAAAAATATGTATTTTTGAAAATTAAATAGCCCAAAAGAATATATGGTACTAAAATTCCCTTCCAAATTACCCGCTTCTTCTTCCCTGCTGCCCTTTTCCACGATGGCATTCACGCTATCAGCAATTGGCCCACTGCAATCGTCGGGAATTTGTAAATGGCCTCGAGAGAGTTGGCGAATTCGATCAAATGATTGACCAATGGAGTCAGTGATTTGGCGATAAACCTAAAGTGGGCTTGTTTAAAAATCAGAACAGGCGGAATTATTAAAATCAGAACAGGCGGAATTATTAAAATCAGAACAGGCGGAATTATTAAAATCAGAACAGGCGGAATTATTAAAAACAGAACAGGCGGAATTATTAAAAATCAGAACAGGCGGAATTATTAAAATCAGAACAGGCGGAATTATTAAAATCAGAACAGGCGGAATTATTAAAAATCAGAACAGGCGGAATTATTAAAAACAGAACAGGCGGAATTATTAAAAATCAGAACAGGCGGAATTATTAAAATCAGAACAGGCGGAATTATTAAAAATCAGAACAGGCGGAATTATTAAAAATCAGAACAGGCGGAATTAAAATCAGAACAGGCGGAATTATTAAAATCAGAACAGGCGGAATTATTAAAATCAGAACAGGCGGAATTATTAAAATCAGAACAGGCGGAATTATTAAAAATCAGAACAGGCGGAATTATTAAAATCAGAACAGGCGGAATTATTAAAATCAGAACAGGCGGAATTATTAAAATCAGAACAGGCGGAATTATTAAAATCAGAACAGGCGGAATTATTAAAATCAGAACAGGCGGAATTATTAAAAACAGAACAGGCGGAATTATTAAAAATCAGAACAGGCGGAATTATTAAAATCAGAACAGGCGGAATTATTAAAAATCAGAACAGGCGGAATTATTAAAAATCAGAACAGGCGGAATTATTAAAATCAGAACAGGCGGAATTATTAAAATCAGAACAGGCGGAATTATTAAAAATCAGAACAGGCGGAATTATTAAAATCAGAACAGGCGGAATTATTAAAATCAGAACAGGCGGAATTATTAAAATCAGAACAGGCGGAATTATTAAAAATCAGAACAGGCGGAATTATTAAAATCAGAACAGGCGGAATTATTAAAATCAGAACAGGCGGAATTATTAAAATCAGAACAGGCGGAATTATTAAAAACAGAACAGGCGGAATTATTAAAAATCAGAACAGGCGGAATTATTAAAAACAGAACAGGCGGAATATAAAAATAATAAAAAAGTTAATAATTAATATTATTTTTTAAATTAAATTAACCCAAAAATTCCTGAATTAATCCATTAAATTACCTGAGTGGCATTTCGTGAGCATTTCAATCGTATTCCGGCATAGCATTTGGTGTATTCGCGCATATTCCTATTAAATTGGTTGGAAATTTATTTTAATTCCTAAATATTTTCAAACTTGCAAAATTGCTTCAAGCTTAATTGTCCTCCACTGTCACTTTGTTGTCCTTTTTCTGTCTTCCTTTGCTGTGGCGATTGATGGCATTTGCCGGTCACTTCTTCCAAATGTTTTCGTTGGCATGAAATGAAATCCGAAAAGACTGAAAAACTTTTTTAATTTTATTTTAATAATTAAAATAGAAATCACTTTTTGGACTGTCGAAGAGAAGTCGGCAAATTGTCGCCCAATGGCCCAAATTGGCCAATTCAACCATTTTTTGCCGATTGTCATCGCATTCGTCCGAGCAAAGTTTAAATTTGTCCACAGAACTGAAAAAAATTAATAATTATTGATATTCTTTCATATGTTAATTAAATTTTTTGCTTAAAAAATTCCTAAAAAAATGCCCAATTAATTAATTTTTAAACCATTTCTTAAATAAAATTCCTAATTTAATTTTTTAATTATTAAATTGTTGCTTACAGACAAATCCATTCAGTCTTTCGGCGAACGACAATATTATTTGTACTCGATTGAATGACGGAATGGAGTGGGGCCAACAATTGAGGTGATGAATTCAGGATGGCCATAGGCGAGAATGTGGGAGGCAATTGGGTGGCAGAGGATTGGTGCCGGTTTTGGCCTTGTAGAATGGAACCCAATGAATGTTTGAGGAGGGAACTGCAATTGGCGATGCACATTTGAGGAGGAGGGGTGGCTGAATGGAATTTTTTTGAATTAATTAATAAAATTTCATTAAAATTTAAATTATATTTTTTCTTCTGATTTAAAAGAAATAATTAATTTAATTTATAAAATTAATTTTAATTAAAATTTTTCTGAAGTTATTAAAAATTTAAAATAAAAATTTATAATTTTTTTTTTAATTTTTTGATTATTTATAAATGTCAACGAAAAATCTAAAAAATTTTGAAAATAAGATCTAAAAATAATTAAGAAGAGTAAAAATTCTCACAAATACAAATTATTTATTAATTATTACCAAATGCTGATGCAACAATGAGCATGGGGAACAAAAATACAATTGACAGATTTTGATTTTGAGATTGCAGCAAAATTCGATTTTTGTAGTACCGCATTCTCCGGTTTAAAAAATGCAAACTAATAATTCATAAGAAAATTCAAAGGGAATAAATTTGGGTTAGAAAATATGGCAACTCAAAGGGCTAAAATTTTGGGGAATGAATGGATTTGTCACAGAATGGAGCCAATTTGGCCATTCTGCAGAATGTGCGAACAAAAACACAAATAAACGGCCAATTTATAGAAGGGAGGAGAGAAAAACGCCAATGGCACAAAAGGGGGATTAAGTCCTTTTTATTTTTTTGGCTTTCAGAAAAGAAAAAATGTATATTCCTGTGGAGGATGTGGGAATAATTCAATTGCTCGTTTTCTCGGGATTTAATTAATTTGGCCAATTTTTGTTTTCCCTACTTATTTTGGCTTTATTGGAGATGAAAAGAAATATTTTTATCATTAGAGGAATGCCTTGTTTTACAATTTTTTTAATGAAATTTTTAATACAAAAAATAGAACTTTTAAAGAATTGGAAATCAAAATGTTTAGAAATTGCCCATTTTTATCATTATCAAAATTTTAAAAAAATAAATTATAATAAATTAATAAGAAAAAATTCACAATTCATATTAAAAATTGCCAAATAAAAGGTCTCCTCTTCTGGCATAGCCCCGGTTTCGTCGCAATGCTTCCTCATAATGGCACAATTTGATTGGTTCATCATTGCCACAATTTTGTTGAATTGCATCATTTTTAGATGCATCTGATTCCATTCCAGTTCCAGCAGTGGCCATTTCTTGTTCATGTCGACAAATCAGCGCACCGTCAACCAAAATTGCCTGTGGGAAAATTCATTATTTTTATTTTTAATGCAATAAAAAATGGAGAATTTTTTTAGATTTTAGTTGAATTAAGTTTTAAAGATAAAAAAAAAAGATGAATTTGTGGAATAAAAAGAATAAAACCCAAATTTTTGGGTAAAAAACGTACAACAATTTCGATGGCACAAAAATTGAGAATCAGCGGACAACATGTGCCATCATCCAGCGGGGGTTGGCCAAGCCATTCCAAAAATAATTTCATATTTTTATTGGCATTTCCTCCCAATTTGTTATTGTTTGTTGATTCGCCGGCGCCACAAAATGAGGCCATTTGTCGGGCATTCGCAAATTTTGTGTACATTTCCACGTCCATCTCCTTTGTTCTTTTGTCAATTCGGCGCATTCTTTCCATTTTGATAGGGTCCACCCAACCGGGGCCGAATTCATCCAGCAAATGGCCGAGTACATCGAATTCGGCAATGGCGGCCAACAAAATTGCACTGCTGAAATTTTGGTCAAATTAAAAAAATGGAAATAATTATATAAAAATATTTTTAAAAATAAAAAAGGAATAATTTTATAAAAAAATTTTAAAAAATAATTAATTTTAATAAAATTGCAAAAGGGAAAATAATTTTATAAAAATATCTAAAAAATAAAAAAGGATACCTAATTTTAAAAATATTTTTAAAAATAAAAAAGAGTTTAATTTTAAAATAGTTACGAAAAAGGGGAAAAATTTTTTATAACAAAATTTTAAAAAAAATTTAAAATGTTAAAAACAAATAAAATATTCTATTTTTTTAAACCCACTTTTTCATTTTTTTGCTTCCCAGTCTTTTCCTCTTTTTTGGTTTCTTTTGAATTGTTGAAGAGGTAGAAGGGCCAGCAGAAGATTCAGTGGCATCTTTCGTTGATTCTTCTTCCCAATTTTCGTCTTCTTTGTTGTCTTCCTTTGTTCCATTGTTGTCTTCGCCGACAATTAGTTCGCCAAAATTGTTGAATTCCACCGGAATGGATTCATCAGCAACGCCGTCACCACCATCATTGCCATTGCCATCCATCAATTTTGGCATCATTTCGGTTATCTGCGGTCAAAAATGGAATAGATTATAAATTTTTTAGTAATTTTGGAAATTTTTTATATACTTTTGGCAGTCAACAGTGAAATGGGAAAAAATATATATTTCGGATTGTAAAAATCTACCAAAAAAAAAGAATAAAATCCAAAAAAAATTATATTAATTTTAAAGATTTTTTATGTTAAAAAATGCTCACATTCACATAGGCAATGAGTCGTTTGATCAAAATTGGATGGCGTCTGAAAATTGTGAATATTAAAATTCAATTTTTTAAAAATATTGTTGCCATGCCTGAATGCAAATACAACTTCCAATGGGCCAATTGTAGTCTTCCTTTACAAAAACATATATTAGTTTTAATTGTTTATGGCCCATCATTTTACCCTCTTTCTGTGGCCAATTTCTGCGCCTTTTGAATGAGCATTTCCATCAATTGTTTTCGTACAATTGCAAGCATAAAATCCCGGCATTCCACAAATGGCTCCGGTCCATCCCCGTTGGAGAACATCAAACTGCTGTAAAAAAAGAAATTTATTTGGTAAAATTTGGCGAATTTTCTATTTTTGATATCACAATCTAAGAATTTGAATGATTTTTGAGTTAAAAAAATTTGAACCTTTGGTAAAAACCTTTAGAATTAAAATGGGTTTTTTGAAAAATCTTAGAATTTAAATTTGATTTTTTTGAAAAACACCTTAAGAATTTTAATTGAATTTTTTGAACCTCAGTAACTTAAATTGATTTTTTTTGAATATCAATTTCCTAATAAAAATTTAATTATTTTTAAAATTGAATAAATCCGAAAACACCTGATAATTCGGTGCAATTGTAAACGTTGTTGTGCCTGTTTCTGTTCCTGCTTCCTTCTCAAATAACTTTTCTTATTGGCAATTCTTATTTTTTCAATTTTGTCCAAATTCATTTTTATTTAACCTTAAATTTTCTCTTGAAAATTATCATTTTTAAATTTATTAAAAAATTTATTGCTTACACACAATAAAAAAAAAATAATAAATTTGTCACAAACAAAAATTATTTTAAACTTTGACGGGGTTCATTTTGAACAAATATTTGTTTTTGTTTTGTGGTGAATTAAATAGTAATTTGGGTTTGGTTTTTTTGGATGAAGGGAGCGCATAAAATACACAACCAATTTTTTGAAAAAAGTAATGCGGAAACAATGAAATGGATTTTATTTTGCCGGAAGGCTGCAAATTGATTGTAATTTTGTTGTGAAAATTGGCTGGAAAATATGGAGAATTATTTGCATTTTTAGTAATTTTATTATTTTAATTTTTCAAAATATTTAATCAAAAATGAACAATTTGCAGCCTTCTTTTTTTAATTGAATATATCACTATTTTTGGTGGGACATTTTTTATGTTTAAATTTGTGCTTAAATCTGAGTGAAAAAAAGTGCAATAACATTTAAAAAAATGAAAAAAATGGCCAAGAAAGCATTTGTTATTGTTGGAATTCAACCAATAAAATAATAAAATGTGTGGTAATAAAATGAATTTGTTTTTGGAGCAAATTAATCAAATTTTTAACACAAAATTAATACAAAATAAAAATAATATTCAGCAAAATGGAGAGTGAAAAATACGGCTTTGGGGTCACAAAATTCAAGTCCACAAATATATCCGATGAATAGGAAGAATTGGGGGATGAGATTACTCGGAGGTGTATGGATTTTTGGAATTTGAGAAGATTTAAAAAAATAATAAAAAATAATTATGAATTTGGGGATGAAAAATGTGTGTAAAAATTATTGTATATATCCGTCCATCTTCATTCACTCCACAAATCCATTGAGGGTAAATTATAATCCTTTCTTTCTTTCTTTAAAATGGTCGACTGGGAATTTGGGGTTGAGGTCGTTCCGGAATGCGAGGTTTGTCCATCATGATGTTGTTTTTGATGTGACTGAAAAAGTATAAATTATTTAATTGATTTATATTCCAAAAATCGATGTGCTCAAAAAAATGTTAGATAAAAATTGACCAAACACTGTACAAAAAAAAATACAATTTTTCTACCTCTCAAAGATGGGCTCTTGGGTCATTTGGATTTGGCCGCCTGTGACCAATAAATTTTTATTTATTTTTCGTTTAATAAATAATAAAAAATTTTATATAAATTTGTTTAATTCAAATGATTTGAAAATTTTTAAATGCTTGATTCTTTCTTTAAAAATTGAATCATAAAAATAAAAAAAATACTGAAAATTTTTAAAAAATTTAACAAAAAATTTTGAAAAAAATTTCCAAAAGTTTAACTCCAATTTTGATGGTCTTTCAAATATTTAATGTAAGAATAAACTTACATAGGTGGCATTGGTGCTTGGCCAGGCGGGCCCGGCAATGGTCGATTCTGAATTGGAATGCCGGCGGGAGGACCACCACCGCCTGGGCCCATCGGACGAACACCCATTGGTGGAGGCATAGCACCCATTGGGGGCATTGGCGCAGGTCGATTTGTTGGTACAACACCGCCGGGACCGGGGGGAGCTGGTGCTGGCCGAGGCTGGGGCGATGAATTGTTTCTGATAAAGAAGAATTTTTATTGATTGAATTTAGAGATGGTTAATGTTTAAGCCTAGGCCTTTAGTTAGGCATTGGAAATCTTGGCTTCAAGATTCCGTACATAGTACATACGTTGGATTGGAAATAGAATAATTCGATTCGTGGATAATTTAGTCTATGAAATTTCAATTTCAGACTGGTATGAGTTTATCTTTAAAGCTAACTGCTGTTTAAACCCAAACCGCTCTCGGCTTATTAACTTTTGCATTGAAATCGAAATTTCATAAACTAAATCGACCATATCGAGTCTCTATTCCCATGTGTATAACATCTAGTATATAGATAAAGGCCTAATAAGTAATAAGAACAGTGTCAATTAAAGTAAAATTCGTAATTTTGGGCAGAAATTTATTTTTTGATCGGATGAAACCACAACCACATTCAATTGAGGACTTACCGCCAATCGTTGCCCACCGGTGGGGGCACATCCGATGCGATTGTGGTCATATTCACGTCATTGATTATGCGCAGGGCCTCCTTGCAAGAATGATACATACGCAGGATTTCTTCACGTTTCTGTGCCTCCAGCGGTGATTCCTCCATCAATTGCTCCTTTAATGATAAAAAATTAATAATTTGAAGAAATTTTGATGAATTTTTACCGTATCTCCACCATGTTGATACAAACTGGCCAACAGTTCATCGCGCAAAAAGTCGGCCATCTTAAAGGAAAAATTTTAAAAATTCTTAAAAAAAATGTAAAAAAATTTTATAAATTAAATCGAATAAAATTAAAAATGTTTCCCCACCTTATTGACAATCAAATTCATAATGGCTTTTGGCACCAAATCGCGAATTGTTTTTGTGATGATTCGCATGTAGGAGTCGACCAAATTGCGGATTGTTTCCACCTGACGCTCCAATTGAGGGTCCATGCTGCTGGCCGATTCTTGTGTATCGCCGTTCTTTAAAAATAAAAATTTAATTTAATTTAAATGGAATTATCAGGGGAAAACACAAATCACAAAATTATTCACTTCAATTTATTTTTAAATTCAATGTAAATATTTTAATGAACAACAACAAAAAAGTTGAGCTAATTATTTTATTTCCCTATGGGTTGTTCTGATTTTCATTCCGGAAAATGTTTTGTTGGTGAAAACAACAAAAAATAAATTAATTATTAACTTCACAATGCACTCAAAAATTTTAAAAAAGAAAACAAAAGACAAACAAGCACCCAAATAACAAAAAAAAAAGAGAACTTATCCTTCCATAAAAACATTTAAAAAGGGAAACGTACTTCTGTCTTAAAAGGGGTTTGGGGTTCATCACAAAAATTTCTCCCCAACCATTTTCCCTCCATTTGCCTTACCTCATCCTGTGCTGGTTTATGTTCCTTCTCGGGGTAGACACCCGCTCGCAGGAATGATGCCTTCCACGCCTCAACATCGTCCAAGTTTTTTGCGCTCAATTCCAATTCTTTGTAGTCTTTGTAAATGTTCCTGGGAAAAATTTGAAAATTAAAATTCGATTTTCTTTTTAATATTTTGAATATTTAGGTGGACACAAAATGGGTTGAAAAAAAGCGAATTATGCACAAGCTAATGGGAAAAATTGGACAAAAAACAAAGATTTGAGATTGTGCAATTCAAAGACACATGGGGAAAATGTGCGCGTCAAGACCATTCTTTGGGTTAAATAATATCCAAAAAACAAAAACAATACAAATAAACACATGTTTTGTTTTATCGTCTAGAAATTTAAAAAATATTCCCTTATTTTTGGTTTATTTTTTTTTCTAGAATTTCTATATCCCTTCATAAAATGAATTAGTTTTTTTGCACAACAACTAATCACTCAATCTCCCACACGTACGGTTAGTTTGTGGGTGTATGGATGGGTGTACAAAAAATATCCCACCTTCTGAAAATAAAAAAAAATATTCATAATTTTTTAAAAAGAATTTTTCTAATATTTTTGAACTATTTTATTTTCTTTCCATATTTTTAGATTTTATTTTACTAATCGGGGAAGGGATGGGTAAATTTAAGGAATCCAAAGTGCAACGGAAAGCTGGCTTTGATGACCGAGGAAAATTTAATTTAAAAAATTCCATTTGTAAAAATATTCCAAAAACCCATCACAAATTTGAGTTTGTTTTGGCCATCCTCCTCAATTTTCCACCATTGGGAAATCATCACATTTTTGTGTTTGTGTAAATTTTTGGGAGGATGAGAATTTTGGGAAGAGAAGAGGAGAACTCACGCACTGTAAAAAAACAACAAAATTCTTACGGTAATAAATTAAGAAAATTAATTTTGAATCATTAAATTTCGTCCACGTTTAACTCACTTTCCGTCGGGGTAGAACAGTGCGAATTTGTGTTGACGAGACATGAAGCCGGCCTCCAAATCCTTCAGTTTGATCCCGTCCAATGGCAACATGTATTTCTTCTCTTTTTCCTGTAGAATTGTAGGAAATTAAAGAGTGCAATTTGCATCATTCAATTTTACAGATCCCAATTTTTTGGTAAATTATTTTTTCCAGACTTAATAGTCACAAAACTTCTAGTGAAAATTAGTTTTTTAATCGAATTTTTTAAACAAAAATTTCCCTTTTATTCCAATTATCTCGCCCTGCTGCTGAATATCCAACCCACCTCGTCATCTTTGTACCAGGAAAGACTTTCGGAAGTCAGCACAAACCAACACTCGCGTGAACCTCGCACAAAACTGATGTTGTGGACCGAAAGCCATCCTTTCCGAATCACTTGATTGCCCAAATTCTTCTTTGTATTCGTGGAAGAGGCTTTTGCTTCGGCGCTAAAAAATAAGAAAATAAATCAAATTTTATAAAATAAAATTTTAATAAGCAATAAAATTTTTCGGATGTTTTTAAAGACAATTAAGTAGGAGTAGATTTTTGATTTTGATCGCATATCCAAATTCGAAGCAAAAAGGATTGATTAGGCATTTATTTCATGTTTTTGAGAATTAAGTATTTTGATAGATTTTACTTATTTTTGGCAATTTTGATGGAAAATTTCAATGTAAAAATGGAATAAAAAAAACAAAAATAATTTTTTTTGAGCTTCTTATAATTTATTTTAGTAAATTTCATGAAAAAAGCCTAAATAGGTAACAATTTTGTAACCTAAAAATCTGACTCTCTGCTGACAAATTGAATATTGAAATTTTGTATTCACAATAATAAAACAAAATTTTTTAATTATTATTTTTAAAAATTCTTTCTGTATTTTCTTTAATAAATTGGTATATAAAATCTCCTAAAATAAATTTGTGTAAAACTCACTTTGAAAATCCAATGAAATCCTCGTGATTGGTGTTCCTTAAAAAATATAAAAAATTATAAAATGTTCAAATTTCCATCCATTCATTCACTCACATGTAGGCCAATTCAAAGTCGACGAGCATTGAAATTTGTTGCTTGGCGAATGCCTCCTGTTGCCGCATAAAATTTGTGACAATTTGTTCGATGCAATCTCGCAGTCGGGGATAACGGGCCACAATTTCGGCACATCCCCGGACCACACTGGCCAGCTCATTCACCACCAAATCCACGCATTTCAGCGATGGCTCCTTTAGTCGTTCAATTTGCTTCTTCACAATTGCCTCAAAGGCCATGTCCGGTGTGAATAGGCCGACGCTGGATATATTGTAAATGTGAATTTATTTGTAAATTTGTAATTTTAAATTAATTAATTTCAATTTTTAATCCGTCTTTTTTTAATTTTATTAAAGTGGTTTTTTTCCAAATTTAATCTTTAATTTATTTAAAATTTAAACTAAAATGACTAAAATTCAAAACAAATAAGAAAATTTAATCGCATCTTCTATTTTAATATTTTGAACTTGATTCTTTTTAAATGGTGGAAAAACAAATAAAACTAGAAGAATTTAAATGTTGCGGAAGTGGAATTTTTCTAGAAATGAAAAATTCCATTTTAAAATGTGCGGCTTTTTTTAGGTCGAAAAATTATAAAAATTTTTCAGTTTTTTAGTGAAATTTGTCAAAAATAGGTAACCTCAAAATGTAATTTTTTTTTTACTTTTTATTGCATTTTTTACACTACAATAAATTTTCACTCAATAAAGTGTCAAAAATATAAGCTAAAAAGTCAAAATTCAAAAAAAATATTTATGCAATTTTTTCATTAAAAATGGGTTTAAACCATTTCCTAATATTTTCAAAAAATTTGCTGTTAAAAACCAACCGAATGCCGTGGATATTTCGAATGGCAAATTGGATTTCTCGGCGCATTTCCTTCTCATCAATGGTCATTTTGACAATTTCGAATGGGAAACGTTCATGGAAAAGGCGATTGATGCGGGCACCACCCGAAAGTTCATTGGTGGAAACGAGACGAGCCGAAGAGCCTTCAATGGAACGTTCCATGTCCGAGGTGAATTGTTGAACCATTCTGTGTAAAAAATAGGGAAATAATTACGAAATAATTAGTATATGATACAATATTTTCCCTAAACTATACTGTACCCCTTAGAGTCCCAGTTTGAATGAAGTTTGGTAAGGAGAAAAAAAGGTAAAAAAATTGAATTTTCTGCCTCTTTTAGAGGTCCTCTGAGAAATACATGCCTCTCTCTAATAATAGCCCCATTTGGAAGTTCTCTGATAAATGTAACAGCGGTGTACACTTAAAGGAAAATAATATAGGTAGTAGTTGGGTATCTAAACTAAATATTGAATTAAGTGTAAAAAAATAGATAATTCGAACCTTCGACTGTCTAAAAATGACTAACGCCCTTCACCAATCGGCTAAAATTTCTTATGGTCGGGTTTTACTAAGTTTAATATTCTTTTTAGTGTTTTGAAATTGTAAGGCGAAAAAGCCAATAATTTTTGATTTCAAGTTAAAAAAATTTTTTGTGGAAAAAAAACAAGAAATTTACCTAATATTATCTAATATTCCCTATAATAATCTGCTTTTTGACCATTTTATTTAATTAAATTCAATAAAATAAAAAACTGACTGCATCAAAGCCTTCGTCTTTCGTGATGGGTCATTGAATTGGAAATTCTTGTATTCAGCCACCTCCTTTTCCATTGAATACAACTTCTTTTGTAAACTGTCCCGCAATGCTGGCAGCGTGTCTTTGATGTGATTTGTCAGCTGTTGGTTCAGTGTTTTTTGCAAATATGGAGTGCCCATTCTTTCGGCCATATGCCTATAGGACGGTGAAGAGAGGAAGAATTTGCGTTCGGCATCCAATGCGGCCCGAATATCTTTGCGTCCAACAATGTCCTTTTGACTGCGATTGATAACACCGACATAGCCTGTGAATATTAAAATTGTCACAAAATAATTATAATGGTTTAAGATGGGTTATTCCTACATTTCCAAACCATATACCCAAAAATGGATGGAGCTGGTCAAGACTCAAGACGCATTGAATGGTAAATAATTTGTCATGGTTTGGTCAACAATTAAAGGGTATTAAACGGTTTAAACCTATTTTGGTTTAATGGTTCAAAACTAAATTCGAATTGGTTAAACCCAAGCCGAAACATAATCAAATGATGCGTTTTGACAAGATCTATCGATTGGATATACGGTTTTTGATTTAGGATAAATTTCTGAACCGGTTTAACCTATTCGACAATTTAGGTTTACAGTAATGAAAGAAACCTCTTCGCAATGGAAACAGCCTATTCTCCAAAATGTCCCGAGCATCGGTGCCCTCATCCATCAAGTCCAATTTGGTCAGAACACCAATTGTCCGTAATCCTTGCGGGTCCACCTCCCTGGCCAGCTTGAGTGCATCGGAAGTGGCCAAATCACTGTTCGCCGGCGTGACGGCCAAAATCAGACAAGTCTCCCGGGCAATATAAGTGAGGATCATGTCACGGATTTGGTGTTCGATGTCGGCGGGTTGGTCGCCCACCGGGACTTTGGTCATTCCGGGCAGGTCGATTAGGGTCAAATTCAGGACTAAAATACCCGAATTAAATTAAAATAAATTTTCGTTCAAACCATGTGGACTGAACACTCGAAGATTTATGGGAATTGGTGAAATCCCACGGTTGGCGCCGGTCACCCGATCGGTTTCATCTTCAATTTCCTTGCGAACTTGGTCGAAGTCAACGAATTTGTGGCCTTTTTTGTGTAGAAATTCGCCGTATTCTATATTTTAAATATTGTAATGAATTTTTTAAAAACCTGCTCTCGGATCGTTGACCAATTGGAGAATTAGGGGCCGCCGGGTAACAATTCCACTGCCACGAGGGAGGAAATCCCTTAATATTTTTGAATTTATAGTGTTATAAATTTGTCATTTTTCACATCAAAAATCAGTTTATTTGGCTAATTTTATTTTAAATTGTTTTTGGTTAATATTTAAACTACAAACTTTCCAACGAAGTTTTCGAGCACAGAAGATTTGCCAGCACTTTGTCCGCCGACCACCGCAATTTGTGGGAGATCAAAATTGAGTGTAGTGCCGAGTTGGGAGAATGCATCCTGCAAAATATATTTTATAATTTATTTAATCATATTTTATTGTTTAAACCTGGATTCGGTTGATCAAAGGAATCAAATTTTGCATTCCCTGATTGACCCAAGCCATTTTGGATGATGTTTTTCAGTTTATAATAATTAAAATTGATTGGATGTAGAATTAAAAACCTGAAAAATTCATTATTAAAATAATTAATTAATTTTTTTTTAAATATTTAAGCCAATCTCGTTAAATTATGAATGATGATGATGACTAATTTTAATTTTTCGCTTTAGATTGTTATCATATCATTTTTTTGTGTGAACGCGGACCAAATTTTAAAGTGGCACACTCTGCTTTGCTAGCTTTATTTGGTGGATGGTGGACGCATAGCAATTTATGCGAAACCAATAAAAAAATTCCCAATAGAATGCAGCACACCTAAAACATTCCGCCCCCCACTCAAATCCGCTCCTTTTTCCATCTCAAATTTTTTTTCACCCAACAAAATGCCTATTTGGCCCATGGGGCTTCCTCTACTGCTGTTGGTCGATGCTATTCCGCAGCCATGCCAGCTGCCAATTGAGAAGTATGCCACCTTTTCCAGTGCATGGAAAAAGCGGAAAAAATCGAAATTTTTCAAAGCAGAATGCTATTGGGCTAGTGGCTACTGCTTGGTGGCATGAAAGCTTTTTCCATGTTTTATTTGCCGCCGGAGCCCAGTGCTTTTCGCTTCTCCTCAAATGGCCATTGAGGAGATTTTGAGCACACATTCCGTTACACGGCTGCGTTCTGCCGCACTATTTTATCTCATCTTCTCGCAATTCTTGACTGCTTTTGTTCTCCAAGAATGGTCGAGACTCGAGAGCGCAGCGGTGTATTGAATGGGATTTCTTTATATATGGATGGTTGCATGCCAAGAAGGCTTGACGCGGCATTGAAGAAAAGATTGGGACGTGAATTGAGGAAAAGGAAAGGAAATAAGTAAAAAAGATGGAGGAATAGAGCCTAGGAGGGAGAGGATGGAGCCAGCCGGCGGCGGCTGAACAAAATCGATATTTGCGATGGTCAAAGAAATATTTGTGAAAAATTTTTGGACAAAATTGGCTATTTGGAAAAGGCTTTTATTGGTTAAAATTGGTAGATTTTTAATTGATGAAATGGATAAATTAGTAATAAACCATTTGGGGTTAATTTGTGACGTTTCCCACAAAATTTACCGGTGGGAATGATTTTTGTTTGCTCGCCGCTACGTTTATTAGTGAATGTGATTGCTGACTGATTTGTGAAATTGGATTGATGATTAAGCGCTTCTTCTCCAATTCCCGCGTTCCCATTTCCATCATCATTTGTGCTCTTTTATCATCCTGTGAATCAACTTCGATTCGATTGAGCAAACAAAAAATAATATAGCAAAATAGATTTTATGCTTCTGCTAATTATCATTAAATTTTGTGATTGAAAATATTTAAATTCAATAAGATTAATTTTAACAAATTTATTCATAAAATTTAAGCATTTAATTTGAATCTATTTTTAAAATATTTTTAATCACATGTTCATTAAAAATTGGGATTAATGGGGGATTTGATGAAAAATGAGCAACAACAAAAGCAGAGAGGGAGGGGGGAAAATAATCCGGTTTTTGACCGAATCATGGCCGGACAATTGTGGGAATTGAATGAAGAATGAGAGGGAAGAGACGCGTTGGATGAGTAGGCGCTTCGCCCTCCTCACACGTACGTTCTCGTTCTTTTAGAGCAGCCGAAAAAATTTGTTGATAAAAAATAAACAATAAAATACGTGGAAAGGGGTGTGAAAAGAAACGTGAGAAAATTTTTGAATAAAAGTATATAAAATTCATATGAAAAACATTAAATTCAATGAGATTTGCCTCTGCGCCTGTAGACTTCCTCCTTCTGTTCGGGTGTAAAATTCAGCATTGTCATAATTGCCTGTAAATAATAAGGGTAAATATTCCTCAAAACTCCGTGAATGACCTGCAAATGCTCACGCGCATTCCCTTTGTTGAGCAAATAATAGAAGAAGGCATCATGTAGGAAACGAAGAACAATTTTCAACTCTGCTGCCTTGTCCAAGTCATCGTGAATCTTTTTTAAAAATGATTGATGACGTGGAAAATGTTTTTATTTTATGAAATTAAAAATTAAATATATTATTTAAAATAAAAAATTTATAGAAAAAAATTTAAATTAAATATGATTTTCAAATTGGGAAGAAAAAATTATTAGCCGTGGCGTGGAATCGAACTTTCGTTTTCTGAAATAAATTCTAAGAGTCTAAACTCTAAACCATTAAGCCAATCGTGCCCATGGGTGGGGCCCCCAATAATTAAACCTAAATAAAAAAGGTTTTTAATATTTTTCTAATTTTAAATAAGATGGTTTCATTTCATGGGTTTAAAACTAAATTTTTCGAGATAACTAATGAATGAAAATGAATCCTACCTCTTGATTTGCTGCTTGCTGTCCCTTTCGGAACATGACCAAATACATTTGCTGCCTATCCCGGTCCATTTCCACCAATTTTTCTTCGTACATTCCATTTTCACGTCGCAACAGCTCAAATTCGGCATTCACCTTTTTCAGGTGATAATTCAATTCTTCTTCCACTTTTTGCTTCTTAAGCAACTTAAAATGATCGAAATTTAATCCCCAAAATTAATTTCCTTGTGGCAAATTGACCTCATCCTTTGTATTCTGTTCCATCCGGGCCAATTGGTCCCTTTCCTGCCGTAATTGTGCGCATTGCCTTCTGAGTGCTTCATTCACAATTTCCTTCTCCTTTTCGGCATTTGCTACCGTTTTTCGTCTTTTTTGTCCCTTTCCAGATTGCCAATTAACTATTTCCTCTTCCTCATCTAAATCCGGCACACTTTGCCATCGATCACCGCCCAACCATCGATTGTAGGATTTCAGCGTTTCGCCGGGACCGTCGAATGAATTCTTTCGGCCTCCCCTCTTCATCAACGCGGTATGGTAGGCTTCGCATTTGGCCATTGCTAATTCGCCCTTCAAAATTGCCACTTGATTGCGCAGCGCCAATCTTTCCTCCTCGGTGGAATTCAGCCGTTTTCGAAGTTGATTAACCTTCAAATCAAAACAGAGTGAAATTAATTGTTAATTTTTTTATATTTTTAGATGAGGTAGAAATTTTCGCAGAAAATTTCCACTACCACACCAATGTGCTAGCTAAGGTTACTGGTTACTGCTAAAATTATGTTTAAAAATTTCTCTATTTGATGAGAAAAATTACTTAATTATTTTGGATATCAAAAAAGGAATAGAAAATTTGTGAATGTTTGGATTACCTCCCTGAAACAAGTGCCCGCAATTTCCTTCCATCGGTCCAATTGTTTAGCGGCCAAAGGTGGCCGGCCCAAAAATTCGGCACTATAACTTCGCCAATAACCTCCCTCTCTTTTCTCCACCGCTGCCCGCCTCGGCTCTGTCCGATAAATCCACAGTTCCATTTCGGCATCCTTCATCCTCTCTCTCAAATTGCCATTTTCCCTTTTCAGCGCCTCAATTTGCTGTTGACTTTGCCAACTTCGTTTGTTGGCATCGGCCATTGAGCACAAAAATGCATCCAATTGGTCAAAAAGTTCACCGTCGGCAATGGAGCAGGGAATTTCGTTGGTGGCGCTGGTCCTGGCCAAATTCTCCATTTGAATGCGAAGAGTTTTGACACGACCACGGACTTCTTCGGCCGATGTGATTTGAATCTGTAAAAAATTCAAGAATTTATTTGTGGATTTTTAGGTTTTAAACCAATTTTATGTATTTTAGGTTTAAATTTTTGGATGATTAAATTTAATGAAAAATGCACATAAGTAATGTTTTTTAGCATTTATTTCTTGTCAATGCCAACAATGTCTAATATTAAGGAGTTTCTATTTGCCCTACAGTATCTCCATCTTTTTCCTAATGAATCGCCCTGTCACCCTATCAATCAAATATTGCCTCAAGCACTGTCTTTTTGAACCACCCCTTTTTCCCTCTTATCGTATTTTTCGCCCATCACTTTTTATTGCCATTTTCTCGCATAATTGATAAATAATAATATAAAAATAATAAAGTTTTTTCTCCTTTTCCCTATTCCGTTACTGATGGATTACTTTTAAATATCAGGCGAGACTAATATTTGTCAAATTTTTGATGTAATTTTTAACCTATTTTAAGTTTTGACTTATTTTTCCATTTTTCGGGAAAATTTTATTAGAAAAATGGAATAAAAAGCCAAAAATCACCAATTTTGCAGTTTCCGAAACTTATTTTGGCAGATTTCACGAAAAAAATTAAATAGTCACAATTCTGAATTCTTTAGTGATTTTGGCGACCTAAAATCTACTCCCTATTTATTAATATAATAATAGGCTAAAAAAATTTGCTAAAAATCCATTTACCGTTGGAATTTGCATTCCTGTATTGAGCATTTCCACTTCTTGCTGTGAATTTTGCCGATGGACATGTTCAATTTCCATTGATTCCGCCGGTTGTTGCCAATCAATTTCCTGTCTTCTCGGTGCCGAATGACAACGAATCGACGATAACAATTGTTTATTATTATTGGCCAATATATTTGAAGAATTTGCCATCATTGTTTGGGGCGGTAGAGAAAGTTCACGGTGCTGAAAAATTTTTAATAATTTTTGAGATTAATATGGAATAAATTGGCAATGATTTTTTCAGGATTGATATGAAAGAAAAATGCTTAAAATTAGTATAAAAAAGGCTGTTTAAATATTCAATATTCTACGCTTGCATATGGGAAAAAATTAGGAATAATTTTTATTAAATTTTGTTGCAAAAAAATTCATAAAAAATCAATACCAAAATTCCATGTTTTTTTTATATTATTTAGTAGAAAATTTTAAAGGAATGTGTGTTGTGCCTATTTTTATGATTTAAAATTATTAGAAAAAAAATTATTTAATTATTAGAAGAACTCACTTTTGAATTATGAACATCCTCTTCCTCATTTTCTTCCGATAAAATTGCTGAACGAATTGAACTTGAACGGGGTTTCCCAATGAATTCAACAGGGAATGGTGCCTTCGTTTTATCGCCAACATGTTGGCGAACATTGAATTTGGCAGAACCAAAATGGTCTAAAATGGTTGGCAAAGAAACCATGGAAATGGCATCCACGCCTGCCGGAGTCGACAAATATGTTGGCTAAATTGAATGAATGAATATGAAGTGTCATTCTCAATGATTTAAATTTAGGGAAGAACCCAACTTGACGCCGTTTATATTAACTCATCAAGGACTGAATCAATTTTGATGATTTTGGTATTAAATTAAAGAGAACTTTAGGCTATCAAATGATAAATTGGTTCAAAAATTGACGAAATTTTGTTCAAAAAAGCATTTAAAATCATTTTTATTATGGATTTGAGAAATTTTCAATAGATTTCTGGCCCTAATTCCAACAATTATGAACCAATTTAAATAAAATTAATATTATTTGGTAGCCAAAAGTCTGCTCTTTAAATATATAAAAATCACCAAAATTCATTCAGTATGAGTTATTATAAAAGGCATCAAGATGTGTGTAATATTAAATTTAGCACGCTACCTGTGTGGATCCACCTCGACCGCTGTTGCTGCTGCCGAATTCCACCAATTCCCCTTTCCGGTGAAATGAAACGGTCAAAAAGTCGGCTGGCCCACGGTCCCTCTCTATTTTGCTCAATCTTTCTCTTTGGATCATTTCCGTCGCCTGATGTGCATCTTTGGCCATTTCGGCCATTTCCGCCAACAACATTTCCCTTTCGGCAGCCAATGTTGTTGCGGCCAATTTCAATTCTTCCATTTCTGCATCGCGCAATTCGGCCCCAGTCATTTGGTCCTTTTGATTTGGCCTACAGGTGACATATTTGTTTTGGGTGCGAGGACGTACTTCGCATTGGGCATCACGGCGAGGGCAATTTATCTACGAATTAAATAAAATTATTTTTGGAGTAATAGATATATTGATTTTTTAAAGGTCAATGGTTCGAATCCAAGTAGGGGATAATAATTTTTTATTCTATTTTAGTGTGAAATGGTCGAAATTTTGTAATAATTTGCCAAAAAAAACATTGAAATTGTCGTAAAAAAGAGTACTTAATGGCAAATTGATTATAAAGGTTTAAGGAGTGTTAGCCAATTCCCAAATCATATACCCAAAATTAGATAGAGCTGGTCAAGACGCATTGAATGGTATATAATTTGTCATGGTTTGGTCAACAATAAAGGGTATTAAACGGTTTAAACCAATTTTGGTTTGGTCAACAATTAAAGGGTATTAAACGGTTTAAACCTATTTTGGTTTTAAACGGCTTAAACCTATTTTGGTTTGGTCAACAATTAAAGGGTATTAAACGGTTTAAACCAATTTTGGTTTGGTCAACAATTAAAGGGTATTAAACGGTTTAAACCAATTTTGGTTTGGTCAACAATTAAAGGGTATTAAACGGTTTAAACCAATTTTGGTTTAATGGTTCAAAACTAATTTAGAATTTGGTTAAAACCAATACCAAAACATAATCAAATTCTATGTCATTAATGAGATTTATTAAATGAGTATAAGGTTAATGGGTTTAGAATAAACTTTTGAAAATCTTTTCTGAATCCCATACCCGTGCATTCAACATTGAAATGTGTTCAATTGCCGAAGTCAACCGTCTGTCCAATTCTGCCTTTTCCAAACTCCGTTTCATCCTTTCATCTGCCCCTAATCTTTTTTCATGTTCCAATTTGGCCTTTAAATCGCGTCGTTCCCTGTCCATAGTGTCCAGTCGTTCGGCCCAATATTCCTCGCGAATTCGATTCCGATCCATTGCCGAATCAAGTGCCTGGTCCATTGCATCGTCCAATTGGTCTTCCACATCGCGTAAACGCAGTTCACAGCGACTTTTGTCCACCAATGCTTTCTCAATTTCGGATTCCAAAATTGGCACTCGTTCGGCTACTCGTCCCAATTCTTCGATTCTAAAAAATAAAAAAAATAAAATATTTTTAGGAAATATTTTTATATTTCTAACTGGGAATAATTAAAAAGTATTCAATTTCTATAAAAAAATTTTTAACCATTTAAAAAATTTAATTTAATTGAAATTATTTTGAACAGTTTTTTTTTAATATCTTTAATTTAAAATAAACCAAATTCAAAAAAGACACTAAATTTCTATAAAAAAAAATTGATAAATTATAATTGTCAATGCCATCAATGGCTAAAAGGGCCTTTCCTATTTGCCCTGCTGTACCCCAACTTTTTGCCTATTCACCCTGTCACCATATCAATCAAATATTGCCCCAAGTACTGTCTTTTTGAACCAGCCCTTTTCCCCTCTTATCGTATTTTTTGCCCATCACTTTATTATTTCCATTTTATCGCACATTTATCCGTTTATTGGGCTACTGGGGACTTTAGGCCTACGGTGAAGGCACGTGGTTAGAGGTTCCGCTCTCGCCCCAAACATGTTTAGCCCTAGATTAGGATTAATAGTAATAATAGGAAATTTAAGTGTAAAAATGCCAATCCATTATTTTTGCCTTCCAATTCCAACATACCTTGCCATGAACACATCCCGTTCCCGCTGATGCTGTTCATCTTCAATGCGGCTCCTCCTGGCTGCTTCATCCAGCTGATCAGTCAGTGTGTTCACCAGTTGTGTTTTCAGCTCCAAAATGCGCTCAATTTCGGCCAACTCCAAACCCATTTGTGCTTTGTCCTCAGCAAATGTTGTTTGCATAACCTTCAAAAATTATTAAAAATTGAAATAATTAATTTTTGGGTTACTTTTTTAGATAATTTTATTGGAAATTGTGCCATAAAATTGAATAAAAATGAAACATACCCTAAGGCGTATTTGCAATTCGTCCATTGTGCGTTCGCTTAGCCCCAAGGCATCCACGGTCAACGAAGTTTGCGTTGCTTTTGAACCGCGAACTTTGAATTCTCGACTCAGCGGACCATCAATTTCCATGCACAAAAGTGGCTCCTCATCCAAAACGATGCCCTGGTCCAGTCCAATCAGCTCCAATGCCTCACATCGACGTTCCAAATAGGCAACCTGCAAATTTTGTTAAAGAGAAATTAATTTTCATTTTCAATTTAATATATTTTAATTTTATTAAATTTCTAAAATTTTGAATTGCAAAATTTTTTGATAAATTAGTTTCTTGAAACCTAAAAAATTAAATTTTGGCTTACTGCTTGTTGGAATTTGTCCCGTTCCAATTGGACGCTTTGCAATGTCAATTTCAATGCTTTCGTCTCGTTCAGTCGGGTTTCGGCCAGTTCAGCCAATTCTGTGTGTTTTTTTGACAAATATGCAAAATCCGATTTCATTCTTTGCATTTCTTTTTCAATTTCAGCATTTCTTTGCCGCAATGTGTCCAGCTCATTTTCCATCGAATTTATCTGTGTTAAAATTGTATTAATGTTTTTTAAATTTCAATTCTTTCCTTAATAAATGGATTATTTTTAAACAAATGATGTGGAATTTACAATTACAAATCAGAATAGGCGGAATTATTAAAATCAGAACAGGCGGAATTATTAAAATCAGAACAGGCGGAATTATTAAATATCAGAACAGGCGGAATTATTAAAATCAGAACAGGCGGAATTATTAAAATCAGAACAGGCGGAATTATTAAAAATCAGAACAGGCGGAATTATTAAAATCAGAACAGGCGGAATTATTAAAATCAGAAAGGCGGAATTATTAAAATCAGAACAGGCGGAATTATTAAAATCAGAACAGGCGGAATTATTAAAAATCAGAACAGGCGGAATTATTAAAATCAGAACAGGCGGAATTATTTAAATCAGAACAGGCGGAATTATTAAAATCAGAACAGGCGGAATTATTAAAATCAGAACAGGCGGAATTATTAAAATCAGAACAGGCGGAATTATTAAAATCAGAACAGGCGGAATTATTAAAATCAGAACAAGCTGAATTAACAATCTAAAGCTTATCGCCTAATTAATTTAATAAATGAATAAAATTCTCACCTGTTCCGTCAATTTGTCATTCTCCTCTCTCAATTTCCTTTTCTTCTCCTGACAACTGGCAATTTGGCATTCAACAGGTTTTCGAGCTGTTGGCTGCAAAGATTGTTCGCGTTCGGCGTTTGCCGTTTTTTCTGTTGCTGTTTTCTCGTCAAATTCTGCTTCCATCTGGCCATCTCCCTCCAAATTGCCGCTCTCCAAATTGATGAACAATGTACTGCCCAAGGGCGCATCCCCTGCCCTGGCTCCTTCTCGCAACAATAAATCCTGCATAATCAGCTCCAAATTGGCACAACGCGTTCGCCAAACAATTGTTTCCGAGCGATAGGCCTATTAAATGAATTTATTTAAATTCTTGGAATAAATTTTAATATAAATTTGGAAACTATTTTTAATACACTTACTTCCAATGTGGCCAAAACCTCAGTGCCAATTTGCAAAATTGGTGCTGCTTTGCTGGGTGAAACCGGTGCCGATTGGGAAGTGGCACCGCCAAGGGGCAAAAGTGAATTTTTACTGTCTTCAACCATCACTTCCTTTTCAGCATTTTTATCAACAATTGGCAATGCCTCATCCATTGGTTTTGTCACTACTATTTCTTCTTCCGTCTTTTCTGGTTCCACCTGAACACTTTGGTCCCGATATTGGATCCGGCTGCGTTCAGCCAATGCTCTTAAATTTTATTATTTTTTATACAATATTTTTTGGGAAGAAATCAGAACAAAAATAATGTCCAGTCCGACCCAACTCACTTTCCTTTTCGGGCCAATTCCGCGCGTAAATCCACCGTTTCCTGTACAATTTGTCTCATTTTATGTTCATGCCGTGCAATTAGTGCCTCCCTTTCCTTGACAAATTCCTCCTCTTGTTCAATCATTTTCTGCCTCATTTGTGCCAATTGGGCCATTTGATTGTCACTGCTGGAAGTGAGCATTGTCTCAATTTCGGAAAGCCGATCGCGCAATTGACCCAAATGACGTTCTTTTTCACGGCAAGTCATTTCGGATCGTCTTAAGCAAAAAAAATTGGTAATTAATGGTGAATTGTTATTATTTATATTTTAAAATTCAATATTCGAGTAAAAAATTGAGAAAAATTCCAACTTTTTATTTCAAGTCTTTTTCTTAAAGATTTGTCATAGAAAATATGCCTATGGATATGGGCCTTTTCTTTTTTTTCCCTAATCCCTACTGTACCCCTACTTTTTTCCTTCTGTCACTTTATCAATCAAATATTGCCCCAAGCTACATTTATAAAACAGCTCTTTTCCTTTCCTATTGTATTTTTTGCTCCTCATTTCAATTTCAATTCATAAATAATAATTAAAATTTTTTCGTCTCTAATTAGATTTGTGACTTGGGAATTTTCTTCGTACTCGTACCTATCTATTTTTACTATTTTGCTAATTCGTACCCTTGTTTCTTACCTATTTTTCCTCATCTTCTTACTTCAATAGACTATTTTTTATTGTACTCATATCTCGTAGTTCGAATTCGTAGTACGAGTGGTACGAATTTGGTACGAAGTCACATCACTGCCTCTAATTACCCTATCCCGTTCATTGGGATACTGGGGGACTTATTTAGGTCTTTGGCGAAGGCCCAGGATGAGAGCCTAATAAGCCCAACTCTCGACCCGAACCACTTTAACCCTAGCTTAGAATAAATAAGATTAAATTAAGGGCAAGGATTAGGTTGTTAGGACTTAAAAAGATTAAAATTTTAAAAAAATTTTTTTTGAAAATTTTCGACCAAAGCAGTGTAGTATTCTACAATACCTCTCTAGAAGAAATACAATAAATAGAATAAAAATAATATGAAATGCGCCAGTAAAATACCTCGAAAATTAATACTTTTTAAAATAAGTATTTACTGCGCACCTCAATTCCTTCTTCAACGCGGCCACCTCCTTTTGATGCCGTTGAGTTGGTGTCAAATACGGTTCATTCTCGGTGGATTGATGTGAATTTGCCACTGTCGATGGATGTTCATCCGGTGTTTGTGACCGTCGTCCATGCGAACAACCCCTTCGATCACAGTGGACAACGAATTTAGTGCTTGGCCCAAACCACCATTTGCCCACAATATGCGATTGGCCACCACCGCCGCTGCTTCGGATACTATTTTCGCCATTCTCACTTCCATCCGGATCTGGACTCCATTCTTGCCTTTGATGATGATTGGCGGTGGTGGCCCCATTTATTTGAGTTTGCTGTGGAATTTCCGGCAATGTCGTCAAATGTGCATTATTTTGGGAAGTTTGAGTTGGTGGCACATTTTGTTGGCTGTAATTTAAAGAATATTTCATTCTAATTTTAAGGGGTGCTTAAATTTTAAAATAGAAGGATGGGAAAATTTTTAAAATCATTAAAACTCTAGGTTGAAAATTTTCAAAAATTTAAAATGGGAAAATTTAAAAATTCTAAGTCGAATAATTTTAAAAATTTATACTAGGTTGAATTTTTAAATTCGAAAAATTTCAAGGTGAAAAATTTTTAAAAAACCTAGAAATTCCAGTAGGAAAAATTTTAAAAATCATTAAAAATTTCAGATGGATTTTAAAAATGTCCAAAAATTCAAAGAGGAAAAATTTTAAAATCCAAAAAGTTCAGATGAAAAAAAATTAAAAAACTCTAAAAAAATTCCAACCGAATATAAGGGGAAACTATGGCTGCTGGAGGCCCTATTCCATTTTTCCGTTGTACCGCAGGCAAAATTGTTGTTTTTGTTTGTTGAGGCGGCAAATTTTGTTTAGGACCATGGGAAATTTTGTTGCCAATTCCATTGAATTTTGCCGCCGATGGAGAATCCAATGCATTTTCTGTATCAGTGGTCGTGTCACCAAAAACGGCTACTAAAATTTACAAATGGGAAATATTTTAAATATCGAAAGATTATAACGGATTGTTTGCCTAGGCGTTTTGGCTTGGGTTTAACCAATTCAAATTTAGTTTTGAACCATTAAACCAAAATTGGTTTTAAACCGTTTAATACCCTTTAATTGTAGACCAAACCAAAATTGGTTTAAACCGTTTAATACCCTTTAATTATTGACCAAACCAAAATGTAGTTTAAACAGTTTAATACCCTTTAATTGTTGACCAAACCAAAATGTAGTTTAAACAGTTTAATACCCTTTAATTATTGACCAAACCAAAATGTAGTTTAAACAGTTTAATACCCTTTAATTATTGACCAAACCAAAATGTAGTTTAAACAGTTTAATACCCTTTAATTATTGACCAAACCAAAATGAAGTTTAAACAGTTTAATACCCTTTAATTGTTGACCAAACCAAAATGTAGTTTAAACAGTTTAATACCCTTTAATTATTGACCAAACCAAAATGTAGTTTAAACAGTTTAATACCCTTTAATTATTGACCAAACCAAAATGTAGTTTAAACAGTTTAATACCCTTTAATTATTGACCAAACCAAAATGTAGTTTAAACAGTTTAATACCCTTTAATTGTTGACCAAAGCATGACAAATTATATACCATTCAATGCGTCTTGACCAGCTTTATCCAATTTTGGGTATATGGTTTGGGAATATAGGACAAACCCTTAAACCATTTTGCCAAATGAAATAAAATACTATCCATATCGAGAATTACAAAAATTTACCGGCGTCCATTTCCGAAAATTCAACGCGCTGTGGCAATTTCTGTGCATCTTCAAATGGTGGTTGTTTTCCCGTGTCCGTCGCCATTATTCCCATCTCTTTTTTATTTAATTGCAATGATGGACTCAAATTATGCGACGATGGTTGAAATGAAAAATGTTCATGTCGTCGAATGCCAGCATTTGGAGACAATGAAGGTTTTTGTCGATCTTGTTGCTGAAAATTGAAATAATTTATTCGAAAAGAAAGAAATAATCCAATTTTTAAAGTTGAATTTTTATAATTTTTACAATTTAAATATGGAACAATAATAATAATTAAATTTACTTAAAAATGATTGAATTTGCCCAAATTTTTAATGGCAAAAAATAATATTTTTTGTGACCTACTATTAGTCATATTATAATCTAGGGCTAAAATGGTGCCCCGGATCTTCGATGGAGGCCTAAGTAAGCTCTCCCAATGGCCCAATGAAGGGAATAGGGATTAAAGGGGAACTCAACTTTAAATAAATAAATTATTTATCAATTTGCGCGGGAAAATGGGAATAATAAAGTGAGGGAAAAATACGATAAGATGAAAAAGGGGGCTGGTTTATAAATGTGGATTGGGGCAATATTTGATTGATAGTGTGAAGGGACGGGCTGATTAGGCAAAAATTTGAGTGAGGCACTGTAGAGCAAATAGGCAAAGCCCTTGGGTATTGATGGCAGTGAAAAAGTTTCTATTTTTTTCGATTCAATCGAAAGATTTAGAATATTTTTAGACCAAATTTTTTAAACAAATTCTATTTAAAAATTTACAAACATTGAATGTGTGAGGCCTCTTCAAAATTCCTTTGGTTGGCCTTGAATTTCTGCTGCCTCCTCTACTTTCACCGATAGTATTCAAATTGCCAGTGCTATGCCGTTGTTTTGGTGGTGGACACAATGGACTGAGTGCCTGAAGTTGATGTGCGTTTTTTTCCTTCGCAATCGGCGAAGAATCGGCGGAATGCGCCTTGAAGATATCTTTGTTGGAATTTGATGAATAATTTGGATCCAACATATTTTGGAATTATAGTGGAAAATCTTAAAAATATATTTGAAGAAGGAATGTCTAATAATACAAAAATTTACACAAAATGAATGTGAATTTACCCGAAATATTTCGTGTCGAAAATAATATTTTTATGGGACCATATTATAACTTGGTCCTGATTTTGGGCTAAATTTATTTAGGGCGAGGGCTGGGTCAAGGCTCCAGCAGCTGTCTGGAGGCTTCCCAGTGGCCTAATGAATGTAATAGGGATAGGGGTAACTCGACTTTAAACCATCTTTATTAATTGTGCCGAAAACGGTGATAATAATGTGAAGGTGAAAAAGCCATGTAGGAGGGAAAAGGACTGGCTTGTTTAAAAAGGCAGACTTAGAGCATATTTGATTGACAGGACAATTTAGGCAAAAAGTGGGGATACATTAGTGCCAAATAGTAAAGGCCTTTATTTAGGCATTATTGGCATTGACAGATTTAGTATTAGAATACAACCTACCTAATCCGGGCCCTGAACCCTTGCCTGACCTTAAACTTAACCCTAAACCCTTCGACACGAAAGAATTAAGGTAAATTCAGTCGTTTTTGGGTAAAAATTAATACATTTCTAGATTCTAGTAAATGTATTGCTAAAAATAAATCAATTATAAGGAAAGGAAGCATGGATGTGAGAAAATTGCGACTACTTCAAAGGAACTGCGCAAATGCTTAATGTGAAGTAATGTGGTTTTTTGATTGCCTTTGTGTTCATGGATTGTGGCTGTGGAAAGTCGGCTACCGAATACGCTGTATAATAAATAGATCAAGCACAAATAAAATTAACCTTTGGGTGCGATTTTATATTCGCATATTGGAAAACGGATTAATGGAAATTGGTTTTCTTGATGTGAAATAGTGAAATAATAATTTTTTTATTGCTGGGATTTTGTTCATGGATTTTGGAAATGGCCGGCTCGGCCATCCCGAAATAATAGATCAAGTAGTAATAAATATCATTTTTGCGGGGTCACATTGTAACCTAAACTGGTGCGATTTTATGTTCGTTCGTGTGAAACACGGGGATTAACGGAGAAATCGAGAAATTGGTTTTTGGTTGTTTTCGCTGTTCACACTGTCCGAAATATTGTGGAGTGAAATAGAAAGATAGTCTGCGCTGGCAGAGTTGGAGCTTACTTTTACCACCAAAAATGGATGGGATATCTCGCCGTTATTATATGAGGGAGGGAGAAGAAAAAAGGCAGCTGTGACAGCCGCCAGAGTCTGTGGCCATCAATAACACCACAGCGAGGAATAAGAATAGGGCACGAGAGTCTCTGGCTCTCGGCTTTTTCTTTTATGCACATGGAATAATAATATTCATTTGCCTAATAAGTTAGACTTAGGGAATGAATTAAAATTTTTTGGAATAATGAAAAAAAATGCTTTTCGATTAGTTTTGCATGATTTGGATTTGGGATGGTAAATTGATCGCACTGTTGGGCTTTGGAGAATGAAAAAATAAGTGCAAAAATGACGAAGGAAAGGAACGTAAAAAATGACAGCCGTAAGGAATGGAAGAAAGCCAAAACAAAATTATTTAATCGAAATCCGAGAACAGCTGACGGAGCTTCTATGCCTGATGAGCTTAATGATTTTAAGCATTAAACCAACTCTTCAATAAATAACATTGTTGAATATTTTATTATATATAGTCAAAAATTGGCATTAAAAATTAAAAAAGAAATAATAAATATACAAAATTATTAGGTACCGTATTTTTCTATTATAAGCCCATTCTAATATTAGTAGCCCACCCCATCAAACCTTTTTTAAATTGACCCGTTTTTGAATGAAATTAAGCCGAAATAAGGCCCAAATTCTCCAATAATATCCCATGGGCTTCTAATAGAAAAAATATGGTAAATGGAAAAATTTGGCTGGAAATGAAGGGAATATTAATTTTAATTTATGAATTATCACACTAAATTAATGTCTTTTTCTATTATATTGTCGACAGCAAATTTCGGTGCATCTTTCCAGTGTTTCGAATTGATTCAGTGATCCGGCACATCCACCAAATCGGTATGGAACGCAAGTGTCCGTGAGAGGATTGTAGCCGTAGCGAATTTTGTCCTCAGTACATGGGCCTGGATCACGGGGTTGCAGACAGAAATGTGTCGGATCCTATATGGAGAGTTTAATATTAATTTTCAGAAAAGATTATATGGGTTTAAAGAAGGGTTTATCCTAGACACCCAAACCATGTACCCAAAATTGGATAGAGCTGGTCAAAACGCATTGAATGGTATATAATTTGTCTTTGTCATGGTTTGGTCTACAATTAAAGGGTATTAAACGGTTTAAACCAATTTTGGTTTAATGGTTCAAAACTAAATTAGAATTGGTCAAAAACGCAAACCAAAACATAATCAAATGATGCAATTGGATGAGATCTATCGAATTGGTATAGGGGATCTAAGATAAATTTCTAAATCTTTCACAATCTTTTAGGAATTTAAAAAATTTTTTGTATTTATATTTTAAAAATCTACCTCGCAGCAAATTGCGGTGCCGGCTTCGGCGCTCAAATGGCAAACAAATCCCTCAGGGCAATGTGCTTCCGGACCGCAAGTTAGTGGCTTTCGCTCAACAAATCCTCCCCCAACCATTAAATTTCCTTCATCTGTCGCCCATTTTGGCTCACCATGTGGACAATATTGTTTGGGTGGCTTTGCTGAAATGAATATTAATTAATTTGGTGTAATGAAAAATATTCTTCCCCCATTCCTCCCTACTTTTTTGGCCGCACAATTCTTGGCAATGTCTTTTAGTGATAAAATTATTCTCATTCCCTTTGGTGCCCGCATAGTCGAATGCTTCACATCGGCGTGTTGCTGCGTTGAAATACCATCGGATATGGGTGGTTGTGCCACCGATGCCACGGTTAAGTGGGAGCAGACAACGGTCGACACCTTGGGGAAAATTTTTAATGAATTTTGGATTAAAAATACTGAATTTTTTTATTAGAAGCCCGTGGGTTTCTATTTTTCAGAGCCTTTTAGAGTGGACTGAAATAGCCATTTTTTGTCTCAAAAAATCAGAAAAGTTGTTAATTGAAAGGGTGAAAAAGGCCAAACAATTGTAAATGTTGGGCAAAACACAAACATAATTGGGCAAAACACAAACATTTGTAAATGTTGGGCAAAACACAAACATTTGTAAATATTGGGCAAAACACAAACATTTGTAAATGTTGGGCAAAACACAAACTTTTGTAAATGTTGGGCAAACACAAACATTTGTAAATGTTGGGCAAAACACAAACATTTGTAAATGTTGGGCAAAACACAAACATTTGTAAATATTGGGCAAAACACAAATATTTGTAAATGTTGGGCAAAAAAAAAACATTTGTAAATGTTGGGCAAAACACAAACATTTGTAAATGTTGGGCGAAACACAATATTTGTAAATGTTGGGCGAAACACAATATTTGTAAATGTTGGGCGAAACACAATATTTGTAAATGTTGGGCAAAACACAAACATTTGTAAATGTTGGGCAAAACACAAACATTTGTAAATGTTGGGCAAAACACAAATATTTGTAAATGTTGGGCAAAACACAAACATTTGTAAATGTTGGGCAAAACACAAACTTTTGTAAATGTTGGGCAAACACAAACATTTGTAAATGTTGGGCAAAACACAAACATTTGTAAATGTTGGGCAAAACACAAACATTTGTAAATGTTGGGCAAAACACAAACATTTGTAAATGTTGGGCAAAACACAAACATTTGTAAATGTTGGGCAAAACACAAACTTTTGTAAATGTTGGGCAAACACAAACATTTGTAAATGTTGGGCGAAACACAATATTTGTAAATGTTGGGCAAAACACAAACATTTGTAAATGTTGGGCGAAACACAATATTTGTAAATGTTGGGCAAAACACAAACATTTGTAAATGTTGGGCGAAACACAATATTTGTAAATGTTGGGCAAAACACAAATATTTGTAAATGTTGGGCAAAACACAAACATTTGTAAATATTGGGCAAAACACAAACATTTGTAAATGTTGGGCGAAACACAATATTTGTAAATGTTGGGCAAAACACAAACATTTGTAAATGTTGGGCGAAACACAATATTTGTAAATGTTGGGCAAAACACAAACATTTGTAAATGTTGGGCGAAACACAATATTTGTAAATGTTGGGCAAAACACAAATATTTGTAAATGTTGGGCAAAACACAAACATTTGTAAATATTGGGCAAAACACAAACATTTGTAATTGCTCGGGCAAAACAAAACATTTGTAAATGTTGGGCAAAACATAAACATTTGTAATTGCTCGGGCAAAACACAAACATTTGTAATTTGGGCAAAACATAAACATTTGTAATTTGGGCAAAATACAAACATTTGCTAAATTTCATTCAAAGAGGTCAATTTTAACAAAATTTAGATGGAATGGACTACTATTAGAGAGTGGGCTTATGTTAGCTTAGACTTTAGAAAAAATATTGTAACAAAATTTTTTCCTTTGATTTTCTCATATCCAAAATAATGGAAACAAGTTTTAAGGAAAATAAAATTTTTTTTCGATGAGAAAATCCATGTATTCTAATCAGAAAGTTTATTTAAAAAAAGACCAGTTCGAGGGCAGCAGCCACTCTCCGCTTGACTATGGCCTAAATGACAAAAATGTGTGGATGGGCATCCGGCTGAATTCGTTGTTCCATCTTCTGGACCACATTTCACCATCAAATTTGTATTCCCCTCCGAATCCATTGCCATTAATGGATCGCCTCGGAGGCAAAATGAAATGGAATGAGGAGAAGAAGGTGGTGGAGTGGATACGGTGGAAGTGCTACTTTCGACTGTTGTCGAAGATGTTGGCCAACCAATTTGGCCTTGATTCACCAACAATTGCAGACATTGCTGTTGGCATTGATCGCGGGAGAGGTAATTGTTGGCATTGCCTTTCATCCCTGTGAGAATTGGATTTATATTAATTTATTTTTTTTTATAAATAATTTATTTTATATTTTCCCGTCTCCCTTTTGGAACCTACCTGAATACCAAAACCGACGACATGCCTGTGCCTGCCCATCATAATACCATCGGTCTAATCTCTCTTTCCCATGGCCCAATGCCATTGGGAGTTCACAAGGCCGTTTGGCTCCTGAAAAAAAGGAAATTTAAAGGTCGAATTTCGGGAATTTCATAAAAATATTTTTATTTTTATTTAATTTTCTAACAATTTAGAAAAAAGTTGATAAATTGATTCATTAAAAAAATATTTTCCCTGACTTGGACATGGACCCAAAAGGTGAAAAAATATTAACCGTAAACCATTATGCTAAACATGCCTCAGTTACGCAAAACTTTTACTATATATTTTCTTATCAAAATAATTTAATAAAATTTAAAAAGTATTTAAAAAATGATTCCCACCTTCGCCAATTTGTGGGCAACAATTTGTGGTTTCCGGCGATGAACCAACATGGCACCAATAGCCGAGTGGACAGCCGCCATTTGCCCCAATTTCCATGTTGTCATTTCCACCACAAATCATTGGCTAAATTTCAAAATACAGTACATTTTTTTGATTAGTATTTAATTTTGCGAAAAACATATTGAAAATGCCAGAAAAAGAATCCAATAATGCTATCGATTGAATATAAGGTTTATAGGTCTGGTTAACTTCTGAAATTTTCAATATATTTTTTTTAAAAAAAATTTCCTCCAAACCAACCGAATTCTCCTCCTCCTCCTGTCCATTGCCCATCAAAAGAGGTTCGCCTCGGGGACAAGGATTTGGAGGCGAAGGTGTAGGTTGATTTGTTCCAGATGAACTCTGGCAAACATCTTCGCAATCAGCAGCCGAAAGGAAATTGTTGGCATTTCCGCCGGCACCACGGTAGATAAATGGCCGGCATTGACGCCATTTTGGGTCAAAATAGAAACGGTCCAATTTGGATTGACCAACGCCTTCGGCTGGTAATTGTGTACATGGGTCACCGTCTAAATGAATTTTTGTAAAAATAAATGAATTTTTTAAAATTTAAAAAAGAAATTTATTAAAAATATTTATTAAAAACAAATGATTTTTTTTTAATTTTTTCAAGGAAATTTGTCTTTTTCAAGGAAATTTAAAAAATTTTTTATAATTTTTATCTAAAAATTTTTAAAAATTAAAAATGTTGTTTCAATTTTTTATAAATAATTTTTATCTCAAAATTAAATTAAAATTCCCCTACTTTTTGGGCAACATTGATTGGAAAGGGCTGCCACATCACTGATATGGCAAAAATGGGTTGGAGGGCAGAGGCGATTTGGGGAACATTGAAAAATGTTGA
This sequence comes from Pratylenchus scribneri, assembly GCA_030063045.1. Taxonomy (NCBI): domain Eukaryota; kingdom Metazoa; phylum Nematoda; class Chromadorea; order Rhabditida; family Pratylenchidae; genus Pratylenchus; species Pratylenchus scribneri. The sequence goes on along the minus strand of JAQSEB010000020.1, from coordinate 818,370 downwards.
GGCCGGAAATCTCCTCATTTCCATCGCCAATCATCAACGGTTGTTGGCCATCCCCACAGGGATTCGCCAACTGTGGGAGAGGCGAAGGTGTTGGTGGAGGAGATTCCGGGGTGGTTGGCAATTTTGTGGTCAAAATTGATGAGGGAAGAATTGCGGTTGTTTGTTGCTGTTTGCTTATTGGAATGTTATCCGGCGAATCGGGGCAAGCATTCATGCAATCCTCGTAATCAATGTAGTTGTTCTATAATTATAATTAGGTAAATTTATTGTATTTTCTTTAATACTGCCACTTCTCTAATAGAAGCTCTCTCTCCAATAATAGCCCCTTATTAGGGGTTTTAAGGGAGAAAAAAAAGATAAATTAATTAATTTTTGCTTATTTTGGAGGTTCTCTAAGAAATAAAGGTTTCTAATAATAGTACTTTAGTAGGATTGTTTCTGAGAAATAATAGCCCCGAGGTCATTAATAGGGAAAATATGATATTATAATTTTTGAAAAATTCCATTTTCACTACCGTATTTTTCCCATTTGATGTTAATGTTATGTTAATCCCCTTTTGTCTGTCACCCGCTTTTCTCTTTTGTCGTTAGTTGATTGATGTCAATCAAATTCTCCCCTTCTTTCTTCAGGTGATTGCTTACTGTATGGGATATGAGTGATTCGAATTGATATGGATGAATGATTGAGAATATTATAAAATATGATTAATCATTAATTAATGATTGAAAAGGATGGATGATTTGAATATTATGAAATGTGATTGATGTATGGATGAGTGATTGGGCTGGAATTTTATAAAATGAGGAATATTAGTATTCCATTGTTCTGATCATTTTTTACCCTCCGAATTCCCATTTTTACCCTCCGAATTCCCATTTTTACCCTCCGAATTCCCATTTTTACCCTCCGAATTCCCATTTTTTACCCTCCGAATTCCCATTTTTTACCCTCCGAATTCCCATTTTTACCCTCCGAATTCCCATTTTTTACCCTCCGAATTCCCATTTTTTACCCTCCGAAATCCCATTTTTTACCCTCCGAATTCCCCAAATTTAAGATATAAACGTAAATAAAAATTTTTGTCAAAAAAGGTGACCCCAAAGATAATATTACTACGGCCTTTTTTGCTTAACTAAATAGCAAAAATTATAAGAAAAAGGACATCACATCCAAAGTTAATCCTAATACTATACTAACTAAATCAAACTAGCAGATTTTGCTGGAAATAAATTAAAATTGGCTAATAAAATTCGTTAAAAAAAACAAAATTGACTGCAACATATATTATTAGATTTCTAGATTACTCTAAAAAATGTTAATTCAAGACGAAAACAAGTTGAAATTGTGGATTTCGCATGTCGTTGAGGACATGTTTGTTTGGCTTTTATTAACAAATTACCCTATTATTTTGTTCAGAAGCGATGCTGAACCGGATGCCCTGGCTAAATATGTGATAGCCCTGGTGAAAAAACCTCATTCGGATGCGGATTTAGAGAAGCTATGTTCCGATAAACTTAGCGTATTTTTGCAAACACGTAAATATAAAAATTGAATATAGGGAAAAAGGTTTTTTGCCGAAAGATTGGATTGTTTTGTCGATACAACTTTTTAATGCCTGATTTTAGACTTTAAAAACCTTATACTATTCGATATAGCTGGTCGAGATGCGTTGATTGATGTATAATTTCCCACGGTTTGATCAACTATTTTGAAAGTATTTAACCGACCAAACCATATTTGCTTTTTTGGTTCATAAATTGGTACATCTAGTTTACATCCCTTTTTAGAACATGTGAAAGAAAAGCGAAGGGTCACCCTTTGGGTGTTAGAGATAGGGTTAGGGGTTACCTGAGATGATCCGTAAACTATCACTAATGACCCTATCCCAATCGTGAAGATCCAAAGGGGGGGGGGGGGGGGGGGGACTTTCACTATTTCTTTCTTGGGGAAAAGAGGATGTAAAAAAATAACCCATAAATCTTTTGGTTTTGAGCTAAACCCTGGCAATTTATAGGTCAATCGACTCATCAGCTCAATGAGCTCTATCGAATGGTTTAAGGTTTATAGGGTCTAAGATCAAGTATCAAGCCTAAAGTTATAAGCTTTGGGCTAAAAGTCCATCTTTCGGTAAGAAAATCCGTATACATTAAATAGATTAAAATAAAATGTTTTCATTCTATAGACACGGATGACTTCGTCACCAAATTGTTTGCTACACTTAAATCCGGCGAATATTTGACACACAAATCGACGGTTGAAGAAAATGTAAAGAAACAGGAGGAAGCAGAACATGATGAAAAACTTGATGATGTGGTGGTGGCGGAAACTGACGAGGTAATTGCGCGATGAATTATTAGAAAAATTGATTATATATACTATCTTTCATCAAATTCGAAATTTTGGCATCGTTTAGGTCCCCTTTTTTCGTAGGAAGGGTAAAAGTGAAGACTCTCCCCCCTTTTGGATGTTAGGATTAGGATTAAGGGATACATGATATGGTCTTTACTCACATCATATTCGCACCGTAATCACCGAATGACCCTAACCAATAATTATGATGAGGGGGATACTTCACTTTACAAAAAGGGATCTATAAATGACACAAATACACATAACACTAAAATTTATAATTGATGATGGTGAAAAATATTATTTTAAAGCTTAAAATCTTAAGAAAAATCTAAAAGGAAAATATTCGGTGATTTTAGGTTGGTTAATCCCTAAAAATTTGTAGTTGGTATTGACGGATCCTGAACCGGAAAGTGAGCATGAATTAGAAGAGCCATCACCTACCGAAAAAGTTGCTTCAAAGAAAATTACGGTGCAATCAAAATCAAAAGGTAAATTTGAATGGAATCAGATCAAAAAATGTTACATTACCAGAATCCGTTCAACATTCAAAATCAAGCAGAGAAAGAGAAATAAAGCCTTCAACAAAAACGGAATTCAGCCGTTCAAGCAAAGAGGATTCATCCCGAAAATTAGCACCAGCGGAATTGCCACGTAAAACGGTCCAATTATCACCAACTCCAGCTGCCACAAAACCGCCCAGAAAGCGGATATCGCCGCCGAGATCGACGAGTGCCGAACGACGGGCAGAGAGACGGCAACAATCGCCGCCGATTCGAAGGAGAATTATTGCCGGAAATGTTGAGGGCGGTGGAAATTCCGGTGGTGGTAGTTTGCGCGTGCCAAACCGCTATCATCGAGATGCCCGGCGAGCAGTTCGTTCCAAAAGTCGCAGTCGTTCACCGCATATTCGGTTTAGAACATTTTCGTGGTCTTCTCTATAATTGGGGGGTGCAAAATTTTAACCAGGGAGGCACCCGAAAAGTCATTAGTCTGCCTCACTCCGATACCCTAGGGAGTATAAAACTACAATAAATAAGTCTTAAACCCTAAAACATAACACTAAACCTAAACCCTGCCATATCCTAAACCCAACCGGACTTACTTTAACCTAATTATATGCTACTCTAAACCCAATCCGGCATCGAACTTACCATATCCTAGTTTAGGGTCGGAGAGTATTTAGCTTTAGGGTTAGGTTTTCTGTCCTTTAACAGTCATTAAGGTACCGGTGACTTTTCAGGTGCCTCCCCACTAAAATTTTGCATTCCCCATTAACAGAGAAGTACCCATTTCGCGTAAATTAAACAATGCAAAATAATTTAAAGGAAGGAAAAACGTGCGCCAGAGACACGCCGTCGTTGCCGTGACTTCCATGAGAAGGGATTTTGCATGCGAGGCGATGCATGCCCACATGACCATGGCCCGGATCCGGTGGTTGTGGAGGATAGTGCTTTGGAAAAAATGGTTCGAAGTGGTGCTGGGAACGTATTTGATCCGACCAGTGCTTATGGGGTCAATCCCCCACCACCCGGAATGGAAAGCACAACTTCGTCTATACCGTTGGGAACCATGACGGAAGGTTAAAAAAACAATTATGGGAAATATTTTCGCATAAATTTGCAGAAAAGTTTATAACGGTTTAATGGTTTGTTCTGGACATCCTAAACATATAGCCAAGATAATCTCATCAGACGCATTATTTGATTATGTTTTGGTTTGGGTTTAACCAACATTAAACCAAAATTGGTTTAAACCGTTTAATACCCTTTAATTGTTGACCAAACCAAAATTGGTTTAAACCGTTTAATACCCTTTAATTGTTGACCAAACCAAAATTGGTTTAAACCGTTTAATACCCTTTAATTGTTGACCAAACCAAAATTGGTTTAAACCGTTTAATACCCTTTAATTGTTGACCAAACCAAAATTGGTTTAAACCGTTTAATACCCTTTAATTGTGCCCAAACCAAAATTGGTTTTTTAATATAATATCCAAATTAATCTTTTTTATTATTGTGCTTTTTATTAGGGTATAATCCGGAAGTGCCGGCACTGCCGTCGGTGACTACGGGCATTGACTTTTCGGTTCCGCCACCGCCAATTCCGCAACAAATGGTCCAACGATCGCATCAATTGATTTATCCACCGGGGACTGCACCTCCGGCTACCTCAATTTTGCCACCATTTTCAAGTGGAATTGTCCAAATTCGACCGGCACAAGAAAATGCGCTGACTTTTCCCGTTCAAACAACGGCCATTTATGGGACAAATCCAACCGGGCAAATTAGCAGCAGTACATTTGGAGGAGGAGGCACCGGAAATGGAATGATGATGATGAAAGGTGGCGGTGGTCGATTCAAACCATATTCAGTTGCAAATCGGAATCCGGCTTTAAAAAGCCTTTTGGTACTTACATTTATGAAATGATATTTTCTTATTAAAATTCAGGTGAAAAAAGTTCCGGCGGAATTGAATAGGATTGGCCCATTGGATCAACATTTTAGTAAATTTGGCCAGGTTACAAATGTTCAAGTTCAATATGAAGGTAAATATAATATTTTTGGTACTAATGCAGTTTACGGGCTAAAGGGAAAAGGTGGGTCTCTCATCTTATCAATCAAATTGTCAATCAAGTAGTGAAGCGGTGAGGAAGATTAAAGATTGGATGGAAAAAAATATCCTTGGATGGGTATGGGATATGGGTATAAAAAAATATGAACAACTTTTCATCATCATTTCTTAAAAAATAAACATTAAAACGTGATCAATTACACGATTTCACCATGAAAAAAAACTTTCGGCATATTTTCCCGAATACATTTGGCGCAAAAAATTAGGCTTCTTTTTTTTATAATTTTTAAATTTTATTTCTTTTGATTGGGAGTTGGGACTGATTCCCTCTTTACTTTACTGGAAATTGATAAATTGATTGAGAGGATTGGGTACCGTACCCCAATCCTCCCCCTTTCCCTTCTGCTGACAGTATTGTGTACCCCATCCTCCCTCTTTTCCCCTCCATTCCTCCAATGCCCGCCCGAGCAGAGCGATCATCTATTTTCCTCTACACAGTCAGCAGACCGTAACCGTAAACTGCATCAGTATTCACTATTCAGTACAATATTTTTAATGGATCAAAATTTCTATTCAAATTAGGTCGTCTGGACACAGCTTTGATCACTTTCAAAACTCGTCGCGATGCAATGGCTGCCTACAAATCGACGGAGCCAATATTTAATAACAGATTTATTAAAGTATTTTGGCAAAATGATGCGCAAGCTCAAACCGCAGATGTCGATGGGAATGCTGTTACGGAAGGGGGAAGTTCAATTGCTGCCGGAGTTGCAGCAGAATCGGGAACCGGAATTGGACCAACAATTCCATTAGTGACTGGGCCGACTGTAAAGTCTCCTCCTAAGATTTTGCCCGTAAGGAGAAAATATTTGTTAAAATTTAGGGAAAAGTGCATCTAATTCGGATCGTTTTTGCATCTATTTTTTTTTGAAAAAAAAGAGTTTCCGTAGTAAACTTTTTTAGGATTAGGGTTATATTAGGGCCGGCATGGGTCCTAGAGGCTGGGGTTAGGAATATGTAGGGGTAAGGGCTTGGCCATAAACTTATTGAGTTATGGCCAATTTTGTGGCCACAAGTTTTTTGGCCATAACTCAATGGCCAATGGGCCAATTTAAGTGATCTAAAGTTCTAGTAATAGCTTTTTTCCTGGGCTATTGAATGGTATATTGAACCCTATATCTAACTCTAAACTGAAAAAGTTTTCTGCGGCTCTTTTATTCAAGAAATAAAAAAATCTGAATTAAATGCGCGAAAAATCCACATGTTTAAAATTTTAATTTTTAACCTTTAGCGTTATTTCACGAAAACATTTGCCAAACCAACAATTGCCCCTTTGCCTGATGTACAAAAACAAGAAGAATCAGAGCCGAATGCAGAAGAATCCGTGACGAAAATGACAGCAAAAACTGAAGAAATGCCATCAAAAACAATTACCGAAAATAAGGCTGAAACTGGTGGATCAATTCCGGCGACTTCAACGGCACCTCCTCCCATCCAAAACCAAATTCTAGGGCGACCAATTTATGGTGGACCGAAAGTGGCTGCAATGAAACGAAAAGCAGACAAAGAGAAGATTGGAAAATTGATGGAATTGCACAAAATGAAGACGGATTTGTATTCAAAATTGGTGAATCAACAAAAAATGTTGCTGCAAAAGTTGAAAGACACCAAAGAAAAGGAACAAAAGGAGAAGCTTATGGAAATATTGAAAAAGACCGAAGGTCCAGCCAAGAAGGTTAAGGCTGAATTGGAAGAATTGGGTGCCAAAATACGCGAAGTCCAACAGCAACAAAGACAAATGGTTGGACCAAAAAAGAGGAGGATGAGTTTGATTGTTGGACAATCCGGCGATAATGGACAGAAAACAATGGAGGATGGAGGTAAAAATACGGCAATTTGATTAGTTTTTGATAGGTTATAGTCCTTAGTATTCCCGGGACTAATATTTATTCGGGGTGAGACCGGGCAGTCTATCACCTCGGGCCTTCGCCGGAGGCTTAAGCCCCCAGTGGCCCAAGAAATAGATTCGGAATAGTTGGACTTGCCTTTAGCAAATATATTTATCTGTTGTGTGGTAAAAATTGTGATAATAGAACGTCGCAAAATTTGTGGGGAAAAAGTGAATTTTAAAAGTGAACATTTAGTGGGGAAAAGAGAGAGTTTAAAAAGGCAGATTGGCGGCAATTTTTGATTGATAGTGTGGCGGCTGGGGTGATTAGGCAAAAAGTGTGGGTACAGTAGGATGAATAGGAGATGCCCTTAGGCATTATTGTTAGCATTGATAACAGGAATTTACACAAAAAATGAGTAAAGCCATAAGGAATTAAATATTCGATTTTAGCCACAATTTCATCGCCCAAAGTGTCGTCGCCAAACAAAAAATTGCTAAAACTTTGCCGTGTTGTTTACGTGTCCAATTGCCCACAAGAACACAGCGAAAAATTAATAATTCATATGGAAAAATTCGGAGATTTATTTGATTACGGTACAGCCAATATTATAATCTAATCATAGTCGTCAATTTCAGACATTAACACTGAACCGCACATGTTCACCTATAAAAATCCGGTCGACGCTCAAAAAGTTTTGGGAATATGCATTTTTTAATCTGGATTAATTTTTAGGCCGTCGCCGAAGCAGTTGGCTCATTTTCATTGTCAAAAATAAAAGTGGAATGGGCACCGACTGCGAAGAATGCGAAGGAAGTGCCGGTTATACCGGACCGTGAACGAAAGCCATCGGTAATATATAATAAGAATAAAGTTAATTGCTTTATTCTTTTAAAGGAACAAATAACACCCAAAGATTTGTTGGCTTCTTTGGACTACGATGAGGAGGAAGAAGAGGCCGAAAATGCAGCAAAGGAAGAGGAATCTGACGACAATGAGGAAGCCGAGACTGCTTGAATTACGATGAAATTGTGTATAAGCGGAGACTCCAGAGAGATGGATCAAAAACTTTTATTTTTCATTTTATTAGATATTTTTGTTTATTCCACTCATTTCCATCTTGTTTTCGATTTTTTTTATTCCCTTTTAATTAAATTTAATATCTAATATTATCATATGTGACCTATTTGATTCCAATTTTCAAAAAAAATTATAATAAGTATAAATCTGTGGAATCTTAAATCTTCTTATAATAAAATATAGACATTTTCCTAGTATATTACTAGAGTTTAGGTACAAGTAAGTTTGACTCTATGTTGTATAGAGCCGATTTTGATGAACTTTTTTGATTCATTCTACTATTTTCCATGTGATGCGTGTACTTGCGAATTATTAATACTAGATTCAATTAATATATGTGTTTTATGCAAATTTTTTGGTTTCTTTATATCCTTTGTCAAGAAATAATTAATCATCTCTGAATTTAGAAGAAGAATATGCTCTATAATATGGTACGAAAATCATCAAAAATAGTTTTGTTTTAGTTGAATTAATTTTTTATAAAATGATTTAGATCAATTTGGATTTGGAGTGGATTCAAGACAGGCCCAAAAGGGCGACGGCGCTCTTGTAGCTAATTAAGGGCTAAACCGATATTAATGATTTTGGTATCAAATTAAAGAGCGCATTTTTGGCTATCGATAGATATAAAAATTATTTGGATTGGCTTAGATTTGGTGGAATAGCGTCCAAAAAACCGTGAAAAATTTGCAAATTTATAATAGAGTCTGATTTAATGGTTTTTTAAGTACAACTCTGCTAATTCTGAATCAAACCAAATAAATTTCATATCAATCGATAGCCAGCAGTGCGCTCTTTAATTTTACATTAAAATAATCAATATTGGTCTAGCCCTTAATTAGCTACAAGCGCCGTTGCCCAATTGGCCCATCGCCCAGTTGTGGCGTACCGTATCCATCTACAAGCAAAGGGAAAAGAGAAAGGAGGATGGAGGAGATGGGAGAAGGAGGTGCCATCACAAAATGCTGCAGGCTAATTTAGAATTCCCTCGATTCAAATGAGATACCGTTTTTCTCCCGTTTTCTCATTTTTAGTTGTAGAAATATTCTTTGGTCCAATTCTAAATACAATTAAAAATTTTTTGGATGTAACTAGACAAGGAATCAAACAATTTTGGAACAAATTGGAAATAAAATTGAAAAAAAGGTGGTTGAAATTTTAAAAATAATTGATGGAAAAAGAAAAATAAAGAAATTAATATTAAAATCAAGGAAATAGAAAGTACGAAAAAATTAATGTCCATCATAAGGTCAACTTGGATGAAGAAATGTTAACATGACCTAATTGGCGCATTAGTAATGACGCTCACTTTGGTTTGGGGAAATGAGAAAGAGGGATGAAAGTTCAATTCCCCAATAATGGAAAATATTTTTTTAACTGTCCAAAAATTAAAGGGAAAGTATAAAATTCCTAATATCGTTCACAAAAAAAAAACTTTCCCATCCAAAATGAACAAAAGAAAACCCACTTGATTCCCCCCAATGCCTCGATAGTTGAACTTTTGACAATTTCCCTCCTTTGCATTATAATACCAACGAGAGAGAAGGGCATTGCCAAAACCTTCAGCCAACGGTAGACTGCATGCGCGGCCAACTGGAAAAAAAAGAAATAAAAATTTAAAATTTTTGTACATTAATTCCGGATTAATTTTCAACTTAATTCCTTTAAATACTAATAAAATTGCCCCCTAAACTTGCCTCCACTACAGCAAACTGTGGTCTCCGGATTCGCACCAAAATGGCACCAATAATCCGTCGGGCATTGTCCAGTGCTGGCCGTACATCGCTGTGGACGACCTTCCGGATCCAGCAACAATTCTTCGTCGGCACACGGATTCAATGCAATTGGGCATTCGGATTTGCAGCTGGCCTCGCATTCCGTTTTGCTCAGGAAATTGTTCTGATTGCCTTTCATACCTTTATGAATATTTGTGTGATTTTTGGAATGGGAAATATTTAATTTTCCGAAAAGATTGTAATGGTTTAGATATTCAAATCTTATCAAAACGAATCATTTGATAATGATTTGGTTTGGGTTTAACCAATTCTAATTTTTAGTTTTAAACCATTAAACCAAAATTGGTTTAAACCGTTTAATACCCTTTAATTGTTGACCAAACCAAAATTGGGTTTAAACCGTTTAATACTCTTTAATTGTTGACCAAACCATGACAAATTATATATCATTTAATGCATTTTGACTAGCTCTATCCAATTTATTTTTTCTACCCACCTCTATATTGGAATGGACGACATTCGCGGGCGCATGGATCATCCGAAGGCACTCCATACCAACGTGTCAAATTCTCAACACCTTGTCCTAAGTCCAAAGGTAATTTGCAGGGATCGACAGCAGCTGAAATATAATTTACAAAAACGTTCAATATTTTATTTAAGTAATTACCAGCCGGACAGCATGCAGTCGTCTCCCGGCTCGATCCCAAATGGCACCATTCTCCTTTGCCACAACGCTTCTCCGTGACGGCACATTCCTTTCGTTCGCCAAAATCGAAAAGCATTGGACATGGATTCGGCAATTCTTGAGAGAAAACCAATTTAAATAAATTCATATTTTATTTAATACAGAAAAGAAATTATTGGTTAAAAATATTAATAGAAATTAATATAAGGCTAGCCTTTTAGGACCTCATTTTTTTGTTGAGTTATTGTATATCGTCTAGAAATGTACTGTAGAATTTACAAAAAAAATGCATAAAAGTGACAACAAAACTCGAAAAAAAATATTTGCTTCTGAGCGGATTCGAACCCATCACTTAAATCTTGATAAACTGGAAGGGTTACCCACTAGGCTAACAGTTCACCGGGAATTTCGTTATAAAATCTTCCTTATTTAGCCAGTCTAAACCAAGTCCTTCTTTATTCTTATTTATAGAATTTGTTTCATATTTTCCCTTTAAATTTTCCGCCTACTTTCACATATGGCCCTGCATTCGTCCAGTGTCAAAAAACTATTCTCATTGCCTTTTGTGCCTTTGTAAACATATTCAACACATTTACGGGTTAAAGTGTTGAAGTAGAAACGTCGGAGATGGGAAATGCCTTCGCCCGCTCGGACTGCTAAATTGCATCTATCCGTCACTAAAATATTAATTATATTTTATTAGAATTTATTTATTTAATTAAGATCAATCATTTTTGGGATTGGAAGGTATTTAATTCGCCAAAAAGAGAATGCCAAAATAATCATTAATTGTTTAAGTAAGTTTGTCATAGATTCCCAAACCAAATATACCCAAAATTGGATAGTGCTGGTCAAAACGCATTGAATGGTATATTTTGGTCAACAATTAAAGGGTATTAAAACGGTTTAAACAAATTTTAGTTTGATGGTTCAAAACTAAGTTAGAATTGGTTAAACCCAAGTCCAAAACATTATCAAATGATGCGTCTTGACAACATTTATCGATTGGTATAAGATTTGAATACTTTTCGGCAATTTAAATATTTTACAAAAATATTTTATCATAAATTAGATTAATCTAAATTAATTCCCCCTAATCTTCAAATAAACACTCACCGCCAGCCGACAATTCACAGCACACATTGGCCGATGGCAATTCACCCAAATGGCAAAAATAGCCGGCCGGACAACGAGAATCACTGGTACCGCAAACAAATTGTTGCCCGTTTAAATCCCGAGCCGGTTGGCCAATTGCGCAGGGATTACGGATGGCTGCGGCTTGTTCGGCTAAAAAATTGTGCTTAAAATTTAAATTTTTTTTGCCTGTTTCGCATGCTTCGGCACAACTCATTGCGGTCACAAAATTGTTGGCATTCCCTCGCATCCCTTTATACAGGAAACGTTTACATTTTCGTGATCTATTTTTACAAAAATTTAATTAGATTTTTATTATTTTGGACGCACCCGTTGTCGAAGTACCAACGGGGAATCAGATCCTCGCCTTCACCATTTGAACGGGGCAATTGGCAACGGTCTTCTGAAACAAAAGGAAAATAAAATAAAAATAAATTTAAAAAATTATTTTATAAATAAAATAAATTAAAAATTTTGTAAAATAATTTAAAAATAAAATTAAAAATTTTGTAAAATAATTTAAAAATTAGATTAAAAATTTTGTAAAAATAATTTAAAAATAAAATTAAAAATTTTGTAATTTAAAAATAAAATTAAAAATGTTGAAAAATAATTTAAAAAAAAATTAAAAATTTTGTAAAAATAATTTAAAATTAAATTAAAAATTTTGTAAATAATTTAAAAATAAAATTAAAAATTTTGTAAAAATAATTTAAAAATAAAATTAAAAATTTTGTAAAACAAATTTAAAAATAAAATTAAAAATTTTGTAAAAATAATTTAAAAATAAAATTAAAAATTTTGTAAAAATAATTTAAAAATAAAATTAAAAATTTTGTAAAACAAATTTAAAAATAAAATTAAAAATTTTGTAAAACAAATTTAAAAATAAAATTAAAAATTTTGTAAAAATAATTTAAAAATAAAATTAAAAATTTTGTAAAAATAATTTAAAAATAAAATTAAAAATTTTGTAAAACAAATTTAAAAATAAAATTAAAAATTTTGTAAAAATAATTTAAAAATAAAATTAAAAATTTTGTAAAAATAATTTAAAGAAAAAATAAAATTAAAAATTTTGTAAATAATTTAAAGAAAAAATAAAATATTTTAAATTAATTTAAAATATAAAATTTAAAAAAATTAAAATTTTAAAATAAATGTTTTTTAAAATAATTTAAAATATTTCAAAAAATTAAAAAATAAAATTTAAAAAAATGTCTTAAAATAATTCGAAAATAAAATTAAAAATATTTTAAAATAAATTTAAAAAATAATAAAAAACAATTCTCCCTACTTTGATTTCCATTGGGACAGCATGTTGTGGTTTCAAAGGAAGAACCTTGAAAAAAATGTCTCAAAATTTTTTTAGAAGCAAATTTTTTTACCGGTATGGCACCAATGTTGGTCCGGACATCCACCATTGGGTTTGACCACAAAATTGCATGTCATTGGATTGTGGAAATCATTCATCAATGGTTGGCCCTGGGGACATGGATTCAGCCGGACAATTGTGTCTGGCACTGTATAGGGGAATAATTAATTCGTTTGAAAATTAATGAAAATGTTAATATTTTCAAAACAAAAACCTATCCTAATGCTTAAATAGAAAATGGTTATAAATTTGCCGAAAAAAGAGGCTTAAATAAATATAATGGTTTAAGGAATGTTTGTCCTAAATTCCCAAACCATATACCCAAAATTGGATAGGGCTGGTCTAGTCGCATTGAATGGTATATAATTTGTCTGGGTTTGGTCAACAATTAAAGGGTAATAAACGGTTTAAACCAATTTTGATTTAATGGTTCAAAACTAAATTAGAATTGGTTAGACCCAAATCAAAACATATTAATCAAATGATGTGACTTGACGAGATCTATTGATTGATATAAAAAGTTTGAAGGTCAAAAATAAGCCAATGAATTATTATAATAAGTATTTTTGACAAATTAAATATTTCTCAATAAAAAAATGCTAATAAATTATGCTAAAACCCAAGACAATGTAATTAATTCGCTTACCGCCCGGACCATTTTGTGTGTATGGCGGCGGTGTTGGCAGCTCATAGGTGGATGATGAAGATGTGGAAGGGAATGTCCGCTGTTGGAAAATGGACCAAGGATTTGCTGTGCTGGTCGTCAACAACGATTCTTGTGGGGCTTCTCTTGAAATTGTGGCCATTGTTGTGGTTGAAAATGTGGTCGATATCATTGTGGTTGGTTCGGCAGTGGTCGTAGCCGGCAAAAATGGATTCGGTTGGGAGGGAAAAACGAATCGAATCAAGGCGGTATGCACATTTGATGGTGCCGAAGGCTGCTGAGGTTGCACTGGCTGGACTGGAGCCGTTGGTGGCAAAACAGGCAGTGGCAATGCTGGAGGCGGTTGAATCGGTGGAGGAGGTTGAATGTCTACAAAAATGTTTTATTATTTAATAAATGATTTGATTAACGCGTAAATTAATTAATAAATCAATAAGCCCATTTTATATGACAATTCCAAATTTACGAATAAATCAATTTCCAAATTTGCAACTGTCAATGCCAATAATGCTTAGGGGCTTCTTCTGTTCATCCTACTGTACCCACACTTCTTGCCTAATCATAATCACCCTATCAATCAAACATTGCCTCAATATGCCCTTTTAAACCGCCCAATTTTGTTCCCGTTTTCGCCCAGTTTTACGACATTCTGTTATCACCTTTTTTTCCACACAACAGATAAATATAGTATTTACTGTAAATTAAAGGCCAACTAACCCCAATCCCCATTCTTGGGCCACTAGGGGGCTTAGGCTCCCGGCGAAGGCCGTGGCGAAAGCTTAGGCCCACTCTCGCTCGAATTAAATCTTTTAGCCCGGGTAATAAGGACTATGTATAAAAAACAATAAATTTTAAATTCCAAATTTCCGACTCACTCGATGTACTCCATCTGTAGGTCCATCGATAAGGTTGGCATCGACTTAAACAAGGATAGTAAATTGTCCGTTGCTGGATAACCTGCTGCTGTTGAGGTGGTGGTTGTTGGGGAATTTGTTGGCCTGGACCGAATTTCAAATAAACTTGTTGTGGAGATGTTTGACCGCCGCCGGCATAGGCTGTGGAAAAATTACCGATAGGATGGCGAAGAATGTGAAGTTGATTTTTGCATATAGGAATGAAAAATAAGAAATAAAAAATTGATAAAATATAAAACATTTGCAGCAATTTAATAGGTGAAATTTCTCTGAAATTTTAAAATTTTCATAATTTCGATTAAAATTTAATTTTAAGTTTTTTAGTCTCAAAATTCATGGAATATGCGGTCGATAAAGCATTCAATTGGCCTGTGTGGTGATTGATTCGGTAAATATTTGACCCCATGGCCCATGCGAGAAGTCCATCCTGCGCACTTAAGCCAAAGTCCAATGAACAAAATGGATGAAAGCCCCGAAAATATGTGATGAGGCGGACGCCATTCTCGTCCGCCAAGTACACTCAAAAAAGTGGCGTCACAAAGTCCGATCGGCCGACACCCCCAATCTTCCCTCCATGTCCACGTCCACGTTGATCCCTCTCACTCACTTGAGCTGATCTTTTACCGTCGTGACCCGCCGGTCGCGCAGCTTCATCCCCGCCTTTTAGAATGATAGAGTAAACTTTACGTAGTTGCTGACCGTTATTAATGATCGGAGACCGGTCATTGCTTTATTTACAAAGACTTTTTAACTTAAAGCCGAATATAACTTTCACGAAACATTTTGTAGAGGGAAATTTAGCAAAAATTATGACCAAAAAATAAATAAATATGAAATAAAATTCATATATCCCATTATTTTATTTTTTATTGTTTTTCTGTTGTTAAAGGATAATTAAAATAACCACCTTGGCGTTTTTGGCACTTTTTGCCGCAACGGAGAACTGACAACTTTTTTGCCCTTTTCCGCAGTTGTGGTTCCAATTAAACGGAATTTTTTTCCGTTGCGGCGAGTGAAACGTCCGCATTTGCCTGTTTCTGTGATTCATTGTAACCACATTAAATGCGGACGTTTTACTCGCCGCAACGGAAAAAAAATTCCGTTTAATTGGAACCACAACTGTGGAAAATGGCAAAAAAGTTGTCCGTTCTCCGCTGCGGCAAAACGCCCCACTGTAACCCTAGGGTAAACCATAATCTTTGAAGAATATAATTTAATTTTTTGGGTTTTCAGAATTTACATCCAAAATTTTTTGATCAATTTAATTTAGACTGTCCCCTAAACAATTTTTTCAACTGAAAAATGGATTAAATATTTATGCAAAATTAATGAATAATAAAAATGAGTTATTAATTTAATGTATAGGAAAAAAAGATTTCACATTCCTGGATTAAGATAAATTGTGATTTGAATCAAATTGTTGGCAAAGAAGGCACAAAATTCAGAAAATTATGCCCATAGTAAAAAAATAAAGACAAATAGAAAGGCCAAAATAAGTATAAAATGCAGAAAATAATAATGTGAGGAGGCACAATAAAAAAAAGGATAAAAAAATGCGTAATTTTGTGTAAATTTGTGAGTTTTTGACTATTTTGTTTTGGGTTTTTATTGATCATGTATAAATCGACGATAATCCCGTATTTGGGCTTTCATTTGTGCGGCAATGTAGGAGCAAAAATCGCTTGGATGGAGGGTCAAATTGATGGCACCATTCAGTGGAATTTGCTCAATTCGATGGAAGAATTGTTCATTTCGGGCAAATAGACTCAGCGGGATTCCATCCAATTCGGTGATTACTGCTGCCATTTCAGTGGCAGTTTTGTTGTAGAAGAATGGCGGAAGACGGGCTGGGAGATTTGCTTTGTCCGCAGGTGAACGAGGCTCAATTGAAGCAATCTAAAAAGAATTAAATTAAAAAAAAATTTTTTTAAGTAAATTGCCAATGCCAATATAATTATAATGGTTTAATGAGGATTTGTCCTAAATTCATAAACCATATACCCAAAATTGGATAGAGCTGGTCAAGATGTATTGAATGGTATATAATTTCTCATGGTTTGGTCAGCAATAAAAGGGTATTAAACCGGTTTAAACCTATTTTGGTTTGGTCAACAATAAAAGGGTATTAAACCGGTTTAAACCTATTTTGGTTTGGTCAACAATTAAAGGGTATTAAACGGTTTAAACCCATTTTGGTTTGGTCAACAATTAAAGGGTATTAAACGGTTTAAACCCATTTTGGTTTGGTCAGCAATTAAAGGGTATTAAACGGTTTAAACCCATTTTGGTTTAATGGTTCAAAACTAAATTCAAATTGGTTAAACCAAACCAAAACATAAATGATGCATTTTGACAAATTTATCGGTTGAATATAATATTTGGGAGTCTAGGAAGGACATCGTTCTGAACCGTTTTGTAATCTTTTCAGTAAATTAAATACTTTTTTAAATAATTTATAATTTTTATGAATTAATCTGAGTTTAAAATCACCCTTTTCCCACCTTATTTTTCCTTTTATGCAGCAAAATGCCCAGCTCCCTTTTTGGATTTGCCGTCCTTTGCAGTGTGTAAACTTTTGCGCGTGGATTTGCCCTTAAGCCCAGCTCAATTTGTACTCCTGGTTTTGTTTGGGCGTAAATTTCGGGTAATTGTTTGATGCTGCGCAATTCAATTCCGGCCATTCGTTCCACTTCATCGCCAAAATGAAGAATATTCCTCAAATTTGTATCGGCTTTGGGATTCCAGCCGGCCACCCTGAAAATAAAAATCAATTAATTTAATGAATATTTTCGATTTATTAAATTGTTAAAAAATTATTTTTAAATAATTATTATTTATTCTCATCATTGAAAAAATAGTTAAAACTAAAAAATTAGTTAATTTCGGATTTCGTTTTTTGGTTATAATTACTTTATTTCGGCTAGAAATGTAAAGTAGAATGTTTAAAAATGCATAAAAATGATAACCAAGCTAGGAAAAAATATCGGCCTCGGAGCGGATTCGAACCCGAGACCTCTTAATGTTGTAAAAGTTGAGAGTACCCATTTGGCTAAAAAATTTTCAAAAAAGTTTTTGGTAAAATTGACTAACCCTAATCTACATAGGTTTGACAATAATCTTAAATATTCCAAAAAAAAAACTCACCAAACTTTCCCACCGGCATCCACAAATGCAATGTGTTCAGCCAGCAGACTCAATGAGAGGGAAACCCGTCTTGGCCTGGCCAAACTCTCATTGAAAATTTGTTCAGCAAAATTCACAATTGGCATTGGCAATTGGGAGGGTGAATGATTGGGAATTGGCGCCAAAATGTCATATTGTTGGGGATCGGAGCCGGAGGAATGGCGTTGTTGTTGCGATGAAATTTGTTTCGGCCTTTGCTCCGTTAAATATGTGCCAATTCCGGTGCCACTGTTGCGTTGAGAGGAATTTGGTGAGGCAAAGGATGTGTCGGAATTTGTTGTTGCATTTCCGGATGATGAATTGGAGAAACGTAAATCGCCGACAGCGGCGGAGGACAGTGGTTGGGAAAAGTCGCTGAAAAATTGTGATTTATTGTTTATAAAAATATATGTTTGTGTTTAAAATCATAAAAATCGATTTTTAAAAACTTTTTGAACCGGTTTAAATGGTTTAAAAATAGCTTAGAATTCTTCAAATCTTATATTTATTCATTTAAAATCATCTGCCTCTACTGGGATTCGAACCCCTCGACCCCTAACCAAAGCCATCTACCAACTGCGCTATACCCAATTTTCCCCAAATTTATTCGATTTTAAAGTTTAAACCGGTTTAAATCTAATCGTTTAGCCAATCAATTTTAAATTTTACCCGGATAGCCTGGACAGTTGTTGATAGTGTCCAGCTGAAGTTGATGAATTATTCAATTGATCATATTCGGCTAGGAATTGATTTTGTTTTTGGGGATTTGGCCTTCGAATGGTTGGTTCCAGTTGGGTGCGATATTCATTCTCCAATGATCGATATTCACTGTCAGCATCATTGGGTGAACAATTCTGAAATTTTTTAATTTAATGCATTCACAATTAAGAATTTTTAGGTTTTTAAACTTTTTTTGAATTAGATTTGATGAGAATATAAATATTTTTGAGCATTTATTTCATTTTTTGATCTATTTTTACATATTTTTTGGCATTTTTTGAGGGGAAATTTCACCAGAAAAATGCAATAAAAACCAAAAAATTACCTATTTTGACTATTGACTTTCCCGAAACCTTTTTTAGATTTTAAGAAAAAACAAAAGATCACCTATTTGCGATTTTTTAGACCTAGACTCAATGTTCCAATATTAAATCTGCCTACCAAAAATGTTGTCGCAGCCAAACATGTTCTGCTGGGCGGTGAACTTGGAATTGGTGAACTCGGCAAAATTGGTGGCACCGTTGGTGGAGAACACGAGGATGATGCAATTGGCTGCTTTGTATTTTGTTGACTTTTCCTTGGTGGCAATGGAGGTGGAACATCATCACTGCTATTCTCCCCTCCTCTCTTCATTGTCTTCTCCTCTTCAATTCCATTCTCCTCTTCTTTTTCTCTCCTTTCATCCAGTTGTTGTAAATTATTTCCACCTGCCGATGGACTGATTTGTTGTTGTGAATGAGCCGTAGATTTTGGCATTCCAATGGAAATTGGCTTTGATGCCGGCGCAGTCAGTTTTGGTGGTCCTCCTTGAACAGTGCGAGGCGATGATGTGGATTGGTGATGATGTTTGGGTGGTGAAGTGGACGAAGTGGACGGCATTGACGAATGCATTGGGATAGTATCGGTCAGCGACAATTTTAGACCAGAACCAGACGCCGACGATGGATTTCCTGAAAATTGTGAAAAATTGGATTAAAATTTAATTGAAAAATATTCACTTTTTAAAATTCTTTAATACTTTTATTTATGCTGCTAATAAGGAAAGGGGAAGTATTAAAAATTATGATGGATGGTAACGGTTCTTGTTGACCAAACCATGACAAATTATATACCATTCAATGCGTCTTTCTTGACCAGCTCTATCCAATTTTGGGTATATTTGGTTTAGGAATGTAGGATAAATCCAAACTTAAACCATTATAATTTTTTGAAAAATTGAATACTAATCCTTAAAAATTCTACAATTGAATTTTTGGTAATAAGTAAAGTATTCGAATTATACCGCTGGCTGTCAATGGCACATATGGAGACTGGTCCAAATTAGAGAATGCGGTGGGCGATGTTCCACCACCAAATTCGTCCATCTCATTCAATGCCACATATTCATTTTGGGTGCGAGGACAACATGAACTGGGCCCACCAATTTCATCCTCCTCTTCATCGCCATTTTGTGAATTCTCATCGTTCAGCGGGCATTTGAGTCGACGCAATGTTTCGGTCAATTTTGACACCCATTGCCGGCGTTCTTCACTAAATAATTAAATTATAATCATTTAAATAAGGATAGAATTTATTTTGGCGGAAAATATTGAAAAGTCGAAAAGAGCGGATAGGTTCAATGGTTTGTGCTAGACCTCCCAACCCCAAACCAAATCCTATACCCAAAAGTAGATAGATCTGGTCAAGACGCATTGAATGGTATATAATTTGTCATGGTTTGGTCAACAAATAAAGGGTATTAAACGGTTTAAACCAATTTTGGTTTAATGGTTCAAAACTATGTTAGAATTGGGTTTCTAGTAAACCAAAATTGATATAGGTATTATTTTAAATATTTTCAACAAATAAACCATAAAGTATAAATATTTGCAATTCCTTAATTCCATACACGGTTGGGGCGGATAATTCCAAAACGGGTCGATTCTTGTCCACAAAACCAATAACCATGCATCGTTCCTCTCCAATTGCCACATTCACATATTGACAATTGAGTAAATCTATTTTTTAAAATATGAGTTTTTAAATAAATTAATTGATGGTTTTAAAACCTTGAACTTTCAACGGATTGTGCTCATAAGCGCTCCGTAAATCCCCATACCATTCCAAATGAGGAATGCCGCCGATGCCGCCCTCATGGATGCATAATAGCACCCAAAGTTCGTCCTCATAAATGGCTTTCTAGAAAGTCATTTTAAATAAAAATTTTAATCGATATTGATAGATCCAACCTTTTTCCTCAACAATGTCCCAAATCGTTTGGTGATTTTTTGCTGAAGTTGGCCTTTAAAAACAATTTCACGCCGCTGTTCTTGGAATTTTGTAGTTATATCATCGTTCATTTTTTAATCAAAATAATTGAGAGGAAGTGATGAATGTTGGATAAATATTATGCTGCAGTGGAGAAAATTTTCTGGCTGATTATCTGCTGTGAATTTTTCGTCAATCAATCAGCAGCAAATTCATCGGCAGCTGTCGGGTTTTGCTTTTCTAAAATTTCATGGAAAAGATGAACAGCAAAAAAGCAAATGAATGAATCATACCTTCTAGTCGCGTGTAATCATGATCATATCATTATTAATAATAAATATAAATAGCCAGTCTTCTCATTTACTTGATTGTTATTAGTGCTACTGTGCTGGTGAAGAAACCAAAATTGGAAGCATTCAAAAGTTCAAACTTTTCTAAATTAAACATTTCTGTTTAAAAAAAAAAATATGGAAAGACCGGAAAGGGTGTGCTTTTAAAAATCTTTAAACACTGGAGAAGTATAAAGTTTATTCCTGCTGCTGCTGCTGTTCTAAGTTCTAGTCAGTCTCAATTTCAAGACAATTTATTTTATTCTCGTTTATTAAACTTGCAACAGCAGGAACAAGAATGATTCATCGATCAAAAAAGGACGAAAAAGGGGAAGATTTAAATGCATAAAGCATTATGGATTGTTTGGAAAATGGTGGAAATAAACAAAACTGAAGAGATAGGCGGCATCTTTTGACGTTTGAACCAAATGGGAATGTTTATTGGAGAGAATATTTCGGCCATTTGTCGTTTACACTTTACACCTACTCAAATTCTCTCATTTAAGTTAAAAGCAACTACTAAATTGCATTTGTAAAATGGTCTTATTCAAACCATACTTAAAATTAATGGCCCTATATTTTACACATTAATAAATGAAAAAAATAAACAATGAAACAAATTTTATATTTTTATTCATGGTTTTCATTTATAATACATACAACAATAGAATATGTGGAATGGTGGATAAGAGGGAGAACAATATTTATAGGGAAAAATGGGGAAATGTGGCAAAGAATTACAATGATTAGATGGGATTGGATTGGTGGTAATTCATGTCATCTGGAGCCAGGTTGGTTGAAGAGAAGTTGTAGTCCATCCCATCTGATCCCATGGTGTTCTTCGTCCTTGGCAGAGCGGTTTCATTCGGCGACCATTGGCACATCCAGCTTGAATTCGGGCGGTTGTCCAGCAGCGAATTGGGGCTTCGGGTCCGTGCACTCAGCGTCGATGGGCAGGAACAGGATTTCGAGGCGGTCGTCGTTCTTCGGTGGTCCTTCCTGCAAAAATGGGGATATTAGTCCAATGAAACATATCAAAATAAATTAAAACCCACCAAGCGCGTCACCTCCACTTGAGCAGCGGCTCCAGGCTCGACAATGCCGTAGACGGGGTTGACACGGTAGTGATCATTGTTGGTTGATTTGATTTTGAAGGCATAGCGGACCTGAATTTGAAGGGGAAAGATTTAGAATTGGAAATGAAAAAATAAAAATAAACCGCACCTCTGCATTGCTGTTCGTCAATTGATGGGCGCTTGTGCCTCCGGCGGCCGGGACTTGCACTGCAGCTGGTTCGATCAAGACGGGAGTGGCCATTTGCTGTTGTCGTTCTTGAAGTTGTTGCGATGTTGATGAGCTTCTTTGTTGATGGTCGTTGTTTGGCGTTCGTTGGTGATGCCAGACTGGTCAAAACAGTTCACTTTTATACTTTTTTGTTCCGACAATATTGATAATATCTACAGTGTACTTTATTGATTTTACTATTTTTGTACTTACAGTATCTACAGTATAGTTTATTGATTTTACTATTATTGTATTTCACATTTCTATTTTTTGGGCAAATTTAGTATAAAAAGAAATCAAAATGCCGACTAAATCATCACCAAACGACGAGCACAAATCAAACCAATCAATCGAACCGACAACGCCAACTGCCAATTCAAGAAGCTCAACTCCACTACAATGATGGACCCGTCAACACTTCCTGCCGCAATGCTGCTCTTCACCATCCAACTGCTTCCGGTCTTCGCTGTTGCATGCACAATCCTGGTCCAATGTGGCAGCTGTATGGGTAAAAAGAAGAAACCACAACAAGGCAAGAAGAACGACACCAAGAAGCCGGCGGCAGACAAGGACAAGCCGAAAGCAGATGACAAGTGAGTTTTACCAGTTAAAATGATTCTATGACCTAATATTTGTTTTTTAGGAACAAGCCAGCTGATACAACAAAGCCAGCAACGCCACCTGCCACAGGACCGACGCCGACAGTCAAACCAGTGCCTGCTCCGCCAACACCAACAACGACGACGCCCGTGCCGCCCGTTGCACAACCAACACAACCGCCTCTTACTCCAACGACAACTCCTGCTGCTCCCGGCCCTGTCAAACCACCGACCACCGACAAAAAAGAAGAGGAACCAGCAAAGGTAAGGTTTATGGGAGGGGAAAAATCAATGGCCACGAATAAATTTTGTTAATTTACAGATTCCCGCCGTCGAAACTGCACAACCGAAGGTGGATGAAACAGCAGCTGCAACGAAGTCGAAGAGGAACAAGGAAACGCCCGAGACAGCGAAGGAAAAGAAGTCATTGGAGGACAAACCCGGAGAGGATGAAGCAGCAAAGAACGATGGCAGCGGGAAGGCCGACAAAACGAAGAGCAAAAGAACGGACAAATCAAACGAAGAAGAAGGCAAGAAGAGCAGTGGCGGGAGGGTAAGTCCATAATAGAAATTTATTTTGATCCAAACTTCATTTTTTTCAATTTCAGACCGACAATGCTGACAAGGAGAACTCAGGAAGCAACAAGGACGAGGACGATGACAAGAAGGAGGAAGAGAAGGAAGGAAGCGAATCCGGAATCGAGGAATGAGGACGACGCTGCCAACTGTTGGAAATGGACCGATGAATTCGCCGTTCACATATGCCGAAAAACACACCATTCCCCATTTGTCTTTGTTGTTATTGTCCTTTCCCCTCCTCCTCCTCCTCATCCCTTGTTGCCATTCACATTCACCAATCCATCTATATAATTGTCCATTCCATATTATTGTTCACCATTCCTCATTCCAAATTGTGCTACAAATAACCCATTGTGCACTATTGTCTTGTTGTATATTGCCAATCCCTCTCACCTAATGTCTTATTGTTGATAATGTCTATTGATAAATATATTATAAATTTGTAGATTTTGTTTTCATTTAATGATTCTTAAATAGGATGTGGAGTAAACTTGGATGGATTTATTCGACCAGCTTGTTTGAGTTTTGACTTGTGACTTAGATTTATTCTGCCAGTTTTGAGCTTTTGAGTAGCCTCAACCCCCAACTACAAATGTTTTTGTTTTACTCAACATTTAAAAATGTTTGTTCTGAGTTATGATTATGACAACATCAGTAGCTGTATCCTCCCTCCATCAATCCTAATTTCCATTACATCTTCATTTCTTTCGGCAATCATCCATTCATTTGAATTGAACTTGCTAATCTTCTCATTCAAGCGATGTTTTTGGATGAAAAGAAGGTAGGTGTCAAGTCAACTGTCAATTACAATTCAAAAGACCTTCACATATACGCACTATTTTCATGTCTGCTACTATGGAATAATTATCGATTGTAGATCTTTTGGGTGTAGGTCTTTATATATGTTATTTGGAATCCGAATCGCGGATTCCGTTCCGATCCCGATCGGTGAAAGATGAAAGAAGAGCAAATAGGAGGTAAATTAGTGCGATTGCGAGATCGCGAAGATTGATAGATAGGTAAATGTGCTCATCGGGAGCCAGCGCCAGCAACACTCTTGATATCGAAGATTTCTCTCATTTTTCCATATTTACCTCTGTTGGCTGTTGCTTTACTTTAGTTATATAAATTAATATGTTTCTAATTCTTGCTCATACGCAAAATCTATCCATAATCATTAATCAATACAAATTTCATTCATTTTACCATTTTAAGATATTAAAGAAAAAAGCACCACTGCACAAAACCCATTTTTCGCCACCCTTTTCTATTCATTTTGGGCAAGCAGCACAAAAAATTATAATTTCTCGACGTTGACCGCCTCCAACTGTGAAAACCGAACAAAGTAGCAACAAGCAAAGCAACTTTTTTCTGCGAATAAAAGACCATCGACAGCCGTCAATTTTCATCCAACCGGTTTACAACATCCATCCATAGAAACGGACGGAAAAATATGAATACAACTGATGGGTTGGATGTAGCAACAAGCACTAATAATGGCAATGGAAGGCCACAAATGTGCGTCAACGACTACAGCTATGAAGATGTTTGTGATTTTTTTGTAAAAATTTAATAAAAAAAAGTTTAAAATAAGGAGCTAATCCCATTTATGGGAAAATCAATGAAATGAAAAGTTAAGTATTCTAGAAATTCAATCTATGATCTATCTCATTATGGGGGAATCAATGAATTTTATTAGAGTCCGGCGCCGAGCCGGGCCTGGAAAAATCCGGCGTTTTTTTTGGGAATTTTTATGAGCCTGGAACCTGGCACATTTTAAAACACAACCGGCCCCGGAAGCTGGCCCGGTGTAATTTTCCGAAAACCGGCTCTGTTTTGCTGGGTCCGGGTAATTTTTCTGAAAAAAAACCGGAACCGGGCCCGGAAATTTTGAAAAACCGGACTCTTGTTAAATTGATTTTATCGATTAAAAATTGTTGTATTAAATGTTAAACCTTAAATTACATTTGCAGGGCCGTCTCCGAGCTTCAATCCGTTGGTTGATCACGCGAATATACAATGACCTTGACCAATTGCCGGACACACTTCGCCAGCCATTCACCAAAAATGCACAGGTAATTTGGCCAGTATTCAAACAATTTTAAATTATATATTCAGAATCGACTTGAATTGACCGCACCCGTAATTGCCTGTCTAACAAATGGGTCATTTTATTGTCAGGCTGCTTCCCGAATCTTCAGGGATAATTCGATTCTCACGGTTTCAAATTAAGATTATTTTTAATAAGTAACAATCTTTAGAAATTGGAATATTAATTATTCAAATATTTTTTACAGAACACAATTGGTTCAGTCTTCCATGCACTTTCTCAAGCCGGCATTGATGTTCGGGATGCGGGTGGTGCTTGCATTACAGAATCAATGCTGGCCAACCAATCTCCATTCAATGTAAATGCTCATCTTATTCTCATTGACGCACTGATGAGCGCACATTTGCGTGCAATTGTTTCGACGGAAAAAGTGGTCCAGGCAATATCGTATGATTTTTTTGGGAATATTTGAAATATTAATTAATTTTTCAAGGAATTATACACCAATTGAGAAAAGGGAAGAACCGCTGGATTGTGTGGACGCATTGCTCTTTTGGATTAATAAGGTTAGCATTGGGTAATGAAATAAACGTAAATATTGAATTTTTAGATTTGTCTGCTCGTTCGAGACGATGTTGAACGGCATGGAATTCCATTGACCAATGGAGGCGGTGGTGAAAATTTGGAGACCATTATTCCCGAAATGGAGGATCTCTATGAGGATTTATGCGATGGAGCATGCATTTGTACGCTCATCTCATTCTACAGACCCAATGAAGTCTCTTTACAAGGTTGTTCTGGGAAAAAACCTTAAGTTCTATAAAACGAAAAATCCTCAACCTTAATTATCGATTTAATTCTAAAAAATTTCAGAAATATGCTTCAAAGACGCGATGAGTGTAAATGACTGCAAATTCAATTTGGAAATTCTCAAGTTTTTTTTCAAAAATATTTAGAAAATTATTTATGAAAAATTCAAGGAAATTTTGTTCTACTTGTTTGCCCTGGAATCCATTCCATTTTGAAATTGACGACATCCTCTTCCTCCATGAATCGTTGCAACCAAATGTGAATGCATTTTTGGCTGATATTTTCCAATTCTTTGAGGGCCATCATTCAATGGCATCGGCAGAACCAGGTTTTCAAAATTTTGGATAAATAATTTTTTTAGACATTAAGATTTTAATACTAAAAACCTTGAGTAGTTTTGACTTCAAAAAAAGAGCTTAACCTTTTTGGATACTAATTTAGCCTTATGATTATATTGTTGAAAAGCCTAACTTTTACTACGAAAAAACCTTAAATTTTCATTTTAAAATGAGCTTAACTTTACCAATTGAACCTTAATATGTTAAAACTTTAAGTTTTTAGTCAATTAAAAAATACATTAATTGAAAATCCAAAACAATTTGAAAATATTTACAGAACCTGTCCCAGCAACCCAACCAGTCCAGCGTCGTTTTGTCCAAATCCAACCAATTCCCGATTTGCGGACATCTTCCAATCAGCAACAACAAAAACAAATGACTTCATGCGGAGTTGGGGGCATTGGCAAATTTTCATCAAATGCTCGACTCGTTCCCGGCCAACAACGGGATCGAGCCTTCTCTTCCGCATCCACCGAAACGGCATTGACCAGCACAACACTGAAAAGCGTCGATTCCCTTCAATCGCCTCGTCCATCAAACCAGAACCAGCTGAACCCGGACTATCCGGTCACTCATTTTGGCGCCGCCGCCGCTTCCACAAATTCGCAACAACAAAATTTGGGAATGGAAGGAAATCAACAACAAAATCCACAACAACAATCGAAAAATATGGCCCAAATCCGCCTTCAACTTGATGGAATGCGCAGGGAATTGGCACGCCGCCAACAAATGGAGACAGTGAAACAGGCAGAGAAGAGGGATGAAGCGAGCAAGGATGCATTCTTTCGGGTGATTTCACGCAATGTAAGATTTTTCGAAAGTTTATTTGATTAATATTTAGTAATTAATTCGTCGAAAAAAAGCTTAAAAAAATAATTATAATGGTTTAATAAGTAAGGGTTTGTCCTATATTCATAAACCTTATACCCAATTTTGGTTTAATGGTTAAAAACCATGTTAGAATTGGTTAAACCCAAAGCTATAATCAAAAATTGCGTTTTAACGTGATCTTATGAATTAGATATAGAATTTGGGGGTCTAGGATGAACTTTTTAACCATTATAATCTTTCGCTATTTTAAATATTTCCTTTGTTAATTGATTTATTAATTATTTTATATTTTTTTAGAATGCAAATGGTCAACAAAAAACTCCAATGAATGAAAATAATCAGCAAAATGTCACTGCTGGAACGACCACTGCCATGAGTGATGCATTGCAAAAGGAAATGATGCAAGATTTGCCGGTAAAATACCTGCGATTTATTTTGTATTTTTTAAATTTTTTTTTCAGACACAATTCAGTCAAATGGAAATGACGACGGCACCAAATGCCCAACAATCACATCATCATTATGAACAACCACAAACAACAAATCTTCAACCAAGAGTCGCCGCCTCTCGGTCAAATTTGCAATTGAATCAGCAGAGATTTCCAGGTTTAATTTTGTTAATAATAATAAATAAAAATTTATTAATTTCTGGGATAATTAAATAAAAAATGTATGTTGGAGATAAAACTATTACTTTTACTTCCTAAACGTTTTTTTTTATTAGAATTTATAATTTCGTCTATAAATGTTCCATAGAATTCATAAAAAATGAGAACCAAGCCAGAAAAAAATATTGACCTCCTAGAGGGTTCGAACCCGCGACCTAAATCCTGCAAAATTGATGCGTAACCCATTGGACTTTGAGTTTTTGATAAAAATTTAAATTCTAGCCCATCTAAAAATTGGTACTGATCCTGATGAGTGAATGAAAAGTTAATCCAACCAATGTCTAAACCCTTATAAATCCAAGCCCTGAAAACTGATAATAATAATGTACATTTTTAAATTGGTTAAAATCGCAAATCTATTCAATGAATTTTTTCTCTTTCAGCTCCTCAACAAACGCCCCACATCCACCAAATTGGAGGAGGAGCACACCACCATCACCAACCGCATTTGCAACAGACCAGCACTCCGCACAATGATTTTTTGGCCCAACAACATTATGCGGCCCCTCAACATCCGAATTTGTCACCAATTGGGCCACCGCCAACCAACTCAATGCTCTACTCCTCCATGGAAAATGATTCCGTATTCCAACAACAACAACAAACTCCGAATATTTATGGTGACCATCGAAATTATGCGGTCGGATCACTTCCACGTTATTTTGGACATCAAGTATTTGCTGAAAATTATTAGAAATAAAATTCTAAAAAATTTTTAATAATTAAAAAAACCTTAGGTTTTTGTTATCCAAAAAACCTTAAGTTTTTATTATCCAAAAAACCTTAACTTTTTAATATCCGGAAAACTTTGTTTTTACGAAAAATTTTTTGGAAACTTTTTCCATTTAATAACATAAATTTTACAGAACACCCCAATTCCGAACGGTGCACCGCCCGCATTCCACCATCAACTGGCCATGGGCCATCAACAACCTCCGCCGCCCCAACCCGCATTCACTCTTCAACAGCAGCCACCAAATGTTGGCGGTGCTCCATACGGAAATTATGGAGGCAATGGTCCACCCACTTCTACCTATTTTGGCACAGGCTTCCAAAATTCAAATCAACAGCAGAATAATTCAACTGGTCCAGGTAAAAATTTAAATTTTATTAAATTTTTAGTATAAAAATAATTTAAAAAAAAGAGATTTTATTTGATTGTGTGAAGAAGGTTAATTTGGAAGCGGTCGATGCTTATTAGTCGACATATTTTTTTATGAATTGAATAAAAAATGGGTGATGGCTGGGGGGTTTTAGATGAAAAACCGGTTTTTAGTTCATTTAATAAATTAAATTTTGTTTGAAATGTGGGTATATTGAAAAATATAAAATATATTAATAGAAAAATTAGGAAAATCACAGCCGATTTAAATTCAAATTCAATATTAAAAAAATATTCTAAAATGGAAAAATATTTACAAATTAATTGATCACATTTTTAGGCATTCAATTGCAACCATCCTACTCGCAACCATCCCATTTGCATTTGCTCCATCAACAACAACAATTCCCGCAGCCAAATCAGCTGATTTACAATACAAATGCGCAAAATGGCGGTGTTGGTGGCGGTCAACAATTTGTCAGCGTCCAATCTACCTACCAACAGCAATTTCCCACACACCAGCACCAGACCATGGGACCACCGCAAATGCAACAACAGGTAAAAAATATAACGGAGTTTATGGTTGAAGTGCCGGTATATTAGGGCTGATTTAAAAGGGTTGATAAGGTATTTGTGGTCCAAAATACAATATTTATTCTATAAATTTACTATAAAATGCCTAAAAATTCATGTAAAAATGACAAACAAGCTCAAAAAAATACCTATCTTTGAGCGGATTCGAACCCGAGAGCTAAATTTAGCGAAACTGAAGAGTTATCCATTCGGCTAAAAGTCTTTCAAAGGCACATTTTGCTAAAATGCATTATGAACTTGCAATAAACTAGTTCCAATATAAGACTTAGTCCAATACCCACAAGACGCAGAAGCAAAAAAGGTAACCTGGCAAGCTTAAAAGGTATTAGATAAGGCTTAAACGAATTTAGACAAGAATGAAGCTTTTTTCCAAATATAATATCAAAATGTTCACACATTCAAATTCATATTTATTTTCATTTCAGCCACATCCAATGTATGGTTCGAGCGCAACAATGTTCCAATCGACTGAAACACTTGTGATTCCACCGCATCAATCCCAATTGATGCAGCAACAACACAATTTTGGCCAACAACATCAGGCTATTTTCGAGCAACAAAACCAGCAGCAGCAGCAACCAACCTCCGTGTCCAGTCCATTCCGTCTTCATCAGAGCAATGTAGGAATTTTTGGGAATGCGAAATATTTATTGCAATATTAAACCGTAATTTTACCGTTAAAAAATTCACAATTTTAATTATTTTTATTAATATTTATTTAAATATTCAAATTAAAAAAATAAAATAATGCAAATTTAATAAAAATTAATTTTAAATAAAAATTAATTTTTTCAGGCTCCCGCAAGCCGCCTAGATCCCCAGCTTGAACTGAACAAGGATTTGACCAATTGGGGAATGTCCTATCGAGCCGGCGATCGACCTCAACGCAAAACATGGGCTCAAAAGCAGGCAGAACAACAAAATTTGATGGCCCCAAATGGAGGGGGAGGTGGTCCCACTTCTACCACAATGGACACAAATGCCGGCGGCGGTCTTCAACCAACAACAAATTCGACGCCCGAAAAATCGCCTCACCTTGGAATTGGCGGCGCCGTTCTGAACAGTTCTGCGGAGGAGGATGACAGCGGCCAATTCGGTGGTGTCAATGATGGGTCAACATTGTCGGCGCGGGCATCGACAGGTGGAATGTTGTTGGAGGATGCGACCGAACCGAACAATAGCGAAATGGTTGGTCATGCAGGCCGGGGCCCGGGGCGGGAATGGGGCCATTTTAATGATGAAAATGTCTACATCAAAAAACCCTACTAATATTAACCGAAAATCTCTACACCTTAACTCCCTACCGAAAAAATATAAGTTAAGTTTAGGCTTTAAATTATTGTGGATGGGTCTTAAGGTTTAAATTTAAAAATAGATTAATTTTAGAAGGTTATAAAGCTTTGGCTTTTTTATAGGAATTATAGGCCTAGTGATTTTATTTGTAGGGATTTTGGGGTGAATTTAATTGATTCATTTTTAGAATTTTTAGCCTTTTTCTCTAGAAATTTTGGATATTAATTTTATGTGTGGAGATTTTGAGTATTAATTTTGAGATGAATTTATTAATTATTAAAATATAATTTAAAATAAAATAAAATTCTCCAATTTAATTTAGACGCCCGAAATGCAAGCAAAACGACGCGCCCTTTTGGCCAACCAAATTCGACGGGAGCAACGACGAATTGCGGCACAAAGTGAGGAGAAAGAGATTGGCTCGGCCACGCTGGAACGTCGCCAATCGGAAATGGCCAAAATGGAGCTGGCCGAACAGCGGAAGCAGGAAAGAGAGCAGCGAAGGCAAAAATTGTTGGAAGACTACAAACGCAAGAAAATGGAACAAGAATTGGGCGATCCGGGGGCGGCCGGCAGTTCATCATCATCGGCGATGGCAGCCGGCGGTCGAATGTACACTTCGTCGAACATTTCACTGAATCGAGGCCATAGTCAACCGCCATTCCGGCGACCAAAAAGTCAAACAAATGTAAGAAATTTTTATGTGGAATTTGGGTAAAAAAATATGAAATTTCCGAAAAAGCAGTTCAAAACTTTATACTAAACCTATAAACCTTATATCCAATATAGGCGCACCATTTGATTATATTTTGTCATAGTTTAACCAATTCTAAATTAGTTTTGAACATTAAACCAAAATTGGTTTAAACCGTTTAATACCCTTTAATTATTGACCAAACCAAAATGGGTTTAAACCGTTTAATACCCTTTAATTGCTGACCAAACCAAATTGGTTTAAACCCTTTAATACCCTTTAATTGTTGACCAAACCAAAATGGGTTTAAACCTTTAATACCCTTTAATTATTGACCAAACCAAAATGGGTTTTTAAACCATTTAATACCCTTTAATTGTTGACCAAACCAAAATGGGTTTAAACCGTTTAATACCCTTTAATTGTTGACCAAACCAAAATTGGTTTAAACCGTTTAATACCCTTTAATTATTGACCAAACCAAAATGGGTTTTTAAACCATTTAATACCCTTTAATTGTTGACCAAACCATGACAAATTTATACCATTCAATGCGTCTTGACCAGCTCTATCCAATTTTGGGTATATTTGGTTTGGGAATGTAGGACAAATCCTCCTTAAACCATTATAATTATTTAATTTTGGAATTTTTTTACTTTTTTTTCCATTTTATTAAATACAATCTTTAAAAATTCAAAATTCTTTCAGCTTCACATCCACTCGGCTCGAAGCACTCTCCAACGCCCCGATCGCACACAAAGCAATATGATGAGTGCCAGCATAAATGGTGGTGAAGAGAATTTGGCCAGCGGATCACCACGCGTCGTCCACCTTCCATCCTCCATTGTTGGTGAGCCACAGCTGAAGCTGTTCGCCAAAGTGCAACCAAAATCCAATCGAGGCCTCATTGTGAATGCGCTGCAATACAGCGTATTTCCAGGGCATGTGTCCAGTGAGAGTCGACAAAAGGTGGGTGAAACGATTAATATATCCAGATAAGAAAAGGAAAATTTTTTTTGAAATTTTTTATCTTGAATTTTTAGTTGAGTGGGTTACCTTCACATTGTCCAAAATTTAGGTCTCGGGTTCGAATCTGCTTCTAGGCAAATAATTTTTTTCGATCTTGGATTTCATTTTTATACACTTTTAAATACATTTCTAGGCAAAAATTTTTTTTTGAAAATTTTTAACCCAAAAAGGGACCCTTCATTTTTATAAAATTTGAGCTCATGTGTTCGAATCTCCTCAAGGGAAAATATTTTTTCTGACTTGATTGTCATTTTTATGCATTTTAAAATAAATTCTACGGTACATTTCTAGTCGAATAACGAATACAGAAATTAGAACCAAAAAAATTTATCACAAATTTGTTAATATTAATTTAATTTCTCACCAAATTTACAGGCACAGGCTGCGATTGCCGCCAGCGAGTCCAAACATTTTCTCGTCCTCTTCCGTGACCATCGACTCCAATACCGTGGCCTCTACACGTGGGATCAATTTTCGGACACAATTCATCGAATCGGTAAGAATTTTAGGGGTTATTCCAATTTTTAATCCCTTTTTTCCAGAAGGCACTGGCCCAAAAGTTTGCAAAGAATCGATGATGACTTTGATGTTCAAATACGGTAAAAATTTAATTAAAATTTTAAATTTTATTATTTTTTTTCTCAGATTCGGGCGCCAAATCCTTTGGCAAAATTCCCACCAAACATTTGTCCGCCACCATTGATGGCTTCGTAATCGATGACCAATATTGGTAAGAGGAAATAATTTATTTTGATATTTTTAAATGAATTATTTAAGGCAAAAGCCCAAGATTCCGCACAGTGGCCGATGAATGATGCGAATTTGTGCTTTGCTCAAATAGCGCCAAAATTTGCCTCCACCCACCATTTTCCTGTTGTGTTTAATGAATTTAATTGAGCGCCTTTATGCCACCAGAAAATTTACCAATTCGCCGGTGCTGCTCATCCACAAAAGAAAATGTTGACCGTCCGTCCTTACATTGACATCCTTTTCCCAAAAATATTCCATCCAATTTTGTATCACTTATTTTACTAAAATTATTTTCGATATTTTCATTTATATTGATAATTCTGCTTATCACACCTTCCTTCCATCCATGACTAAATTACCACATTATTTTTGTATTATTTAAATTGTGTGTTTCCCTCCACTATTCTCGCTCGATATATTTTTTACAGCAATCTCGATGGCATTTTATCGCTTTTCTTTGACCCCACCCCCCAATCCAAACGCATCAATTTATGTGACATTTTTGGGTGAATAAAATTTTCAATAATTTTATTTATATTTACTTATTCAAATATGGAAGAGCAGAATCTACTAAAGGTTGAAAAAAATGATAATAAAAATATTGTTTTGGAGGATTACTAAACAAGTTTAATTTTTGAATTCCTTTTTATATTTTTTTGAAGAATTTTAAAAATTCATAACTAGAAAATGGCTGAACATCCAGCCTTGATTTTTTTAAACTTTTTTTTAACCTATAGTTAAATTATTTAGCTATTGCTATTTTAAAAATTTTTTAGAAATTCATAACTAAAAATTAACAGAATCCAGCCTTGAAATTTTTAGCATATAAGATTTAATCAAAATTTTCAGACATATCTAATGGGCGAATTTTGAAAAATTCTTTTTGAAATTTTACTTTCTATTTTTGAGGAATTTTTAAAAATTCATAACAAAAAATCCAACAGAGCTACAGCCTAAAATTTTTTTAAGATTCAATCAAAAAGTTTGAGGCATATCTAACGGATTGTTTTTGAAAAATTCATTTTTAAAATTTTCTATTTATTTGTATTTAAAAAAAAAATTATAATCGAATTATTCCAAGTTTTAATCAGTTGGAATTATCCCAATTTTCATACCCAAATTCTACCCATTCAAAATTTAAAAAACTAATTGAATAAAATAAATTTCTTTATTACAAAAAAATATGTTTAAATGAATTAAAATTTATGTTGTGAAAAAAAACGAAAAAGAAATGCATGAAAATAACATAAAATTTGTATAAAGAATCGAATTTATTATGATGAATTATATTTGTGAGGATTTTGTGAATTGCGTTTCGCTCCAACGAAAATTGACCATAGAGAAAAAGGGAAAATGCACAAAACTGTGTGTGAAATGGAGTGGATGATTTGTTCGGTATGGTTTCAAAAAACCCGTTTTTCAAATTAAAATTCAAAAAATCAGCAGCTAAAGGGGGAATGTGGATTGGGGAACTTGGATGGGAATGAATAAAAAAAGGAATTCATGTTTAAGTAAATTTGTTGGAATTTTTCATCAAATAAAAATATAAATTTTTAAGCCATAAAATTAAAATTTTCGAATGAGTTGAATTTAAGTATACATAAACCTTTTTGATATTATAATTGAATAAAAGACATAAATTTATTTAGCAATAATAATATGAGAAAAAATTAGACATAAATGGTAAATGAATGAAATAGGGAAAAAAGATAAATTTTGCGATTTAAAATACATCAAAATAATTAAACAAAAAGTCGAATGATTTTTGGATGATGATGAATATATAAGATAAAGCCAAATAAAATTATTAGTTAAATTGAATATCACTCATTCATTAATGGCAATGTGCATTTTGGACGGCATCACGCAAGAATTTCTGAAGGTCATCAAAGTTGTTGGTATTGGTGATGGTTGCCGGAGGGCGTTCATCCCCTTGCTCTTCCTCCTCCCCCAATTGGTCATTATTTTCATGTTTGGCCGTAGATGGTGGCATCATCATTTCCTCATCCTCATCAACGAATTGTTGTTGTTGTTCTTCCGGCTGCTGTTCGTCCAACATTTCATCATCAACACCGCCGCTATTGGATGCCATTGCCGGCGTTCCGCCACTTTCATCAATTTCGGTGTCCAACATATTTCCACCATCGGCGTCTGAAAAATGCAAGTCAAATTTAATCATTTTTTATAAATTAATTTCGATACAAAATATTTTAGGATTAAATCATCTTAATTTTAACGAAAAGGTTTAAATTGCCTTAAGCCCAGTCGTCTAGATTAAAATTGGAAAGAATTCCAACCAAAAATTAATGTCTAAATAGTTATTGTTATTTACATATTCCAAGTTTATCTATGCCCAACGTTTAAATATTTTTCAATTATAATATCATCATTTCTAGCGACGCACGACGCTTTTAAAAAAATGATGGAAATTGGAAGTCTTATTTTTTAATCATTTTTAAATAAAGGTTATAACGAAAATTATTCAATTTTTCACAAATTTATTAATTAATTTTGGAATTCTCAATTAAATTACATAAGAAAAGTTGATAATTTGGGAAAACAAGAATTCGAAATTGTATTTTTAATTGTTAACTTAATTAAAAAAAACATGAAAATTCAATTTTCTATTGGTTAACGAAACGGCAACCAGAGAAAAAAGTATGGAATTTTAAAAATTAATGCCTAATATTTTTGTTTTTTTTTTTGTCACTCAGTTTTCCCTATGCCCAAAATTATTAATTATTTAATTCAATTTTATTAATTATTTAATTCAATTTTATTAATTATTTAATTATTAAATTATAATATTACCATTTCCGGCGGTTGCTGCCGACAACATTGCCACCAAATCGGCCGGACTCGTCCGCATCAATGCACTGTACGCACTGTTCCAATCAATCTGTCCATTGCCGGAATTGGCGTTGTTCGAATCGGCACCACCCAACAAAGTAGGGTCCAAAAATTCGCCTTTGATCACAGTGCCATTTTGGCTGACCATACTGGCAATGGCGGCATTTATGTTACTGAAATTAAAATTAAAAATATATCAGTTATAAATTTTAGATTTTTCAAGGAAATTATTTAATTTTGTAAAGATTGTTAAGACTCAGAAGTTTATTCCAAACCCATCCGTACTGTATTAAGCATATTCAATCAGTAGATATCATCAAAAGGCATTATTTTAATTATATTTTTGCTTGGATTTAACAAATTCTAACTTAGTTTTGAACCATTAAACCAAAATAGGTTTAAACCGTTTAATACCCTTTAATTGTTGACCAAACCAAACTTGATTTAAATCATTTAATACGCTTTAATTGTTGACCAAACCAAAATAGGTTTAAACCGTTTAATACCCTTTGTTGACCAAACCAAAATTGATTTAAATCATTTAATACCCTTTAATTGTTGACCAAACCAAAATTGATTTAAACCATTTAATACCCTTTAATTGTTGAGACCAAACCAAAATTGGTTTAAACCGTTTAATACCCTTTAATTATTGACCAAACCAAATTGGGTTTAAACCATTTAATACCCTTTAATTGTTGACCAAACCAAAATTGGTTTAAACCGTTTAATACCCCTCTTTAATTGTTGGCCAAACCATGAAAAATTATATACCATTCAATGCGTTTTGACCAGCTCCATCCAATTTTAGGTATATGGTTCGGGAATGTAGGTACAAACCCTCCGTAAACTATTATATTTTTTAGCATTTTTGTACTTTTTTCCGAAAAATTAAATACCATCGCATTTTGTACAGTCCCCTAAAATTCCATTTTCATTTCCCCGCAATTACAACCAACATAGACCATACCTAGGCCTATGTCGCCCTAAACTCGTTTACCACTATCATCCCCATTCCCTTCCCCAACCATTTTATTGTATTTTTGTCAAACACACAATGGGACAATTATGTTGTTCCATTGTGTGAGTATCGGGCAATAATTCAATAGACCAATCAAAATTGACAATTTTGAATGGAGTAGTTTCCCCTTAAAAACCTCCACCCATTTCCCCCATTCACACACAAACATTGCGGGTATTTTTGTTGTCAGCGCCCGGTTGGCTAATCTCTGGACCACTATTTCCGCGGGAAGGGGGAATGTAATAATAACAATGTGAGTTTGTGTTTCACTTAAAAGTACACAGTGCATCATCTACAACCAAATTGGTTGGGCCCATCCCCATCCATCATCGAACAATTCCCAACCAATTCAGTAAAGAGTGATGGAGTCAATTTTCGCACTCCAATTGTGTGTGGTTTTTGTGGATTTTGGCTGAATATTGGTACCAACCACATGCTGTATGAACAATTTTGGTTAACCAACCGGTTCTTTTTTATTCACATATTTTCCCCCAATCGTTTCTTCCTCTTGGCTCTGGCCTATTCCTTTCTTTTTCCAGACTCTTTAATCGTTTCTTTCTCTTTTCCTTCCCAAATTGAGTATAACCGGGATCATTCAATTCCTTTTACCGCATTTCACGTTCAATTGTTACAGAAATCTACCATTTATAATATTTTAGGACTAATGAATGAATGGTTTCCAGTAGGAGTGCCTTTTTTTACCTAATTCGCACACAAAAATTATCCAACCAAAACTTTTTTTGCAACCACATTAAAATGAATGAATATGGTGATTGGCGAGGAGGGAGGGGTGGGCGTATGGAAGCGGCAACAAATAATAGAATAGCACCCAACCAACCATATTTGTCCCTTTTCCCTTTCGCAGTCTCTCTTTTTCTTTTCACCGCCACCAAACCCCTCGCTGCTTGCTGAATGGAATGGATGGAGATGGAGGGAAGAAAAGGGGGGACCACCTTATATTACCGTAATCCCCTTCTCTTTGCGGTTAATAATTCTTTTATGAGATTTATGCAATTGTTTGTTTAAATATTCCTAAAATAATTGAAAAAAGGCAGTGTACTTATAATTTACCCAAAAAGGGACTGAATTTAACCATAAATTTTCTTGTAATAAAATCAAAATTTTCGGGGAAATTGACATTGATTTATGCTTTAATTCTTCCTAAAGTTTGGCTCTAATCTAAAATTATATGGCTTCAAAAATGGTAATTTTATTGGAAAATTGAAAGCTCACCGATTTGGTCGACCCTCGCGCAGTGTCCAATTTCGTACTTTTGCATTATTCTTCAAATGGCTTAAAATGAGTTTGGCCTTTGCCAATTGGACTTCATCCGCCAGCTCGTGCCATTTGAAATAGGCCATTGTTTGCTCCACAACAACACGAATCTGCAAAATGGAGGAAAAATATTTAATAAATTAATTAATTTTTTTATTTTTTTTTGTAAAATTCATTTTTAAAGTCAAAAAATATTTTTATTCTATTTTTTGTATTTGTGGGGACCTTTGGAATTTGTCTAGCCAAAAGGTTGGCTGCCGTCTCGCCGTGGAATGTTCGCAGTGAAATGTTGATGTTCTTCAGTTCCTCATCATTGATGGATTCCCGCAGAATTTGCCAAGCGAAGACCTATTCGAAATTAAATTCATTTTAATTAATTAATTTTTTATTAATTTTAATTTTTGTAAGTAAAAAATTTCAAAAAAAAAACTAATTTTAATTCATTTTAATTTAATTTATTTTTAGAGGTGAAAATGAAGTAAAAATTTCAAATAAAAAATGATCTATCATTAAATTAATTTATTTCTGGCCCAAAATTTACAATTCATCAGCACTCACCTTTGGTTGTGTACTTTGGAAACTGCGTGCCGCCTTCTCGGCTGCCCTTTGCACTGCTCCATCCGGAAATGAGGGCGGTGTTTCGGCCGAATCCCCTCCATTTTGTTGCTGATTGATTGCCGGTGAATATGGACTACTTTGGGTGGCTGGCGAATTGTTGGAAAATGCGGCGGCCTGTGCTGCCCGTTTGGCGGAAGTGGATGTGGTTTTTGGCGATTTGCGACGATGTTTGCCGCCTCCACTTCCGGGCGTTTTTCTGCCTTCGAATCCAACTGTAAAAAATGGATAAAATTTTTGTAATTTTTATTTCTATTTTTTTTATATTTAAACCAATTAAAAATTATTTGAAAATGAATTCAAAAAAGTATTGCCTCCAGGCGGTCTCGAACCACCGACCTCCAGTTTACAAGACTGGCGCTCTACCCCTGAGCTATAGAGGCTTGGTGATTGGAATTATAATTTTAATCTTGTATTTGAATTTTCAGAGGTCAATTCCTCTATCTTTTGAATGTTTTTAATTTATTCCATTTTTTCGTATAAAATTTTTTCTTATGTTTTGACTATTTTTTTTGTTAATTTGTTTTTCTTGAATTAATTCTTCCAACTTTATTTATCAACCCAAAAGCTAAAAATCCCTAGAAAACCCGCTGAATTTTGAAAAGTTAAAAGCATCCTTATATTAGTATAAATTCATAGTCTTCGAAGGGCACCAAATAGCCAATTGGGTAACATTACCCGCATTAGGAAATTAAGGTGCCAGGTTCGAATCCGTCCAGAGAAAAATCCGTTTTCCCGACTTAATTTGAACACTTATGCATTTTTTTTTTATAAATTCTATAGTACATTTCTTTAAAAAAACACAGTATTTGGAACCACAAAAAAGCACTAATCTAATTTAAAATTGTTATTATTTTCTTACCCCCAATTCCTGTTCCATTTTCCATTGGTTGATGTTGCGGATATTTGCCAAATTCCAGAAGGGAAGAGGCCGGTTCCATTTTGATAATCGATGCAATCCCATGATGGGTTGTGGTTGGCGAGCAGCCGGCGGTGGCGGCCAATTGCGAAGTTCCAAATCCTCCAAGACCAACAATTTGGTTGATTCCATCATTTGGAGTGGACAGAGGAGTGCTGGTGGTCCGTTGCTGGAAATTATTATTATTAATAGGCGAATAAATCGGAAACTTTTAATTATTTTTTAAAATAATCTTTTGGTGTAAATTTGTCATTCATTTACCCATTTTTTGTAAATTTTCTTCCATTTTTTTTTAATATGGCACCAATTGGTTTTAAATCGTGACCAATTCGATTGGTTCAGAAACAGGTTTAAAATTTAATTTTCTTATTATTCCCCTTTTTGTAAATTTTAAAATCGCATAACAATAAAAGGCTATTTTATTTTTTTTCCTTTCTCTCAAATTTTAAAATTTAGACCCACCAAATTTTTAGAATATCGAACCTATAATTTATAAAATTTCGGACTTAATAAAATTTTTAAAATTCCGGACCTAACAAATTTTTAAAATTTCGGATCTATCAAATTTAAAAAAAAGTAGTAACCCACCTGATTGACTTGTTGAGGATGTTCCGCAGAAGCTGTGACGACGGCATTTGTCATTGGCGAATTTGGATTGGATGATCCACCGGAACAATGTCCACCTCCTTCATTGACATCCAAGCAATTTTCCTCATTATTTGTTGTGCTGTTATTTTGCCGACAATTATTAATCATCATTCCCATAGTCCACGGTGTTCTTGCCGTTGATGCCACATTTGTTGAATTATTTAGGCCGCCACATTTCGCCGTCGGTGGTTCCAAAAAATGATTACTTTGTTGAATTGACCCATTCCCTCCGGCATTATTGTTGATCGTCGCCGCAGGGAAAATGCTGGACATCAATGCCTGATTCAATGTGTCATTGAAGAGAGATGAGAAATAGTTGGCTTGTTGTTGATTTTGATGATGGTTTGGGCCGGCAGAGGAGGAAGTTGAGGTCGGCTGATGAATGGTCGAAGTTGGTGGCTGTTGTGGCGGAAATGCAGTCAAATGTGGTTGTTGTTGAGGAGAATTCTGCTGTTGAATAAATTTAAAAATTTACTATAGGAGAAAACTAATTATATTTCTTAAATGACTAAATATTATTATTTAATTTATTTTAACATTTAACATAAATAAAAATGAATTTAATATTATTTTTAGTAATTTATTCCTCAAAAATTGTCCAAAAATAATATTTAAATTTAAAAATATTTTCTGAAAATTATCACTACTAAAAGCCGTATAAAAATAAGGTTTTTAAAAGTTTAATAAAATTTTTATTGTCCATTTTCAAATTAATATTTAAAAAAATAAAAATATTTTTTGAAGATTAAAAAATTCTAATTTAAATAGTTCAGAAATTCTAAAATAAATTTTTAAATAAAAAAATCCTAACGGTGTTGAGGCTTTGCTGAAAGAGGGCAGCAAATTGGGCGGCCATCGCTGTTGCGGATGCCAAATCGCCGGTCGATTGGCCAGCATTTTGATTGGCCAAATTCGGCGATTTATTATTGTTGACCAATGCGGCGGAATGTTGAGTGGGTGTGGTGGGCGGTGGAAAGATGGCATTTTGGTGAGGATGAACAGCGGAAGCGGAATTTGAATTGCCGGTTGAGGTGGCACCATTCCTTCCAGTAGTGAACAGTTCCATAATGACGGCCAATTTCTGAAACGATTTTTGGGTAAAATTAGCTTATTTCTTGTATTAATGTTTTTATCCAAATTATTTTGTCTAAAAATGTACATAAGACGCATCATTTGATTATGCTTTGGTTTGGGTTTAACCAAATTCTAGCTTAGTTTTGAACCATTAAACCAAAATTGGTTTAAACCATTTAATACCCTTTAATTGTTGACCAAACCAAAATGGGTTTAAACCGTTTAACACCCTTTAATTGTTGACCAAACCAAAATGGGTTTAAACCGTTTAACACCCTTTAATTGTTGACCAAACCAAAATGTGGTTTAAACCGTTTAATACCCTTTAATTGTTGACCAAACCAAAATTGGTTCAAACCGTTTAATACCCTTTAATTGTTGACCAAATCATGACAAATTATTTACCTTCAATGCGTTTTGACCAGCAACTTTATCCAATTTTGGGTATATTATGGTTTGTAAACGATAGGATAAACTATTCTTAAACCATTATCAACCATAATTACTAACCATGTCAATATTTTCCAGCCGATTGTTGATGCCAACCAAAATTGCCCGGGAATTCGAGTCAAATGAGATTTTCGTTGAAGTCGGTGTCATTTTGTGATGAGTTTGAAGTGGGTGATTTTGATTTGTACGCATGAAAAAATATTAAATTGTGAATATCCAGACAGAATATTATCAAATTATTATAACTTTTTTGGGTAAATCTGGAAAAAAAATTAAATTAAAACGGTGAAAACTTTCATGGAATTGTGGAAAAGGCGGAGGAAAATGGGTAAAAATGGAAATGTTTAGAGTGAATTGTGGTTGGGATTGGGGAATGGGAGGTGTTGAATGGGATTGATGATGATGAATGGGAATTGGGAAGGGGTGGAATGAGGAACGAAAATGAGTTGAGTGAATGAATAAGGGAAATGGTAGTAGATAAAATAAAACGGACGATGGGGATGTAATGTATGATGAAGGGGGGAAATGCGGGAATGATTTGGGGGGAGACAAGTTTTGCCGCTTTCTTTTGTCCCCCACCCTCCCTTTTACCACACCTATAGCTCCCCTTCCACATTTTTGCGCTCACCGTCGGTCCGGCAGCCAACCGCGCACCGACGACGATTTGAGGGGAACAAAAAAAACCCGAAAAACGGGCGAAAATGGTGCACACCTTTAACAAGTTGAGGGAAAATGAAGTAGTCGGGGAGGGGAGGGAAGAACGAAACTAATTCCCTCAACAACCAACCACCTCATTTCACCATTTCATCGCCTCTAAATGGTGTGCGCGACTTTGGCGCTTTCATCGGTGCAAAACCGTCTTTTCACCCCTTAGGGGGAGGGTGAATGGGTGGGGTGGGGGCAAATGAAGCCAATCATTGCCGACCCACGCACCCAACAAACATTTTCTCCGTCTTTTTTGTGTGTCGGTCGCCAAAATGGTTGCTCATTTCGGCGCACACACAAGTTTTCTATTCGCTTTTCACCACTAACAAAATCAGTTAACCGCCTCAGAGTAAATCTCTGGAAATTTTGGCACATAATAAGCCAACTTAAAACTAACAGTATTTTTTGTTGACCTCATTTCAGAGGAAGGGGAAATTAAAATGCATGGATTGGGGTTGGGGATAAACAGCATAAAAAATTATGGGTATTTGTGCATTTCTCCGGTTTTTATTTGTTTGGGGGAATTAAGTGAGGAAAGGGAAGCCACCAAAATTGGCAAATCCCTTTCCCCTTCTAGGCCCCAAACACCACATAACCCAGCTTGAATCCAACCAAATTGTGGTTGTGGAAAATGGGTTTGAACCGCGCAGCGGAGGAAGAAAATGGCAAATGTAGGAGGAGGCTTGGCTCCTCTCTGTTTTGGAAAAGGGGAGAACATCTGCGCGCGTTTCATTTTCACCCATGTTGAAGGCTTTAGGGCATGGAATAAAAAGCAGTTTATGTGAATTTACGATGCCCAACAATGAATGAATGAATGGCATTTTTAGGGAAGTGACCAATCATCTCATAATTGAGGTTAGTCCCCTCTTCGGACTCAATTTTGAGGAGCAAGGAGGTGTAGGAAATTTATGAC
Organism: Pratylenchus scribneri; assembly: GCA_030063045.1. NCBI lineage: Eukaryota > Metazoa > Nematoda > Chromadorea > Rhabditida > Pratylenchidae > Pratylenchus > Pratylenchus scribneri. The sequence goes on along the minus strand of JAQSEB010000020.1, from coordinate 774,420 downwards.
AGACCCTGAACTGAACCCGTTGGTCGTTGATTGGATCCAATTCTATTGAAGGAAATGGATGAAGATTAGGAGAAAATGGGGGAAAATTGGTAGATTTCCCAATTTTCGGCGGCGTTTTTAGTGGAATACCAATTGGAAATTAAAGATTAAACCTGTGTATTTGCTATTTGATGATAATGTGAGAATCGATAACCAATAGAGGATTTGTGATTGTGAAGCATCGCGCATTGAAATTATAAGTTGAAAAAATGATCAAACATTATTATTTGTTTAGTATTCATAATCTCTGGCAGGATTAAGGTAAGAAATTTCTTTTGGAAGCCGATAGGCCAAGAATTGTCTTTTACTTATGTGAAAATATGGATTGGATTACATTAAGTAAAAGCAATTATTGGCTTTCTTTTCAACTTCCAAATTTACAATGATGAATAGGGATTCGGTAGGCAATGTAGCACAGTGTGGTATTTTATATTGGGTAAAATTTAAAATAAGCTTTGGGTTTGGAATTTACATTTTTGATAAAGAAACATTTTAACTGGAATTTAATTTCGATTCGATCAATAATGTGTAGACATAATGGGAATTGAAGAGAATGCGAGGATGACAAATTAAAAGACATTAAATACAAAATAGGATATTTCGCCAAAATAGCGTATATTTTATTATTTAAAATGAAAGTTAAATCTACCATAATCCATGAACCAGACCAGAACCAGAAAGTTTAAAACCATTGGTTTACGGAAAAACTTATTTGTCTCCCAAAATCGACTTATTTTTGCACCAAATTTTTCCCTCTCCCAAAATCGACTTATTTTTGCACCAAATTTTCACCTCTCCCAAAATCGACTTGTTTTTGCACCAAATCGGGGGAATTTGTTTTTCACGTTGTAAATAATATAAAACGATTTTGGGACATTCCTGGGGTACGCGGAAGTCAAAAAGGAGGTGCTCGGGATTATGCCGGATATAGGGGGATTAATGTGGATATAGGGGGATTAAGGTGGATATAGGGGGATTAAGCATAGAAATGGATTGGAAATGGCTGGGAAGGCCACTAGAAAGTCGGTGAAGTATAATAGAGTCCCGGAAAGTGCGCGGGATTTAGCCGGATATAGGGGGATTTAGGTGGATATAGGGATTAAGATGGATATAGGGGAATTAAGCCGGATAAGTCTAGTTAGGGGCTAGGGATTAGGGTTATGGTCGGCATGGGATTTAGGGGCTAGGGGCTTAGGGTTATGGTCGGCATGGGATTTAGGGGCTAGGGGCTTAGGGTTATGGTCGGCATGGGATTTAGGGGCTAGGGGCTTAGGGTTATGGTCGGCATGGGATTTAGGGGCTAGGGGCTTAGGATTAGGGGCTCGGAGCATTGGAATCTCGCGAAGCCGGAAGAAAAACAGCCTAAGACAGGACTCGAGCCCATTTTGAGGGACAATTAAGCTTTTCCGTATTAGATTTGAGTAGAGAAAAGAGGAAGTAAATGTGAAAATTCAAATTTCCGCCCAATTTGGTGCAAAAACAAGTCGATTTTGGGAGAGGTGAAAATTTGGTGCAAAAATAAGTCGATTTTGGGAGAGGGAAAAATTTGGTGCAAAAATAAGTCGATTTTGGGAGACAAATAAGTGGCACGTATTGGTTTATATTGTTTTAACTATCACAGATGAAAAAATTATAAAGTGAATAAAGTCTTAAACTGATCCAAAATTGGTTTTTGATCATTTCTTTGAGTTATTTTATTAAATTGTGCGTAAAAGACCGAAAAGGATTAAATTTTTGCGAGTTAAAAAGAAAAAAGACCGGCCCAGCTCATTCCACAAAGCTAAAAATAAAATTCTTTTGGGAAAATACGGGGAAGGTGGAGGCGAAGGATGATCCGCAAAACGGGGAATTGGAAAAGATGAACGGGAAAATATGGAAAATTGAGAGCGTTTTTGAACTTTTGAAAAGGAATTCGCCAAAGCAAATTCACTCATTCATCGAATTGTGATTTGTGAAAGAGGTAAATTGTTTTAAAAGAGGGAGGAGGGTTAAGTTAGTCCGCAAATATATTAGGAAATTGGGAAATTTGGATGAAGAATGGGAAGTCTTTGTCGAACCAATCAAAATTGCCAATAAATAAATGCCAATCAAATCCCCGGCATTTTTGAATGAACTCCTCGCATTTTCCTGACACATTTTGAATAGGATCATAGTTCAGACTTCAGATTCAGAGACGATCATTTCTTCAGCCTGCTGAAGAGCCCTGAGGGTCAATCACATTATTCATCAAGGCGATAAAGGAAAAGAGGCAAAATTGGATTGGCAAAAATGAATGGCATTGGAAAATTGAAATGAAATATGGGAATGGGATATGGTATATGGAATGATGAAGAGAGCATATTTGATGGCTGATTTTTGTCATATGTGAATGTCATTTTTGATCAAAAAATCTTTTTTTGGGTACAATTTGTGCCATTTCGATTATAAAGTGACATGGCATTTTGCTCCTAATCAAAAAGGACATAGAGCTTGAAAAAACGCTAAATGAACGAAGATTTTGATGAATGGAATTCAAACCAATTCCGCGACTACAAAAATAGCATAATGAAGCCAAAATGCCTAAACCGTACATTGTTCATAGGAGAAAAGAGGGAAAAGTGGCACCAATTTTGCTGCAATTTTTAAGTTTCAAATTTCATTCACTGGCCAAATATGTTTTGACGGATGAACGTATAAAATGTAGAGGGTATTTGGATGATTTTATGGGACCAAAAATTGTTGCGCACACCGGTGGACACTATTCAATTTTGGGTTGAAATGTGAATGGTCGACGAGGAGGTTATGTTTGGATTTGGGCTGTATTTGAGTTCAATTCACTCGACCGACCGTCGATCAAATCGTCCGGTCCACCTCCCCCCAAACCCATTGGACTGGTGGGCCTCGGTGGAGGTAATCCCCAGAGGACGATGGTGGTTGTTTGGATGGATTGAGGCAATATTTATGTGTGAGGGGAAAATTGAGGTGGGAGTACTGACTGCGCGACTGTCCATTAAAACCGACCAACCGAATGAGGTGGGGGCTGGCCTCACTTTTCTCCCCACCCAAAATCATAATTCCCTTGGTGGGGGGGGGGGGGGGGGATATGGAATATGCGCAGAAATTCTGCTGATGAGGGAGGAAATTTACTGCGCATCGAAATATTGTTTTTGGGGTTTATTGGGGGATGAACGGGGGGAATGAATACGGAGAGTTATTGTTTTGTATGTGAGGGAATAGTTTCCAAGGCCGTTAGGATGATTGGTAGTTCCCGGAAAATTGAACAGTGAAATTTAACATTGGAAACTTCTCTGGGCAATAGCCGACCAATATAGAGCTCCATTGAAACGGAACGATTGAGTAGCTATAAGTTCGTTCTTTTGGCCATATCTCAACAAGGAAGCAACAAATTTAGAAAGGCGATATGCCAATTGAAAGCCCTAAATGTCCTCTAAAATGTGGCTTTTTTAAATCTAAAATATTTTATAAAATAAGCGGCTTTTTCCTTAACAAATTAAGGCGTATAACTTACAATACATAAGACTTCTTAAAGTTGAATATTATAAAGTCTAAATATGGCCACTTTTTAGAAGACACTCTGGGCTTTCAAATGGCATATCGCCTTTCCAGAATGGTTATTGCTTCACTGAGATATGGCCCAAAAACAGATGCAGGTACGCAACTCAATTGTCTTTCCTAATAAGAAGATAAATCTACTAAACTAGGCCCAAAATATCATAAAAATTGAGAGGAAAATATCATTTGACCAAAATGAGGTTCTCATCATCAGTAATCGTAGGATAGCTGACCATATAAACAAACTGAATTTAGAAATTGGATTGCGTTTAAATAATAAATGGTGAGATTATTTCAATGGAATCAACCAACCAATTCTGATATAAATATTTATCGAAAATTTTGAAGGGAAAACTTGGTAGTTTACCAAATTAGGAAACATTATCGTAGCGACAGAGTGATTAACTTTAAATGTGATCAAATTGCAAAGTTTATTTTTTTTTTAAATTTTGCCAATTTATATTTGATGGTAATGTGTGAATTGTAGCTGTTTTGACAAAATTTGATTAAATTACAAATATAGCTTAAAGCATTTTTGCTTATTCCATTGGAGTTAGTTATTCTACAGAGTAGGGGACATTCAGTATTAACATTTCCAGACCATCGTAACAAAATAAGGTTAATAATTATAATTAAAAAGTAATGTAATAACCCCGTATTTTCTGTGTTAAAACCGTTTATTTTACCAAATAATTTAAAATTTTAAAAAATTAGAAAAGCCACTTTTTAGAGAACATTTAGGGCTTTCAAATGGCATATTGCCTTTTCGAATTGGATGCTTCCTTCTAGAGTTAAGGCCAAAAGAACGGGCCAAATAATGGGTTTATTACAGAGATTTTCGTACCACCACAATGCTCTTTGATGTTTTAAATAAGGAGTTAAAAACGCTTCTAGCGAATAATTTTTAATCCGAAAAGTCCATTTAGTATTATATACTCGCTGGCCTCCTCATCAGTCCTCATAAAACTGACGAACACACACAAAAGGGTGGACTTGGATTGGGTGCGGGGATGAAGAATGGATAAAGGATTTGGAGAACCCAAAAAAATTGGCCGCGGAAACTTGGCTCTAAATGCTGGCCACCACAGCAGCGGAGGAAGAAACCAATTCCGGCCTTCCATTTTCCCCCAAAATTCATCCGGCGGACTGCTTTTTTGCCTTTCCTTTGTGTTTGAATTGAATGGAAGTGGAGGAAAACCGTTGTGGGCAAAAAGAGGCAACCCGTTAAAATTTAAAGGCAAAACTTGAAAATTTGGTAAAATTTTTGGAAAGAGAAACTTTTTTGGTTAAAGTAAATTTCGCCTTTCTAAATCGGATTTGCCCCAATCTCGTTGCACCGGGCCGACTTATCCACGTTGATAATAACTCATCAAGGATAGAACAAATTTTGCCGATTTTTGTATCAAATTAAAGAGCAGACTTTTGGCTATCAAATAATATTAATTTTTATTTAAATTGATTCAGAAATGATGGAGATATGCCCTAAAAACCATTTAAAATTGTCTATTAATATGGATTAGCCAAATGTCCAATGACTTTTTAGGCATAATTCCATCAAATTCTGAACCAATTTAAATAAAATTAATATTATTTGATAGCCAAAAGTCTGCTCTTTAATTTGATACTAAAAACATTGAAATTGGTTCAGTCCTTGATGAGTTATTTTGAACAGCGTCAAGTTGGGACTGTCCTGTTCTCCAATTAGCAGTTCTCTGTCCTCATTCTAATAAATATTTAGGGCGAATTGTTTTTTTTTTGTATGAAAACGAAAAGCCAACATTATTCCTCTATTTTGCATGCAAAATTTGCGCATTTGAAAATGTGAAAAAAAGGAGGGATAAAAATGGAAGGGAAGAAACAAATCGGATTTTGAGATCAGAAAAACCCCTTTTTAGCTTTTTCTTCCGCTAAAACTGCCAAAATGAGTGAAAATTGGAGGAGCGGCCCTTTTCCTCTCCCCTTTGACGAAAATGAATTTGAACCCTCTCAGTCAGCTAAATGAGGGAAGGAAGAGGATAAAATGAAAAAGGAATAATGCGAACAAAAAGTTAACCCAAAAGAAGTCAAAACGTCCCCGCCGGCGCGCACATTTTTCACTCACTTTTGTTCCTCCTTCAAAATGGGGGATGGATGGGTTGGGTGGGGAGCGGGTTTTGATGATGAGGGCCGGTGTGGATGGATGGAAACCCCTTCCTATTTCCCCTTTGCCCAAAATCTGCCAACACATTTTGACTCCATTTTCCATCCAAGGCGGCCGAAAATGAGTCTGAACCTTGGCAGAATGGAGAAGAGGGAATGTTTTGAAGGAAGAATGGAGGAAGAAAATGGCGAGTTTTGGGAAGAATGGGAAAAAAACTGGAAACGAAACTCGCTTCAGCCAACCCCCTTCGGCGCTGCCGGCTGCCGCCTTATAGTTTTGTTGCCCTGCTGCGCGAATTGTGAATGAAAAGGAACCCAACCCAAAAAATGTTGTGAAATGGAGTGTGGGAGGACAAAAGATGGGTTGGTGGACTCCTCTGGCGAGTTAATAAAGATGCCAGCAGTTTATTTTTATTAAAAAAGATTTTGACCGGTTTTGTAAAGGGGAAGTTTAGGCAGTGAGGAGGAATCAATGCTTGTCACTTTTGCTGAATTTGGCCATAAAATTTAAAGGAAAAACACCAATTTGGCACTAATCTGTCAGAGAAGATTTGAATCGAAATCTTTGGATGTGAAAAAGAAAGCCTAAAGGCAAATCCACAATTGGTTCAAGGTGAGAGGACCGTTCTTTTGGCCATAACTCAACAAGGAAGCAACCAATTTAAGAAGGCGATATGCCATTTGAAAGCCCTAAATGTACCTAAAAGTGGCTTTTCTAAATTTTTGATTATTTAATTTGAAAGAAAAATTAATGTCTTTGAATCTAATAAACCCGAATTAGTTTAGGAAAAGCCGCTTATTTTACAAAATGTTTTAAATGGCCAAAAAATTAGTAAAGCCACTTTTTAGAGGACATTTAGGGCTTTCAAATCGCATATCGCCTTCCCAAATTGGTTGATTCCTTGTTGAGATATGGTAGAAAGAACGGCTGTACACATTCAATGAAAAAGTGCCCTGGGGCAAATTTTTGGGGAAGATGGAAGGAAACTTTTCTCGTCTCCAAATGCAAAAATTATGATGAAAAGAAAACTTCAAAGCTTGAATTTATTTAAAAGTGCGGCCGCATTTGATTGAAGGGAAAACCATAATACTCAGAATTGACACCCAAAAAATGTGCCCTTATAAATGTGGATGATGGCGTCAAATGGGGGCGATGGCCCATTCTCCGTTTTAAATGGCCAATCACACTGAAATGCGTGGTACATATTTAAAATGTGGTGTAAAACTGAAGGAGAGTAGGAGAATTGGTCCCTAATTGAAGGTGCCTCATATTCATATTGGCCACTAAATGGGCGAAGTCTGGTTGGTGGCATAAAATTGTTTGTTTTAGGTTGGAATTTTGGTGCAAAATATGTATAAAATGGCTGCGCGGATTGTCCTTTTCAAATGAGGTGGGTTTTGTGTGCGCGCACTTTTGTCTGCGGCGGTTGGCCCACAAAAGTCCAATAATTGGGCCGCCACCGACCATCAAACTGGCCATTTTCTACCCCCTCAACCGAAACGACGCAACAGTCCAATTCATCCAACCTAATTCATTCAGCCACCAGACCAAAAATGGAGGGCGGCAACCCATTCATCCAAATGTGTGCCGGCGGCCCTATTTTTTTTGCCTCCCTTCCAAAATAATTGCCAGCTTCACTCCCATTTTCCGCTATAGCTCCAAATCAGTGCAAATAGCTCGCGCGCAAAACCTCCGTAACCCACTGTTAAAACGTAAAATCATCGTCATCACATAGACACGTTTTATCCTCATAATGGCATTTTTGTGCAAAATGGCCTTACAAATTTCGGATAATGATGACCTACTTTTTTCTGTTTCTGATGTAAAAAAAGAGGAGCAGAAATGACGAAAATTTGAATGGGTATTAAATTTATTAAAAAGGATATCATTTAATTTGCAGATAAAAATGTTGAAAAAAATGGCGAAAATTATATTTTTGAAGGCCATATAACTTGGCCATAACCGAAGTGTAGAGCAAAGTCAAGTTTAGGATTAGATTAGGGCTTAGCTCTAGGCACCTAGGAATCTTAAAGAAGCTTCTGATTTGGCCAAGTTAAATGGCTTAAAATAAAGATTAATTTTCGATACTAAAAGTTTTCGGCAAATCCATGATTTTCTGGATAAATTTAAGTCTAATTAAATAGTATCATTAAGAAAAATGTGCATGTAATATATATTTTTAGGGAAGGTGAATTTTGGACTTATGCCAATCTCTCCCTTCCCTATGCCCATTGCCACATCTGACTGATCTTTTCGATTATGGCATGGCCAATTTTATATGTGCGAAATTGTGAGAATTGTAAAAATTTGAACAAATAAAATTGGCAGTTTTTTTTAAACTTTAATTTGAGGACATTTAATTTTGCCAAAATTATGGCAAATTTTGAACTCTCTTTATGCCATCATCCTCATGTCAGTGCCAAGTCTGACCTTTTTGGTGGCCAATTCAAAGTACGCGAAATTTCGAAGATGAAAAATTTGGGCGAATGAAATTGGCAGTTTTTGGAATTTTTGTTGGATTTTCAATTTAATTTTTTATATTATTTTGCATTTTTCTTTCTGTGCAAATGAATGCAGCGCCGCGCGCCCATCGACCAATCGAAACCAAATGGGTTTGATGAGGAGGAGGAAAATGGAATGGGAGAAGATGGGCTGATAAATCTCTGGAAAAATGTAAGGAATAAATGAGGAATGGGAGGAAGAAAAACGTGGCGAAACCAAAAGGAAAAATGTAGATGGAAAGGGGGGCTTATTTCTTGGGGGGAAAATGTGAATTCAATTCAAAAAAGACAACACACAAAGAGCCGGAGGGTGGGGGAGAAAATTGAAGACGGGGCAAATGCATTTAAAACTGCTGACTGATGGAGGCTGGTTGGGAATAAATAAATGTGAAAAAAAGTTTGGTTTGGTTTAAATGTATAGGGGGAAAATTCTGAAAGGCGCGGAAAAGAGGCATCTGGAGCCATTCTTTTGACCATATCTCGAGAAGGAAGCAACCAATTCAGGAAGGCGATATGCCATTTTAAAGCTCTAAATGTCCTCTAAAAAGTTGCTTTTCTAATTTTTTGAAAATTTAAAATAATTTGCAAAATAAGTGGCTTTTCCTCTAAGAATTCAAGTTTCGAGTTTATTACAATCAAAGATAGGTAACTTTTATTAAAGCTTGGATTTCGCAAAATCTTATAGAGGAAACTTTGGGCTTTCCAAAGGCATATTGCCTTCCAAAATTGGTTAATGCCTCGTTGAGCTATGGGTCAAAAACCAATGATGGTACGTCTTCTACTCAATTGCCATTTTTAAAAACGGTTTAAAACTGAACTGGATTATTCTTGTTCTATACGGATTATTCACAATTATCGAAAATCTGAATTGAAATTGGAAACCCAATCTTCCAAATATTCATATTGAGAGGAAGGATTTAACCACTTTTTGTTTATTGGTAATTGAGGGAAATGAATATGAGAAATGAGGCACAAATTGTGTATATGAATTATGGAGGCTTTCGCCATCTCTCATTGCATTAAAATGGGAAATTGAAGGAAAGGCGAGCACAGGCAAAAACGAGAAAAGAAAAGGGTTTGGTTTGGCGTTGGTTTATCGAACGAGTGGCTCGAATTGGTGAAGGCTGAAGGGAAAGGGGAAGGAGGCAAACCAAAGCTGTGTGAGCTGTTGGACTGGGGTAATGGGGTGGTGGTTTGATGCTGGACTGGACGCTCGCTAATGAGGATGGAGCAAAGGTGGTCAACATTTTATTTTTGACTTAATTTTTTGACCTATTTTATCAATTTTGGTAACTTTTTGAGGCAAAATTTCATTGTAAAAATGCAATTAAAAAGCTTATAAATTATCTTTACATTAAAATCGAATGGAATTGAAATAAAGACAACAAGCAAAAAAGGAAAAGAAAAAGGGTTTGGTTTTGGTGTGCTGGTTTATCGAACGAGGGGCTCGAATGCAAAGGAAGGGGGGGGGGATTGGGGAGGAAACCAGAGTCCTGTGCTGTTAGTTGGGGTGGAATGGGCTGGTTTGGTGCTGCTGGACCGATGGCTGATGAGGCGTTTGGAATTGGAAGGGGAGGGAGAGGTGGTTCATAAACCCATTTCGCCCCTTACCTCCCTACACTCTTCCAAACACATAAAACTGGTGAATGAGAAAGAAAGCAGAAAAATTGGAGAGATATAGCAATGAGCCGCCGGCCGCCTCCACTAAACTAAATGGGAGAGATTTGAGGGGAAAAGGGGTTTATAATATGGTTTGTGTGTTTGATGTGGAAGGCGAAAACCCAGGGCAACAAAACGCGCATTTGGGTGGCTGGTTGCTTGTGTTTGGGACGAAAGGCAACGGCGGAGGCAAACCGGCTTTCCCTTCTCTATTCCATTTCACCTGCCATAAACCCTCTTTTAAAACCGGGTAGAGGAGAAGGATTTTATGTGATTTTCTATTTTGAAACCAATTTTTGCCTCTTAATTCAACAAAATCAAAATTGGCCACTTGGCCAAATGAGAAACCAATTCAAAAGGAGAAGGAAAAGAGAAAATGGAAGGAGAAAAGGGGATAAATGATTAGCGAATGAACCGACATTAGTTTTTGGCCCGTAGCTCAGCGAGGCTAATGCCAATCTGGGAAGGGAATTTACCATTGGAAAGCCAAATGTGTCCTCTGCAAAAATAGTCTCTCTAAATTTTATGAAATTCATCATTTTTAAAAAGTTACATGTCTTCTTGTGCAATAAACCCAAATTTATTGATAAAAAGCCGCTTATTTTAAAAATTATTTTTCAAAAAATTAGGCCACTTTTTAGAGAATATTTAGAGCTTTCAAATGGTAGATCGCCTTCCCAAATTGGTTACTTCCTTCTTGAGCTATGGCATAATGAACGATCAAAGGTATTGAAATGGATGTTTGGACGATTGTTAAACCAATTTTTTGCATTTAAAAAGTCAAAATTGGTTGGGGCCAAAAATGAGAAGCCAATTCAAAGGAGGAAGGGGAAACGGAAGGCGACCGAAAAATGAGAAAAGTTTTTTTTGCCGAAAGATTTGGGTTCTTTTGCCGAGAGATTGGGTTCTTTTGCCGAAAGATCAGTTTTTTGGGCATAACTTTTTTGTGCTTGATCCCAGACCCCCAAACCATTTAGCCATTTTATAGAGCTCATCGAGACGCGTCGATTGATGTATAATTTGTCGAGATTTGGCCAAAATTCAAAGTATTAAACCGTTTAAACCATATTTTGGTTTTTGGTTTATAACTCTTTTAGTTTTGAACCAAACTTCAACAAACTATATATCAATCGACGCGTCTTGATGAGCTCTATAAAATGGCTAAATGGTTTGGGGGTCTGGGATCAAGCACAAAAAAGTTATGCCCAAAAAACTGATCTTTCGGCAAAAGAACCCAATCTCTCGGCAAAAGAACCCAATCTCTCGGCAAAAGAACCCAAATCTTTCGGCAAAAAAAACCCCACCCCCGAAAAATATATGATGGCAAAGGAAAGAAATTGGGGAAAAATCGAAAGGGTTTATGCGAGGATGGTGGCTGAATGAAGGGAATTGGTGGGGGACGGCAATGGCGGCGACCCCCTTGCCCGGCCAAAAGGGTTTTATGGGCCAAAAGGATGAAGGGGACGGAGACAAACAAAACCCTCCTTTGCCCCTCCTTCCCCCCATTCGGAGGCCAAACCGCCTTCCCCCCCCCCCCCCCCCCCCCTTTTCCCCCAATTCCAAATTGCCCCCGTTTGCCCATTTCGCCTTCCTTCCAATTCTCCTATTTTCTTTCATTTTTGCCTTTTCTTTCACCAGTTTGCCGCCTTTCCCATTTGTCTCTCATTCTTCGTTCAAACTCCGCCATCCACCAAATTTTCCCCATTTTCTCATCATTTTTTTTCATAGGGACATCACAAAGGGTTTATGGGCCATAGAGGAGGGGAAGGGGACGAATGGGAATTGGCCAATAGACCAATTGGGCAGAGGAATTGGCCAGCTGGAAACAAACAAAAACCACTTTTTCCCTTTACTTTTCCAATGGAGGCCAAACCGCCTTGCTTTTTGCCATCTTTTTTGCCTTTCCCGCCTCCACAGAAACTCGGCCAATTTGCCTCCTCTATCATTTTTAGCAGCATAGGAATCGGAAGGGAATATAATGTGCCCCAAAAGACTTAATGACTATACCGCATTATTTTCCAATTGGCAAATGTGTTTGGAGAAGTTAGCCGGGCGGCCATTTATTCATTTGCTGGCCTAGTTGATTCCAAAAGTCATGTGGCCAGCCAATATTAAAAATATCTATGATCGAAGGAATTTTTTCTATTCGTTTAAGCGATTAGAATTAGATGTAAAATTGGTTTAAAATTATAGAGCCTTTCTTTAAACACTTTATGAAAATTGGTAATTGAGTTCGCTTTTTAGGACAACAGCAACAGTAGAGGAAAGCCTCCTATATAGGAGGGATATGGTTAGATTTAGGTGTGAATGAGGTGATTTTATCCTATTCTAACATTGAAATCTAATCATGATAGCACATAGTAAAAAGACCCTTCACTTTTCCCCTTTGAGTAGACCAAAAAGATGGACCCCCGAACTCATACCAATTTTACTTCGCTAGAGGGTTAGGTGAATATTTTAGGTTGGACCATCTTTTATTCTATGGCATTGAATGTGCCGGTTTTGACCCTTTCCACCAAACTCATCCATCCCCCAAAGGAGATATGGTGGAGGCCATCAATCCATCCATCCCAATTGCTTTCTTTTTGAGAGTGCATGAAGCCAGCCTTCCCTTCCCTTTCCCCGGAGGCGACAATTAAAAAGTGGTAGGCAGCCTGTGGCCAAAAGGCACACTTCTAAACTAAACTCTTTTGGTCACAATGTTAAACGGCATCATTTTTTGTTGCTGCTAAAAGCATTGGAATTTGGTAACCAATTCATTCATTCATTTGTTGAGAAAACGCAAAACATTCAAATGGGGTCAATAAAATAGGGCGATAGTCAAAATTTTGAGAAATTCTTCCTATTTGGATAGGGAAGGGACTATAGTAGAATTTAAATATGAATAGAACCGAATGTTTGTGTGACCGATAAAAGAAGGCAAAATTAACTCAATTTTAAGTTAAATTCTTCTTACTTAAATATGGAGCGAAAAAGGAAATGAATGAAGTTCGATGCAATAATTTTCAGAAAATTCAGAACATATTAAATCTAATATTCTGCGGGAATCTAAATCTAATTGTGTGAAATCATTCGATCGCTTATTTTGATTTTCTTGAAGTAAATATGCAAATTAGCTTTCAAGCGATGGAAGTGAATAGTCAATCGTGGCTTCTTCATATATGGGAAAGGAATTGCTTAGGGAGAGGACAAAGCGTTTTGGTGAATGGCGCCTCGGTTGGATGAAGCGGTTTGGCCATCCATCTATCCATTTGGCCAAGGGGGGAATGTTGGGGGTGCAGGCTGGCACTTCAAATGGGGTAAATGGGAGGGGGAGGAGGGGTGGTGGTTCTGCTGGACTGGACTCTTCCGCGCCAACCAACGGCCAATTCCCCCTGGGGGCAAATGCAAAACGAGCCAATGTGCCGAGGCCCCATCTCGACGTTTGGTGGCGGCCATCTCCTCATTCATGGCAAGTCGCCCCCGTTTGAATTGGGGTGGAATATGAATGAATGGGAGGGGGGGGGGGGGGGGGGGGTGGGATGGATGGCCTCTGAAATGGGTTTGATGCCCTATTCTCGGAAAAACAACACCAACAGCCTAAATGAAAATGGCCTCATAATTAGGCGGGCACTCATAGAGAAAAGTGCGCAAATGGGGATTGAGGGAAGAGGATTGGGGGAAAACAAAGGTGGTAAAATGAATGAATGTGCGCAAATGGAGTGCGAGAAGGTCATGAAAAGGGGTATGGAATGGAGGGAAACCGTCGATTGTCCCAACAAATTGCGGAAGGTGGACGAAAGTTGGCCCCAATTAGGATAAAGGAATGCGTTAGGCGTAAAATAGAAATGAATTCAAATGTGCCGATGGGTATATCCAAGGGGTATTAACGGCTGCCTCCAAGGCAGATCGCGAAAAACGAAAAAATATTAATTTATCCACAAAATTTACCAACATTTTACGCTTATGGGTCAAAATGCCCAACAAACGTAAAAAGGGGGAAGAAGTTGGCCCCAATTACTATGGGAGGAATGTGGATGTATAATGAAAAATAGTGCCAAATAGTCTATCCAAATGAGCAATACCGGCTGCCTACAAGGCATGAGCCTCGGTCATCCCCAATTTTTGGCATTAGAAAAGAGCTTGGAGGAATCGGGTAATGTTAAATTTGGAGAGGGATAATGGTTGAAATGGTTTTATGCGTTTTGGAGAACTATGATAGGATGAAAATATGACTCCAATTAGACCACAAAAAGGCAACTTTGGCGTCAGATTAGGATTAAACGTGGAACATGGAATCACAATTCATAGAAAGGATGAAAAATATATTCAAATTTGAGACCATTTTTGGGAAAGGATTTGCTTATTACAATTTTGTCCAATTAAATTCTTTTTCCTTTTATAAATTCTATAAGTTTGGTCCCCAAATTTGATGCCCCATTTCCAACCAAATAGATCGATCAAATTTTGAGATCAAATAAAATGTGGAGCCAACCTCTTCAATTGCACCCCATCGCCCACCTCCTTGAATTGGGACCCCGTTTTGAGCGCGGGAATCAAGAGTTGGACAGTGCTCCTTCAAACTGCCTCCATCCCCCTTCTTTTATCCATCCATTTTATATTGAGTTGGGTTTTGTTTGCTTGGCCATCCCCACCCCCTCGCATTTCCATCTTGCGCGCTAAGCCGCCCTCCAGTATGGTCCCCAATCCCCTAACCACATCAAGTCGGTCTGAAAGGAGTTCAGCGGACGGGGATTGGTTGGTTGGTTGGTGCGGTGGAATCCAATCCAATCCAGTCTGCAATTGAATTTGGCGGCCCTTTGTGGTCTCTAATCGGCCACATCGCATTTGGAAGGGGACCAAAATTGAGTGGTGGGTTTTATTTGCGGCCATAACGCCTGCCTTCTTCCCCTTCAATATACCTACTTCAATTTGCTCGCCTTCATCGAGAAAGGGATCGACACTTGGGTAAGTTTTTGTGGTGTTGGCCTTAAAATGTGGATAGATGGAATGAATGGTTCAAGAGGGTGAAACAAACAAAAATGAAAACTGTATTAAAGGAAATGGACTTTTTGGAGGAGAAGTTTAAATGAGTGAGTAGATGAATTATAATTATTACATTAATAAATGGACAAAAAATTTGGATTTACACATTAGTAATATAAACATTTGTAAATGTTGGGCAAAACATAAACATTTGTAAATGTTGGGCAAAACACAAACATTTGTAAATGTTGGGCAAAACATAAACATTTGTAAATATTGGGCAAAACACAAACATTTGTAAATGTTGGGCAAAACACAAACATTTGTAAATGTTGGGCAAAACAAAAACATTTGTAAATGTTGGGCAAAACAAAAACATTTGTAAATGTTGGGCAAAACACAAACATTTGTAAATGTTGGGCAAAACATAAACATTTGTAAATGTTGGGCAAAACACAAACATTTGTAAATGTTGGGCATAACATAAACATTTGTAAATATTGGGCAAAACACAAACATTTGTAAATGTTGGGCAAAACACAAACATTTGTAAATGTTGGACAAAACAAAAACATTTGTAAATGTTGGGCAAAACACAAACATTTGTAAATGTTGGGCAAAACATAATCATTTGTAAATGTTGGGCAAAACAAAAACATTTGTAAATGTTGGGCAAAACACAAACATTTGTAAATGTTGGGCAAAACATAAACATTTGTAAATGTTGGGCAAAACACAAACATTTGTAAATGTTGGGCAAAACATAAACATTTGTAAATGTTGGGCAAAACAAAAACATTTGTAAAGTTGGGCAAAACATAAACATTTGTAAATGTTGGGCAAAACAAAAACATTTGTAAATGTTGGGCAAAACACAAACATTTGTAAATGTTGGGCAAAACATAAACATTTGTTATGGGGTAAAACACAAACAGTTGAAAATTTTGACAAACTTTCTTTGAACTATGGTAGTGAAGTGGAATTATAATGCAAGAAAGAAGTTTCCTATAATTTTTACCTTTTTTTCCTGCTTTAAGTCAAATTTTTACTTTTTAAAATATGCAAAATCCTGTGCTATTATGCGGAATGGTTGAATTGGTTGTGGGCTATGTGTGCCTCTTTCATTCCATTCAATCACCTCACTCATCTAAACCGTAATCCCTCCATTGTTCTCACAAATGGTTGGCGAGAGGATTTGGACCAGTATTATGCCATCGCCCAACTAGCATTTTTAATTTTAACTACGCCTCATTTCTCGACCATTCTCTCATTTGCCCGAATTTTTTGTTTTGTGTTTGGGGTCTCAATTGTTGGCCACTTTCCTTTTCATTTTAGTCCATGGTGAAAATAATTTTGAGATTGCTTTTGTTAAATTTGTGCGGTAAATTGCATAAAATGTACACTAAAATTTTACACTAAAATTTTCAATGGATGATAACATAGTTTTTCTACTTGAATGCAGTTTTTGACTAAAGGATGAAAAGGAAAGGAAAACCTTTTAGAAGTTTGAAAGGAAGATTACGGTGCTTGGAATAGGAAATTGGCTTGAGGGAAAAGAGGATTCTCCTTGCCCGTTGTCCCCTCCTTTTTTTCAAACTTTTAAAAAGGACAAAAGAGGGTCTGAAGAAGTTAATAGTTAAATATTAATTGAATAGAATTATTTAAAACTATTAAATTGATGGATTTTCAGTACCGCACACATTTCCTTTCAAGTTTCAACAATAAAATAAACACAAATTTTCTAAGGATTCTTGCACACTTTATTGGGTTATTCCAGAGGAGGTTGGAAAAAGGTGATGGCGAAGGGGAGATAATTATGCCGCTAATGGACTTTTCCTCCCCTTCCCTCACTCAAAGTTCCTCAAAATTAGAAAGGGGAAGGGTGGATGCGCGAGGCAAACTTCTTTTTGCCTTTTGCGCACTCATTTTAGGGCAGTTGATGGCTGAAAGGAAGGCAAAAAGCTGGCGACTCGAATCCCATTTTCGGTTCCCCTCACCGATTTACTTCTAACCACTCTTCCAATTCGCCAACCCAAATTCGCTAATTGGCCTCCCCTCCCCCCCACCCCAATCCAACCAAAATCGGCAGTTTCATATTTTCGCCCATCATCACCACAAAGTTTTGATTGGCGTAGAGAAGGAGGGGAGGGAGGGGCGATGGCCGTCAATTTGAGTGCGCGGCTCCCCTCCTCGCTCGCTTCTATTTTCCGCGAATTCCCTGTTCCGCGTGTGTAGCCGTCGGTCGGTGTCCGCTCAAATTTCCTTTGGGGATGCGCCAATCATTTTCCCTCTATTCAGAGCCTTCCAATTCGTACCAACCACCGACAGCCGGACAATTTGGTTGTTTGGTGGGTTAGAAAAATGATGGTGGATTTGGGCGATTGGTTTGCTTGGTTGGTGGCTTCTCCCTTTCCTTTTGGGCGTGCATTTGATTGGCGAGGAGGGGCAGAAAACGGTAGAAAATAGAAGAGATTTGGGGGATGGATGGAAATGGAAAACCAATTAAAATTGGTTGGGGAAAAAATATTCTCTAAAGTTGGTTGAGGAAAAAGTAGACTTTCGCCCCGTTTTTTTTGCCGTAATACATCTTTCAAAAAGAGAAGCCGTATGCCGCGCACTTCTCACAAAATCATTTGTCATGTTTTGTAGAATTTTTTTCCGGCACAACTTCATTTTCAATAATTGTTGGGAACCTCCATTCATTCTACCCCAATTGGTGGAATAATTGGGTTGGATTTTCCAAGGTGGAAATAGAAAAAACATGGCGAAGGTTGCCAATGCTCCTAAATGATTGAGTGGGCATTTCTTCATTTTTTCAGTGAAAATTTGTCTAAATACATGAAAAAAGTCAAAATCAAACTTTGGTCTATAAAGTGCCGGAATTATTTTTGGTAAATTAATGGAATAGATTTGAAGAGATAAACGCAGAAAAAAGAGGCGGCTTAAAAGGCACTAATATTAAATTATTTAGCTTTTTCAGCCAAAATGATTGATTGAGTAGATATTTCTTTGCCTTCCAATTAAAACTTGTTAAAGCTTAAATCCTTTCCAAAGCATAAATAAAACCTTTGCCTATTAAATGTTGGAATTATTTATGAATTAATGGAATCAACTTAAAGTAAAATGCCTAAAAAGAAGGCAGTTTATTTAAATGACATACAGTTACATTTAAAGGACTTTATTTTTTTAGAGATAATGCCTTTTGGCTTCCAATCCTTCATTCATTCTCCCAAATCCCAATAGCACAGAGGTTTGATGGGATATGGTAGTTTGCGCAATGGGCTGCTGGTCTTGGGGAGGAAAATTGCTCTGGGCTGAATGGGATTGGAAGGTGGATCACGCGGTTAGGAATGAAGAAGATTTTCGCCTTTGAGGAGTCCGCCTCCTCCCACCTCCCATTTCCCTACCATGGACGGTTCATCTCTTCGGGGAAGGGCGGAATGCGCAATGATGTTTTCCTTGGGATATTTTCCCCAACCACCTCCCAAAGTTGCGCCCAATAAAGCGAAAAGGAGGAGTTTTGCCTGCCCAATCCCAACCGGCTGGCTGTCTTTGCCTTCGCTTTCAACCAACCGCTGGCTTTTTTTGAGTGGTTTCTACGGAAGGATTTTGAGTGGTTTCTATGGAAGGAGAGTCTCGAGACCCTCTTAAGTAACCACAACCCAGCCAACAAACTGTAGGGATACTGATGGAATGGAATCGAGTGGAAGGAAATGGTTGGTTGGTTCTTTCCATCGGGCTAAAACGAGATTTGGCCTACGGTTGGAGCTGCTTTTTATGGTTAAATAGATAGCCCTAATAGTCTCATGCTCCATGGCACCCTAATAAGGGCAAGAGAATTAACGTTTCCATTTTCCTGGACTAGAAGATAGACTAAAATGGCAACTGCAACTGCAATTGTATTTTTATTTGATTTTTTTTAATCCAAAAGACAGGTTAATTTTGCCATTGGGAGGATCAAGAGAACCGCAAAATAAAGAGTTGGGCTTTTTTTGCGATTTGAGTGGATAAATGGATGGATATTGGAGGGTAAAAAGGGCTGCGCGGGAATATTTGTTGAGAGGCAAACTGGAATATATGTAGGGGAAACAATTTATGATTGATGAAAGTGAGGGGAAATGGATGGATGGATAAATGACAATGGGTGGGCGAGGATTTTGAGTAAACTGGGCCGATAAAAATTTTGTGGATGAGCCAATTGGCTTTTTGAAAAGGCCAAAAGAGAAAGTTATGGCATAAATAAAATTAAATGGAATAATTATCGATGTCTAAAAAATAGGAAGAAGTGAACCTCGAAATATGACAAGGTACACGGGCCCGTTATTTTGGTCATATCTCAACAAGGAATTGAAGGCGATATGCAATTTTAAAGCCCTAAATGTCCTTTAAAAAAGTGGCAAAGTGAAATTTAAAATATAATTTGTAAAATAAGCGGTTTTTCTTCAAAAATTCGGGTTTAGTACATTCGAAGACCTATAATATTTTAAAGGATGTCATAAAATTTAAAAAGGCAAAATTTTAGAGGACATTTTTTTAGGTTTAAATACAAAATTGGTCATTTTCACTCTAAGCTATGACCAAAAGAATGGCCCAGTATTGAAATGGTGGACTGATGAAAGCTGAAACGTTCTCTACGGCAAATGAATACCTTTAAAATGAGTCAATTAAAATAGTAAAAATGCCGCGCCAATTGCCTGTGAGCCATCAACATATTTTTTATCCATTTTATCTGGATAGGATATACTCACGGAAATGATTCTGATCGATTTATTGGAGTAACTATGAGGCCAATAATAACAATTCCGTTTTGTCGCCAGTTCAAATGACGAAGGCCAATTCCCGCGGCCTCTGCAATGTTGGCTCCTGGACCCTTTATTCACAATTCACATCCAAACAATTGGCCCTCTACACTGCTCTGTGTGTGAATTGTTTGTCGCGCGCACAATTTTCCTTCATCACAATTCCCTCCCCAAAATTCCATCAGTCGATCCACCATCGGCCCCTTTCGCGCACCCTCAATCATAATTATAAATAAATAAAAATGGATGGAATGGGTGAAGGGCACACAAATAACGGTATGGGAGAGAATGGAATGGGTAATAAGCGCGCAAACATAACCAATTTTGTATGGATGGAGCCAAAAATTGTCGGTCGCCGTTGAACCATCCAATTTCCGTGCGGAGTCCTTTTTCCCTCACTCAATCATCATATCACAGTGAATTCAAAATGGAATAGTAAATGGAAATATGAAAATAAAAATGATATCCAGTAGTAATTGGATCGAAAAACAATGGTTCTTGGTTCGGTTTTTTGGGAACTAAATTTCTCAAATTATTTCATCCGCCTAAGGCCTAATCACCATTTACAACTATTCCATTTAGAAAATAGGCATATTGTCCTTGCACAAAAACAATCCAACTTAAAAATGAATACATTGACATTCTTTTTTAATATCAATGCATGATACTTGTAGTATAAAAATGGAATTTTCCAGTAAATTTCATTCAATAAGGCATATTTAATTTGTTTGCTGGTAAGCAATAAATAAATATTTACATAAAAATGAAAGCTTAAAATCAAATGGAATCCATTCATTATATTCAATAATCAGTTTATTTTTGAATTAATTTTAAATACAATGAAAAAAAGCCATTGTCAACTAAAAAAGCAGGCAAAAGTATCATTCATCAACAAATATAATATTTCAATTCATTCAATCAATTATTTTTTCACAATATTCCTCGCCGCAATTCGGGCTTTCCCTCCAATGCCTTTTGGCGCCCTCTTGCCAAGTTTTTCTTCTTCAAAATGCTTCCAATTTTTGAGCAAAATTTGCTCAAATTCAAGGCAAAAATTTTTTGTTGTTTTCCTATTTCCGATTTTGTTTTTTTTTTGTACTTTTTATTTTTTAACATTTTTTTCAATTTCCATTCCAACGAATTATATCTGAGAAAAAATATTTTATGAATTGATTCTGATTTTCATTTTAACAAATTACGAGGTATTTTTTAATTTAATTAATAACAATGGTGAATCTGGGCGCCACTTAGCTTTAATTTTTTGTAGTACGCTTTCCATCCCAATCTTCCCATTAAAAAAGTATTTACTTCAATAAAATAAGCAACAAGGACTGATTATTCTCTTTTATTTTAATTTAATTTAAAAATACCAATATATCTTTTTTTTTTTAAAGCAACAATGTCTTCTAATAGCGGCAAAAAGAATCGAAAAACTGCTTCTGGCTGTACATCATCGACCAATGCCGCAAATAATTCCAACAATAGCAACAGTGATGACAACGAGAGTGGCACAAGCAATGCAACAATCCGAGACAATGCGGATGATGGCGATGAATTTGAACCGGGCAGTTGGGAATGCACAGGTTTTTAAATTTAATTAACTGAGAAAATATTTAATTTTTCGTTCATACTGGTTCAATTTTTTATCCTAGATCCATTAACCTTTATACCCAATTAATAGATCTCGTCAAGACGAATTATTTGATTATATTTTGGCTTGAGGTTTAACCAATTCAACTTAGTTTTGAACCATTAAACCTTAAATCATTTAATACCCTTTAATTGTTGACCAAATCAAAATAGGTTTAAACCGTTTAATACCCTTTAATTGTTGACCAAACCAAAATTGGGTTTAAACCGTTTAATACCCTTTAATTGTTGACCAAACCAAAATTGGTTTAAACCGTTTAATACCCTTTAATTGTTGACCAAACCAAAATTGGTTTAAACCGTTTAATACCCTTTAATTGTTGACCAAACCATGACAAATTATATACCATTCATGTGTTTTTGACCAGCTACTATATCCAATTTTGGATATATTTTGGTTTGGGAATATAGGATAAACCCCTACTTATAATACCATTATAATTATTTAGGCGAATAAATTAATTATTAATCTTATTCAATCAAATAGAGAAATGTTTTATGTTTTTAAGTTTGCACATTCCGTAACAAATACGAGGCATTCAAATGTTCAATATGCGATACGAGAAAAGGCACTTCCACTCGTAAACCCCGACTCAATCCCACCGTCGTTCAGCAACAAACGCTGGTGCAAAAAATGGCCGTGGAAGTAGAAATGAAACAGCAAAAGTTTTTCAATTTTAGAATATATTAAATTGTTAATTTTTAAGGAAACAAAGAACCAATTCGGAAGCGAGGAATTCACCTGATTTGTTTGCATCGCCTTCTTCTGGTGGCACTGGCACACCGCCGGTCACAACAATTCCACCTTCATCATTTTCATCGGCCGCTTCCACCCCAATGCCAACCACTCCAACATCGACGGCAATAAATTTTGGCAACAAATCAATGATGGCAACACCAACGGCAGGTAAAAATAAATTTGAATATTTATTTTATCGAAAATCATTGAAAACCGAAAAAATGACAAAATAATTATAATGGTTTAAAGAAGGGTTTGTCCTACATTCATAAACCATACCCAAAATTGGATAGAGCTAGGCAAGACGCATTGAATGGTTTATAATTTGTCATGGTTTGGTCAACAATTAAAGAGGGGTATTAAACGGTTTAAACCAATTTTGGTTTGGTCAACAATTAAAGGGTATTAAACGGTTTAAACCAATTTTGGTTTGGTCAACAATTAAAGTATTAAACGGTTTAAACCTATTTTGGTTTGGTCAACAATTAAAGGGTATTAAACGGTTTAAACCAATTTTGGTTTGGTCAACAATTAACGGGTATTAAAATTAAACGGTTTAAACCAATTTTGGTTTGGTCAACAATTAAAGGGTATTAAACGGTTTAAACCAATTTTGGTTTGGTCAACAATTAAAGGGTATTAAACGGTTTAAACCAATTTTGGTTTGGTCAACAATTAAAGAGTATTAAACGGTTTAAACCAATTTAGGTTTAATGGTTCAAAACATTATAAAATAATGCGTCTTGAAGAGATCTTTCGGTATAAGGTTTAGAAGGTGTAGGATATAGTTAATAGTTCTGAACCGTTTAGGTTTTCGGCAATTTCAAATGTTTTTCGGAATATTTTTTTCAAACTAATAAACTAATTATGGTGGAATGTGAATTTCATTTTGATTAAAATAAAATATAATTTTGCTTGTTCAATTCCCCTTACTATATTTCCACAGTCAATCGCCAAAAATCGCCGCCCATCCAATTGGCCACTTCTTCGCCTTCCCCCATTACCAAAACATCATCGTCCATCCTAAAAAGGCGGCCAATTCCATTCCGTGATGCGCTGGTGGTTCGAAGTTCAGCAAAAAAGACGGTGATCAGTGTGGATGGACGAAACTACACAATCATCGAATATAAACCGAGGATATCGCCTCGGGGGAGGAAAAAAGGTTCGGCGAATGCGGCAAAGGAAAAAGAGAAGGAAAATGGCAAGGAAAAGGAAGGAGGAGGGAAAACAAGTGCAATTTCCACGCCAACATTAAATCCCAATCCCCAAATTCCAACCAATAATGATGACAATAATTTAAATATGCCCGAATTGTGAATTTATTTTTTATTGTGAATTTATTTTTTATTGTAAATTTATTTTTTATTGTGAATTTATTTTATTTATTTTTTAAAATAAAAATTGAATTTTAATTTGTAAATAAAATAACAAAAAAATGTATTCTAATTTTTGTTATTATATTCCTTCAATTCGGACAAAGCGTAAAGCCGGATTCAAAATCGTAAACGAATTGTTCAATCAGCGTTCGGTCGGCACCCTTCACTTTGATCAGTCCTTTCAGCTCGTCCACATGGGTTGCCACTGGATGGCCTAAAAAACATGAAAATTGGATTTTAAATTAAATTTCATATTTATGTCAAAAGTTTGAATAATAATTAAAGTATCCTAAAAATTGGATTAAAAATTAATTTTTGCATTCAGATTTAAATTATTAAAAAAACGATTTTCATATGATTGTTTTGAGAAAAATGCATTTTAAGTTTTACTATTTTTCATTTGTTAAAAATTTGAAAAATAATTCGAAAAAATTAAATCGAGGATCCTTGAACAAACAATTCAGCAGAAAAAATCGAAATTTCAATTAATGTTTAATTTTTATTATTTAATTTATTTGTCAAAATTTAGTTTAAAAATAAAAATTTTTATTATAAATCCAAAAATCGATTAGTTGAATTTTTAATCTATTTATTTTGATATGGAAAATTAATTTATTTTAAACTTACCCAAATGCTTTTCAACATATTCGCGTAAATCGCGTTCACAGGCCTGAAAAATGCATAAAAAAAATTAATTTAATTCTAAAATTACAAAAATATCGCCATGAATGTTTTTTAAAGTGACCAATTCCACATATTCAAATTCCATTGTTTTTGGGTTCAGCCGGTCGCGGCGTCGTTCCAAAAACAATTCCGGCATGTTGTCCACGCCCCGTCGAATGTAGTAGGCCGAATCCGGTGGAATTGCTATGCGTGGAAAAATTATAAAATTAATTAATAAATAATTGATGATTTTTTTTTGAAAATCTCATTTTTGGTTTTTTTTTTCTTAAATTAAATGCCATAAAAATGAGAAAAATAAAAATTTATTTTTTAAAATTTCAGCTTTTTTTTTCTTTCTAAATTTTATATTAAAATGTTATAAAAAAACAATCAAAAATGCTTGCTTACCTTTTGGTGCCCTCCATCCACTGGGCGTAACCGTTCCTTCGGGTTTGCTCACTTCGGGGATGATTTTGCGCGGCAACAGCCGGCGAACATATTCCCAATTCACGTCCACTTCTCTGTATTCACTGTAGGTTGCTGTATTGATGGTGAGAGGTAGGTGGATTGTTGTGTAATTAATATTTTAATTTGATGGAATTTTAAAGTAAAAAATTTTGGAAAAATTGTCTATAAAATTTTGATCATTTTTGTAATAAATTAATTTTCTTAAACCTTTAGCATTTAATTTGAAAATTGAATTATTAAATAAATGATAATTTTTTGTAAATAATAAATAATTTTCCCTAATTGCTTTTGAAACCTTTTTCCGGCAAAACTTGTTTGTATGGATTCTTCCATGGCTCCTCCTCTTCTGTTCCACTTTTTTGTTCATTCAATTGAATATTGGAATTGTCCGAAGTTGCGGCAAATTGACGAAAGGAATAGCCGCTTTTGATGGCCGCCCTGCTCGACAAAATGCGAACAATTGGAGAAATTAATTTCATTTTCTGCTTTTTTTTAAATAATTTAATTTGTAAATGACAGAAAAATATGAATTGATTTTGTACATATTTTTTTTAACATTTAAAAGAATATTTATTCACTTTTATTTTAAATGAAAATGTTTTGTAAAAATGTAAAAATTGTTCAAATATATTTAAGCATCATCCGCGGGTTCCTCAGCCACCGTTCGACTGTTCACAAATTCCTGAATCAATTGCATTAATTCCCTGAAATTTTTTGTGTTCAAATATTTTGTAAAATTATTCTTAAAATTCAAACCTTTTCACTCCGTCAGGAACAATTCGCCGTGAAGTGTCCTTCAATTCGTCCACCATGCTTTGGAGTTCAACACGTTCACAACCCTTTTGGAAAAAATAATAAAATATTTCTAAATATTTTTATTTCTTAGTTTTATGCGAATTCTTCAGTGGAATATTTTTATTTCTATTATATGATAGAAATTAGAAACTCTACAAAAAGTTAAGTTTGATAAGTTTTGAATTGATTTCCACCAGAGTCAATTATTTTTTAATGCTCAAAAATGTCGGAATTTTATTTATTTTTGGTTCAATTCTACAGAAATATCTTTAGAAATATTTTTTCAATATTGTTCTTCTAATAAGTAAATAATTCTGTTGATATTGGATAATTTTTGAGGGTCGGTTGGGTCTTGGGTTCGAATTCCTATAATAAATAAAAAATAAATTTTAACGCCCTAAAAATTGTTGCATTTTTTTTTTGATCCGAATTCTTCAGAATTAGGTAAACGTAAAATATTAAAGAATAATTTTTAATCATAATTTGAAGGTATTGCGTTCATATCCCATCACATCAGAAACAAATAATTATTTAATGTTCAAAATTGTTGGAAATTCATTTATTTTTAGTCCAAACTCAAAAATTAAAATTTTTACACTAAATTATCCGCAAAACAAACCTTCTTCCCAATATATTCTTTGCACATTTCCTCCACCCGTTTTGTCCAACCCGATTCCTGCAATCGACGAGTCACAATTTCCTCAATTCTATCTGTAAATAATGGACCAAATATTTTTAATAAAAATCGGTTTGCATACCCCGTTCCCCGCTCTCCAAAAATTCCTGCTCCAATTCTTCTTTACTTTGTATTTTCTTCAACGGATTTGTCAACGAGGCTGCCATTTAATATTTAATATGATATATTGCTAAAATGAAGAAATATTCTTTAAATGCTTTTTTGAACGATTATTCATTGATGTAATGGAGAAAAATTTTAATTTTCGGAATAGACAAAATTTAATACTAACAAAAATTCCTAAAAAATTTATATATATATATCAAAACATGCTCAATATTAACAATAATTAAAATTGATCACTCATCATTGTCAGCATGACATTCTCCGGTTTAATTCCGTGTTATATCATGTAATTCAAAAATTTTAGCGGAATTTACCGCAAACTATATACACCTTTATACAAAGGGATTTAATGCTTTTTAATCTCAAGTTTTAATATTGGAATATTTTTTAAAGCTCATCCAAACTGTATTTTTTTTGGCATAAATTCATTCATTCATACTTTTCAGTAAATTATTTATTAAAATTGCCGGAATTTAGTAGTATCCATCCATAAAATGCCATCAACTTCAAGTTTTGAATTGTTTTTGGGGCAAAGAGCCAATGTGGAAAATGACCAATCCAAATATAACAAATATATAGACATGGAGGATTGGGAATATTCCCTTGGGAACGTGGACAGGGCAAAAACCCAAATCCATCCAACCCACTCAATTCCTCTCCCTTCCCCTTGACTGGTCACAAAATGCTTCCTTAAAGAAGAAATGCCGGCACTGAAGGCCAATTCCCACAAAGCCAATCTTCTAGGGCCAAAAGAGGAAATTCACATTCATTTTTCAAGTCAAAGGGCGGAAAATAAATAAAATTGCCTATAAGGCTATTTTTGACCTTTTTTCAAAGCTTTACCGCCTTTCCCACCAGACTATTTTTGGACTAGGCCCCATTCTTCTTTGGCTTCTTCAGCCAATTTCTATGGGCAAATGTTTTTTTCAATCACCGATGGACACAATAGATTTGTCCTAAAGGCTATTTGACACTTTGAATCTAATCCGTCATTTTTGCCCATCTCCAACAATTTGGCTTTCTCTGAAAACACCTGTTCTGCTCTATTTGAAAACATTTTTCCTACCAAAAATTATATGGGTATTGGCTATTAGGTAGTATATAATTTGGCAAAAACTATTGAAAATGGCTAAATAATTATTATGGTTTAAGTAGGATCCTAAATTCTCAAACCATATACCCAAAATTGGATAGAGCTGGTTAAGATACATTGAATGGTATATAATTTGTCATGGATTTGGTCAACAATTAAAGGGTATTAAACGGTTTAAACCAATTTTTGGTTTATGGTTCAAAACTAAGTTAGAATTGGTTAAATAACCCAAACAAAGCATAATCAAAAGTGGGTAATGGGTATAGATTTTGGAGGTTTAGACAAACCATTGAACCGCTTAATTTTTGGCCATTTCAATGTTTTTCGCCCTATTTTAAATATTTCCCAAAATAATATTATAGTCCAATTGACCATCTTCTAAAGGTGGAGAAGGGGACATCATTTTCCCATTCCCCCAATTTTTCCAATCCATTTCGCCTATCTGTCTTCCTCAATCTGCGGAAGCCAATTTAGCCCCCGAAGGTGTCCCCCGTTGGCTCATTTCATCTCATTTTCCCAACTATATTTCTCGTTGACCAAATATTATCGTTTTTATCGGCAATAATGCGAATGGAGGAGGGTCATTTAAGGCCGAAAATGGACATAAATGGGCAACCACCGCAATCAAATTGAATGATCGCCGCGAGAAGATTACAAAACGTAATAATAAGTGGCAGAATTTCCCCCTTCGATTGTTCATCGCTAATTTTGAAGCAAACATTTTCTTTATTAACCATTTTTATTTCATCCTCTATTTTTAAAAACTTTTCCATCTCACTTGAAATTGAACCATTAGTAAACCCGAATTTTTAGAGGAAAAGCCGATTATTTCACATATTGTTTTAACCTCTTTTCCGGTTGATTTTTTCCGGAAAGAATTAATTTGCACTTTTTCCGGAAAGAATTAATTTGCACTTTTTCCGGAAAGAATGAATTTGCACTTTTTCCGGAAAGAATTAATTTGCACTTTTTCCGGAAAGAATGAATTTGCACTTTTTCCGGTTGTTCCGGTTGCACTTTTCCGGAAAGAATGAATTTGCACTTTTCCGGTTGTTCCGGTTGCAATTTTCCGGAAAGAATTAAATTGCACTCTTTCCGGTTGCACTTTTCCGGAAAGAGTTAAATTGCACTATTTCTGGTTGCCCTTTTCCGGAAAGAATGAATTTGCACTTTTTCCGGTTGCACTTTTCCGGAAAGAATTAATTTGCACTTTTTCCGGAAAGAATGAATTTGCACTTTTTCCGGTTGTTCCGGTTGCACTTTTTCCGGAAAGAATGAATTTGCACTTTTCCGGTTGTTCCGGTTGCAATTTTCCGGAAAGAATTAAATTGCACTCTTTCCGGTTGCACTTTTCCGGAAAGAGTTAAATTGCACTATTTCTGGTTGCCCTTTTCCGGAAAGAATCAATTTGCACTTTTTCCGGTTGCACTTTTCCGGAAAGAATTAAATTGCACTCTTTCCGGTTGCAAATGAACGAGTATAATTTATCCTACATTTACTTCTTCAATTATAGCTTGAAAAATTCATAAATTACCAAAAAAAATGAATTTTATATTTTAGATTTTTGCCCAATTTCCTGCTAATTCTCTTCTATCAAGCTAAAAATGCCACTCATTAATTTTCTCCTATTTCTTGCCATTTTCTTATATTTGGCCTCAAATTCGTCATCAGGTAAATCCATCTCTTGATAAAAATATAGCATTTAATTTACAAGAAACTTTACGTGTCGAATAATATTTTTTAGAGGCCATATAATTTGCCAAATCAGAGAGGCTTAAAGATTTCTATGCTCCGAGCAGCCTTGAGTAATAATCTAATCTTAAATCTTATCCTACCTAAACCTAACCATAAATCCCAAACAATTATGGCTAACTAAGTTATATGGTCTCAAAAAATTTTTTTGCCATGAAAATTTTTCAGCAAATTTAATATTGGCAAATTAAATATTTTGCCTGAACAAATTTCCCAATTTCCCCATTTCCCAAAAGAATCCACATGTCAAACACCTCAACCACTTGGCATGGAATCTGGTCAAATTGCAGATTTGCAATTGACGGCCAGTAGCACATTTGATGCCACAATGTTGGGCCCTGCGAATGCCCGAATTCGAAAGGAATTAGGCGGCGGTGCTTGGTGCCCGCAGCGTCAAATTGACAGTCAAAGCTATGAATACATTCAGGTGAAATTTAGAGCAAAGGCTTTGAATTGGAAAGGCATTGGGGAATTTGAATCTATTTCGGTTTTTACACGATAAATTTGTACAGTTTCTGGCAAAATACATCATTTTAATCATTGAGGAAAGCTTTTTGATATAAAATCAGTTAAAGTTAATCATCGGCATTGATTCAAATTTTATTATTAGGGTAGCTCAAAGTCAATTTTAAACCGAGGTTTTCAGTTTTGGCTGGTTAGCCGATCTAGGTTTGGGTTTTTTGTTAAATACCTTTGATTTCGTTTTTTGGTCAAAAAATCCGGTTTCCAATTTCAGTTTCGTTTGGGTTAAACGAAGAGCTATTCTATTTACTAAGAGCTAACATAAAGCTGAATTAAAATTAGCAAAAATGGTCGACTTAGTCATTGGGACATTCTAATTATCTTTTTTAACCAAATTGATTACTTCATCATTTATTATGCGCCTTTATCATTGAAATTTTAGGATTAAGTTACAAGTTATTAAGGGTTCAGATGTAAATTTGTCTTGTTTCCAATTAGATTCAAATTTCATAGTTAAAAACTTATATGAAACCTAATTTACTTTCTTTGTTAGGTTGATCTATTGGCACCGTATGAAATTTGGGCCATCGAATTACAAGGACGTTATGGGAATGGAAGTGGTCGAGAGTTTGTGGAGTCAATCATGATCGATTTCATTGGACCGGCACAGCCACGGAATTGGACACGTTATGGCCAAATGATCGATGAGGATGACGAAAATGGCAATAAAAATGGCACAAGAGGCAATGAAATGGAACAAAATCAAGTTATTAATATCTAAATTAATTAATAATGGGGAATTGTCCATACAAAGTGGAATAGGCCCCTCCATTTTTATCAATTTCCTATCAAATAGCCCATTTGGAAAAAATATTCATAAGCATCTAAAAACATATGAATATGGAACATTTAGTGCTTTCTCTCCAAGCAAGGGTTAACAGTTAAAACTGGGGGGCATATTTCAATTTCCGTTAAGTACCTGACTTGTGGTCAAACAAGTCCTTGATATCAAGCAAATAAATTTTGTTTCAATAAAAATCAAGGAAAATCAATGAAAATATCCGAGATATAACAATTAAATGGTCAATTGATATTATTAAATACTCACTCGATGATAAAAGAACGAGAGAAAGTACGGTAGCTGAGGGCGGGGTTACGTAACTCTGGATGAAGAATGCCTGAGGGCATATCAAAAGCTCTCTCATCAGTCAAATGATTAAAGAAGTAGAGAGAGTACGGTAGCCAGAGAGCTCTCCTTTCCGCAATCAACAGTAGCAGAAAGAGAAATGTTTTAATAATGGCATATTTACCTATTCTACTTTTGCCTTCCCTTCAATTAAATTTTTGAGGATAGTGACAAGCTTTGCCTAATTAAAACTCCAGTTTTTAATTAACTTGGTATTAGAGTCCATAGTGGTCGGTTTTTAGACCATCTATCCGAATTTCGATTTTTGAAAAAATTGCGATTTTCGGTTTCGATTTATCCCTTTTTTCAGTTTTTTGAGCAAAAATTCCCTCCCAATTTCGATTTAAAATTGCATTGATTTTCTCAAACCGAAACCGACAACGTACTCTACTTGGTTTAATTTTATAAAGCAGAAAATTCTTAAATTTTAGATATAAATAATATTTAATTTTAATTTGAATATATTTATTGGGATACTTAAATAATAAATGATGTGCCTGGGAGAGATAAATTTGTTATGAACCATTTTTCATATGATAATTAATTTAATCAATTTTTTTAACATTTTTGAATATTAAAATTTCTATTGATATTTTTTCATAGAATATTATTGCCAATAAATTGTTGAATTGAAGTAATAATTGATGAAATATTTGCCCAAAACCATTCCCAATATCTTTGCACTGCGACCAAAATTCTGGCACCATAAATTTTTATGGCATTGAAAAAATGCAGAAATTTTGGCGAGTACAAAAATATGAGGAAGGCTGGAAATTATGCTGGCAAAATTTAATTATTATTTTTTACAATTTTTTGGATAATAAAATTAAAATTTTATTGGGTAGAAGAAATTAAATGTTGCATCGGAAATAAATGAAAAAATTGAAAAAATGTTCGCAATAAATAGAGTGGCTTTTACGGTCCGCGATCCGCCCTCTCAAAAAAAGGAACTTGGCCAAAAGGTGGAAATGAAGAAAATTTTCTAATTGTGAAAATAAAGTCGCTAAATTCGAATAATGACATCAAAGGGAAGAAAATGGATGAAAGAAAATGGAACATCCTTTTGAATCTTTGTTTGATGTGAGAATTGCAATTTTGAAAAAATGCAAAGAATGGGGACATTTTTTTCGCAAATGTTCCAAATGGAGAAATTGAAAGGCCATCTTTGTTTTTGCCTTTGACCAAAAAGATGGAAAATTTGGATGGGAATGGGAAGATTAGCTTTTGAAAAGGAAAAGGCTTTTATATTTTTAGGTAACTTTGAAAATATTGACCCCAGAAAAATTAAAATGTTGAAAATTATTCGAGACGCTGAATTTAATTGGGTAAACATTGAATTTTCTGGAATTGAAACTCTGATGAGAAAATGGACGTTAAATCAACCACCTGTCCCAATATTTGGCCATATCTCAACAAGGAATCTACCAATTTGGGAAGGCGATATGCCATTTGAAAGCCCTAAATGTCCTCTAAAAAGTGTGGAAAATTTAAAACATTTAGTAAAATAAGCGGCTTTTTCTCAAATAAATTCGGATTCATATGCTGTTCGCTCGCTAAAAGACTAATAATTTTTTAAAGCCTGAATTCTTAAAATTAAAAATTGGCAAATTGAAGAGTACACTGGGGCACCCAAAATGGTTTATCTCCTTCCTGAATTTGTTATTGCCTTGTTGAGCTCTGGCCAAAAAATAATGTCATTACTCATTACTCATGTCCCCATATCCCTTTTTCTTTTCAAAGCCATAATTAATTTTTAAAACTATTTTCAGCATATTCTACCAGCAAATCGTGATGAACGGACACCGGAATTGATTCCATTGGTGCCTCCGTTGATTGCCTCCTCCCTTCGATTGGTGCCATTCTCCCTTCAATTGCGCACAGTTTGCCTCAGATTCGAATTGTTTGGCTGCATTCTTCCCAATGAAAATGCATTGGAATTGGAATTAATTGGCGCCGAAAAAAAAAATTCAAATGGGAATGATGGAAATTGGACATTGACAAAATGGAGGCAACAAATTTGGCAGAGACCTGGTCAAAATACCCATTAATCTTATTGGGGGGGGGGGGGGGATAAAAATTAATTCAACTTGACTAATTTGCTAGGAAATTAATAAAAAAAATAGAAATCTAATTCTTAAGGATGATATTTATGCCAGGGTGTCTAAAATACCACATAAATGTGGTATTTGCCACATTTTCGACCATCTCGCCACATTTTTCCCACATTTTTGATTTTTTTGGCGAGCACTTTTTGTTATAATTTTTCGGTATTTAGCCATTTTCGACTAAAATTTTTAGCTATGCGGCCATTTTTTAGTAAAATTTTTCGCTGCGCGGCCATATTTGGATATAAAATAATAAAGAAATATACAAAATAAATATTTTTAAATTAATTTTTATTTGAATCTTAATTGTTTTAAAAAATGCCACATTTTTTGCCACATTTTTGGCCAATTTTGCCACATTTTTCCCACATTTTTCATAGCCAATGCCACATTTTTGGTCAGACCTTATAGACACCCTGATTTATGCCAAAAAGATTGTAATGGTTCAATGGTTTATCCTAGATTAATAAACCGTATATTCAATCAATCCATAGATCTCATCAATACGCATCATTTGATTATATTTTGACTAAAATTTTTTGGGCCTAAAAATTCATTCAATTTGGCCATTTTGCTATGAAATTAATTTAAAAAATATTTAGTAATCTAATTCTTAAGGGATGATATTTAATTTGGTCGAAAAGATTGTAACGGTTCAGAAGTTTATCCCAACTACAAAACCTTAAGCCCTATCGATAAATCTCATTATAAATCATCATTTGATTATGTTTTGGTTTGGGTATAACCAATTCTAACTTAGTTTTGAACAATTAAACCAAAATAGATTTAAACCGTTTAATACCCTTTAATTGTTGACCAAACCAAAATTGGTTTAAACCGTTTAATGCCCTTTAATTGTTGACTAATCCATGACAAATTATATATCATTCAATGCGTTTTGACCAGCTCTATTTAATTTGGGTTAATTTGGGAATGCAGGACAAACTCTTATTTAAACCATTATATAATTATTTCTTTTTAACTAAATTAATAAAGTGAGCGGTTGCGCGCTGGGCTCAGAGGTGCGGGAATAAGATGGAATATTTAGGATGGAATTGGAATGGGTTCGAGGATTTTGGGATTTGGAGCTTTGGCCTAAAGCTTGAACGGAGTCCCCGGGGGAATAAATCTGCTTGTTGTCCCAGCTCTTCTGCTGATTTGTCCCTCTCGATGGCTGGGCTTATTCTCGACTTCTTCTCGACTTCTTCTCGACTTCTTCTCGACTGACTGGGGGAATTGTGTGGAATTGCCATTGAAGGGGGAAAAGGGGCGTTCCAGTGATGGATATGGGAATGAGGAAGGGGATAGTTTGTGTTTATTGTGTTGAGCTTATTGTGTCTTGTATTCCAGCCAAATTTCCCTTACAGCTCCCCCCTTTCCATAGGATCGTCCTCGATCCTCAAAATTCTGCATTGCCATTGAAAAACATGGTCAATTATTCTATTCAATGTAAAAAAAATTCAGAAATGTTTATTAGCCAATCAATTATCCTGTTTTTTCAGTGAACAGTTTAAACTTTTTGGATCACATCTACAAGATCCTGCAAGGTACACGGTTTATTGATGGGTCAATTTATTCGGATTTACGAATGAATTACTTATTTTTGACCTTTCGGTTGCTTTCACTGTATTTATCGACTTCAAATCAAACCGTGTACCGCTGTCTCACTCCTTGTGGATGTTTTTTCTAATGAACGTTTTAAATTTTTTGCTGTCGTCTTCTGCAGGCTTGAACATGGCGATCGATTTTGATGGGGTGAATTGTTCGCCTGATAGTCCTCTATAACATATCCAAATGTCACACCTAGATGTTGAGTGTCACACCAGCAACAGAGATTTTAGTACAGTTGCTCCCAACTTTCGTCATGTTTTATACTGCTTGAATTTGTGGTCCATCTCTCGTACTTTCCAGCTTGAAGTGAAATCCATTTTTGTGTTTTTTTTTGTAGAATGAAGCCTGTTTTAACGATGAACGGAACGTCATACATTAGTATTCGATGTAATACCAAATTTGATTTGACGCAAATGACTGATTTGCAATTTGACTAATTTTCCCTTTTTTTATTGCTTTTTGGTTCAAATTAATTCTTGTTTTCCATTTATTGATTGTTCAATTTGAATATTTTATTCTTTGATAAACGTATAACTAATATTATTAGTAAATTTTTGTTGAATTTATGCTTATTTGATTCCATTCGGCAATATCCTCATTTGGATTGTTGGCGGCTTCATTAATTGAGATCAATATAGCAGATTTTTCGTATAAACCCAAATAATCTGTCATAAAATACCATATTTTCGTCTATGCCCGATTAATCTTTTCATCTAAATGAAAAATTTTAACAATAATTTGTGATTTGCTTATTTGTTGCCTTTCGGCAGTCTTTTTCATCTCGGTTGTATCGTGAATTTTCCTCGTTTTTCATTGTTGTGGTACTGCCAATAGTCAATAAAATTATTCTGAGTTAATTCTTTTTAATGTTCATCCCCAATTTTTCTTTATCTTATTTGATTATTGATCTGTTTGCGGTCATTACCAAAGTAAATTGCATTTTTGTGGGTTCTGCCAAGTTTATTTGTCCTTGAAAAAAAGTGTGCTTATTTCTGGCCTACCGGCCCTCTCAATAACCATTTATCTCCTCGGCTTTTTCAGCTGTTACTTTTACTCAATGTTTTTTTTGACCAGCATGAATTAGAGAATGATAATGATTAATGAAGATGAAAGAGAATTGGGTCAACCTCTTCGCCGTTCGTCCCTCTTCACTCCAAGTAGCTATCCACCCGGTTTTTCGTGTATTAAACGAAGAACTCATCCACCATTGAGATGGAGGGGGTATAACCACTGTGTGTCCACCTGGTTGTTCATGTGCATTAAATGAACAACTCGTCCACCGTTAGATGGAAGGAGGGACAGCACACCAAAAACTTTTCGAACAGGGAGCAATCAGAGCACATTGAGCTAGCCACGTGGGTACTGCCCACTAGCAACTTTATGCTTGCCTTCTCCGTATGCATTTTCATGCATCATTTCCATTCTACTTAGAGCATGGCTGAAGATCCGAGTCTCCCGTCCCCCGAGATGTGTTCCCAATTGAATAGCGAATGGAAGTGAGTTTTTTTTTTTGGCTGGTTTATTACGATTCATTTATTTCTCTGACCATTAATTTTTTTATTAAGTCCGAGTAATAGATATTTGTGAAATGGGGATAAGATTGATTCTTCCCGATATGTTCTTTTTTCATTTCATTTTTTTTTCACATGCCAACCTCAATTTCCTTGTTTTCAAACCGATTATCATGGCACACAATCGATCATGGCCTGCCACCATCATTTCGAATTGTTCGAAATCCATCTGCTTAACTGCTTCTGTTCATGTTTCATACACATATTCAATGTGCTTTTAGATATGACTTTCCGAAATAAGTTAGCCATTAAATGCGGTACTTTTCCAAAAGTCCACTTGGCTACTCAATCCGATAGTCACCATCCAATTGTCATGATGAGCACTCAAACAATTTCTCACTTCCTGTAAAATAAAAAATATAGCTAAGTTGCTCCCCCTTTATTTTTTTTAAACCTGCATGATTTGTGCACATTCTTGTTTTCTTTCTTACCTGTATATGGCCTCTTCATTCTGAATTCATTTCTGCCGATGTTTCGTCTTTTGTCTCTGTCAAGAACCGTCAATACACAAAGCTTTTTGTATGCTGCTCATAATCCTTG
This sequence comes from Pratylenchus scribneri, assembly GCA_030063045.1. Classification (NCBI taxonomy): domain Eukaryota; kingdom Metazoa; phylum Nematoda; class Chromadorea; order Rhabditida; family Pratylenchidae; genus Pratylenchus; species Pratylenchus scribneri. Next base: position 737,952 of record JAQSEB010000020.1, on the reverse strand, counting down.
TTCACCGTTCTGAATCATTGTAAGCTATTGCTTTCTCCAGCCACTAATTTTTGAAGTTGCTGTATTAGATCATCATAAGCCCGCTTTTCTTCTGCTTGAAATGGGCTGAAACACGAATTTCCTTCAATTTCTTGAATCGTATTGAAAATTGTTGCTCTCCGAATTAGTGCTGAAAGAATAATAAAATTTGGGGTCCTTTCCTTGTAAGATTCGATCAGTCCTATGAATAACTTCAATTCTTTCATGCTGAGAGGATACCTGTATTCAGAATTTTCCTTCTTTCTGGTGTCATCGCAGATAAAATCACGGAGCCATTGTCCATATTCTGACATTTCATTGCGTCGGCTTGCTGATGAGTCATTCGAAAACCTTGCTGAATTTGTCGTGCCAATCTCGATTTCGTCATTTGCAAAGTTGAACACAATTCTTCCGGCCTTTTTCATCACATCAAGTCCAACAATTAAGTCATAGTTGTGGAATGATTTCGGCACATCCTCAATGATCAAAACGTTGGTCTCTATTTTGGTTCCCAGAAGATCCAAAATTCCATTTATTTTGCCGATGATCCTAATTTCCTGACCTCCAATGCCCAAGATTTCTCCACTTTCTGCCATCATTGGGCCATTAAAAATTTTCGCTATTTTCAATGGAGCCACTGTCACCTCAGCTCCAGTATCAAGAATTGCCTTTATCAAATTGTCATTGAATGTTCCGAATAAAGTTGGGCAATTTTGAAGTTCTTCTGGCCTTATTCTCAAGACGCTGACTTCAAATGTTTTTCGGCGAGCATCAGGCACCGCATCAACTTTTAGTTCTTCTGCCCGCTTTTTCATCAAATTAATTTGCTCTTCATTTTTGTAAACTGACCATATGCTCAGCAAAATTCGGAATATGAGCTCTAGGAAAAACATTTTGACTATTATTTCTTGTATTCTTTCCCACAAATCGATTTTATTGTCGATGTTTCTCAAACCTGACTTTCTACTTTTCGTCGCATTCTTGTAGCAGTTTTGTCGTTCAAACATTTGTTCGCATCCAATCAACCATATTCTTGGTGATTTAGAATCAACTTCAATCGTCATTTTAGCTTTGTTCGTAGAATTTTGGATGACTTTCTTCAAATTTTGGCAGCTAAAATCTTCCAATTCATGTTGTCCATTATTGAATAAGCAAATTTCTTCGTACTTGGGAATTATCGAACTTGAATGTTTTAATCGCAAAGGTGAGAAGCTTAGCTGATTTGGAAAGGGACAACTTTTCGCAAAAATTACATTCATAAGTGACATGAGAGTTAACATTCCTAACATAAATCTGGTAGTTCCTGGACAAATTCCTTCCCAATTAGAAATTTTAATGATATTGCTTATTTTTGGCTTTTCAGCCGTTCTCAATTCTTCATTTGTTAGCTTTTTATTTTTGACCATCTTTGCATCATTAGTTATTGAAAAAAGGGAGTTGAGTTTTCCTCTTGTGGTATTAGCATTGGACGTGGTACTCAAATTCTGTAGTGTCCTAATCACCTCATCCAAGGGTGCCCAAATTCTTCCGTCAGCGGTCCTCATCCTATTGGTTGATGCCGTGAAATGTGTGCTGCCGCTTTGTCTGTCCATTAATGTATTGTCACCATTAGTCAGGATCCTGTTGTTATCGACGCAATATAATCGATTTGACAAATTTACTTCATTATGCTCTTGTTCATTGTCCCAATTCCGATCTTGGTTTTGTCCATTCATTGAATATTCGACTGAATCTGGTTCCATCGTATCCCTTCCAAGAAAATTTCTGAAAGAGGGACCCAAATCTTCATTCCCATTATGACCTGTTAGATTTTTGAATGGTGTCTGGCTTTCCAACATGTTTATTTCTTGGTGCAATGATGAATTTATGCATTGGCCACTATTCATTGCCGCCTCTACTTCTTCTGCTCGTTCCATAAACTCATCGAGTTTGGTCAATCTGGACGTGCCAAGTAGTCTCATCAAGTTGGTTAAACTTGGTTTGAGCCGAGTTCGCAATTCCTCACAAATTTTTCCTTCAATTTCATCCTCATTCAGGCCCGAGTTCGTCATTTTCACCAGTGGAATAAGCCGTTTCAAAAATGCACCAATCGACTCATTTTCCTGCTGTTGGCATAGAGAAAGTTTATACCTGGATCTTTCCTTCCTTTGTGGGGTATCCAATTTGGTTCTGAGTGCAATCAAAGCAGCATCCACGGTAATCGTTTCTACATCCGTCAGCTTTCCGAACAATTTTCTAGCTGTATCTCCGAGTGCCAGTTTTAATAGTGCGACTTTCTCTGTATCGTTCCAATTCCGACCCGCTGCTTCCAAATAATCCTTGAATCTCCGAGTCCATTGGTCAAAATCATAGACTGATTCTCCGTCGAAAAATTCAATGCATCCTCCCAGTACACATTTATTGTTCAAAGAATTTTGGAACATTTTATTTTACTTATTTTGTGCCTTTCGGCAATTCTCTCTTTTGATCTCTGTGGTGAAAATTTAAGCTGGACCACTCGAATTATAATGATTTCTGGATGTATTCTTGTTTTTGGACGTTTGTTTGATTTTTGATAGCTGAAAAACAAAGGGTTTAATTTTGGTGAAATCAAAAAGCTCAAAGTAAAAAACAATTTCGCTATAAATTCTCTCGGCGATTATGGATAAGATGATGAGACGATCCTTGGTGGAGAACTCATTGTTCATGTTCATTCGTAACAAATTTTCCCAGATTGTTTGTCATTTAATTGATTTCCGACCGATGATAACCTTTGCCTTCTCGGCTACCCATTAGGGCTTGTCCTGCCCCTCTTTCTAAAGAGAAATCATCCTTTTTTGCTTCAACATTTCCCAGATTGTTTGTCCATTAATGGAATTCCGCATTGTAATCCTTATACTTCCATAGGAGTCGTTGAGATTTCTTCACCCGATTACACATTTCTTGGGACGAGTTTCCATCTTTTCTTTGGAAAGTGAATGACTGCCTGGGAAAATAAATTGCCGGTTCAACGGTTGAATTAATGAACTCTGTATGACCCTTGGACTGGTGCAAAGGCCGTTTTTTTGTCTTTGGTGTTTTTTCTTTGGAAAGTGAATGACTGCCTGGGAAAATAAATTGCCGGTTCAACGGTTGAATTAATGAACTCTGTATGACCCTTGGACTGGTGCAAAGGCCGTTTTTTTGTCTTTGGTGTTTTTTCTTTGGAAAATTGAGAAAATGAAAATTTTATCGTTTTTGGTAAATTTTCTCTTGTTCGCTCTTTATTCTTTTTCGTCCTTTTTATTTTAATTTAGTCTTTGCTTATTTGTGGCTTTTCAGCCATTTCTCTCTATGTATAAGTGCCCGTTTTGAGGATTTTTGGCATTTTCCAAATTTCTTTTGCTGATTCAAATTGTTGTTCATGGGCACCAATATTCTTTTGGGTTATTTTATTTCACTTTTTCTGTTCTGAAGGAATCATCTGAATTTTGAATTTCGATTAATTTATTTTTCTCTTTTTGCTTGCCCATTTACTCTTTTCTTCATCAAACTTTTATGGGGGCATTCTTTTGGTTCTCTTCTTTCTGCCCATTTTGAATAGTTTCTTCTTCATTTTTTTAGCCCATCTTTGTCGTATCATTTTGTCTCGCCCATTTAATTTTTTTTTTGTTCGATATTGGCCCATTTATGTTCGTTTGTTCGTCATATTTTGCTTCTTCATTTGGGCATTTCTTCTTTTTAATCTGATGAGGTTTTCTCTTCGTCTTTTGAATATATTTTTGATCCTCCTCATTGGGCTCTTTTATCTCTAGCTGGTTTGGGCTCATCTTCTTCATCGGGATCCCGGAATTTACTTATTTGAGGCCTTTCGGCCTTGCGGTACCGCTTTTCTTGGGACATTTAGTTTTGGCTTACCTTCTTGTGTCCTCCGCTCTGATGGATCGTTTTTATCCGAATTGCTCGGAACCATTCGGTGCTACCAGTGAGCGGTTGCGCGCTGGGCTCAGAGGTGCGGGAATAAGATGGAATATTTAGGATGGAATTGGAATGGGTTCGAGGATTTTGGGATTTGGAGCTTTGGCCTAAAGCTTGAACGGAGTCCCCGGGGGAATAAATCTGCTTGTTGTCCCAGCTCTTCTGCTGATTTGTCCCTCTCGATGGCTGGGCTTATTCTCGACTTCTTCTCGACTTCTTCTCGACTGACTGGGGGAATTGTGTGGAATTGCCATTGAAGGGGGAAAAGGGGCGTTCCAGTGATGGATATGGGAATGAGGAAGGGGATAGTTTGTGTTTATTGTGTTGAGCTCATTGTGTCTTGTATTCCAGCCAAATTTCCCTTACAATAATTTCCCATTTTCTAGCTCTCCTCTACCCATTGGCCGGCCTCCTTTCCCTTCTTCCATTGGCACTTTTCCTCCTCCTTCTTCGCCACCTTGCCCGCCTTCATCTTCAACATTGCCAAAAGCCTTCCCTCTTTTCTTGTTCCACATTTTCATCCCATGCAGCCGGTGTTGCTTGCTTTTCAGGCTCAAATTCTTCCAGCAGTTCTCAACCACTTCGACGCTCAAATTCCTGGCAAAATGTCCATTTACCGTTCCCATTCGAAACTGGGATTGGTGCCCTTTCATCGGCCCGGATATTCTCACCGAGTTTTTGCCGTTTTGAAAGTGTCTCAATGGAATTTCCATCGTTGGGGCGGAAAAAGGAACAAAAAGAGGGCCAAAATGAGGAGCTGGATGGACCACAAAAACAACAAAATTTTGGTGCCATTTGGAACAATGGATTGGGCGAAGATGGCATTAATCCAAAAACAGTTGGAATGTGCCGAAGTCGGTCAATGGCCAATGGTGGCGATGGCACCGTAAATGGAAGGAGGCAGAAAATGATGGGAAATCGGCAACATCAACAGCTGGTGAGGATTGAGGAATAGGATAGAATCTAAATTGCCAAAAAACCAAACTAATTATAATGGTTTAACGGTTTAAACCCATTTTGGTTTGGTCAACAATTAAAGGGTATTAAACGGTTTAAACCAATTTTGGTTTGGTCAACAATTAAAGGGTATTAAACGGTTTAAACCAATTTTGGTTTGGTCAACAATTAAAGGGTATTAAACGGTTTAAACCAATTTTGGTTTAATGGTTCAATACTAAGTTAGAATTGGTTAAAACCAAGCCAAATCATAATCAAATGATGCATCTGAATTTTGACAAGATTTATCGATTGAGTTTAATAAGGTTCATGGGTCCATAAAATCCTGAATTTTTACAATCTTTTCGGCAAATAAATAATCCCAAAATTTAATTTCGTTCATTTCCTTTTTTTTATCAAACAGATCCAAACCCAATACTACCCAAAATTGCCAACAATTTTGCCATCGCCTCCAATTCCACCTCCTTCAATTCGAACCGTTCAACTCGTCCATTCCAGCTCCCAGCCGGATTCAATTTTGACTCGTCCAATGATTTTCCCCCATTCCCAGCTTGAATTGGCTCCAAAGGGCAAAAAGCCAATTCCAAAGCCCAGATCCATAACTCCACTCAATAATATAACAACAAATTAATTTTTAAAGGACTTGGAATTTGGCCAATTGGAAATTGCGAAGGGAAAATTCCGAAAAATGTTGCCATAAATATTTTTGATGTCTTTCATTTATTTAGAATTTTGTGATTTTCCATTCAGAAATTCATTTTATTTATTCAATTTTTGACAATATTTTAGGACTATTAAAAATATTAATTTACTCAAATTCTTTTGTATCGAAAAATATTATATTTTTGAGGCCATATAACTTGGCCGTAATTAGGTATTAGAGCTCAGGTTTAGGTTCAGGCATTAGGGGAGGAGAGTTAGGGAATCTTACAAAATCTGAGTTGGCCAAGCTATATGGCCTCAAAAATTTGATTATTTTCGATACGAAACATTTGGTTATCAATTTTTTGGGCAAATTAATTGATTCCCTTGCCTTTATACAATTCCATTTTCCCCATTTTTTTTTTATTAATTCAACGCTTTCAAATTTTTTAAAATTTTTTAAAAATATTTTAATCTATATTTTCTCTTATATATTTTTTCAATGGAAAACATGTACCAAAATACAAAGTCAATCAAACAAAAAAAAAACAACTATATTTTTAAACATTTAATTGTTTATTTGCATTGGTTGAATTGGCTGCGGCTGGCAACAATAACAAAAATAAAATTAATGGCCGATGGGCAGAATGGACGCCCCCTTTATTACCATTCCAAGAAATCCCCCCCTCTCAATTAAAAATCCATTACATCCATATAATTTTTATATGAAACAATAATAAATAGAAATGGGATTTTTATTGATATCAATATTTTGAAAAATTGAAAATTTTTGATAAAATTTTAAAAATTTTTTTAAAAAAATCTTACCATTTTTTAAAAAAAAAGTGAAAAAATTTATTTTGACATTTTTGCAAAAAAATAATCAAAAAACTAATTTTAGGAATTTTTTGAAAAATATTATCAATTTATATAAAAAAATTTCATTTTTTGGAAATGAATTTTAAAATTTTTTGAATACAAAACATTGCCTAAATTTTACCATTTTCGTCAAGATTTTGCGATTTATTCATTAATATTTTGGGATTTTTTCATCAATAAAAATTCCATCCCTAATAATAAATATAATCAAAACATTCCCACAAAACAAAACGAATTCATCAATTTTCCTTCCGGCTAGCCCTTAATTTAATTCATTTGATGAAAAGCCTTCGTTTTTAAATAGGTCACGCGCATTTGGAATAAATGTGTGCCCTTGGAATTTGCCCGCTCTTTGTTTTTCCATGTGCTTGGGCCTTTGGCATTGGCAATGTTTGTGCCAATTTTCCCATTTCCGCTGCCATCTATTAATTTGGCCATTTTTTCTTTTCCCACCTCTTCCGTTCTCATTCCCTGCTATTTGTGCCTTTTTTTGTTGACCATGTTTGGCCATTTATTCCTCGGCTGGAATGTGGGATAAACAAAAATAAATGGGGATGGCTGCCTTTTTTTTTGCTGCCAGCCGCCCCGCCGAACGCTGGGCCCATTTTCTTTTTTTAAATGGAGGCTGGCGCCAAATTTATCCTCTTTTTGGGCCTCACTTTTCCCTTTTCTATTTTGTGTTTGTTTAACCTTTTTGGCCCTTTTTTGGCCATTTCAATTTGCCCTTTGCATTTTTGGCGGGGAAATTGCGTTGGGCTCACTAAAAGGGCCTTTTAAGAAAGTTTTGAATGGTTTAAAAATGGCCAATGGACGCCATTCATCCATATTAGCATTCAGACAATTTTTTGCATATTTTTTTATCCCTTTTCCATTCAAAGTGGATTCATTTCTCCACACAAAACACTAAAAGTATCATACCATAAAATTTTGGGCTAATTTACCGCATATTTTTCTATTAGAAGATTCTTCTAATTATAGCCTCTTGGGGAGAATTTTTTTCAAAAAAATAAGGGATTCTATTAATTTGCTCAAAAAATGAAATTTACCCAAATTTTCGTGTCGAAAAATTGTCATTTTTTGAGGCCATATAATTTGGCCAAAACAGATTTCTTTCGGATTTCCTGACCTCTAGCACCTAATCCCATCCTGGCCCTGAACTTAAACCTGAGCCCTAATACCTAATATCTAGTTATGACCGAGTTATATGGCCTCAAAAATATAATAATTTTCGACACAAAAGAATTTGGGTAAATTGTTTTTTTGGGTTAATTACCCCGAGGGCAATTACTAAGAAAAATAAGGCAATAAATTGCCTTCAGAAAAAAGACTCTAATGCCGGGAATTAAACATTTTTATAATAATTTTCAACAATTTTTTTTCGTCAATTTTAAATCTAAATTCCATTCAAATAAATGAAGCCCTTCCGAATGTTTTTCTTTAAATTTTGTTAAAAATAAGAAGCATGTGGCCTGCCAATTGTGCTTCCATTTCTTGGGCGGAGTATTTTTTGTTTGTTTACGCATTTTTTGCACATTTTTTCTTTCCAAAATGTTCACTAATTTGCACGCCAGCCTTACTCTCTTTTTCCCATCTATTTTAGGAAAGAGGGTTTGGATATGCCAATGTGCCAATGCCATCCACTCCCTCTTTGTTTGCATAAAAAATGGCTCATCAGTCTTGACTCTGGAAAAAATTTTCTACACTGTTTTACCTTTTTTAATTTACTTTATTAAACCAATTTTAGGCACTTATGATTTATGAAGCCTTTTTTTGATAAGGGAAAAGTGAAGGTTCCCCCCCCCCCCCCCCCCCCTATGGGTATTGGGATTAGGGTTAGGGTCATTCAGGTTTAAGGATGGAAGAAAATCATCTTACCTAACCCTAAACCCTATCCCTATCACACCCATAGGGGGTTCCCCCACTTCCCCCTTTTGAGGAATAAGGGGATGTAAACTCCATAAATAACCCAATTTTATTGCCATTTTTAACTTCCTTCGAAAATTCAAAATTAAATGTTTTGAAATTTGTCCGCCTCCTTCAATTTATTCATTTTTGCCATTTTAAATGGCCCTTCTAAGTTAGTCAGTCAGCTTCCACATTTTTGTGCTTTGAATTCGCTTTCTATTTTTGGCCGCTTTCTTTTTTAAATGGAAATTGTGGCCAATTGTAAATCGGCCCGTTCAAAGTAGCTTTTTTTTTATTATAACGAATTCAATGCAAAATTTAATTTTTTTTCAAATGTTCAAATTTTCCCTCAATTATTTATGTTCCCTCAATTTGTTGCCATTTTATTTTCTAAAATACTCCAATTTGGCCATTTTTAAATCCAAATTCTTTCCTTTAAATATTTACTTTTAAAATTTGACAAAATTTTTCGGTTCATTTGCGTTCCATTTCCAGCAGTCCCCCTCAAAAAAATGTTTCTTTTGCATTATTTCAATAAAAGAGACTAAAAATGGACTCCAATGGAACATATTTTTTTCAAAATGAAAATATTTTCTTAGGAAAGAGATTCCAAATCCATAGAAAAGGAGTGGCCACAGGCCACTATTTATGCTTTGGCCAGAACAAAAAATTTCTACAAAAATTATTGAAAAAAAATCTGCCACCTTTTCTTATCATTAAATTTACCCATTGACATTGCCCCCAACCTCCTCCGCCCTTCTCAATGTACCGTAGGTCAGTCAAACAAAGTTCATTGTTCCCTTTTTCCCTTCTAATAAATTTATTTTTCCTTCTTGCCCCAAGCAAATTCTCATCAATGTATTTCTCTGCAAATTTCTCCTCACTTTTAAGTCACATTTTTTTAAAAATTTATTTTTGGCAAAAATTCTTCCCAATTTGCAAAATTTGGTGGGTGCCCCTTTTTAACCCCGCCACCCACAATAGAAAAAACCCTTTTTGGCCAATGGCAACCCCGTAAATTCTTTTCCTTTTTCCCTTTCTCAAGAGGGCTCAATCCTCTCAAAAATCACATTTTTTAATGAAGGGAGAGAGGGGAGGTTGGGAGGATGACCTCGTGATTTTTTTTATCGGATCGAAAAATGGGCAAATAAATGGATGAAAATTGAAATGGGGGAGAGAGGAAATAACAGATGGATGGGGGATGTTTTTCTCAATCCCCCAACCAACCCGACCAACAAAATCCTTTGGGGGACGTTGGCCGGAGGACGGGAAGGCGCCTAAATTGAAGAGAGGGGAAAACGGGGGGAATTGATGGGATGTTTACGCCGATTTTTGGGAGTACGGGGGGCCCGGCCCATTCGCTGCTGCTGTCGGGTTCGGGGAGGACCATTCTTTTCGGCCGGCTGGCAGTTAAGAGAAAGGGGCCTATAGGCTGGCAGTTAATAGAAAGGGGCCTATAGGCTGGCAGCAATGATATTGGGCAAAAAGGGAATTTGGACGGGGGAGAGGGCGGCTTCTATAAGGGGAAGGAACGAACACCTTTTTGGGCTTCATCATTGGCCTCATCCACTGCGCCTGCTGGCATTCGCTAAAAGGGCAAGCGAGTCAGCAGGGCCAATGTTCGAAAGCGGAGGAAAGAGAAGTGTGACAACAACGAGAATAGAAAATGGGGAACAACGAGAAAAACGTGAACCAAAGAGAAAAAATAAGAGGCAGTCGAGAAGGGAGACAGCCAGTTTGTTGACAGCCGGTGGCCACCTTTTTGCTGACAGCCGCCGTCGACTGCCAGTGACTTGAGGACAAAAACAGCAGAGAAGGGGTAGGATTGAACACTGACTGAGAGACAAACAACTCTCGCCCGCCGGTGCTATATTCGCCTCAATAACAACCTTCCTTCCTTTCCATTTTCATATTTATTGCTGCTTTTTTTGCTGAAAATGTTCCTTCCCTTTCCTTTTTCGTGTATCGCGTTGCCTTTTTTTGCTTTTTCGTCCATTTTCCCCGTTGGTGCCTTCCCTTCGAGTGTCGAGACCAAGGCCAACGCATATCGGCCCCCTTTATTAGTGGAAAATGTTGTCCGTTCTCCCAACAAATATTCGTCCTTTTCCATCATTATTCCCCCTTTCTCACAGAGATCACCACCAAAAAAAAAGCAGTGGCAATGCGCGAAATCTCGCCCGTTATTTTCACTTGGTCCCATATTCTTCATTTTTGGCAAGGAAAAAGCCATTCAAAATTATAAGCCAATTTCAATTATAAATAAAAAATTCGAAAATTGTTGGATTAAATTTGAAATAATGCGATTCTATTTTTGGACTGTTTCCTTCATTTTAGGCATCATTCTCGATGGCAATTTATTAAGGCAATTTAACAATAAAAATGGCAAAAAAATAGATGGCATAGTTTTTATTTAATCATTGATTTTTAATAATTTAAATTTCTTAAAAAGCAGAGCAAAAATAACATAAAAGGCCTCAATTTATAAGCCAAATTAAATTACGAAAAACAAATTCAAAAAGTGATGGATTAAATTTATTTTAATGAAAATATGAAAACGGAAACAAATTCGAACGAATGCCAAGAATTAATTTTCACTCAATTTTGATTGCCATAAATGGACAAAAATAACAAAAAAAATCAGCTTTAAAGCCATTCAAATTTAAGCCGAAAATGGATTAAATTTTAATGAAAACAAAAACCGACCGAATGAATACCAAATTAGCCACAGGTGGGAAAAAAGTGGTCTCACATGGCTTCAATGGCGGACGAAAAAAAAACAAAAACAACCCACGAAAAATATTTTTGAAAATATTGGCAAATTTATTTGACTATTTTTGTGCCACTTTTTTTTGCTCATTGATCAAAATTTACCACTTTTTTCGTCTATCAAAACAGCAATTTTGATTTTGACCTCTGGAAAAATAAAACTATTTTATACACAAATGGAACAGACGCGTCGGAGTCAAGAGGAGTAAGTATGAATTTTGAGTGACTTCAAAAATTTTTTTTAATTGTCCAGAAAATAATCATTTTTATACCAAAAGATAGAGGACACTTTACTGCATCGGATAAGATAAATTTTAAAATTTTCTGACGAATTGAAAAAAAATTTATAAGCCTGACTCCGACGCGTCTGAGTCATTTGTGTAAACGTAGCTTATTAAGGAAGCAAAGAACAGCACAAAGAATGGACCAAAAATTGCCAATAATTGACCAAATCCTCTTTCCCTTGCGGCGTTGTTTCTCTGGTCAAATGCCACACACACAAACAACAACCCAAAATTGACCAACCAATGAATGACCAAATGGCTACATTTTTAAATTTTTCCCTTAAATTTATGTTTTTTATACGAGAATTGTCCTGGAAAATTGTTCGTACCTTATCATAATAAGCTTTCTACTCTAATCCTCCCTCATTTCATTGGAATTCTTTCAATTGGTAAACAAAAAATGGGGAAATAATTCCAGACATTTGCACTTTCGGTTTTCGCTTCATTATTCCTTCAAATTTATCATTTTGACCAAAAAATTTAATTTTAAAAAAATGGGAAAATATTTCAAAAGTGAATTGACTAAAATTTTGCCCCTCGAAGGAAATGGCTTCTAAATATCCAAAAATAAGCCCAAAATAATTGTCAAATCCGAAATAAACAATTTTATAACCCAAGGATACTATTTATTAATGCCATTTAAAATTTTTAGAAAAACAAGAAGCCAAATAAAAGAGAGCACAAATTTTCGAGGAAGAAACACTTTTAATTTCCCTCTGTGGAGAATATTTCTTCTTTCATTCTGTTTGGCCATTCTTTTTGGCCACAATTTTGTGCCATTTAAAATCAATTCAACCAAAAATGGCCACTGCTGAACACGTCCGTTCCACGGCCACCCCACATCATCATCATCATCATGGCCATCATCCGCACAATCATCATCGGCCACAAAATGGCATTCAACAACAAACATTGCCTCCGGCAACTGGGGCCACTGATCGACCAATGGCCCCAGGTCAAAATCATCGAAATAATCCAAATGAACTCATTCAGAGGGCTGCACCCGCAGGAGGTCAGAAAATTGTTTGGTTGCATTTTTATTGGAAATTTTGGCAAAATTTTGTCAGTAAATTTCTTGAATAATTCAGAATGAAAAAGTGGAGGAAAACAAATTCTGGAATATTTCATCTCATTATTATAGATTTATTAGGGCAAAATTAATTAAATTTATTGTAAGCTTTTCATTCCTAATCAGGGCGATTGAGTAATTGAACCAGTTTCGTTAGTCTTATTTCATTAAGGAAACAACCAATTCAGGAAGGCGATATGCCATTTGAAAGCCCTAAATTTCCTCTAAAAAGTGGCTTTACTAATTTTTTGGCCATTTAAAACATTTTGTAAAATAATAGGTTTTTGGGTTTATTTCACTCAAAGACATGTAACTTTTTAAAACTTGAATTTAATTAAAATTTAGAAATGCCAAATTTGTAGAGAAAAGATTGAGTTTTTTAAAATGGTCTATTGCCTTCTCATATTGGTTATTGCCTCTCGGAAATATAAGCCAAATTTAATGCGGGTTCAAAATAGTTCTTTATGGCTTATTAAATATTTTTGCCTTTGAATCTACAGCAAAAATTAATGGAAAAAATAAATTCAAAAATTGGAAATTTCAATTCAAAATTGTATTCAAATTTACAGCGCCATCCACATCATCCCATGGGAGGAGGGCACCACTAATTCGTGCCGAAGAAATTGTGGACACAAATTTGGAAGAGCCAATGGATTTGCTGGATTTGGATATGCCATCGCCAATGAGCCCTTCAATTCCATTGCCACCTTTGCCTGTACCTCCACCCGTAGAGGCGGCGGCACCTTCAAATCGAATTCCACCCGAAATGGAAGAAGCCTCATTAAGGTAGATTTTTTAAGGGAACAAATAATTGAGTAAAATTTAGGGTGTTTTTGGTCAACAATTAAAGGGTATTAAATGGTTTAAACCTATTTTGGTTTGGTCAACAATTAAAGGGTATTAAATGGTTTAAACCTATTTTGGTTTGGTCAACAATTAAAGGGTATTAAATGGTTTAAACCTATTTTGGTTTGGTCAACAATTAAAGGGTATTAAACGGTTTAAACCATTTTTGGTTTGGTCAACAATTAAAGGGTATTAAATGGTTTAAACCCATTTTGGTTTGGTCAACAATTAAAGGGTATTAAACGGTTTAAACCCATTTTGGTTTAATGGTTCAAAACTAAGTTTGAATTGGGTTAAACTCAAAGCCAAAACATAATCAACTGATCCGTCTTGACCAGGATCTATCGTCTGAGTGATTATAAAGTTTGGAGGTCTAGAATAAACCACTGAACCCTTGAAATCTTTTCGGCAATTTCATAGTTTTTTTGGCAAATTAAAATAACAGTCAAATTTTAATATTTTTAAAATTTTTTCCACAGTTGGCGTCAATATGCGGCCGCTTCCCTTTTCCACAATCGCCGATTGACCGGGCCATTTGCCCCTCAAATTGAGGATGATTGGGAAATGGCAGAGGAGCCGGAAGATGGAAGCGGTGACCAATTCCGCGGTCGACGACCAACCGTAACCTATAGGGTCAGTTTTTTGATCATTTTTTATTAGAACAGACAAAAAAGGGGCTAAAATTTGGGTATGGGACAATCGAATTCCGCCTATTGTGTATCTACTTTAGTTTTAGGCTCGAAACTCAACGATACAAATACAAATACTAATATGAAAGTACCATATTAAAGCCTAAAGTTCCCTACAATTAAGCCATTTTAAATTTTCTAAAATCCAAGCTTTAAAAAGTTGCTAATCTTTGAGTATAATAAACTCTATTTTGAGAAAAAGCCGCTTATTTTACAAATTGTTTTAAGATTTTAAAAAATTATAAAGCCACTTTTTAGAGGACATTTAGGGCTTTCAAATGGCATATCGCCTTCCAAAATTGGTTGCTTCCTTGATGAGATATGGCCAAAAGAATGGCCTAATTACAAAATCTTTATCTGTCATAATATTTATGTTCATTCTTTCCTCCTCTTGACTTAATAAAAAAAGATCACCGCATTCTTTGCACTCTTATTTCGTGCCCCTTGCAAAATATTTACCTAATAAAAATCAAGACAAATTCCTAAATTTGCATAAATGCACTTGCTCCCAGAATTAACTGGAGATGTTTTTCCCCCTCGAATCAGAATCTAGAATTCCCTTAATTATTTCCAATTTTGGCATTTCCAAAGATTATTATAGTTGCTGCTCATTGGAATTTCCCTCCATTCATCCTCCATAATTAAATAAATAACATTGAATTCGCGCTGTTTACACATAATTTTGGGGGAAATTCAAAGAAATGTAATTGAGATGGATTATTCCTCAATGTTTTTGTCAGCTTAAATATTAAAATTATAGTAGGCAGAATTAATGAAAGAATTTAATTTAATCATTAATTATCTGCATTTTTGCCTTGAAAAAAAGGAAAATAATTAGCCTATAAAAGAAACTTCACCGATCCTGGCTTTGATTTAATCAAATTTTAATTTAGTTTTGAACCAAAAACCAAAATTGTCCTTAAATCATTTGGCTCTATGTACTCTTTTTTTTCGACATTTCTTGCTTTGAAAAAATGGTTCCATTTCCATATTTTTTTGCATCTTTAATAGTGCAATATAAAATAGTAGAATCAAAGCCCAAACGGAAATTCATTTGAAAATTGCCCTTTTAGAGAATAGGAAACGGGGGATTTTCTCAACCATAATTTCTCATTTCTGCCAGCTGCTTCCTTTTGCTATTTTTAAACTTTGATGCAATCATTTTTGACTGATGAATGATGACTGACTGACTGACTTGGACAGGGCTCAAAGTGAAAGCCATGGAGGAAGAAATGTCAAGGAAAAAGTTGGCCTTTCAAAGGGGAGAATGGGATAAAGCGACGAAGGGGGGGGGGGGGGGGGATTATGCGAAAAATGGCAGGAATTCGGCCAATGCTTTCTTTTTCACATACAAATATGTATAGGGCAGCTGATGGACCAGTGAACATTTTGTTGGCTGCCAAATGCCGATTGGAAGGTTAAAAAAAGTTGGACTTGGCCATTTTTGACGTAGAAAGAGTAAAGCAAAAAAAAGGAATAAGAGGTGGAAAAATGTTAGTGAAATTGGAAATCAAATGCTAAACAATTTAAGACGGGAATAATGGATGGCAATGGCACAGACGCGTTCAATTTTATGCGAGAATTGAGGGTAGGGTGGGGGGGGGGTCAGCTGGCAGAAAATGGGACCCGATGAAAGACTCTGTATCTCGAAAAGGAAATGGAAGGGGACACGGAACGCTGGACTGGAAGAAGCTGGAAGTGGAAGGAAGGCTGGTGAAAAGCGAGGAGGCCTCACGAGAACGCCAAACGGCTGGCTGAAAGAAAGGAAATACGCACAGCTGGCCCAAATGAAAAGGGGAACAAAAGGCTAGGGGAATGAAGCCAAACCATAGGCCGCCAACCACAATTCCAAGCGCCATTTTGAGTCACAGCCTTTTTGGGCCCCAGCCGCCTGATTCATTCATTTATTCATTCCTATTCCCAATTCGCCCCATATCCAACGGCTGTTTTTGTTGTTGGTTGGTTCGTCGACGTTCGCCACACATTCCATTGTTCCATCGGATTTTCACAGAGCGACCTTTACCCCTCAAAACAACAACATTGCCATTTAATCAACAGCGAACGAAAAACAAATTGAGTATCTCAAAGACCGGCGGGGATTCAAACACAAAAATCGCCGCATTCCAATCATCGCAAACAACAACAATTTTAACCTTTTCCATCCCCTCTCTCTCCGTTGACCACAATACGTAAATTACACCTTTCCTTCTCTGATTTATTCTTTGGCCAAGTCCATCCGGCGTCCGGCCATAATAATGTTGGGCACGGCGTCAACCAAAATTTTACAACAACAACAAAAAAACAATATTCATCCACCACATCAAAAACGTGTACTCTTGGTCTGTTCCCAACTTTCCCCACACATTTTCCATTCCCATATTTGTCTTTTTAAAAAAGCCATTCACATACAATCACATGGTTCGTCTGTGGATGATTCAAAAATAAAACATTTTTCTGCCTTCCTCCGACGATGTTTTTTACTCCCTTTTTTGAAGGCGTGAACCGAAGAGAATTTTTTTTTCCAATTTAGGGAAATACGCGGGCATTCCATAGAGGAGTTTATATTAGCCAAATAGATCAGCGGAAATTCCATGAATTCGATTAAAAATTTTGTAAAAAATCAAAATTATATTTGAAAATAATAAATATTTATTATTTTGGCGAAATGTTCATTTATGAAATTTTTCTTTTCATTTTTATTTTTTTTTAGTCGAAAACGAAAACTCGAAATCTATTCTTTCTGATTTTTATCTTCAAGTCCAAGTGTTTAAATCAAACCGAACTGCTGAATTGAAACAAACCAAAATAAATAATTCCAATTCCAAGCCATTTAATTTAATTTAATGATCATTTTTTACCTTTTTCATTTTCTACATTTATTTTATTTAAGTTCCCAATCAACGGCAATAGTGCCAACAACAATCATCAAACATCAGAAGAATATCAACAACATAGAAGAAAAGCAGTTGCCCGTAAACTTTCCATGGGTCATCAACGACGTTCAGCAGAGGATCCGCGCACCGAGCTGTACATGCAGGCATTGAGTCCACGGCGATTGTCATTCCCGGAACGCACACTTTATAGTGCGGTTAGTTTTACACAATTTGTATTAATTTATTTATTTTTGGTTATTTTTGGGTATAAAAACATCTAAATAATTAGGCTTTATTAAAACAACTAAAAAGAAAATGGATTTGGCTTTATTTTTGCCCAAGAACCAGCTGGAAAAAGCAATAATAAATTGGAAACAGCTGGGCCATTTACTATTTTTAGTTTTTCCCATTTTTGGAAAACAATAAATACATTAAAAATAAAAATTGAATTAAAAATTATGAATTCCATGCTTTTTCAGGACTATGCCATTTTGCGCAAAAGTGTGGATCATATCGAAATTGTTGGCTCATTCCGTCAGTTTTTCATTCAATTTCCAATAAAACATTCCTTTATATTTAGATCGCGGCCATTCCGAAGCATATCGCCATTTCCTCCAATCGCTCACTTGCTATGATTTGGCCCCACAACACATGCTGCTGGTCATGATCGATGCCGAAATGACGGTCAGTCCCAAAAATGAGAGTGGGAAATTAGCATTTTGGGCAAATTAATAAATAATTATCCAATGAGATAATCTTAGCGTGTTTATGGTCGGTTTTTATTGAATATTGCCGTATTTCGGCTAGAAATCTACTATAAAATGTATTAAAAAATGCATAAAAATTATAATAAGCTCGGGAAAAAATATTTGCCTCAGAGCGGATTCGAACCCACGACCTAATTGAGAAAAACTGAAGGGAGTAACCCATTCAGCTAAAAGTTCCCAGACGGCGTCTTTTAATAATCACTAACCAAAAACAAAGCATAAAAGTGGATTAAAATTTATTAAATTAGAAAGCAAAAATGAAATATATTTAAAAATAAATTCATATTTTTTATTAGATCCAAAAGGCAGTGCAAATTTTATGCTCTCATCCGGCGCCGAGGGTCGCTGTCATTTCCAATTCAAAAGGTAAAAAAATATTAAAATTATTTTTTAAATATAAATTTAATTTTTATATTTTTGATTTAAAAATTTAATTTTAAATTAATTATTTATTTTTTAATTCCATCCAGATTCGCATTGGGCAATGTTTACGGTGACGGATTGCCTTTTGGCATTGCAAAAGGCGCATAATCAATCGGATATGCAACAAGGTGACTACAATTTGCGACATTTCGTGGAGAATGTCCAAAATGGACGACGACTCATTTCCGTGGACGATCAAACCAGGCAAGTGACAAAAAAAATTCAAGAATGAAAATTAATATTTTATTTTTTTTTTATAAATTTGAGGCCTTAAATAATTCTCAGTTTCGGTAGAAAAAATAATCAAAAAAAAATTTAAAAAATAGATTTTTTTTGGAATTTTCTGGCACAAAATTTTAGAAAGAATTTTAGGCATCGAAGAATAGAGGAAAAAAGTCGGAAGACAGTTTTAAAATTTTTTCCTTCTTGGATTTTGAGACCAATTCCTCTATCAAATTTAAAGGTTAAATTGAGTATTTTATTTATTTTTTGAACTCAATAATTTAGTACAAAACCTTTAAGAAACCTACATTTTTAAATTTCTTTTTTCTCTAAAAATTAGAAAAATTAACCCAAAATTTAATTTAAAATTAATTTTTCCAGTGTCTGGGATTTGGCCCGCGTTTTCACCCTCAACCGTGTCCATCGAGTGCCGGTCTTCTCATCGGAAACATCCGAACTGATTTCCATCCTCTGCCTCCGTGCAATTTGCATTGAATTGCTCAAATTGTTGGATTCAAAATGTTCACTGTCGCCGGATTTGAATTCCATCCCGCTGAGTTCGCGGGTGATTGGCACTTGGGGAATTGAGGAAATTGCATCCGTGCAAGAGGGGAATAGTTGTGCGCAAGCGGTGGACATTTTCCTTGAAAAGTTGGTTTTTTATTGGGAATTTTTAAATTTAATTTATTAATAAAATTAATTCAAATATTAAATTTTAAATTAATTTAAATATAAAAAATAAAATTTTAATTAATTCATCAAATATTAAAAAAATATATTTTTAATAAATTAAAATATTAAAAATTAAATTTTAAATTAATTTTATTAAAAAATTAAATTTTTAATTTTAAATTATTTTAAATATTAAAAAAAATTAAATTTTGAAGTAATTAATCCAATTTCCAATATTAAAAAATTAAATAAATAAATTAATTAATTAAATTCGTAATTCCTTTTAATTATCATTTTTCCTATTTTTCAGACAAGTCTCAGCCCTTCCCGTTCTTTCGGCCACCGATGGCACTTTGTTGGGCGTTTTGGACAAGAACAATTTGTTGGACCGACTCTTTGAACGACTTGGCTCACATCAAACGCCGGAACGATGTTTCCAATTGATGGAGGAAACGCCGGTGGAGGATTTGTTGCCCCAGGCGAGGCGAAGGACCGTCAGGGCCGACTGTTCCGTGGCCGATGCAATGCGGGTTTTGACTGAAGTAGGTTTAAGCCATTTTTGAAAGGGAATTTTAAAAAGTAAACTCTTTACGCAAATTTTGAATTATAGGGGAATTTTAATTTTTTAAAATTAATTTACTCGTTCTTCGGAAAAATTTTTCACTATTATTTTAAATTTCACAATCATTCACTTAACACAAAAAAGATTATAGTTAATTGGTCTAATAAGTTGTCCTCCATTCATGTAAGATTCCGGGTTCGAATCCTGCCATCGGGAAATTATTTTTTTTCATTTTTATCAACTGAATAGTTTATATTAAAAAATTAAAAATGATTTAATCTTAATATTAAAATTTTTAATTTTCCAACTGGACGAGTTTAGACTTTCGGGAAAATTTTTTTACCACAATTTTATATTTCAAATTATAAAAATTTGATAGCACATTGATTTAATAAGTTCTCCTTCTTTCATGAGAGGTTGCAGGTTCGATTCCTGCTGTCATAGGACTATAATTTATTGACTCCTTTTTGCCAAAATTAAATGGTTAAAAAAATTAAATAAAAATTAAATATTTCAATTTTTAATACTAATATTTGTAATTTTCCAACAGGACGGGTTAATTGAATCACTTTTCGTGGTGGAGCCACCGGCGGCCGAGGACGACGACAAAATCATCGACATTGGCGGAGGAGAGGGCGGCGATCGCCTCTGTGGTGTCCTCTCCCATACGGACATTCTTGCCTACATTCTCAGCTGTGAACAACAACAACAAATGATGGGCCCGGGGAATAGTAGCCAATGAAATGCCCAAATTGTTTAATGAAAATGAAAAGGAAGAAACGGGAGAATGACCAAAATTTGATGAAAAAATATAAAATAATAATTTTATTCAAATGTGTACATTAATTATTCATATCCAATCCAAATCTATGGCACAAACCGCAAACATTCCCACTTATTATGTTCAATCCTGTGTCCTCATCATATTCGATAGGCATCATTTTTGTTGATTGTCTACCAAAAAATGTTTATTCATTGTTCTTGTTGATGACCCCATTTTATATATCCCCTTTGAATTGTACCAAAAATGTGTTTTATTTTCAATGTTCAGGTCAAAATTATATTAATAAAATATGCGAAAATATTTATTTTTATTAATTCGTATTTATGGCGGAAGCGGAAAAAACAATGTGCAAAACACAAACATTTGTAATTAGGCAAAACACAAACATTTGTAAATGTTGGTCAAAACACAAACATTTTTAAATGTTGGGCAAAACACAAACATTTGTAAATGTTGGGAAAACACAAACATTTGTAAATGTTGGGCAAAACACAAACATTTGTAAATGTTGGGCAAAACACAAACATTTGTAAATGTTGGGCAAAACACAAACATTTGTAATTGGGGCAAAACATAAACATTTGTAAATGTTGGGCAAAACACAAACATTTGTAAATGTTGGGCAAAACATAAACATTTGTAAATGTTGGTCAAAACACAAACATTTTTAAATGTTGGGCAAAACACAAACATTTGTAAATGTTGGGAAAACACAAACATTTGTAAATGTTGGGCAAAACACAAACATTTGTAAATGTTGGGCAAAACACAAACATTTGTAAATGTTGGGCAAAACACAAACATTTGTAAATGTTGGGCAAAACACAAACATTTGTAATTGGGGCAAAACATAAACATTTGTAAATGTTGGGCAAAACACAAACATTTGTAAATGTTGGGCAAAACATAAACATTTGTAATTTGGGCAAAACATAAATTTCTTGCTAAAATGCTCTATATACACATAAATTAGCCAAATTCTGATTTTTTCCTATTCAATGAAAAAAATTTTTAAAGCCGTTTAATAAAGCCTTAAATCTCGATTAAACCTCTTTCCTTTGAGTGAAGAGAATAAATCCTCGGGCAGCCAATTGGCAAAAGGCATAAACCGGCCATTCATTATTAGTCAGAGTGGCACACTGTGTGATGGTGTATTGCCACTACGGATGGAGGGGAAGCCGGCACTTGGACCCCCTTACTTCAACTTCAACCATAGAAAAGGAAATGAGTGCTATTCAAAAAGCGTATGCAAAATTGAATAGCCTCTTTCGGAAAAAGCACCGTATTTCTTAACATTTTACTTCAAATATTCATTTGGGAGGAAATATTTAGTAAAAGCTCATGCTCATCTCACAGGAAAATATTGTTTATATTTAATTTTTGTTCGATGCAGAATGAACAGATATATAAATTTTTAGTCATTCTTTTCAATTAAATTTTTATTTGTGTCTAATTCTCAGTCGGCCTCTCTGATGACATTGCACAGACACATACGATCCAATTAAAATCAGAATCATATCCTATGCTGCAGAAATGTCCAGAAGCAAAATCTCAATCGGTCTCCGGTGTCAAAAAAAACGTCGTCTCCAGTCTCCATTCCCAGCCTTCTCTCATTGATAGGCAAGTCACCAAGTTGACTTTCTCCATTCTTTGGGGACCAATTTTGAAGGGAGCCAAAGAAAGTTTGGCACTTGGCACGAAAAGATTGACAGCCATGAAGCTAGTGTGGGATGTCCAAAAATGTGACTTTTGAAAGAATCTATTGGAAAGGCAGGGAATGGATGGCAATGACGAAGCGATATGCATGAAGGGCACCGTCAAAGGACATCGTGGCATGGCAGGAAATGCCGAAGGACAAATCCCAGTTGGCTGACCCAGTCGGTTGGTAATTTTTTGGCTCAATAGCCTGCCGAATGGATGAATGGCATTGGCAACTCTCCTTGGCCAGATTCTTTGGCCATGGGCAATGAATTTCTGGTGAGACTTCTTGCTATCCCTTTGGGACATATAAAGCAATCGTTCTCTTTTAAGAACATAAATAATTTTTATGAACATTCTCCCGGTTGTTGTTCTGCCATTCTTTCCGCCACTTCCTCGATTCAGGATTTGTGCCTTCCCAATTCTCATCCCAGAAAAAATGTGAGCAAATTTATTTTAAAAAGACCAAAATTTTATGGCATTATTTTATTTTCTTTTCCATTGGACCTCCTCTGCTCAATATCTAAAATTGGGGTGCATGATTCCTTTGGGGGCCTAGCTCGTTGGCTCATTTCCCCTCTTTTTTTCATTAATTTCATTTTCCAGCAGAATTCGGTGGATGGCGCGGAAATTGATGAAAGAATTTGGTTGGTGGCCGAAGCCTTTTTGGCCAATTCCCGCTCATTTTGGAATTTTATGGGCGCAGTCCGGTGGGCACCAAATGAGCCCAAATCCTCAATGAAATTGAAATTGCGGCCAACTGGGTACCAAACACAAAAAATTTCATCCATCCTTCCCATTTGGTAGGCTTTAATGCCAAGGATTGAGGAAATGCGGCACAATTTGGATGGCTTCGGCAATGAACCACAACCACATTCATTGGGAAATTGGGCCCCAAAAATCCCCTAGGGATGTGGCCTAACAAAATAATTACATTTTAGGGTGTGCGGGAAGATTGTAATGGAAGAAGGGAATGGTCCAGAAATTCCAATTCCGATAACCTTCTAGGGCCCACAAATTAAATCCTCACCAAATTCTTTCATCTCTACGGAAGCATTTCTTGGATTCAGCCGGTATATATATTGGCCCAAATCCTTTTTTCCATATCTTACCCCTCTTTTTTCTAGCAGCCCATAAAAATTGGTCTTAAAATCCAGTAAAATGGATTGGCTTTTTTAGCCAATTTTTCAATACCCAATTTTTGTGAATTGGTCAATTTCTCTGTAATGTTTCAAGCCATTAATAAAGCATTCATTTCATTGGATCAACCTATTTCTGTACTATAGCGCATTTTGATATCAAAATGATTGATCAAAAATATATTTGGCCAGATTGCTATGGCCAAAAAACCAAAATTCCTCGATTCTATATTTTGTTATTCATTTTGGTCATAACTTTTTGCCATTCATCCCAATCAGTATTATAAAATTATTTCAAAATTGCTAAAATTTAAAGTAAATAAAATTCTAATGTATTTCGTTACATCTTTTCAAGCTTAAGTTGATATTTAATATTCTCTGGGGATAAATTTGAAAGTCAAATTGCGAATATGAATTTCAAAAATGACAAAATCAAACGCCCCCTCCCCAAAGCAAAAATCATTCATTCATTCAAAATTCCATTTTCCCAATGGAATATTTCTCCGGTAGACAGGAAGGACAATAAGTTTCATTGAAATGTCCATCCATTTTAAAGAAGATGACAAATGCCATCCATCTTAAAATAAATATGGGGCATTTGCCTTTGCCCTTATAAAAATTTCCATGCAATTTCAATGCCATTAAACCGCGAATTTGACGTCCTATGGCGAGTATGGATGCATGAATTTTGGGGATAAAATTATTGTGCCATCATATTTCAAATCCAATTTGACATTAATATATTGGCTAAAAAATGAGCATCAATTTTAAAGACAAAGATTGATATTGGCGCAAAATCATGGACAATAACGTGAATGGCACGGTGCCATTAGCCCAAAGCAGAGGTCAAAATATGGACTAAAAAGCGATAAATAATCGGCAAAAGGGATAAAGGGCGCGTCCCCTTTTTTGTGGGCTCATAAAAAGGGAAGAAGGCCGGGGCAAAAGGAGGAAGGAAAACCAATGCCCATTTTGGGGGGTAGGGCCGGAAGAAGGATTGGAGGCTCACAAACACACTCCAACCCCGCATTTTCGGCTGGTTGGTTGACTGACACTGGACGAAGGAAAGGAAAAAGAGGAATTTTGGGTGGAAAAGCATTTGGACCAAAACGAAGGGGGAGAGGGTCCCGCGGGGCATGGCCACGGCCACAAATTGCCAATTCATTCCATCCCTTTCCATCACCATTGGTCTAACCAACCAACCCATCTCGCCTTCCTTCCATTCACATCCATTTTTGGGCGAAATGCCCGGCTGGCGCTTCCTTCCCTCCTTTTTTTTGTTGTTGGCCCATCTCCATTGCCAAGGCCAGCAAAGGGGGGCTCAACACACATAAAAAGGCGGAATATTGGCTCTCCAAAAATGGTGTTGGCCACTGGTTCCTCGCTTTGAATTTTCCTTTTCAAATTGAGCCAGGGGGTTCATTTCGGCCATTGCGCGGCAATTTGGCGCAATGTCCACGAATAGAATGGAAAAATAATATGGAGTTTTAATTTTCGAAATAACGAATTTCTGATCCTAAAGATTCAGTCAAGACTCAAGAGTCAACCCAAATAGCAATAAATCAACAAATAACATTGACAAGGGAGGTACCTCACCTTAAGGTGGCCCTTTTTAATGAGACTTGGCATATGTTTAGGGCATAGGATGCCTACACCTAAACCGTAATTTTTATCTGCGGAATGCGCTTGCCTCGGATTTTATGGCCATAAAACCTATTTTTTCAGCCATTTTGGCCATAGTTCATATCTCCTTATAGAATAGACATAAAAATAAGATCAATATGTCATTTTGTAGAGAATTTAATGGGCTTTCATTTTTATATAAACATCATGGGTCTAAAAATTTTTTGAAATTTTTTATCGATTTTTTTCAAAAAATCCCGAATTTGGCCAATTTTCAATGGGCCATAACTCGGGTATATGGCTATATTGGACTTTGGCCCAGTTATCTTTTTTGATCACCATATCATAAAGTATCTCTATGCAAATTTTCAGATTTTTCTGACTACCTGAAAATTTTTGCGAATTCACAATGCTGGCCTGTAATAGGCAAAATACCTAGAATTTTCAGGTTAACGGAAAAATCTGAAAATTTGCATAGAGATACTTTATGATATGGTGATCAAAAAAGATAACTGGGCCAAAGTCCAATATAGCCATATACCCGAGTTATGGCCCATTGAAAATTGGCCAAATTCGGGATTTTTTTAAAAAAATCGATAAAAAATTTCAAAAAATTTTTAGGCCTAGGAAACATTTACCATTATTATAGCCCATAAAATTCTCTACAAGATGACGTTTAGATCATAATTTAAGGTCAATTCTATACCGAGATATGAGATATGGCCAAAATGACTGAAAAAATAGGTTTTATGGCCATAAAATACGAGATAAGCTCATTGGGCAGATAATTATATTGCGATTTACATAATTTTAATTATTTTATTTAATTTTTAATAATAAAACTCTAAATTTGTATTATAAATGTGTTTAAGATATTAAAAAAATTACTTGCCGATGAGAGGAATTGAACACATGACCATAAAAAGTATTCTACATACTTACCCCATACACCATCCAGGCATCTGCCTTTCCCTATTTCCAATCCAATAAATCGTCAAATTAAAAATTTTTATTGGCCATAAAACAGTAGGCGAGCGCATTCCGCAGATAAAAATTGCGGTATAGGTGTAGGCATCCTATGCCCTAAACATATGCCAAGTCTCATTAAAAAGGGCCACCTTAAGGTGAGGTACCTCCCTTGTGAGGCATGCAAAGGGGTCGAAGAGGGTATATTTGGGGACCTCACCCGAAAATATTGGCGCAATGGAGTCAACAAAATTGGTGTCCATCCCCAATCCACATCCTTCTTCCATTCCATTCATTCCCTTTGGGGGTTTATGCGCCGGAATGATGGCCGCCAATTTGTTGGTCGATTTTCGGTGGTGCTGCCCCGAGCAAAGATGAAATCCCTCATTCCATAAACTAATTTTTGGCCTTTTTACAATTGCAAAAATGACCATCAAAATAACAAATTTCTCTCAAATTTATTGAACAAACTTTGATCACAAATTGAGAGCCAATTTATAAATCGAATTGGACAAAAATTATTGGGATATATGCTCAAAATTTAGCTCTTTCTTTTGAAATATTCTTTGAGCATAGCAATTTGGGCATGATTGAACACATCGATAAAATTTACAGTTCAAGATCTCCTCTCGGCCAAATTTCGGCGTTTTTTTGGCCAAGCCTCCATTTGCTGCATCACACGTTGTTTTGGTCCCAGAAAATCGATACGATGATGCTCTTCCTCCAAATTTTTTCCACCCTCCCCCTTCCATTGCTGCCAGCCGACCCCCATTCTCTTTCCCAATTTTCCACCATCCATCCATTCGCATCATTTCATTCGCCATTCCAGCTTTTAATCGGCTCATCCCCTCTTCTTTTGCTCTCCTTCATCAATTTTATTTTTGCCCCAGCAGCGTTCAATTGTCCGCGACAATCTTACCCAGATCGGCAAACGCATTCAAAGGGTATGAAAAAAGGAGTCTGATTTGTAAATTCTAATTTTCATTCTGATTTTTATTCTGATTTGTAATTCAGAATTGTAATTGCACTTTGTAATTGTGAATTGTAATTGCACTTTTTAATTGTGAATTGTAATTGCACTTTTTAATTATGAATTGTAATTGCACTTTGTGAATTGTAATTGCACTTTTTAATTGTAAATTGTAATTGCACTTTGTGAATTGTAATTGCACTTTGTGAATTGTAATTGCACTTTTTAATTGTGAATTGTAATTGCACTTTTTAATTGTGAATTGTAATTGCACTTTGTAATTGTGAATTGTAATTGCACTTTGTAATTGTGAATTGTAATTGCACTTTGTAATTGTGAATTGTAATTGCACTTTGTAATTGTGAATTGTAATTGCACTTTGTAATTGTGAATTGTAATTGCACTTTGTGAATTGTAATTGCACTTTGTAATTGTGAATTGTAATTGCACTTTTTAATTGTGAATTGTAATTGCACTTTT
Source organism: Pratylenchus scribneri (assembly GCA_030063045.1). Lineage (NCBI taxonomy): Eukaryota > Metazoa > Nematoda > Chromadorea > Rhabditida > Pratylenchidae > Pratylenchus > Pratylenchus scribneri. The sequence continues at coordinate 710,782 of JAQSEB010000020.1, read as the reverse complement.
TAATTGTGAATTGTAATTGCACTTTTTAATTGTGAATTGTAATTGCACTTTGTAATTGTGAATTGTAATTGCACTTTTTAATTGTGAATTGTAATTGCACTTTTTAATTATGAATTGTAATTGCACTTTGTGAATTGTAATTGCACTTTTTAATTGTAAATTGTAATTGCACTTTTTAATTGTGAATTGTAATTGCACTTTTTAATTGTGAATTGTAATTGCACTTTTTAATTGTGAATTGTAATTGCACTTTGTAATTGTGAATTGTAATTGTGAATTTGTAATTGCAATTTCCAATTCTGATTTATAAAAGGAATCTGAAAGGAGGAAAGTCGAAGGAAGTAAAGCCAATAGCCAATTCAACAGCGATAAGGGAAATGTTGCCTAACAAAAATGTTTGTTGTCCAATTTTTCCCCTTTATTCATTGCTCTGTTTTCCATCACCGGTGGCTGTCAGCAAAAAGTTGAATCAGCACAGGGGCACACATATGGCCACTTCCCCCATCCATTACCCTAGGAAAGGCCACAGTTGTTCTTTCCACCCAACATTTCGCTTATTTTAAGCTGCTGTCCACCCCCACCTTCATTCCATCCCCACTTCCATCCACCACCCTCATTTTGCTTCCAATTGTTTAGTCCCAAACCATTTTGTCTCCTCCACCCAATTGGCTGGCAACTGCCAATGTTGATTTTTGACCATCCACATCCAAAGGATCGAGGCTTTTTCCAAGGGGACTTTCCTAACCAATCTATTCTGACCAATTTTGCGCCAAATTATTCTAATTCATTATTTTATGTAAAAATACTAAAATACTTTAATATCATCCTAGAGAATTTCTTAAATGAACCCTAAAATCACAACATTACAAATCTTCTTTTATTGTAGCCATTGGACACATTCCCTTCAGTCAGTAAATTTTTTACATTCTAAAAAAGAACCAACAAAAATTGTCCATTGCTTCCGGTGCTTTAGCACCTTCCTTCATACTATTCTAATTCACACATTTGGCCAATTGGGGAGACCGCCAAGTTCTTAAAGTGTGGATATCTGCCCCAATCGGCAAATTCTTCGTTCTCAAAGTGGTGTGAAAAGCTCTGGGGTGAGGGAGAGGGCCGGTGATCAATCTTTTTTTTTGCTGCCTCCTCCGATCCGCCGAGCGGCAATCCGGATGTGTGGATTTCCCCTTTCATTCACACATTCCCCCCTCGCCACATTTTGCTTTGAAGAAAGGCACAGGCGCCACTTTAAAATGTGTGGAAATAAATATTAATTGTGTCTTTTGCTTCATGGCCAGCAACATTGATGGTGATGTCCATGGCCTCCATTTCCCACATCCCCGCATTGGCCTCCGTGTCCATCGCTGCTTTTTTTAGTCCAAACAAATAAAAAAGTGTGTTGGCTTCTTCTCCTGAGCTTATTCCGGGGCCCAATGATCCATTTCAACAGATTGAGTATAAGCATAGCAATTTAAGCCAGCTGCTTTTGTTTTAGCCTTTTTTACTAATTTAATCCTACTTTTTTTACCTCATTAATTCCACTGATTAACATTTTCTTTTAAAATGGCCACTAATCCCCTATCCATTGAAAAATAATTTAATACCATAGTTCTTTTGGCCATAACTAAACATGGAAACAATCAATTATGGAAGGCAATATGCCATTTGAAGCCCTAAATGTCCTCTAAAAGTTGCTTTACTAATTTTTTGAAAATTTAAAATTATTTTGTAAAATAAGCAACTTTAACTCAAATTGTTCGAGTTTACATTCATCAAAGATATGTAACTTATTTGAAGCTTCAATTTCATAAAATCTAAAAAGACCATTTTTATAGGACACTTAAAGATTTTCAAAGGTATATCGCCTTTCCGAATTGGTTTTTGCTTCGTTGAGCTATGAGCCATTTTTCAAAACTTTAATCATTTTTGACGCAACCAATAATGGAATTCATTTCACGCCTTATTCTCCCTGCATTCAATTTAACACGTAACACCTCTTTTTATTATTCGTATTGCACTAATGCTGATGCTGATCACGGGACCAAAAAATAGAAAAATGGCTAAATGGGCGCAGCCAAAAAGGGAGAAACAATTTTTGACGTGGAAAGAAATACAAATTTGGAGAAGGTGGAATTCATTTTTTTTGTCATAGACCTTTTTCTTTTTAAACTAACCCATCTGAAACCTCATAGGCCATAATTGGCCAAATGTCGAGAAAAATTTATGGTCAAAAATCCAAAAAATTATTCAGTATTATAATTGCATTTTTTTGACCATAATTTTTGGCCAAATTAGGCAATAAAACCAAATCCATAGTATCCCACCCACAAATGATTGATCATTCTGAAATAAACATTTCCGACCCAATCAAAAATGTTGATCCATTTCCAGAAGGCATTTTTTGTCCCCTTTTATTTTTTGTTTATTTTCCCAGCCTCACAGAGCCGGTTCCCCGCGCTGCTTTCCCCTCCATAAAAGTTCCCCCATATATAAGCAAATAATATACAATTGTTTGATTTGAATTCTCCGCCGCAATATTCACCTTTCCGTCCATATTTCATTCACGTCCCCCAATTGCATTCATCCCCGTCAAAAATTGTGCCTTTCGAATATTCAATCCCCAATATATTGCGCCCTTGCTTTCACCTTAACCTTCTTTCCCCCCAATCATTCTGCAATCTGCATATTCCACCGACCCGATCTATCATATTAGTATTAATTAGCCCTCTTCATTGCCAATTGCCATCCCTTCAAATTTATTATTATTTATTTACCCTTTTCCTAATAATTTTATTCGGAGAATGCGCGAAATTATTTCCTCTTGAATTTTGGGGAAATTCCTGTTATTACCTTAAATTTTCAAAAAATTATATTGGCCACTTTTTAGAGGACATTTAGGGATTTAAAATGGCATATCGCCTTCCAAAATTGATTGCTTCCTTGTTGAGTTATGGCCAATAGAACGGATCATATACCCAATTTTCTCGTGTTACCTTTCGTCAAAGAATCCCCTCTGGCATCATACAAAAGAAAAAGGCATATTAAATGAGGAAAAGCCTTTAATTTAATAGAAAATATAGACCTTCAAATATATTTAACTCGTTTCCTCTAAGGCCCTGCTTTTACTTTATTTGACGCAGATTTGGCCACATGCAAATTTCCACATAATCCCCAAACAATTTTCACCGAAAACAAAATATAATAAATATAAAAATATTGAAGGATGGGGGTCGTCGGCAATCAATCGATCCACCACCACCACATTCCAATTCCAACGACGACGACCTTGGCTGCTCGACGACCGGCGGCCTCCACCACGTCCATTTCATTCCCCCCAATCACATATATACTTTTGCCCCCAACCAGCCAGCCACCCTCAATTTTAACCCGTATAACTAGCATTGACGGACGGAGGATGGTGCGCTTGACTTCACAGTCGAGTAGCAAAAAAATTCCGCGCACCCACTGTTTCCGCTGTGTGATTTTCCCCTCTGCCCATTCTTGGCTTCAATTCCGCCTCCATCGCGCCGAGAGTTGGCGATCACCTGCAGCGTCTTCCCCCGCCCCCCCCCCTCTGCCCCCCTCCTTTTTATTCCCGGCCGACCTTTCCTTTTCCAACATTCTTAAAACCCATCTTACATTTAAAATCCTAATAAGGATACCTTGGCCAAACCCAATTTTATACTGCATTTCCTTTTCGATTTTCCCCTTATCTAATCGCCGGTTTTTTCGGCGGCTGGCAGCAACTAGTTCTTCCTCCCACTCTCTTGCCTCTTTTCCCCTTTCCCCTCCACTTTCATTCCCTCCTCATCAATATATTCCAATTTCCCTCCAATCCCTTCCTATTTCCAATCAATCACAAACACAATCCAATAGAGGGGGCCAATGTGCAATGTGGCCAATATTTCCACTTGGGGCCATTGAGTGATTCACCTCCCCAGTCAAAACAAATCAATCTCAGTTCAATACATAAATTTGGGGTCTATACAATTAGATTTATTTATTGGTGTACCAACAAAATACAAATTAATGTCAAAAATTATTTTTTTTCCGGAAAAGGGCAACCGGAACAACCGGAAATAGTGCAAATTAATTCTTTCCGGAAAAAGGCAACCGGAAAAAGTGCAAATTAATTCTTTCCGGAAAAAGGCAACCGGAAAAAGTGCAAATTAATTCTTTCCGGAAAAAGGCAACCGGAAATAGTGCAAATTAATTCTTTCCGGAAAAGGGCAACCAGAAATAGTGAAAATTAATTCTTTCCGGAAAAAGGGCAACCGGAAAAAGTGCAAATTAATTCTTTCCGGAAAAAGGGCAACCGGAAAAAGTGCAATTTAATTCTTTCCGGAAAAAGGGCAACCGGAAAAAGTGCAATTTAATTCTTTCCGGAAAAAGTGCAACCGGAAAAGTGCAAATTAATTCTTTCCGGAAAAAGTGCAACCGGAAATAGTGCAAAATAATTCTTTCCGGAAAAAGGCAACCGGAAATAGTGCAAATTAATTTTTTCTTGAAAAATTGTGCAACATTTATTGGATTATTTTGTCAAAAAACCAACCTCTCCTCATAATTTTTGGTCTTTTTTTCATGCAATTATCCCCTCCACTCCTCGCTCCTCCAAATGTTTCGCCTTAATTCGCATCATTCAAAGCAAAAAATGCACAACAAAACTGTTGGCCTCACGTCCAAATCCCCTATTCCCCCCTTAATCGACGTCCTTAAAGCCTTTCCTTTTTCCATTCATTCAATTCCAATCTTTTTCTTCACCAATCTCTTCATATTGCCTTCATTAAACCCAAACCGGTTGCTCTTCAATTTTCAATCAGTCAGTCAGTCAGTCAGAAAAAGTCGAAAGAATGATTAGAAAAAATTGGGCTCCTCCGCCCATTTTTGTCTTCCAAATGATGCGCGGGTCCCCATTTTTGGCTGCTGATGCGCAGCTGGAGATGTGCACACGGCCACCAAAAAATTTGGTCGCCCTGTGCTCCTTTTTTGGGCACATCCCTTGCAACAATTGTATAGAATGTAAAAAGGAGGCGGATGAATATAAGAAGAACAACCCCCATAGCATTCTCATCCAAAAGATGAAGCAAATTTCCAGCAATATTAGCGCCTCCCCTATCTTCTAATTCTAATATTTAGCCTGCAGCCAAATCCATTTGTACCAGCTCCGTGCGCCAAAATTTGCGCAGTATAAGCCGGCTTTTGTTCTAATATATTTGGATGGATAGGATATATGGGGGAATGTTAGCGATTAGAAATACGCTGCCGAATGAACAACACAAAATTGTGCAGCAAAGTTGCCAGACAACCCAAAATTGATGTCTGCGCGGTTGCTCATGCTCATCGCGTCCATTTTGCGCTACTGGCTCTTTCCTTCCAAAATCCGCTGAAATCCCTCAAATTCCACTCTCTTAATCCGTTGTCCATTTTGTTTTGGGTCCGTTGCTTACAAATTTGCCTGATTTAAAATTGTAATAATTATATTTTTTTCGGGCAACGAGCAAATTTCTACAAATGCATACTTCGCCTTCAGCGACCATCACTAATGTTCCAGACGATAATTTTTGATATTTTGATGAAAATTCAATCAAATTTCATTTTAAATATTCACAAATTTTACGATAAGCCCATTTTCCTATCTTTTCATTTTCGCGCACAAATTTATATAATCTTTTCTACAATTATTAATGAATTTTTTCCAAATTTTCAGAGAATTTTGCTGCACAAAAGGCTATAAATTTAATTAGTTTGGCCAAATTGCCGCCGCTGCTGTACAATTTTTTGCCATCGCCGCTGCTGCCGTTGCCAACAAAATTGCCTCAAAATCCATCCTCTTCTTGCCGTGCCCCCGAATTTTTTCTTCACATTTTGAAATTAAAACAACTTAAAGCGGCTTTTTGGTCCCTGCAAACAACACTAAAATAGTGCTAACAAGGAATTCTTCATAGGCACAAAATCCACAGTAAGTTCCACCATAATTCCAAGGGACCCAAAAAATTCCAATTTTCTCCCCTTTTAAAATATTTTCGTGCCACCCCACATTCTTCCCTTTTTGGTCCATGGCTCATTTTCTAATTATGTTTCTTCCAAAAATGCACCCATTTCCCTCCATCCCATTTTGGGTTGGGCCAAAGGCCCATTCATTTCCCCATTTTTCATCAAATTTGGCTAACATTTCCCTCTGCTCATTTTGATGCCGGGTAGCTTCTTCAAAATGCATCCCATTTTTTTTTATTTTTGCCATCCAATTTTATTAGTGAAGCCATAAAATGAGCATTTTTCGGCAGGATAGTATATTTTGAAATTGCAAATATAATGGTTTAAGGAAGAGTTTGTCCTACATTCCCAAAACTTATACCCAAAATTGGATAGAGCTGGTCAAAACGCATTGAATGGTATATAATTTGTCATGCTTTGGGTCAACAATTAAAGGGTATTAAACGGTTTAAACCCATTTTGGTTTGGTCAACAATTAAAGGGTATTAAACGGTTTAAACCAATTTTGGTTTGGTCAACAATTAAAGGGTATTAAACGGTTTAAACCAATTTTGGTTTGGTCAACAATTAAAGGGTATTAAACGGTTTAAACCCATTTTGGTTTGGTCAACAATTAAAGGGTATTAAACGGTTTAAACCCAATTTGGTTTAATGGTTCAAAACTAAATTGAAATTGGTTTAAACCAAACCAAAACATAATCAAATGATATAAGATTTGGTTTATGGTTTAGGATAAAGGCAATTCAATGATGTATTTTCAGCTATCCCAAAATTATTCAAATGTACATTTTGGCCACTCTCTTTCCACTTCTAAGCTCTTTTTGTGGCCCTCTTCCGACATTTATTGCTTCCTCAATTTCTTCCTTTTCCCTACACAGCAGCAGCATTTAACCTATCATAAAAATAAAAATCCTTCCAATTTTTATGATCTTCCTTTTCCCATTAAGCCCCGGTCATTTTCCTATCCAACAAAATATTCTTTTAAGCCATCGACCTCACTCAACAATTAGGCTTTCCGCCCTTATTTATTAACATTGTTGGTCATTCATTTCCATCCTCAAAATTATTGCCTCCTTCCTTAGTTTGGGGGAATTCTTCTTTTCGACTCCCATTTTGGTCCATCCTTTCCGGCCATTTATTCCATCCGGACTTGTCTTGGCTGCTCAATTCCATCTATTTGGCCCAGGGTCAACCAAATATCCCTTCTCACAATATTCCTCTTTTTTACATTCGGTACCTCCCTGTTGGCAAATAGGCTTCCCTCTCCCCCCTCGGTCATTTTGGCATTGGCTCATTCATTTCTGCAGAGGAGGGGCACGGACACGGAAGCACTCATTCACTAATTCGCTGCTTCCGTTTGCCTACTCCCCTCCTCCTTTCTTTGGCCAAGCCAATTTTCCCGCACCAAACCCCCATTCTCCTTGGGCACCTTTCTTGTCTTTGGTGGATGAAATGGGCGCAGCCAAACCACGCCCATTTCCCCGATTCCTTCAAATCCGCTTTTCCATGACTTCCTTCCTTTTTCCTTTTTGCCTAAAACCTAAATTGTAAATTCTTTTTTGAAGAAGAAGCCTTGAGGCTTTTTAGTAGTCATCCGGAGCCGTATTTTCTCCCTAAGAAAGTGATTTAGTACTACATATCCCAGATTTAGTACCTGGAAGTTGGGACAGTTCTTTTGGCCATATCTCAACAAGGAAGCAACCAATTTGGGAAGGCGATATGCCATTTAAAACCCTAAATGTCCTCTAAAAAGTGGTTTTGCTTTTCTAATTTTTCTGAAAATAAAATAAACTGTTTTTCTTTTAAAAATCAGCATCATAGAATATGGGTTTGATTCTAGCAATCGTAACAAAAAAAAGAAAGCAATCTCCTTTATTGCCGAAAATAAAACTATGGGATTTATAGAGTTCGAGGCAAAGAATTTTCGGTAATCTTTTTGGAAACTTTTATAAAAAATTTGAAAATGAGAATATTCTGCCTATGGCCTTGAAAAAATGTTCCCAAAAATCGCATGTAACATACATGAACATGACTGACAAAATGAGTCAGCATTTTTTTACAACAAAACTAAATGTAACAGTGGGCCCAAAAATGGATGAATTTGGAAATGTTTTTGGCCCCCCTCACCGCCCTTCCTTTTTTGCCCATTTTTGGATCATGCGAAAGACATTCAAAAATTCACGACTTCCTTCCCATCGATATATTTCCATTTTGGGAAAAATTTGTTCTTTCCAAATTATTCCTCCAAAAATATTCCCAAATTTTAACCCCAAAATTCCTTTTGGCCTAATTTTTCGCTCATTTTCTTTGCTTCTCCAACCAAAAATATAAAATATTCAGCCTTTTAAATTCATAGATTATTGCTTTTTGGTGCTTCTTCTCCATCCTCGCCTCTAATATCCCAAAAATTCCCCCAAAAATAAATTCCATTCGCTTCAAAATCCATTTTTCCTTATTTTGGAGGAGAGAATTACACTGCTTTTGCCACCGCTGCTGTCACAATCGAACCTTGCTACTGAAATTCGCCTTAAAAAATGTTCGATGAAGCTGCAGCATCCGCACTGAATCCGGCTGCCGCCCTCACTTTGGTTGCTCTGAATTCGGCCGCCGGCACATCAACAATGGTGGCACCACCCCAAATGCCACCAACAATGGCCGCTTCCGCCGCCGCCCCGCTACTTCAACAACAACATGGCCACGGTCATTCACATCAAAGACAACACCCAAATTTGCACCATTCCCAACAACAACAACAATCGCAACCACAACCACATTTGGCACAATTCCTCTCGGGCAAGGACACCAGCTGGTTGCAATTGGAAGTTTGCCGGGAATTCCAACGAAATCAATGCACCCGATCGGAGCAAGATTGCAAATATGCACATCCACCGCCGCATGTTGAGGTGCAAAGTGGCCGGGTGATTGCCTGCTTTGATTCAATGAAGGTGGGTGCCACAAAAATGCTAATTTATTATTTATTTTTTGTTCGACAAAATTACCTAGCTTTTGGCTGCCTTTTTAGCTCATTCCCATACAAAATTTCCCCAGTGAAATTTTCCTTTTTTTTGCCTGCCTTTTTTCTAACAAATTTTTACCCTCAATCACAAATTCAAACTTACCCCATTAGAGATATGTTCCAACTTATCGTCGTTTATTATAACTCTTCAAAGACTGAAGACTGAACCAATTTTGATGATTTTAGTATCAAATTAAAGCTCAGACTTTGGCTTTCAAATTATATTAATTTTATTTAAATTGATTCAGTATTGAGGAAGTTGTGGTCAAAAAGACAATTAAAATTGTCTATTAATATGGATTAGCCAAATGTCCAATGACTTTTTAGGCATAATTCCATCAAATTCCGAACCAATTTAAATAAAATTAATATCATTGGATAGATAAAAGTCTGCTCTTTAATTTGATATAAAAATCATTAAAATTGGTTCAGTCCTTGATGAGTTATTGCAAATCCCATAAAGTAGGGCCTATCTTCATTTTCATCATTTTTAAAAATTAATACTAAATTTTGTCCCCAAATTTTCAGGCAAAATGCAATCGAGTCAATCCAAAGTGCAAATATTTGGTAATTAAATAAAATGCATTTTAAAATATTATTTGATAATTTCAGCATCCACCCCAGCATTTGAAGGACCAATTGTTGGCAAATGGCAAACAAAATTTGGTGTTCAAAAATATGCTTTCCCAGCAACTTTCCCAACAACAACAACAACAATCCGCCGCTGCAGCCGCCGCCGCCGCTGCCGCACCAATTCAAGCACTCTCATTTTTGGTAGAAAAACATTTGTGAAAATAAAATTTTAATACGAAAAAAAAAATTTAAGGAATAATAAAAATTTTAACTTTTAGTTAGAAAATTTGAAAATAAAATTTATGGAAATAAAACAAAAAATTCAAATTAATGACAATTTACCTCCAATTTTTTTGGGTTATAAAAACGTAATGAGTTATATAATATTACAAATTCCATTCTAAATAGTGCGAACCTCCGTTCTATGACATATTATTTTATTATGGATGTAAGATGGTCTCAAAAGTACCAATCTTTAACATAAAAAATGGGCGTTGGGCGGCCATGGCCATATATTTACTTTCTGTTTTGCCTTAGAAATAGAAATGGAGGAAGACCCAAACCATTTCTTTCGGCAAAAGAAGAAGAGAGACACAAATCTTCTTTCAGTAAATACTGTATAAGAAGAAGAAAGAATGGTATTTTCTAGTGGGAAATTGAAGGAGCCCGGAGGCACAAATCTTCTATTTCCTTTTGAAATGAAATAGAAATTGGAAGGAAAAAACAAAGGAAGGGAAATCTATCAAATTTTACCTCGGATGAGGGAATATAAGCTAACAGAATTTGAGGGACCTTGAACTTGAAATTAATGGAATTCAAAAAGAAAAACAACAAAGGAAGGTAAATAATTTTAATATGTGCCAGTAAAACCAAGGAAAGCAAAAATCGTAAATCCTCTATTAGAAGCCCATGGGCTTAATATAAATTTAAGAGGCTCTCTAGGGTGGGCTTCAAATAGAGGGTGGGCTTTTAATAGAGGACTTACGGTAATTCCAATTTGCGCCTGGGGGAATATTTTCTCCTAAAATTGGGGGAACCTTCTCAAACTTTCGGTCATTTTTTATGAAAACAAAAATTTGAATTCTTCTGAAAAAAATTTATTTCATGACTCATCCATTTGCCGCACAATCCAATTGTTTTTTCCCAATTTTCAGCAGCATCCGGGCGCCGCCCCACTTTTACAGTCAGCCGCCGCCTTGCCATTTCCCTATTTTCTTCCGCCGGGGGCTGCCGGCCTTTTCCCTGGCCCAGCTGGCACCGCTGCTGCTCTTTTGCCCCAGTCTGACCCATTTGCCGCACTCCAACAGCAGCAGAACACGGTAGGCCAAAAAGAAAATGGCACAAAAAACAAAGCAAAAAAAACGCACACCATAAATTGGATTGGGCCAAAATGGAAAGAAGGAAATAAATTTGGAGATGGGCCTCTGGGGAATTTTTTCTTTTTGGAGAGCCAATTCAACAAAATTAATTCCAAAAATTACTCAAATTCGACCAAAATTGTTTGGAAGGAAAAAATTTTATTTGTTGGAAAAATATTGCTTTTTTACAATTTTTTTGCCTTTAAAATTTACCAATTTGTCATTTAATATAAAAATAATTTTAATAAACAAAATTTTGTATTTCTTTTACATTTTTTTTTATAATATTTTGGTTCACTAACAAAGAAAATGAATGATTTTTTTTTCAAAAATATTTTTTTTGAATTTTTGGTTCACTAATAAAAATTTAATGGATTCAAATTCAAAAAAATAAATGAATTTATACTTTTTGGAAAAAATATTCAAAAAAGTCTGAAAAAGTTCTCAATAAATTTTATTATTTTACAAAAAAATTTTTTTGCATCAAAAATTACCCTCTAAATTGGGTTCATTTTCCTTTCAAAAAGTGTCCAAATAAGCCTATTAGATTAAAAAAATATTTCTGTGTTTTGTGATGATTTCCTGTCCGTGATGCCAATTTAAACTTTAATGTAATATGCCAAATTTGTGATTTTTTTTCTTTTCCGACATTTACACATTGAGAAGGCTTTTTTACCGAATAAATCGGTTAAAATTGGAGCAAGTTCCAAATAATTAAGTCTTAGTCAAGAATATTTTTTTTTGTCATAGCTCAACAAGGAAGAAATTAATTAAGGAAGGGATATGGCTTTTGAAAACCTTAAATATCTCATAAAATTAAACATATTTAAATTGTATGAAACCACATGTCTTTGAATATAATGAACTTGGATTTTTGGAGGAAAAGCCGCTTATTTCCCAAATTGTTTTAAAATTTCAAAAAGGTTAGAAAAGCCACATTTTTGAGGACATTTAGGGCTTTCAAATGGAATATCGCCTTCCAAAATTGGTTGCTTCCTTGTTGAGATTTGGCCAAAAGAACCACCCAAGTATTATATTCAACAAAGGCTCAGAATTTTCGAAAGAATTTCCGCCCCAATTTTGCCTAAAATTTATTCGATAAAATATAAAGTTAAATGTCTTCTTTGCCACCACAGCCAAATTTAAAAGCCGTATGCCGTTTTTATTAGCCATAATTTCACAAAAAACACACATTTCCCAATATAATGATTTTTTGCTATAATTTCACAAACATTTCGCTTTTTTTCCGCTTTTACTCCTCTCCTTTCCACACAGCAACAAAATGCTGCCCATCAACAGCAGCTTGCTGCCGCCCAACAAATTGCAGCATTGACTTCTAATCCGGCTGGGCTCCAACAATTGGTTGCTGCCCAACAACAACTTGCCCTCCTCCAACAACAACAAAATGCGGCGGTTGTTTCGGCGGCTTCGGGTGTAAATGGCACAGCTGGACCAAATTCGACCGCTGCCCTCCTTTTGGCACAACAACAGGCACAAGTTGCTCAGCAACAACAACAATTACTCCAGCTGGCCCTACTCCAACAGCAACAACAACAATTGGCCGCACTTCAGCAGCAGCAACAATTAGGCGCAATCGGTGGTTATAGTGGATTGGCACAACATTATCAAAATCATCCGCAACATTTGCCTGCACAACAGGTCGCAACCCCGTCGGTGGATGATTCCCATCACCATCATCATAATGGAGAAGGAGGGGGAAGAGGTGACGGAGGAAGCGGAAACCGGAAGAGAACGGCACGAACCGCTGGCCTTAATTATGAAAATCCATCGGAGAATGGCACCGGCACAACAACAAATTCTTCACTGACTGAGCAACAACATTTGCAAATGTTGGCAGCACAGGCTGCCGCCCATGCATCGGTACAACCCCCCACTCTTTTCCCCTCAATTTTTTTGTTTGGTGTTGCTGGTTTTGTTGTTGTTGGTTGAAATGCCTGCTGCCCCTCCCCGCAAATTGTTTTTGCTCGCTCGCAACTTTTTGCTGATGCTGTCAGCTATTTTAGTCTCTTGTGCGCTTTAACCCCCATAAAACATTGATGAGTGCCGCGCAACCTTTTTTTTTCTTTTCGCTCTCTTTTTCACTGCTTCCCTGTTTCCAGCTATTTAAAAACGATTCTAGCACTTTTCGCCTAAAAAAGTCATTTACAAGCTGTTTTTCGGTAGTTCACAGGGATTAATTATACCAAAAAAAACCATTGGTTTTTCATATTTAGGACCCTTAAAACCGGGTTTGAAACATCATTTAATTATAGCAAAAACGTGGTTTGAACGACTTTTTTGGTGAATTGTGCAGACTTTACAATTCTATTTTGTTAGCATGCAACAAAAAATTAACCCAAATACAACGAAACATAATTTTAATAGGCAAAATTCGGGCAGAAAGAAAGGGAAATTTTCTATGGGAAATTTTAAAAAATGGGATAGAAAAGAATAATTCATTTAAAATACCCTCTGGGAATATCTAAAAATCACTATTTCCTAAAAAAGATTAGTTCCTTCCAAAATCCTTAGTTAGCCAATCATTGATGCAAATTTCTTCAATTTTATCAGTGATAAAATAACGCAGTTCCGAATTATTTTCGAATCTAAATCTGGTTAAATCAGTAAACTTTATGTAATTCGAAAATAGGCATAAATAAAATTGCGTATATCTAAGTCAAAAACTACTGATAGTCGTTTCACTCAATCCTCGCGCATAATCCATCCCAATCCATTCCTCTCCCATATTCATTCCCCTCCCTTTTTTCCTCCAAGCAGCATTTCCAGCTGCTCGTTGACCAACAACAACATCAATGCCAGCAACACCAACAACCATTCCTCCTCTCACATCATAATCCACATTTGCAGGCCACAAATGGCACAACACATTCAAATGGCAGCCAAAAAAGGGCAAAATGCGAGAATGGAGCCAACAATGGGACAACGAATGGGACCACGGCAACAAATGGCATTCAACAGAATGGAGGTGCAGGTCTAATTGGAGCAATGCCACAATCGGTGGCAATCAGCACAACACCAGGGTTGCCAACCAGTGCCTCCGGTATTCCTCTGTACAATCCATATTTGTTGCCAACGGCTGCCGCCGCACAATTCTTGCCAGCCGTTTCATGTAAGTTATATAATATTTTGTCAAATTAAATTAATAAGCTGGAAACAAAATTTTATTTGTTCATCATATCCCTCATAAAATGTAATAATGATATAATATATAAGCTTGGTGAAATTAATATGTGTGGAATAGGGGAAAATTCTTATAAGAAAAGTGCAAATTAATTCTTTCCAGAAAAAGTGCAAATTAATTCTTTCCGGAAAGAAAAGTGCAAATTAATTCTTTCCGGAAAAGTGCAAATTAATTCTTTCCGGAAAAAGTGCAATTAATTCTTTCCGGAAAAAGTGCAAATTCATTCTTTCCGGAAAAAGTGCAAATTAATTCTTTCCGGAAAAAGTGCAAATTCATTCTTTCCGGAAAAGTGCAAATTTATTCTTTCCGGAAAGGGCAACCAGAAAAAGTGCAAATTAATTCTTTCCGGAAAAGGGCAACCAGAAAAGTGCAAATTAATTCTTTCCGGAAAAAGTGCAAATTAATTCTTTCCGGAAAGAAAAGTGCAAATTAATTCTTTCCGGAAAAAGTGCAAATTAATTCTTTCCGGAAAAAGTGCAACTTAATTCTTTCCGGAAAAAGTGCAAATTCATTCTTTCCGGAAAAGTGCAAATTTATTCTTTCCGGAAAGGGCAACCAGAAAAAGTGCAAATTAATTCTTTCCGGAAAAGGGCAACCAGAAAAGTGCAAATTAATTCTTTCCGGAAAAAGTGCAAATTAATTCTTTCCGGAAAAAGTGCAAATTAATTCTTTCCGGAAAGAAAAGTGCAAATTAATTCTTTCCGGAAAGAAAAGTGCAAATTAATTCTTTCCGGAAAAGTGCAAATTAATTCTTTCCGGAAAAAGTGCAAATTAATTCTTTCCGGAAAAAGTGCAAATTCATTCTTTCCGGAAAGAAAAGTGCAAATTAATTCTTTCCGGAAAAAGTGCAAATTAATTCTTTCTGGAAAAAGTGCAAATTAATTCTTTCTGGAAAAAGTGCAAATTAATTCTTTCCGGAAAAAGAGGACCAGATTAAATATTTAATATTTGTGAAAATCAATGGAGAAATTAGAATTAAAAATCAGAATTCACTATATAGGAAAATTAGAATATGAAATCAAAATTTAATTGAAAATAAAATTTTTAATTTTAATATTCCAGTTGCCGGACAATTGCCGCCTCGCTTCTAGGCAAATGCGAATTGTAAACGGAACAATGACGAATAAAAGAAAATGTTATCCAAAACCGTCCACCAATTTTTTTATACACATTTTATTTTGTCATAATTATTCCTCAAACCAAATCCTCCGCAAAACTTGCCATTCAATTCAAAACAAAAGGAAATATCCCTGTGCGCAAGGTGCTTGACCCACATTTATATTTACCCAATAATATATTTAATTGTAATTCAATTTTATTATTTTATTATCAATGGTTTTCTATTTTTATTTTCCATTTTTTTGTTCCATTTATGAATAAAATTCCTCCACATTTTCGTCCAAATCAAACAGATATGTTCATCCAAAATTCCTTCAAATTCATTCGGATTCTACAGATTTTTTTTGTCATTTTTTTTCAATTCCAAAAAATAAGCTGCCTCTTTTTCATTTTCAATTTTTGGTGCTAATTTCCTCCCATTCAATTTTTATAGAAATTTTTAGAATTATTTCTTTATAATATTTTATTTATGTAACTTTTGCGCGAATTAGCATAACATTGGATAAGAAAAAGATGGAATTCATTTATTAACATTTTATAGAATGGAAAATTGGCTACAAAATTTAATCAAAAAATATCGATCCATTTTTAATTTTTTACGAATTATGGCCAAAAATCATATTCATAAAAAAACATTTAAATTTTTGGTCATTTCTTGACCATAAATTGGCTCCAATTTAATATTTTTGAGAGAATTTTAATTTCAATTAATTGCCAATTTTCTGGATTTTATAAAATTTAATCAAATTTATCCATTTAATTTTTATTTATTCCAATGTTAGACGCATATTCGCGCAATAGTCTCGCCCAATAATTTTTCTGATTATTTTTATTATGTATTTGCTTAATTATTATTAGAATTAATTGTAGATGTTTTCTTAAATACCCTTCGGTGGATTTTTATTCAGCGCAGCTTCTTGCCGTCCATTTTTTTTTATTGAAAACATGTAAATCCCGCAAACTTATATTCTAATTAAACAATTAAAAACCACCTCTACTCATGAAAATCCATCCATTTCCCCACTTTATCCTTGTCAATCCGTCCATCCTTTTTCATTTATAGAATATATTTTTAAATAATAAAAATAGATTTAAAATTTTTTTCCCAATTTGTGATCCACCGCTAGAATATTTTACATTATTTTGCACAAAAATTTGCCCAATTGACCGAATTTTGGAAGTCAATAATAATCAATGACTTGATTTTCAAAATATGATTAAAATTCAGACTAATTTTTTAAATAAGCAGATTCCTTTAAAACTAAATTATTTTCCCATTTTCGAACATAATAATTCCACTCGGAACTAAACCAATCTAGACCCTGCTGAAATAACTGAAATAATAAAATTAATAGCCAATTTTTTCTTTGAATTCATAACCAAAATTGTTGGAAAAAGTTCAATTGAATTAAATAAAAATCGGAAAAGCTTAATTGCCTGTCTAAAGGGGCTGAATTTTGAGTCTAATTTTTCTCCTGTCTAAAGGGGCTGAATTTTGAGTCTAATTTTTCGCCTGTCTAAAGGGGCTGAATTTTGAGTCTAATTTGGCGGGAATTTGAATTTTTCCAATTAATTCCTCTTCTCACTTCTCTCTTTTCAAAGTAAATATCCATGATCGTCTTTAATCCAATCTAAATATTTCTAATAAATATTTTATCTATAATAATATCTATAATTAATTTAAATATAAATTATAGATGGGTTCATTTAATGAGCATGATTATTTACCAAATAATTCAACACAAAATAATTCATCTAGTTTTGAAGAACCGCGACTAGATGAGACAATTTTCCACGAACCAAACAACGTTGTTATTCAAGGTTTGAATTGATTAAAATATAATAAAAATATTTAATTAAAATTAAAATTAAGTATCCGAAAAAGTCAAAAGAGGAAAAGGGAAACCATATAGAATTTGGAAACAATTTGATAATATTGCGCAATACAATGAATTTTGGGAAGAAGAGAAAAATAAATGGAGAAAAAATTGCGGTGACAAATCATTGAAGGATGGGCTAACTTTAACGTGGAAATGCGAATATCATTCACGTATAATTTCAATTAAAAATATTCTATCCAATTTCTTCAGGCACCGAATGTAAAAAGGGACTCAAAATTAAGTTCAATGCAACAGACCACGGAGTGGTCATCGAGGAAACCATCGACGAGCATCAACACGAAGGTGAAAAAAGGGCATTGTCAATAGAGGCCAAAAAAGAAATCAAACAATTAATGAGTCAAAAATTAACACCCGCACAAATTCTAAACATGCTTAGGGTATTTTTTTGCCTATTACAAGGATAAATTAAACTAAAAATAATTTTATAATTTTCAGCAAAAAAAGTTTGATCCATTGCCAACTCTAAAGCAAGTGCAAAATGTTTGCAAATATACCAGAGGACCAATATTGCCTTTCACTTTTGCCCAACTTGAGGAATATTGTGCCCAAAACAATCAAACTCCAGAAGATATTGACAAAGCTTTTGTTCAAAGCTATAAAATTGATGAGCCAGCCAAAAAATTTTTCATCCTTTGGACGACCAAGAAATTGCAACAAAAGCAATTCGATTCTCCACTGCTTCAGGTAATTTTTGTCTATTTTTTCCACTCAAAACGTCAAAATCAACCTCAGGCAGATTCAACCTACTCCCTCACATACAATCTTCGCTGGTTCGACGACTTTCCAGTGCAAGTTTTTGGTTTTTCGGACGTCGACAAACATTTCCACCCTACGTTTTTGGCCTTGTCGAGCAATGAAGATCAGTGGATTTATGCAAATATTTTCACGGCACTTGGCGAATACAAACCGGATTTTGTTTTGGGCGATGGATCAAAGGCAATCACAGCCGCTTGTTCCAATGTAAGATTTATAAATTGTTCTTTAAAAAAAAATAATTTTAAGGTGTGGCCGGAATCAATTCGATTGATGTGTTATCCGCATATGTGGAGAAATGTTGAAAAGCGGACGAAAGGTTTGACAGAAGATAAACAAAAAACAGTTCATCGCGATATACATTTTCTGCAAATGGCAATGGATGAACAAGAATTTGTGAAAGGTTTGAATTATTTTTACTTTTAGAAATAAATTTTATTAAGTTTCTCGCTTAATGCTTGATTCATGGGTTGATAATGGCATGCCAGACTTGGCAGAATATGTTTATCAAACATGGATTGTGAGTGGTGAATGGCGCTGGTTTGAAGGTCGGTTAAAA
This sequence comes from Pratylenchus scribneri, assembly GCA_030063045.1. NCBI lineage: Eukaryota > Metazoa > Nematoda > Chromadorea > Rhabditida > Pratylenchidae > Pratylenchus > Pratylenchus scribneri. The sequence continues at coordinate 692,310 of JAQSEB010000020.1, read as the reverse complement.
ATTAATGCTAATTATAGTAAGCTGTATTTTTATAGGAGCATCTCCCTTCATTTCGAATAACAATGGGCTAGAGTCTGCGAACAAATACATCAAACATGTCCACACATTTAGGAATAAGCTCAAATTTGATGAATTCATGAAAGTTGGCCCTGATATTCTTCAGGATTGGAGCACAAATTCCATTGTATTATTTATATTTAATCAATACCACATTAATTTTATTTAGAAAGCTGCCACAGTTCCAACAATATGCCCAAAACTCTACAAGGAGACATATTCTAAATTGTTTGCGGAGAAAACACTTCTATGGGGCAAAAAATCGGATCGCCAGCAACCAGAGAAGTCGCTCTATCTCTTCTCATCGGAAAAAAGGAATTTCAAAACGTTGACTGAATTGAAAGAAGCAGCTGCCAGAACTTTCCGTCCTCCAACCGAATGGAATGCTTGGGAGGAATATGTGGATAATCGGTTCAAGGTTTTATTCACAAATTTGCATTAAATATTCAATTTAACTTAGGTTTTTGTGGCAAACATGGGCGATTTTGGTGGCCATTGGCGGTGCAGTTGTCCAGAAGGAGCTAAAAAATATGTGTGCATTCACGCAGTTGCGGCCATGGTCAATGAAGGAATTCTTACATTTCCACTGGCCGTAAAAGAATCGAGTGTGGTTGAAGGTTTGCAAAAGAGAGGAAGACCGAAAGATAATGAGAGAGGACGTCCGCCCAAGGCACCAAAGCAAAGAGGAAATTAAAACCAAATAATAAGCGAAATTTTGATATTTATTTTCTTCATTATTTATTGTTATGTAAATTATTTTGCTATATTTTTTCGTTCATATTTGCCAATTATTTTGTTTTTGTTTTTAATAAATTTTATTTAACTCATTTGTACTAAATTATTCGAATAATATTAGATCAAAGATGTTTAATGCATATTTACTTTGAAAAGAGAGAAGTGAGAAGAGGAATTAATTGGAAAAATTCAAATTCCCGCCAAATTAGACTCAAAATTCAGCCCCTTTAGACAGGCGAAAAATTAGACTGAAAATTCAGCCCCTTTAGACAGGAGAAAAATTAGACTCAAAATTCAGCCCCTTTAGACAGGCAATTAAGCCCCACGTAATAAAAATGAAATTTAAATTCGGTCGATGGCACATTTTTGAGCAAAACATAAAATTTAAATATGTATTTCCTCTTCCGTCCAATTATTACTTTTTATTTCGAAGCCAATGTTTGTTCTTGCCAATTGAATAAAAAATAAATACATTCGGATACAAACCACCACAGAACATTTTATTTTATTTTTTTTGAATTTTATTATTCTTTCCATTTTCACACAATCCATTCAATTTTTTTTCAACTCTACCAATTTCCATTTTCATCTTTCTTCCATTTTTTCCAATCATTTTTTATCGGCAAAAAATCAACGAATTGGATATAAATATAATAAAAATGAATTTTTATTGTTTTTTTTTGAATAAATTTAATATATTATTTTTGATTTATTAGAGGCGGGCGAATTCTGTTGAGGAGGGAATTATTTTTCCACTCCACAAAAATTAGGAAAATTTGGGATTTCTTAATTTATGGATATTTTTTTTGAACAAATTAGAATTTTTTGGAGCTTCAGTGAGCTAGGAAAATGAAATAAAAAAATTTTTTTACACTTCTATTAGGAGCTATGGGTCTTTAAATCGAGACTGGGGAATTGATAGCTGGAGGGATTTTTAACTCTTAATAGAGGTAAAATACGGTATTTGATACCACGTCCCTTCCCATATCTTTAAAGACTTTCCTTCAGCAGGGCCCATCAACGGAACTCACCCTTCCTTAATTCTCTACAAAAATTTCCAAATCAAAATTTTCTATCTCGGAATTAAGAAGCCAAAAAGGAAAAGGAGAAACATTTTTTTATTATTTATTTTGCAATTTTAAATATATTAATTATTATCCAATTATCCAATAATTTAAAAATAATTTATGTATCCTTCATCTTCATTTTGTGGTTGAAGTGCAGAACACCAAATTACTGACATTTCTTCCGTAATTTCATTTCATCCAAATGCACTTCTTTTTGGGGAAAGTGAAGACTGAAAATAAATTCAGTAAATTAATTTTTTAATATTTTGTAAATTTAATTGAATAGAATTAGTATGAATCTTTTTGGCCCATAGCTCTAATGAGGTATCACTAATTTTGGAATGGCCTGATTCTTCTAGAATTTATTTTTAATTATGAAAATATGCCAACAAAATTACTTTTTACCAATAAAAAATGCTTTAAGTTTTTGTCTTCTAATAAATCAGAAACCAATTTTAGACTCTACAAATCTATACCAATTCGTAGATTTCATCGGTTCGCATCGAATAGTATATAAAATGTCAAGTTTTGGTCCAAAATTAAAGAGTTTAAATAAAAACAAAAAATTAGAAATATGTTTTAAACGATCTAACTCTTTAATTATTCACAATTTTTAGTATTATTGGCCATTTTTAGAGCATTTTTAAATGAAAAATGTGCATTTTACTACATTTTTTTATAGTAAAATTAGACATTTTTATTGGCCTAGATTAACATTTGCATTTTCTGAGATTGGCATTGGCATTCAAAATTGCACCCACCCACTTTGAGTTTTGGATTCTGTATTGCCCAAACTCGTCGTGGTTCAATCATCAATCCACTGCTCTGTTGCACGTTGGCCACAATTTTTTCAATTCAATCGTTTGATGTTTTTTGAAGTCAAATGTCCAAAAGCAGATTTGCAACATTTTCACCAATTCCTTCAATTCATTCGCTTGATGTTTAATTGTTTTTGTGAACAAACGAATGGAATTGAAAAAATTGATGACAATGTACAAATTTGAATGGATGGTTAATTTGTGTTTGTTGACCGGTTCGCCGCATTGACTTTTTGCGTTATTGAATTGAAAATGAGGAATTTTGACCAATCCAAGGCCGTGCCTTATTTTGCCCCAAATGGATGAGCGGCTTTAGTAATTGCTTCGAGGTGAAAGGAATAATGAAAATTGCACAATGGGGTGAATTCGGGTTGAAAAAATGTTGACCAAAATTTGGCTGTAGCCGTCAAATTTTTTTTTTGTTGAAGAAAATGATAAGCCATCAAACCCTTCAAATGACTATGATCGATATTTCCACTCAATAAATTTCATTATTTGGACCAATTTTGGGACAAACAATTGAAATGAGAGCAGAGTCGTGTAACTAATTTCCTCTATCAAATTCCCTACCCAAAAATTTTACTTTCCTTCAATTCCTCAAAAAATCAAGAACAGGACAAAGACTGATAAAAACTCTGCTATTAATCTTTCTTTATTTTATGAATAAAATTGTCAAATTTTGATGCAATTTTGGGGGAAAACAATATTTAAATGCTTAAATTGATTTAATTAAATGTAATTTATTTTAAATAAAATGAATAATTTTGAATTTTATGAAATTACAAAGAATATTTTAAATTATAGTAGCCTAATAAAAAATATAAAATGCCTTGTCATCTGCCCTCTAGAAAAATGCAAATATTCCTCCGGGTACAGTATTCCTTACAGTATTCCATTCTTTCATACAGTTACCACTTTTTTATGCTCAAAAGAACAAATTGGAATTATTTGAGGATAAAACCGTTTTACCGCATTTGCAGACCCGACTTTCGCAGACGAAGCCACCTCTCACTGGTGCAGATGGTGGTAAAGCTGGCTGCTGTGGCACATTTTTTGTGGCATTTTATTAAGCATAAAATTAGCTATAAAATTGATATCAAATTCATGGCCAATATCCGATTATGCAACGAGTTATGGCCAAAAAATCGCTGTTTTAATTAAAATTGTGTTTTTGTCTGTTTTTTGGCCATAACTCGTTGAATATTCAAAACATTGGCCAATGCTTTTGATGTCATTTTGTAGCTAATTTTTATGCCTAATAAAATGCCATCAATTTCACAATTCGGCACCAAACCGTTTCATCTGCAAATGTCGGTAAGGCGGGCAAACTACCAATCCAATTTTTGGGCCAATGTTCCTTATTGAGCTATTTAGTCAATGGAACTGTCAAAATATTGATTCGGTGGCAACCAAAATTATTCTTTTTCATATAAATTCTGAATTTTTTCAATTTTAAAAACATTTCAATTTTTGATTTGATTCAATTTTGTTGTTCATCCACTTCTTTTCAATTTCTGTTTAATTTCAATTTGGCCAATGCAAAAAGGCCAGAGCCGAGCGCAGCCAACATGGAAACAAGAAACCAAATGAATTGCTTAAAATTTTTTATAAAATTCAATGATTTTTCCAAATTTTACTTGATGCCAATTCAGCGTTAGTCGATAGATGCTTTGGAGTAGTTGAGATTGCATAAAATTGGCCAATCGTTCCACAATCAACAAAAGGGCGAACAGTGTGCCGGCCTATGAAGAAATTTTTTTAGTATTCATTAACTTCAGATTCTATAGGCTTTTCAATAGCAATTTTTAAGTTCCAGTGGATATTTGCCGACTGTGGCCTGTTCTTTTGGCCATATCTCAATAAGGAAGCAACCAATTTTGGAAGGCGATATGCCATTTGAAAGCCCTAAATGTCCTCTTAAAAGTGGCTTTACTAATTTTTTGAAAACATAGAATAATTTGTAAAATAAGCGGCTTTTCCTCAACAAATTCGAGTTTATTACACGCAAAGTCATGTAACTTTTTTAGAGCTTGGATTTTATAAAATTAATGAAAGGTCAAATTTTAGAGGACATTTTAGGCTTTCCCTTGGTTTATTGCTTACCTAAATTGTTAATTGCCTCATTGATTATTGGGCTAAAAATGGGGCCCTATTGCCTTTACTATTTATTAGACCCTTTAATAAATAAATAATGTACTAATTTGGTTGGCCTTCAGGGCTGCCATAATACCGGGTTTCCCCGGCATTTACCGGGGTTTTGATGTCCTGGCCGGGGTTTTGCCGGGGTTTTGGGAATGCCGGGTTTTTGCCGGGGTTTTCATAATTTGCCGTGTTTTTGCCGGGTTTTTAAATTTTTAGCTAAATTTTTCGCTGCGCGGCTATTTCTGGGTCAAATTTTTCGCTGCGCGGCCATTTCTGGGTCAAATTTTTCGCTGCGCGGCTATTTCTGGTTCAAATTTTTCGCTGCGCAGCCATTTTTAACTAATTTTTCTTCCAATCAGGGCCATTTTTAGCTAATTTTTTTCCTTCCTTCGCGGCTTTTTCTGGCTAAACTTTTTGACGACAGACCGATTTTTAAAGCTTATGATATCTTTATTTCATAAGGCACATGCTCAAAAAGTCAATTAAAAATGTACTCAAAAAGTCAATTAAAAATATAAATCTGAAGTAGAAAATTTTTACAAGCTTTTAAATTGCATTTTAACACGTTTTAAAAGATGCCGGGTTTTTACCGGGGTTTTGAAAATTTTTGCCGGGGTTTTGCCGGGATTTTGAAACTGAATGCCGGGGTTTTGACTTTTGGAGATGGCACCCCTGTTGGCCTTCTTTTTTTATTTAATTGGACCTTATCCGGTGGACTGATCTGGGCAAACAGGGTATATGCCATTGGAGTGAACAATCCATGTGGGGAGCCGGCCAACAAAGAGGCGAACAAAAGCACCGAATTTGTGGCGAATGCCACACAAAGACCAACACCAACCAAGGAAAGGGCACCGGCTTGGAGAAGTGCAAATTCAGTGAGGCAGCCTGCACGAAGGACAACGGCACCAAATGCCATGCCGAATAATTCTGTCCCATCATTCAAATTATTTAAGCCATAAACTGACGTGAAATTGGCCGAATACTTTTGTAGATACTCAATTGGTTCGTTTCCCAATAGAATGGTCCAAGTCGTGTGTAAATGCCGAACAATTCTGCAAATGGGAAAAATAATTTGAAAATAGTGAACAAAAATATTCAGTGACCATTCTCTTCGGAAAAGACCGAATTGCAGAGGAATAGGCCTCCAAGGCAAAGGCAAAATGGAATGTGGCCATGGCGAATTATGGCAAAACAATCGGCGGGCAACATTCGAATTGCGCAGAGACCATCCATGGGGCGAGGGAAAATACTGGAAATTTTAAAAATGAATATTCACTAAAATATTCGATTAAAATTATTTTTTAAATATGTTTTGGCTTTTGTTTAACCAATTCTAACTTAGTTCAAAATTGGTTTAAACCGTTTAATACCCTTTAATTGTTAACCAACCCAAAAATGGTTTAGACCGTTTAATACCCTTTAATTGTTGACCAAACCAAAATTGGTTTAAACCGTTTAATACCCTTTAATTGTTGACCAAACCAAAATTGGTTTAAACCGTTTAATACCCTTTAATTGTTGACCAAACCAAAATTGGTTTAAACCGTTTAATACCCTTTAATTGTTGACCAAACCAAAATTGGTTTAAACCGTTTAATACCCTTTAATTGTTGACCAAACCAAAATTGGTTTAAACCGTTTAATACCTTTTAATTATTGACCAAACCAAAATTGGTTTAAACCGTTTAATACCCTTTAATTGTTGACCAAACCATGACAAATTATATACCATTCAATGCGTCTTGACCAGATCTATCCAATTTTGGGTATATGGTTTGGGAATATACAATATAGGATAGACCATCCTTAAATCATATTCTTTTAGCTAAATACTACCATCCATTAAACAATGATCTTGGATATTTTCACCTTTTCTTCAGGCAATTTTCCTCCGTGTTTTTATTTTCTCCAACGGTGACTCCATCAGCACGTTGAACAAATAGAATTGTTAGTGGAATTGTGGCGGACAACAAAACCAAAATTGAGGCAAAAGCAATTTGATGTGAACAATGAAGAGCCAATTGGGCGGCAATTTGTGCGCCCAAAAGGGCACCAATGCTGAATGCCGCGGAGAAGAGAAGCATCCGAGAGGAAAGGCTAAAAAATATGGGAAGAGGATTAGAGGGATTTAGCCTAATTTTACCGAAATTTTTTCTGATCATTTTGGGCATTGTCTTGGCCTTCTGCCAATTGGCCATTAATTTCAGCCGATTCTTGGCCATTCTTTCCTGGCCTATCTTTGTCCACAATTCTGGCATTACTGGCGCAAAGGAAGAGAAAACTGCCACCGCCCAAACATCCAACTAATGCAGCCGAAATGAGCAAAAGCCACAGTGGGACAGCCGGACTGGTCCAAACAAGGAGGCGAAAGCCTAAATCAATGCAAGAACCGAATAGGCCCAGTAAAATTAGCCAAAGTCTTGAATAGGATGCAGCAGAAGCAGGTGAGGATGGCGCCGAATTGAAACGATCACTGAAGGCCCCTAAAATTATCACAGCATTAATTGAAAAAATCTCCATGGGCAAAATAGGCATAGAACAATTTGGAAAGAGCAATTGTTACGATTTTCTAATATTGAGAAGACAATTAGTTAAAGAAGAGTATATTATTTAAAAAGTTTGATTAAATGTTTAAGGCGGAATAAAATCAGAACAGGCGGAATTATTAAAATCAGAAAAAGGAAGAAATCAGAATTAAAATCAGAAAAAAAGGAAGCAATCAGAATTAAAATCAGAAAAAGGAAGAAATCAGAATTAAAATCAGAAAAAAAGGAAGCAATCAGAATTAAAATCAGAAAAAGGAAGAAATCAGAATTAAAATCAGAAAAAAAGGAAGCAATCAGAATTAAAATCAGAAAAAGGAAGAAATCAGAATTAAAATCAGAAAAAAAGGAAGCAATCAGAATTAAAATCAGAAAAAGGAAGAAATCAGAATTAAAATCAGAAAAAGGAAGAAATCAGAATTAAAATCAGAAAAAGGAAGAAATCAGAATTAAAATCAGAAAAAAAGGAAGCAATCAGAATTAAAATCAGAAAAAGGAAGAAATCAGAATTAAAATCAGAAAAAGGAAGAAATCAGAATTAAAATCAGAAAAAGGAAGAAATCAGAATTAAAATCAGAAAAAGGAAGAAATCAGAATTAAAATCAGAACAGGCGGAATTAAAATCAGAAAAAGGAAGAAATCAGAATTAAAATCAGAAAAAGGAAGAAATCAGAATTAAAATCAGAACAGGCGGAATTAAAATCAGAAAAAGGAAGAAATCAGAATTAAAATCAGAAAAAGGAAGAAATCAGAATTAAAATCAGAACAGGCGGAATTAAAATCAGAAAAAGGAAGAAATCAGAATTAAAATCAGAAAAAGCAAAATTAAATCAGAACTGGTGAAATGATATAGTTTTATTTTAAACTAAGCGCCCATCGCCCTAATGAGGCCATTGCCATTTTCACCTACCAAGCATCAGAGAACTGGCACAAGCCAATGGGAGTTGAATTAATTGAATGCGTTGTTCCCAGAGAACCATTTTCCCATTCAAAAAGCGTTGAACAGCCGCCGTTTCATTTGCCGGAGGTAACCATTCACCATAGACATGTCGCATTTTCGCCTCCGCCAAATGTGGGGAAAGCACTGATCTAGAAGTGCAAACATTTCTGATTTTTGGCCACTTTTAATTCTAAATTTTTGAGCACCTTGCCGAAGAGCAAACCGCAAAAATCCAAACCAAAAATTCCACATCCAATTGCAATTTGGCCAACCATTTTACTGGCATTTTCCGTCAATTAATTTACCAGAAATAATAAATGAATAATTTTTGAAAGGTGACAAATATTTTTGAACAAATTTTTCACTTCATTCAAACAACCTATTCCAATTCTTATCAATTCAAATTCCATTTTTTAATTATTAATATTTTCGTCTCCATTGATTATTTTTGATAAGCGAACGATTATGTGGAATTTAGGCTATTTGATTAGCAAAAAAAGGAATTCTGCCTCTTTTGTACTCGATTTTATTCAATGGAAGTAAAAAGATGGCATAAAATTAGGGCAAATGGAGTCTTTATATTTATTAATTTGATTTAATTATTCTGGATTCGAATCCTAAAATTTTGGATGAAAGAAATCGGCGGCAAAAAATGCCAAAATAGATAAATACTGTAAAAGGGAAATGGAAAAATAGGTGGTCCAAAAAAATTTATGACCACGGGGTAAAACTCAACATGTCATCGGCCCTTTTTTTGTCATTTACTTTTCCGCCGACTTCGAGGAATGAACCGATTTTGATGATTTTGTTTTATAATTAAAAAGCATAATGCTATAAATTTAATTAAATTGTTCCCCCGAACATTTTTATTTCCACATTTCCACATTTCTTAATTGCATTTTTTTTCCAACAATTAAACAAAATCTTCGCATTTTTCCCCCTAACTAATGAAGCGGACATTTTCCTTGTTCTTTCCAGCTTTCCAGTTTTTTCATCTATAAAATCCCTCCAAGGCCATTCTTTCGAAATGTTCACCTATTTTCAACCACCATCTCCCCGGCGGCGATGGATGATGGTGAGATGATGTGGCCAAACCCCACATTTTTTTGTGCCTCGTAGGAATGCAAAACAAGGAAGAATGAATAAAGAAATGAGAAAAGGGAAAGGGAGGAAGCAATTGATCGGATTGTTATTCATTTTATAAAAGCCCTTTTTCCGTTGCCATATTGCCTTTCTCATCATATTCCTTTTTTATATGTTTTTGCGCATTAGGCTTGAAAGGAAAGGTCAAAGGTCGTTTAAAAGAGATTTAAATCAAAAATATTGTTTTTGTTAGCTTAATGACTATTATTTTTGTTAACCTAATTAATGACAACATGAAAAATCCGAAAACATCATTGATTTTTTGGCTTAATCCTTATAAATTACCGAAAACCGTTTTGGTTGGATTAAATTTCTAAATGATTATTTTTTCGTTAAAACGCACTAAAACCCCATCTTTTTAATCCATTTTCATATTAAGGCCTATAAAAATAAATAATTAATTGTTGGCTATTATTCAACAAATGAATTTCTCTGATAAAATTGCTTCACTTTCATTGGATGACCCGCTGCCTAAATCAAAATGGCAACATTGGATTTTTAATTGCAAAGATCTTCCAATCCATTCTGATCATTACAATTACAATCGTACTAATAAGAAGGAGGAATGCCAATTTTGTGTTCGTAATTTTATGCCTCATAATCCAATATACAATTTTTATTTAGAAGAAAGTCAAAAGTTTGCAATCATTTTTGCCCAAATCCACTTTTGAATCAAATGAAATTATGCGCTACATTCAGGAGGGTGGCAAATTTGGTAGTGTCAATTTAATGAAAGATTTTGTGCAAAATAACAAAAAAGGCATTTTGCCCAGTCATTTGGCCAAATCAGTTTGTGAGTCTATTTTCTTTATTATTTTAGTCCATTTACTTCATTTTTAAGTTTTCAATCGAAAATTGGGTTCTGCCTTCTTCCGAGAAGGAATTCCTCCTAACAATGAACATCCATCGAATGTTTTGGGCGGATATTTTCAACTATTATTGTTGGGAACAAAAGGGAACACACAATTGCTGCAAAATTATGACAAAATCTTCAACAAAATATTCAAAATGACTGCAAATGAATTGGAATTGGAAAAGGGCAAACAATTGGCCATTGCCATCAATGGAATTTTCATTCGTTGTGAGATCAATCCGGGAAAGTTTATCGAAAATGTGAAGGAGGCTTACAATGATTTGTTGGATTTGCCATTTATGCTCAAAATTCAAATTTGGATTGGAAATAATTGGAATCAGGCAATGATGAAAAAGGAATTAATTGACAAAATTGAACATGAATTGGGCCAAATGATGGATGAATTGCCAAAAGAACTGTATCACAAATTCCGATATCATCTGGCGGATCCGCAAAGAATTCGACTTTGGCTCTATGAATGTCGGGACAGGCCAAAACATAGGAAATGCCCCGGGGACGAATGCCAAATTTGTGTAAGTTTATTTTTTTGATTTTCGCTTGGGGAAGAAATCTTCGATGAAAAAATGGTCAAATTCTAAATCTTTTTACTCAACTCATCTGCGAATCAATTATTAAATTAATGCCCGTCGGCGAGCAAATTGAGCTAGAAGTCTGTGGGAATTCCAACTTGGCGCATTTTATCTAATAACTCTTCGAGCACTGAACCAATTTTGATGATTTTAGTATCAAATTAAAGAGAAGACATTTGGCTATTCAATGATATTAATTTTTATTTAAATTGATTCAGAAATTGATGAAGTTATGCCCAAAAAAACAATTGAAATTTTTTGCAATCAATAGAAAAAGTCGTTTTCAAATTTCAATCATTTTTTGGGCATTACTTTATCATTTATGAACTAATTTAAAATAATTCAATATAATTGGATAGCCAAGAATCTATTCTTGCAATTAATTGGTTCCATACTTGATGAATTTTGAATTATAATATATTATAAACGGCGACAATTTTCCCCTTTGCCAAAGTGGACTTTCTCACTTCTATTCCAATTTCCACTTCCCTCACTCTTTTTTAAGGCTCACATGCCTCAAGGGTAACTCAACATGTACCGTATAATTCAACATTAAATTACTTCAAATTATTTCTTTTAAGAATAGATTAGTAAATTCCATTCAGTCATGAGCTTTGATAATCGCCAAAATGTCGACCATATTTCCACTTATATTTTTCTTTTTCAGTTGGAAATGTCAAAGCATTTTGATGGCAAGGATTACCGTATTGAATCATCCGAACACTGGAAGGATTATATCAACGAAGATCAACTGTTTCAAAGTCCAAATATGATGGCGGAAATTGAAAAGAACAAAGAAAAGATTCTGCCAAGTTTTTTGGCCAAATCAATTTGTAAATAAATTATCCCATTAATTCATTAATTTAATCCAATAATTTTAGTCTTCAATCGAAAATTGGGTGCCGCATTGTTTCGTGATGGAATTGAGCCCAGCTATGAGCATCCAATGAACGAGGGCGGTGGATGTTATCGATTTGTGTTTTTGGGGACAACCGAAAATGATGAATTGTTGGCCAAATTTGATCAGATTTTCAATGATCTCATCGTCGGATTTGCAAATTCACCGAACAAAGATTCAATTAATGGCATTTTCGTCCGTTGCGAGTGCAGGCCGGATGCATTCAAAGATGCCATCGGCAGCAATTCAATCACAAATTTGCCTTTTCTGATCAAAATGGAAGTGTGGATCGGAAACCATTTTGAATATAATGACAAAATTAAATTGCCATTGATTGACAAATTTGTGGAGAAATTGAAGAAAATTGATTTGCCAAAACCACTTTACAAATTTTACATGTTTAATATGAATATTTGATTAATCCATTCTGATTTAATTTGATTATCTTCACATTTTTATAAATGATCTTTTGATTTTTTATGTTATGTATCTCACTCTCATATTTCCCATTTTCATCAATTAAATTCTCATTTTTTTTTAAATTTATTTCCCATAATTTCTTAAGAAAAGAATAAAAATGAATATTTCCTCCGGCAAATGCTTCTTAATAAAATTCCAGTTCTTTTTTCTCAATCTCCATTTTTTTTATGGGATAGATAGAGAACATTTTTATTCATTGGAGAATTTTGAGAGATCATAAAAATTGTGAAAATTCCGAATCATTTTCCATCATAGTATATCAATCATCATATAAACATGATTGCCTCAAGTCCTCCTCATTATTTTCGCCTCCCTGCTGATTTTTTTTTGATGCCATACAATTTGGTAGCGATTCAGTGGAGAAAAGTTGACTTCGTTGTCCACACAATGTTCATCCAAATTAATTGTGCCATTTCCTTCGCCACCAGGGATGGGTTCGATGTTTCGATTTTTTCGTGTCGATTTTCGGTCATTTTTGGCATCGAAATTTCGTTTTTCGGTTTCGAAAAATTTTTTGACCCATCGAAATTTCGTTTTTCGGTTTCGAAAAATTTTTTGACCCATCGAAATTTCGTTTTTCGGTTTCGAAAAATTTTTTGACCCTCCGAAATTTCGATTTTCGATTTCGATTTTTTATTTTGAGCCATCGAACCCATCCCTGTTCGCCACCATTGCCATTCTCCTTCAATATTCATTTCCCACAACCAAAAATGCCAAAGTTCCCAGTGGATGAATCCAGTGTAGCAAACAAATTTTTAGAAGATGACAAATATTTTTGAACAAATTTTTCACATCATTCAGCCAACTTTATTTCCATTCTAATCAATTCTTTATTCTTTTTTTTTGTAATTATCAATATTATCGCCTTCATTGATTAAATTCAATTTTAATTTGTTCATTCATTTCTTTTCAATTTTTTTGCAATTTCAATTTGGCCAATGCAAAAAGGAAAGAGCCGAGTGCAGCCAAAAAGGAAACAAGAAAACCCAAATGAATTGCTTTAAAATTCTTAATTAAATTCGATGGCTTCACCCAATTTTACTTGGTGCCAATTCAGCCACTATTAATAGGCTTTTTAAATTTAATAAAGAATTGCTTTAAAAAGCTACAAATCTATGATTGTAATAAACCCGAATTTATAAAAAGGCTGTTCTTTATTTAGTTTTATGTATTTTAATAAACTCTGGGAATTTTCCATTAGGCAAAATATTGTTTATTGTTTTGTTTGAATTTTTTATTCACAAATGGCAATGTTCTTCATGTGATTGACAGCTTTTTCTACTTTGAATAATGTGGAAATTGGCAATAAAATTTGAAGGCAACAATACTCTGAACTAGTTTTAATTTTGATTGGTTTTTAATTTTACACAATTTCCTATGATTTTATCTTTTATATTCTTTCAAATTTCCTAGATGCCATTTTTGCCTTCTTAATTAAAATTAAATCCAATTTAATAAAGGAAAAATTTGCAAAAATATTTAGCCCAGCAGGCAATCAATCATCTCAAACATTTTCCAATTTCCAAAAAGTTATGGTAATCAAAAAATAAATTGGAAATTAGCTCTTTTCATTTTTGGCTATAATTTTCAGTTATTTTTTTATCCACTCATCTAAATATCAAAATATTTAACAAAATCCTAATGGCAATAATCATTTATAAATAGTTTATTTATAAAATATATTAAAATATTTGCCAGTGCGCAAATCTCGTGTAATCTATTAAATTAAATAAAATTTGCCATAAAAATAAATAAAGAAAAATTTTATAATTTTACACGGTTGTACTTTTCCAGAATAAAGAAACTTTGTTTAAAATATGGACGGGCAATTTGAGCCCCAGCTGAAAATGTTTGGTGGGAAATTGCCATTGGGAAATATTTAAAAATTTAACAATGATTTCAAATTTTATTTTCCATTTTCACATTCTGCGCAATGCACAAAGGGATGTGTCAATCATTTTTATGTTTTCATTGTTCTCCTCTTGAAATTTCCCTTTAGCAAATAAATATAAAATTTAATCTTGATTGGCTGGGAATTTCCCATTAGGCAACAATTTTTGCGATTTTCATTTGTCCATTTTAAAAGTAAGCCCCTTATAAAAATAGGTGAATTCTCCTCAATAATTGTCATTCTTTTTTCATCTTCACTTTTAAATAAAAAATTCAAAATACATTCATCATATTTTCTTATTTGAAAAAATAATTTTTAAAATTTAGAAGATATACAACAAAAAACTTTGATTAATAAATATTAAATTTTCAAAAATGGATTCATCAGAAAAAAATGTAAGAAAATTGTGAAGTGGAAAATTAAAATTATAATTTTTATTAATTCTTTTCAGCAGCCAATATCTTCAATCCGCCGTCGAATGCCAATGGAATTAATGAATGAACTGTTTACCTCGATGCCATTTGAAAGTGCTTTTGGTCTCTTGACCAAAATGCCAAATGGCCTTTTGGCAAGAAATATTCAAAAAATGATCAATGGCATTAAAGAGGTGAATTTGAATCAGGGATCTCAGAATGTACCCCTACGGGGGCATTTGCCCCCTTTTTGAGATTTTGCCCCCTTTTGTGCCCCCCGAGCCGAGTTGCCCCCCAAATGCCCCCTATTGATTTTTTGTTAAAATTTTCCCAAATGGGTCATTTTTAGTTAAAATTTTTCGGTGCGCGGCCATATTTTGGTCTCATTTTTCGCTGCCATATTTTTGTCTAATTTTTCGCTGCGCGGCCATTATTGGCAAAAATTTTCGCATTTTTGGCACTTTTTAAAAATGCCCCCCAAAATGCCCCCTTTTTTATTGAAAATGCCCCCAAATGCCCCCTTTTTCTTCCAAAATGCCCTCCAAATCGAAAAACCAACTGAGATCCCTGATTTGAATGAATATTCATAGAAAATTATTGAAATAATAATAAATTTAGTCAATGAAGAACAATAAATTAAATGAAGCGGATTGTGGGCCAAAGATAACAATTTCTGAGGATGGATTGGAAGCCAAGCATTCTGGCCTATTTGGTAAAAAATTAATCCGCGGAAATTATTTTTAATTTAATAAAATATTATTTCTTAGGATCTAATTCTGTCCGTGCCCTTTTGCCAATTCCACCATTCAATTTTAAGGCCATCAATAAACCGACAATTTCCTTCTATTTTGAAGTGGAAATTTTGAATGGGTATTTTATTTGCTAATATTTATATAAATTCATTATATTATCCTATATTTAGTACTTTTGACAATTCCATTGGATTGTGCGACCAACAATTTCCGTTGGAAAATCAATGCCTTGGGTGCGGGAAAAATTCAATTGGAATTGAAATTCCCGACAAAAGAATTTGGATTGATGGAACCCGCCGTCTTTTCAAATTCGAAAATGCCAGCAGTAGATATTTCAAAAAAGGGGATTTTGCTGGAATTGGCATAATCTACAAACCAAATTCCTCAATGGAAATTTTTGTCACTTCGAATGGCAAATTTTTGGGTAAAATAATTAAATCATTTAAAATTATTTACTTAGTTAATAAAACTCCTTAATTCAGTGAAAGTGGAATTGCCTTCGAATTTTGCCCATTTTCGACTATTCCCGTCATTTAATTTATACCAGAATATCGATTCAATCGGCGTAAACTTTGGCAAAAAGGAATGGCAATTCAAGGAATTTGGGCTTGTCCTTGGATAAATGATCAGCTTATAAATAAAACAAGAAATGAAGGAAAGAAAATTTTCCCAATTCCCTTTATTATTCTTTAAATTTATTCTACGATGTTTGAAAAAATATTTTTTTGATGAAAATTCATTTATATTTTTGATCAATTTAATAGTTTTAATTTTCGGATAAACATACAAATTACAAATTTCATTGCTTTCATTTATTGGCCATTGTAAATTTTTTGTTAACCTAAGGGGTCATCATCATCCAATCGCAGGGCTGGAATTGGGACTTGGGAAAGTTGATCAATATAAAAATTTTAAAGGATGGCCCAGACTAGAGAAAGGAATTTAAGATGGAGGAAGCGGAAGAAAATGTGTCCACATTTGTTTTGTTAGAATGGAAAGGGAATGTACAAATACAAAAATTTTATGTAATTATTGTTGTTGGAAAATGCAAATGAAAATAACAAATGGGGGAACTTGGTAAGCAAACTGAAATTTTACCAAAAATTCCGATTTTATTCAAAATGACTAGGAAAAAACAAGTATAAAAATTTTTGAGATCATAAAAAATTAATTGAAATTTATATATCATTTTCCCCAGTATAGTATTAATCATCATTTAACATGGATCGCCTCAAGTCTTCCTCTTCATTTTCGCCTTCTAATTCTTTTGGAGCTGAATCTGTTGAGAAAAGTCGTCGCCGTTGTCCATAATTTTCATCCTGCTGCTGTTGATGCGTGATTCCGCCATTTCCTCCATCGTTGCCATTGCCATTTTCCTCTGATTCATTACCACCACCAAAAATGCCAAAGTCGCCAGTGGATGAATCTGGTGTGCCACTTAATGATCGGCAAATTCCATCGATGCCGCCCAGCCCAATGGTGGATGAATTGTTGGAATTTGAGGAGCTACACGGGCCACCAGGCAATTTTCGGCTTGTCCCATTTCCACCATTTGTGCTATTCCCACCTCCTCCATGTCCATGATATTTCTTCTGGCGTGCTCGAGAATTCTAATAAGGGAGGAAAAATTGGGGAAAATATTTGGAATTTGATTGAAAATTTTTCTATAAATTTTTGGGTATTATTTTAAATTAATTTTCTCATTAATTTAAAGGTTTAATTTTATTAATTTATTTATTTTGTTTATGGTTCCTAAAAATTAAATGGAAAATTAATATTTACGGTCTATTTAATCCCAAGGGCGTTAACTCGCTATTAGCAAAAATTTTTGGCAATTAACTCAACCAGATAACAGCCAATTCAGGAAGGCAATAAAGCATTTGAAAGCACAAAGTGTTCTCTAAAAAGTTGCCTATTTAAATTTTACTAAATTCTGCTTTTAAAAAGTTAAATGTCTTTGAGCTTAATAAACCTAAATTTTTTTGTTGAGTTAAAAGTAAAAGCCATGTATTTATAAATTATAATAGATTTTCAAAAAATTAGAAAAGCCACTTTTTAGAGGACATTTAAGGCTTTCAAATGGCACATCGCCTTCCCAAATTGGTTGCCTCCTTGTTGAGATATGGCCAAAAAAAAGTGTAAGGCGCTGAATTGCCCTGTCTCGGAATTTCCCTTTTTTTATCCATCATTAAACCATCCTAAAATAATAGAGAAAATATATTCGCCAACCTGAAACCAGACTTGTGTGACCCTTTTGGTCAGCCCAGTCAATTGGGCAATTCGCTCCAAATCTGCACCGTCCGGATTACTGTCCACCTTGAAATGTTCTTGCAAAATGGCCAATTGATTCTCCTCAAATGTTGTGCGCACTCTTTTGGCCTTTGGCTTAGGACTGCCTGCAAAAAATTATTTGTACATTTTCCAAGTGAATTATGCCAATCTTCTATTCTAATATTCAAATTATAATATGTCGTAAGCTCGTAAGCTTAAAGTCCAATGGACTACTACCATTTCTGAATATCCGTGATTCGTGACTATTCTTTTGGCTATAGCTCAACAATGCGGCAACTAATTCAAGAAGGGAATTTGCCATTTGATAGCCCTAAATGTCCTCTAAAAAGTGGCTTAGTTAATTTTTTGAAAATTTGAAACAATTTGTAAAATAATCTGCTTTTCCTCAAGAAATTCGAGTTTATTTCACTAAAAGACATGTAATTTTGAATTCAATACAGAATTTAAATAACCATGCTTTAAAGGACATTTTGGACTTTCCAATAGTTTTCCCTTCCTGAATTGGTTAATGCCTCACTGATGAGCTATGGACAACTGATACAAGTGTTGAATGTATGGTACTAATCAATTATTGTGCCTACGGCAACGTCAAACTTTCTCTCGGTCCCCTTCTCATGGAATACCGTATAACATCTTCTAATTTCTCCATCATTGACTTTGAGGACTTATATGTATGTACTGGCAGAGTTAACTTTAAATCTCTACAAAATACACTACAATTTATTCAAAAATGTCCATAAATTAAGGAATTAAAAAACCTCTAATTTTCCCAATTTTTGAGAGGTTGAAAAATAATTCCCCATAGGGTATTATAATAGTATTTACGGTATTTTAGGGTTAACCTCGTCTCCCAATTTACCTTAAAAAATTTTTAAAAATCATTTTTTTTAACTTACATTGTTCACCGCGTACCAACTCCATGTAGTGCTGTTTGCACAAAAGTCTGGGAATGTTTTGGCCAAGCACTTGGGAATGATGTTGGGTTGTGTCATCCAATGCGAATTGTTCCCCCGTATTCAGCTGGCGTTGGCAATGTTCACAACGGAGACAGACCAAATGGTAAATCAAATTGCGGGCACGGCGAAACCAAACAGTTGGCATAAAATTGGAAGGAAATGAAATTATAATTCAATTATTAAAAATTCCGAAAAGATTGTAGCGGAACCAATTCTAATTTAGTTTTGAACCATTAAACCAAAATTGGTTTAAACCGTTTAATACTCTTTAATTGTTGACCAAACCAAAAAGGGTTTAAACCGTTTAATACCCTTTAATTGTTGACCAAACCAAAATTGGTTTAAACCGTTTAATACCCTTTAATTGTTGACCAAACCAAAATTGGTTTAAACCGTTTAATACTCTTTGATTGTCGATCAAACTTTTTAGCAATTTGATGTTTTTTTTCATTAAATTAATTAATCCCCATTATAAATTAGTGGTATTTGCCTTACTCAATTTGCTTTTCGCATGTGGCACAATAAAGTACAAAACTCCTAAAAAATAGAATATTAAAATTTGAGAAAGTGTGGATGACTTTGCATAGCATTGAGGGCAAAAAATGAGTCCATTTCGTATAAAACATTTTGTAGCCATTTCCAAAGGGTCTTCACATTCGGAACACTGTTAAAAGAACGAATATAATTATATAATTATTATTAGCGTATTTTGTTGTTTGAAAAGAATTAATTTGCACTCTTTCTGGTTGCACTTTTTCCGGAGAGAATAAATTTGCACTATTTCCGGTTGCCCTTTTTCTGGAAAAAATGAATTTGCACTTTTTCCGGTTGCACTTTTTCCGGAAAGAATTAAATTGTATTTTTCCGGAAAGAATTAATTTGCACTATTTCCGGCTGCCCTTTTCCGGAAAGAATTAATTTGCACTATTTCACTATTTCCGGCTGCCCTTTTCCGGAAAGAATTAATTTGCACTATTTCCGGTTGCCTTTCCGGAAAGAATTAATTTGCACTATTTCCGGCTGCCCTTTTCCGGAAAGAATTAATTTGCACTATTTCCGGTTGCCTTTCCGGAAAGAATTAATTTGCACTATTTCCGGTTGCCTTTCCGGAAAGAATTAAATTGCACTTTTCCGGTTGCCTTTCCGGAAAGAATTAATTTGCACTATTTCCGGTTGCCTTTCCGGAAAGAATTAAATTGCACTTTTCCGGTTGCCTTTTTCCGGAAAGAATTAATTTGCACTTTTTCCGGTTGCCCTACTACTTATTAAATAAAACATGCCTTCAAGCAATTTAGATGAAAATATTCCTGCTGCATTTGTTGTTGTTCCTTTTCCTCATTAATTATTTGAAGTGTGGGAATTGTTGTCCCATTTGTTGTTGGATTTGTTCCAATCATTTTCTTCTTCATTCCCAATTTCAACATTTCTTTTTCATAGATTTCCTCGCCACAGTGTCCACATCTATGAGGCAAATTAGCATCGAATCCATTCTTGGAAGTATTCGGCGGCGTTTCAATTGAAAAAATTGACGATGTCGATGGGTCATTGGAAGATGTAGGAATGGGAATGATCAGTGGAACCGACGACGATGAATCAGGAACAGCAGGAAAATTATTATTGTTGTTGGGCAATGACATTGATGGAATCCCTTCATTATTGAAATTGTTCAGAATCTGGTGAAAAAATAATGTTTTTGAATTAAATTAAAAGGAGACTATTAAATTTGCCGAAAGGGTATTGAAAATACGGTAAAATTTTTGTGAAGAAAAATAATCTTTTTTTTTGAGGCTATATAACTTGGCCATAAGAAAGTGTTTGGGGTTTAGAGGTTTAGGGTTACTTAGCTCTCACAGCATAGAAATCTTACAGAATTCTGATTTGGCCAAATTTACTGTTTTTTGGTAAATTAATTCATATCATTTGGAAATAGTTGGCTCTAAATTTTCCCCAAGCCTTAATGAAATTTGCCTCGGATCCTTTAATTATTAATAAATAATAATTCTTATTCACCAGTTGTTGCTGTTTTGAATCGCCATCACTTTTTTCGCCCCCTTCCAATTCCAAATAGGAAATTTGAATCATTTCATTGCCTTCTAACGGTATTTTCTCCTGTTGCTTTTGGCCATTCCCATTCGATGGCATTATTCCGCTTTTCCTTTTCCCCAAATTTCCAATGCGCTCCCTTCGTCTCATTCTCGGCTGATGAATTTGTCGTCGATTTGATGGCAACTTTGGTGTGGAAATCGGCAGATTGTTTCTTGGCATTTGCATCAATGCTGATGATGGCATCGGCATTATGCCACCTGTCATGGAAAACGATCTTAGATATTCCCTTTTTGGACATTGAATTTGTATTCGGAATTATCTATAATCCCTTTTAATTTTTGTGCTTTTGTACTCAATCATTGACCCTTTCTAAGTGCTTCCGAAATACCGTATTACCTCTTTTTAATAGCCCATTTCTGGAAAGTTTTGACCAAACACGCCCCCATTTCTGGCCCTATTAGATTAGACCATGAAATTGTCCCTAAATTCTCGCTTTCATCTGGATAGGTGTGATCTCTTTTCCTTTCCTTCTCTCATTTATTCGAATCCTAACCTGATTATTTTTCTCTTCAAAAACCTGCTTTTCTTTATTTTTGAATTACATTTATTAATTTGTGATAAATAAATTGCTTTCTTGTTAAAAAAATGGGAAAACTAGGCAAAGGTTTTCCGGTTTAATTAAGTTTTTCGGAAAGAGAAAATTCTCTGATTTTTTCTTTGAATGATCCATCTGCCAAAACCACCCACCTGCAATTTCCATTGCCGCGGCAATTTGTTGAGCAATACCACATTGTGAGTGAAATTCAATGCCCCCTCCACCATTTGGCTCATTCGGCGGTAAAATTAATTGGCCATTCCCTTCATTTTGTTTTGGGGCCAATTGAAGGAGGAATTGCTGGGGCGGTCGATGTTGGTTTGGGGAATTGGATGGCATTGAAGTGGGTGGCGGCGGTGTTGTCATTTGTTGAATGAGGAAATGTTGTTGTTGGTTTTGGGCATTCAATTCAAAAGCAATTTGATCACTGGGAATCATTAATTGTTGGCCAATTCCCAAAGATGATGGACCAATTCCGCCCATTAACAGTAAGTGATGATCACCTGCAATTTTTTTGGGACATTATTTTAAATGTTCCTACTTCATATGGAGTAAATAGTGCCAAAATATTTATAATGGTTTAATGAGGATTTATCCTAAATTCACAAACCATATATAGTAAAAATTGGATAGAGCTGGTCAAAACGCATTGAATGGTATATAATTTGTCATGATTTGGTCAACAATTAAAGGGTATTAAACGGTTTAAACCTATTTTGGTTTGGTCAACAATTAAAGGGTATTAAACGGTTTAAACCTATTTTGGTTTGGTCAACAATTAAAGGGTATTAAACGGTTTAAACCTATTTTGGTTTGGTCAACAATTAAAGGGTATTAAACGGTTTAAACCAAGGTTCAAAATCAAAACTAAGTTAGAATTGATTCAACCCAATGCAAAAAAATAATAAAATGATGCGTCTTGACGAAATCTATCGATTTTGTAAAGAGTTTATGGGTTAAGAACAAAACGCTGAACCGTATAAGTTTTTGGCATTTTCAATGTTTTTTCGGCAAATTAAATATTTCTTACAAAGAAAAATAAAAAATGATGGACCTGGACTAGATTGTGAGGGAAAGAATAGGCTGCTGTTGCCGCCAGCAATCAAATGGTCAAATTGTGATGGGCCATCCCCTGCGGCACAACCAAAACCGCCGAATGATGTAGGAAAAGGGTCTCCTCCAAATCTGCTGTTTTGTTCGGCTGCCAATGCCAAATTTGCTGTTGAATGCTCCTCGAAGTGAGACAGGAAATGTGGCGGTGGAGGCAATGCCGAATTTGGCACCATCGAGTTGATTGGCACCGAATTGAGGAGGCCACAAATTTGTGGGACCGCCGGAGGCGGCGACGATGGTTGCGATGAATGGGTGGGAAGGAGAAGGCATGAATTGGGTGGAGGAGGCGGAAATGAATGTGAGGAAATGGACGGCAATTGTGGTGGCGGAATTTGTTGTTGTTGATGGGTGGCGACGGGAAGTTCAACGGAATTTTGGTCGAAAATAGTGGCAGCGGAAGAGGCAGCCGTAGTCATTCTTTAGGCCTATTTTGCTAACTGAAAAGCTAATCAATTCAAAGGCGGAGAATCATTTTTTGACACAAAAAATGGCTAAAAAAATTTCGTTATTCTATTTGGATATGGATAGGTTTATATATAAGTTCACTAATAATAAATGATATATTGATTTTATTACTGTATTTATTAGTTTTCCATATTTTCATAAATTTTTTGGCTAAATTTTACGGTAAAAATGCAATATAAAATTAGTTTCATTTTTTATGGTTTTTGATTAAAAAATTTCATATTTGCCACTTTTTTCATACTTAATATAATTTGGTCTCTGGATATGGTTGGTGAGGCTAATGTCTTTTTGTGTCCCAGAAATAGGCCAATAGAATCTTGAAGTTCTGGTGTAGCCCATTGATGAATTCAATAGGAGGGCTAACGAGTCAAGGAGGGATATAGAGGATGGGCGGAAACCGCTTCTTCCAATGCAAATTTCAAGCAAGATGAGAGAAGAAAATCGGCAATGGCCATAGAGAAAAGGGAAGAAAAGGGAGGCGGTATAAAGCGGATATAAAAAGGGGAGGGATGAAAGATGAAACATGAAAAGTTGGGCCGGAGTCCTAGGCATATCCAAATTGATGGTGAGGCAAATATGCGCGCCACTCATTCTTTCTTTTGGTGGGGCCTGGGGCCAATCCAAATTGTGGGAGACAAAAGATAAAGACAAAGACAGATTTTAGTTTGTCTTTTGTCTTCCGATTTTTATCTTTTGTCTTCAAATAAATGTCGTTTGTCTCATATCTAATCCAAATTAAAAAAGATAAAAGACAAATTTTGAGGAAATTAGTCTTTTGTCTGCAAAATTTGGGGGATGCTCGCGAACGCCCCCCAAATTTGTCTTTAGGGTCAAAATGATGTCAGAAAATTTTCGGATAAAGTTTATATGAAAATTTAGAGTGTTTTTAGCCTTCCCTAATTTTTTCGGATTTTTTGGGTGTATCCCTGATTTTTAATGAATTTTTGAAAAAAGGTACTCCATTTGTCTTAAAATTTGTCTTTTGTCTTTGTCTCAAAATCCGAAGACAAAAGACAAATCTCTCTTGTAAAAATTTGTCTGTTGTCTTTTGGACGACAAATTAATTTGGATTGGGATAAAAGACAAAAGACGTATTTTCCGTCTATTTGGTGTTTGTCTTATCTTTTGTCTTTTGTCTCCCACAATTTGGATTGGCCCCTGGGGCATCTTTCTTTTCCTCAAAAGAAGGAAAAAAGAAAGGGGAGAGAAGATTACTGTAGGCCGGCCCTCAAGTAAAGTAAGATGGAGGGAAAGAAGTGGGAAAAGGAGGAAAGGGGAGGACAAATTTTGTTGCTGTGGATGCGACGGGGAAATGCGCCAAAAAGAGGAAAGGGGAAGAAATGGCCAAGGAGGAATCCACCATTGCCACAAGGGAGGCTCATTAGGCCCTCAAACATGTCACCCCTTCTCTCATCGGCTTGAAAAAAATTTGCCATTTCGAAGGGAGTAGGAAAAATGAAGAATAGAACATGTGATTTTGACGAATTTCGTTTTTTGTGGTTCAAGAAAGTTTTTAAAACCCAAATTGCCCTACATAATAAACTTAATTTAAATTTCATGAAAATTAAGCCTTAAAAAGTTATATGTCTTTGAGTTTAATAAACTCGAATTTTGAGAGGAAAAGCCGCTTATTTTTACAAATTATTATAAATTTTCAAAAATTAGTATAGCTACTTTTTAGAGGACATTTAGGGCCTTCAAATGGCATATCGCATTCCCAAATTGATTACTGCCTTGTTGAGATATGGCCAAAAGAATAGCTACAGTTTTATATTTATGATATGTAAATTATGAATTGCTTTTAAGGGTAAAAACAAAAATAAAATCAAAAATTCGTATTTCATGTGAAAATTTACAATATTTTCGAAACATTTTCTAGGCCAAGAGAAAAAATTGCGCAACTTCAGGTCGAACTGCCATTTTGTAGAGCAATTGAAACCGACAATTTTTATTTTTAGCAAATTGCCAATTTGTATAGTTATCATAAGAAAGAAGACACAGATGTTCTACATCCTCTTCTCAATGTAAATGAGAAAGGGGCGGATTGGATGGATGTCCAGAGATTATCTCCCGCGCACAAATCCTGCTGCCGGGGCCATCCATCCATCCGCCCTCCATTGGCCCTTACATCCCTTGCTTAATCGGACAAGGGGCAGAGGAGGTGTGCCATTGCCAAGTAGCAAATGAGAGGAGATACGGTGCAAAGGATATTATATGCTTGAATGAAATAAATCCGGGCTAATTTTATTTTTTTTCTGGCGAAATTACTCAATTTGCATAAATTCCTTATTGAATGGATATGGCCCAAATTTTGAGAAAATATTATTTATTTAATGCCACCCTTTTGTTCTCTCTAGCAAGTAAATAATTCTATTGATACTGAGATGTTTTTCTGGAAAAATTTAGATAAAATTTATCAAAGAATAGGAATTTTTATTTTGAATATTTAAGAACAAAAATAAAAAATTAATTCCAAATTTATTTCTTTTTCCTTCTAATATAAAATGATAAATCTCGTACTCATAATCCGTTGTGGTCTAGTGGTTAGGATTTCACGCTCTCACCGTGAAGGCCGGGGTTCGATTCCCCGCAACGGAAGTTCATTTTTTCTCTTCCTAAAAATGATTTTTTCTTACAAAAAAAATGCTAAAAATAAATTAGTTTGACAAACAAAATTTTTTTGGCTAAAAATTATCTTTTTTGAATTAGCCAAAACAAATTGTGGTGGGGGCTTAAAATTAGATTTAAAATTAATTTGGCCAAATTATATGGCCTTAAAAAGATAATTTTTCCACGTAAAAAGTTTTTCCTACATTCAATTTTTGTAGTTTTAAATAATATTGTCCAATTTTAAGCCAAAGGAGTTGTATAATTGGTGATTGGTCAAAGCATCCAAAATGAGCATAGTAAAAATTGGTCAACATTTGGAATGTGGATGTGGCGATTTTGCCCAAAATCGTTCCTTTTAGGTCAATTCCAAAGCCCTCTTTCCTCCTTCCCTTCATATGCCAACATTTTGACTAAATTCTCGAGTGGGGGTGGACCAAGTTAAGAAGGCAAAAATGTTAGTGCGGGGCAAATTGGCGCCCTCCAGGGAATTGCATAATTTGTCCTCCCCTTCCTCTCACTAATTCCGTTCAAGATTAATCCAATTAGGCCATCATTGTGCCCCCTCCCCTTCCGGTGGACCACAATTGGGATTTAGGAAGGGAGGGGATTAGTGGGCCAAAAGTCAGGGCACAAATTTTACATATATTTGGCCATTTGGATGAAATGCGCGAAATCTGGCCAAAAATTCTCTTAATAAAATTATTTAGAATTAAAATTAAAATAAATATGTAAAAATTTAAAATTAAAAATTTAAATTAAAATAAAATTTAAAACATAAAATTAAATCAAAAAAAAAATTAAATAAATAAAAATTTACAATAAAAATGAAAAATAAAATGAAAATTAAAATTATTTAAACGAATTTTTCCTGAGTCCTGCTGACTTGTAAAACTCATCATATTTTGGAGATAATTTTAAATATCATAATTTATATCCATTCAAAGTGGCCAAAAAAAAAATAACATTCAAATCGTTAAAATTTCCCTTCCGTTCATTTTCATTTTTATTTCTCAAATTAGTGTACACATTCCCTTCCCCTTTTTTCTTCCATCCAAAATGCCCTAATTTGTTAAGCACCAAATCTGTGAAGAACGAACAAATTAATTCGACCCAAAATAATGCAATGATGATGAAGTGGCTTCGGGGGCCTCGGGGCAAAGCCAAAGTCGTCCAACAGTAGCAGAGGATGGCATCGAGAATAAGCCGAGATTTTCGTCGTTCCTCACCCCAAGCCTATAGGGAAGGAATGTCCCTAGAGTGGGCCGTTTTGGAAGAGGCTGGGGCCAAAAAGGAGAAGGGGGTCATTGGGCCAAACACAAATTTGATTTGGCCAAATTCCCCTCCTCACTCTATGCCGAAAATTGGGTTAACACTATGGCCCCGTTAAGCGTTGAAGGAGGAGGAAAGGGGGGGGGGGGTGAGGGGAGAACAAGTGTGGCCAAAATCGAATTTAAACGGCCCAATTGGCAAAATGGCACCAACCAATGCTCTGCTACGAGGACAACAAAAACTTTTTGAGTCATCCAAGGAAAAAATATGAACGAATTTAGGGGAGATTTTTGAGGGATCGGTGTTATTTATGATCAAATTTTCAATGGAAAAAATTGTTCAAAATTTTATTGATTAAATTTTCGTTTCACTTTTAGATAGATAGAACACGGAATTGATGGCAGTAATTTGCCAAAAACCTAATAAGAATAAAAGAATGTTAGAAAAAAAGTTTAATGACAAATATTTTGGCCATAATGAAGAATTTTAGACTTGGGATTAGCTATATGTTTACGAGGTTAAATTAGTAAAATATTGAGCTAAGTATCCAGCTTTTTCCACATATATCCTCAAAAATGATGCTTTATGGATAATTAATTAAATTGCTTATTAAAGTGCCGAAATTGTTGAGGATAAAAAATACTTGAAAATAAAAGTCCTCTCTAAAATATGATGAACTTTCGATTTAGCCAAAAGAATAATCAAAAAAATTAGTGTATGGATGCCAAATCGACAAAATTAATGTGTGGGTGCCTAACTGTACCGATGCTCTCTGATGAATTGCGCCAATCAAGAGCCGATTTCTTCATCTTTGAAAACGAAATGCGCAAATGAATGTGAATTGGTGGTATTCAACACATTTTCATGCAAATTTCTTCCCTCTTTCCCCTCATCAATGGACTCCTTCCCCTCTCAATGGTGGATTATCTTCCCATTTTGGCCATTTTTCCTTTATCAAATGCCGACTGGCCATTTTCATCACAATTCACGGCATTAGGCCTCCCTTCCATTCATTCATTCTTCAGTAGCCGGGAGACATTTTAAGTGTTTTTCTTTCTTTTTTGTATATTTTCTTTTATTGAAATTGCCGCCTTCTTTCCAGGATGCCATGGGAACAAATCCGGGGAATAAAATGTGTAAATGGCCCAATTGAAGTGTGGCGGAAATTGAGGGGTGGAAAAATGCGGGAAATTTTGGCACAAAAAAAGGAATTTAAGGGGAAATTTTTCGGTGGGATTTGGCCAAATGGCCCAGAAGAATGGCAAAAAGGGAAAGGGTACATTCAAATGTTCAAACTTTTTGGAATTTTCTGACAACAAATGGCTTAAAAATATTCCTTTTATATTTTTTTTAAAGAAATATCGTGTTTCTGAACAGCTTTCCAGTACCCGGCCTCATTCTTTTGGCCATATCTCAGCAAGGAAGCAACCAATTTTGGAAGGCGATATTCCATTTGAAAGCCCTAAATTTCCTCTAAAACGTGGCTTTTCTAACCTTTTTGAAAACATAGAACAATTTGTAAAATAGTTGGCTTTCCTTCAGCAAATTGAGGTATATTACACTCAAGACATGTAACTTTTTTAAAGATACATTTCATTAAGATTAAATAAGGCTAAATTAAAGAGGACACTTTGTGCTTTTAAATGGTATATTGCCTCAAAAAATTTGTTATTGCCCCGTTGAGCTATGGGCCAAAACCAAACAGGTACTCAAAAATGGTATTTTCCTTATCCATTTTTTGATGTTTAATCCAAATACAAAAATTTAACCCAATTTGTCACTAAAAATAAATAAAAATATTTTCCATCTTTATTCAATGGGCCAAAAAGGGGTTCCCATTCTCGATCGATTTTCCTCAATATGTTTTTTATTTTTTCCGTCCCATGACAACAAAAATAAAAATAGAAAAAAGAGGCGTGAGGCCGTAGAATGAGAAGAGAAGGGGCCCAGCAGTGTGGAAATAGAAGACCGGCTGGTTGGCTTGTTTTGACTTTTGCCTCAATGAATGGGTTCCTTCCCTCCAACATTTATAGGGGGTCGAGAATGGCGAGAAAGCAAAAGAAAAGGGAAAAATATGCCTCTCCTCCATTCATTCATTTGTGATTGTGATTCATTCCATTCACCTCATTTTTCGACTCTCGAGGAGGCAAAAAATACAATTGAAAAACCCCAACCGATGATTTCCACTTTTTATCAATTCTTCCATTCTTTGTTGATGAATAATGGTGACAACCGGTTCAAAAATTAAGCGAAAGGTACTTTTCGGTTATCTGTACCCAGTTATATTGAAATGAAGGGTCCTCCTTACAGGTGATTAGGGTTAGGATTAGGGATACGTGAGATGATTGCCTATCCCCTTAAAGACCCTAACCCTATACGGAGATCCATGGGGATCACCGGTACATTTCAATGGTTAACCCAAAAAAGTGGGTAGAGATAAACCGAAAAGTACAAACCGAATTTTGCAGCCACGATCTTACTAAAAATAAAATTTTTATTCCAATATCCATACTCCAATTTCTGAAAAAGCCTAAATCCTAAAACACATTCTCCGATCCGAATCCTTACTTAAAACCTTAATCTTGGACCCAAGTTTAACTCTGTTATCTTTATATTTATTATCTGATGAGGGAGGGCCATAAATTTCGGTTTCGGGGTCACAAAGTTCGCCATATGGTCCAAAAACCAAAAAATTTCCTCCAATGTAGTGGAATAATGTCATTCCCCTTCCACAATAAAATGTCAACGCGTATAGATTATTCATTCATTTTGTTAGATTTTGAATATTCCATGACGCCATTTATTCATTTACGAAAGCAAATTCCCCAACTTAAACCCTCACTAAACCAGAAAATATTGATAACAAAATTGTGGCCTCCTCTGATAAAAATGACAAATTCTTAATAAAAGAGAGTACGGCTTATAACAAATAAACAATGAAAATTGGGTTGGGCCATCTTTTGAGTCCCCATTTTTCTTCCATATTTCCGAAGTCCATGTTATAAACCCTTAAACCCCTAAAACCATTGCCCTTCCCCCAATTCTTTCCTGATAATATATTTCCCATTTTTTTATATCGCCCAAAGAATCGATCCGTCCAAAAATGATGGCCTCATTTTGCCCATTCCCTCCGCCTTTTTTGAATAATTTTCTTACCATTTCTATACCTTTTTTATTCGAAATATATTCCATTTGGAAGCCCTAAATGTCCTCTAAAAAGTGGCTTTTCTAATTTTTTGAAAATTTAAAACATTTTATAAAATAAGCGGCTTTTCCTCAACAATTTGTTGGATTTATATTATTTTTCTAATGATTTTTCCTTTAAGGCAAATAAATCGATTAATAGATAATACATAGAATGTAAAATGGCTTCATCCCGTTTAAATGGATGGAAAAATCTTTTCAATGCATTTTTGGGAATTTTATTTTCCTTCTGCCCATCCACCCACTCCCATTTTTATTTTTGCCCATAAAAATATGACAAAAAATTTGCAAAATTTCACAATAATTATTCCTTTAAAGCATTTAGTAGATTTGAATAACAACTTCGAATTTAATTAAAACCTTACATTTATAAAATATTTAATCAACAAAAAAATGGGCTTTGCTTATCTAAAATCCGTCCATGGTGTTTTTAGCATCGTTCAATTGGTCAGTTTGAATTTGAATTTGAATGGAATTTAAATAAAAGGGAAAGGGAAAATTTTTAGTATTTTATTGGGCTTTATTCATCCGATTAAATACCACAATAATTTACCTTAGAAAAGGAAAATCATTTCGAATTAGTATAGCTTTATAATAGATGTGTGAAACTCTAAGAAATAGACTGTGGGAAACAAAATGAACAAAATTGAATCCCAGGAAAAATTCCAAAAATATTCAAATTTAAAAAATAATGACGATTTATTTAATTCATTGGCTTTCTTCAATTAAATCCCATAATACGGGTAGGATATTTTAAATTAGTCGAATTAAGGCTCGAACTTTGGCGACGGCAGTTAATCACAAGAATATTGCCGAATGATGACATAAAAATTCTATAATTTTAAGAAAAAAATTCCAAAAAATTACAAAATGAAATTAATTTTATTTTAAGGGAAAAATGCCAAAAAATATTCTCAAAATGAAATTTACAAAAATTTAAGATTCTGGGCTTAGCAGCACTTTTTGCCGGCTATTTGCTCTGGAATCCGGATAACCACGACCATGAGCTGTTTTGGCTGTTTTTCATGGCCAAACGCCCTTGGCTCACTGTGGTTTTGGCCATTTTGGTTTGCAGTTGGCTGATTGGCCTTTGGGTGTTGGCACAACAAATTTTCGTGAAGGATTTACTCGAACAAATGGGAAAAACAAAAGTGAGAAATATTTGGAACTGGGCCAGAGAGAGGATTTTTGAATATTACTTTAATAAGAATTTTGCATATTTTTTAGTGATTATTGCTATTAAACTTTACAAATTTTATAATATTTTATAGCTTGATTTAGATTAATTGATTAGAGAAAGAATTAGTGGATTTATTGGAAATTTGAAAAAGTTATAGCAAAAAAAGAGGCAAAAAATGGAAGTTTTTTGGCCATAAGTTTTTGGCCAATTATATTTTAGATCAATCATTTTAATACGCAAAATACTCTACCGAAAGAACTCAACCTAATAATATAAAAGTTTTTATTAATAGATTGAAAAATGTTAAGATATTGACAAATTTACAAAATTCCATTACAGAAAAATTGTATGGCCTTTTTAAATCCCAAATAAAATATTTAAATTAAATATTTTTGTAATATAATTATAAGATAGCAAATTTTCAGCTCTACAAAACCATACCAAGATCATTAAAAACGTTTAGGATTGAATGAATTTATAAGTGTCAAAAATAGGGGCATATCAGGGCTGGGCACCGTCACTGTTTACCGCCAAATACAGTGTTTTTTGGCCTTACCGTTATCGTCTACTGTTTTTTGGGAAATACCGTCCGAAAATAGACCCCTAAGAATGGCATTTTCGGAAGTAAAAATTTATTTTATTTTTTGAGGACAAAGCCATTTTTATTTAGAATTTTTCCCTATCGGGGCTATTTTTGGGTAAAATTTTCTCTAGTAGGGGCATTTTCGACAGAAATTTTTCCCTATCGGAGCCATTTTGATTAAAAATTTTCCTTGTCAGGGCCATTTTTGGGTAAAAATTTTAGCCTGTGGCCCAAAATTTTTCAAAATAATTTATTTTATGCATTTTTTGATTTGATATTTAAAATATAATTAACAAAGAAGAGAACCATAACCAAAATTAGAAACTCACCTAACTCCTCCTTCATGGCAATTTTTTTAAACATTAAAACCCCAGGCTATAGCTGCTCAATCAGACTTTTTCTTTTTTTCCTATAACTGGGTAGATTTTGAGCAATTTGATAATGTTTGAAAATAGAAAACGTTGAAAAACTTTTTTAATAAACATAATTAAAAAATTTTTAATTTTAATTACTTATAAAAAATTTTTGAATAAATTTTTCTTTTACCGTTTAACGTTTACCGCACGTACAGTTTATCGTCACCGTCTTTTTAAACCCTACCGTCTACCGTTTTTTATTTTTCGATTTTGCCCAGCCCTGGGGCATATGCCATAAATTTACCTAAAGAGAAGAATGACTTTTCCTTCCTTTGAAAAATCTAAAAGAAATGCCTTCAGGCAATATCAAGAAGGCGGGCGGGGGGAGAATACTGTACTTGGTATACAGTATTTCTTCTCTTTGAAATGAAGGGAACACAATACAAAAATATTCTCTCATCTTTAACAAAATAAAACATCCATCAATTTTAGTAATAAATAGAAAAATTAATTCCTTTGTAAATAAAATTACGGAATTTTTGTGTAAATTTTTCAGCTCCTTTTCCTGCATGCCATCAATGGATTGGCCATTTTGTTGGCCGCCGTCTTCGAATCCTATTATGTTCATCAGGAGGCCGGTGACAAATCCGATTATTATTTTCCACGACTCATTTGTGTTATGGTCAGTTAAAACAATATTTATTTCAACTAATTTTAGTGATGATTTAAATATTTTAATTTGATTTTTGATTACAAAAATTAGAAAGAAATTCAGCCAAATTTGTAAGCGATAATTGAAGACAGCTGAGTATTTGCATTAGTTTTTGGCCCATAGCTCAGCTAGGCAATATCCAATTTTGGAAGGCAATATACCATTTGAAAGCCCAAAGTGTTCTCTAAAAAGTGGCCTTACTGAAATTTTGAAATTCAAGCTTAAAATAATATTAAATATCTTTGAATGTAATAAACCCGAATTCTCAGAGGAAAAGCCGCTTATTTTACAAATTATTTTAAATTTTCAAAAAATTAGAAAAGCCACTTTTTAGAGGACATTTAGGGCTTTCAAATGGCATATCGCCTTCCAAAATTGGTTGCTTCCTTGATGGGTTATGGCCAAAAGAACGACCCCGGATATTTATTAGGTATGTAGAAACAGTGGTATTTCAATTGTGCTTTTTCGGGAAAAATTATTTTCAAATCTAATTTATTATTGAAATATTAGCTATTTTTGGACTAAAAAAGCCATAAAATTTTATTGAATTTTTTAATTTAAATATTTTTTTAGGTTTGCTGTTGGCTTCTTTTCCTCACCTACATTGGCCAATTCATTTTCATTGTCCTTCAATGAACCCTCAAAAATTCCCTACAGCTAAATTTTCCATTTAATCCCCGTGCAATTTTCCCTCCTGGACAAAAATGAATAGAAGAAATGAATTTGATGATCTCGCCTCAAATTTGAAGGTGGCCTTCTTTTTGTGCAGCAGCAAATTTTTTGTCGATTTTAATTTTATAATATTTTCTATTTTTTTGAATATTTTTTATTTTTTCAAATTGTTTTCTTCAAAATAAACAATAAAAATTAAATAATAAAAATCTAATTATTTTATGGGAATGTTTTGGCAGAAATATTGAATAATTTTGTTGGCCCATCAATTCATTCAATTATTCCAGCTCAATTTTGCCATTCAACAAAATTTGTGAGATCTTGCAAAGGCGATCTGTGGAAAAATTGAAAAAATTATATTATTTATTTATTTTTTCTTAATTTAAAAAAATTTTTAATATTATTTTAAAAATTTTTTATACAAATTTTGTCCATAAATTTAATTTTTCTAAAGAATATTTTTTTAAAATCTTGCTCTTTAATTTGAATTGATTAGAATATGCATTATGAATTTGATTAGAAATTAGTAAAAAAAATTTTAAAAAAGTAGGCCAAAATTGGGGCAGTTTTCTTTGTTTTTTGGTCATAATATTCTGGCCAATTTATGCTTTGATCAATTATTTATAGTAAAATATTCAGCTTAATCAAATGGTTTTTGAAAGTTTATATTCGCCATTTTGTATACTCTATTCGCCATTTTGTATACTCTATTCGCCATTTTTTATACTCTATTCGCCATTTTTTATACTCTATTCGCCATTTTGTATACTCTATTCGCCATTTTGTATACTCTATTCGCCATTTTTTATACTCTATTCGCCATTTTGTATACTCTATTCGCCATTTTGTATACTCTATTCGCCATTTTCAATACTCTATTCGCCATTTTGTATACTCTATTCGCCATTTTCAATACTCTATTCGCCATTTTGTATACTCTATTCGCCATTTTCAATACTCTATTCGCCATTTTCAATACTCTATTCGCCATTTTCAATACTCTATTGGCCATTTTCAATACTCTATTCGCCATTTTCAATACTCTATTCGCCAAATTAAATACTATCCTTTATTATAGCTAAAGATTTCTGAGATATTTGCCCTAAAATTAGGGTAAAATTTTTAGGGACTTGCCATTGAGGCGGTGTGCAATTCGCCGATACACCACAGAACGTTGAATGCCATATTGGGACAAAAAGATGGCATAAAGTGCCAATCCAATGGACAAACTGATCAAAGAGGAGGCGGCCACTTGGAAAGAGGAATACATCGTGAAAAGTGAAATGAAAATGCAAATGGCGAGGAAGAAAATTGGCACAGCCAACGGCGATTCAATCACATCCGCGTGGATTTGACGTGGGCGCATTTTGCCATTTTTAGGCTCAATTCTTTGGATATTTTGTTGTTTCTTTAAAAGGAAAGGAATTTAATCGAATTACTTTCAGGGAAAGCCATGGCACAAGGCCGAAATGGGCGAATGATTCTGTAATGCCAATTTAAGACCTAGTGCTATTCTTTTGGCCATATCTCAATAAGGAAGCAACCAATTTTGGAAGGCAATATACCATTTGAAAGCCCAAAGTGTTCTCTAAAAAGTGGCCTTACTGAAATTTTGAAATTCAAGCTTAAAATAATATTAAATATCTTTGAATGTAATAAACCCGAATTCTCAGAGGAAAAGCCGCTTATTTTACAAATTATTTTAAATTTTCAAAAAATTAGAAAAGCCACTTTTTAGAGGACATTTAGGGCTTTCAAATGGCATATCGCCTTCCAAAATTGGTTGCTTCCTTGATGGGTTATGGCCAAAAGAACGACCCCGGATATTTATTAGGTATGTAGAAACAGTGGTATTTCAATTGTGCTTTTTCGGGAAAAATTATTTTCAAATCTAATTTATTATTGAAATATTAGCTATTTTTGGACTAAAAAAGCCATAAAATTTTATTGAATTTTTTAATTTAAATATTTTTTTAGGTTTGCTGTTGGCTTCTTTTCCTCACCTACATTGGCCAATTCATTTTCATTGTCCTTCAATGAACCCTCAAAAATTCCCTACAGCTAAATTTTCCATTTAATCCCCGTGCAATTTTCCCTCCTGGACAAAAATGAATAGAAGAAATGAATTTGATGATCTCGCCTCAAATTTGAAGGTGGCCTTCTTTTTGTGCAGCAGCAAATTTTTTGTCGATTTTAATTTTATAATATTTTCTATTTTTTTGAATATTTTTTATTTTTTCAAATTGTTTTCTTCAAAATAAACAATAAAAATTAAATAATAAAAATCTAATTATTTTATGGGAATGTTTTGGCAGAAATATTGAATAATTTTGTTGGCCCATCAATTCATTCAATTATTCCAGCTCAATTTTGCCATTCAACAAAATTTGTGAGATCTTGCAAAGGCGATCTGTGGAAAAATTGAAAAAATTATATTATTTATTTATTTTTTCTTAATTTAAAAAAATTTTTAATATTATTTTAAAAATTTTTTATACAAATTTTGTCCATAAATTTAATTTTTCTAAAGAATATTTTTTTAAAATCTTGCTCTTTAATTTGAATTGATTAGAATATGCATTATGAATTTGATTAGAAATTAGTAAAAAAAATTTTAAAAAAGTAGGCCAAAATTGGGGCAGTTTTCTTTGTTTTTTGGTCATAATATTCTGGCCAATTTATGCTTTGATCAATTATTTATAGTAAAATATTCAGCTTAATCAAATGGTTTTTGAAAGTTTATATTCGCCATTTTGTATACTCTATTCGCCATTTTGTATACTCTATTCGCCATTTTTTATACTCTATTCGCCATTTTTTATACTCTATTCGCCATTTTGTATACTCTATTCGCCATTTTGTATACTCTATTCGCCATTTTTTATACTCTATTCGCCATTTTGTATACTCTATTCGCCATTTTGTATACTCTATTCGCCATTTTCAATACTCTATTCGCCATTTTGTATACTCTATTCGCCATTTTCAATACTCTATTCGCCATTTTGTATACTCTATTCGCCATTTTCAATACTCTATTCGCCATTTTCAATACTCTATTCGCCATTTTCAATACTCTATTGGCCATTTTCAATACTCTATTCGCCATTTTCAATACTCTATTCGCCAAATTAAATACTATCCTTTATTATAGCTAAAGATTTCTGAGATATTTGCCCTAAAATTAGGGTAAAATTTTTAGGGACTTGCCATTGAGGCGGTGTGCAATTCGCCGATACACCACAGAACGTTGAATGCCATATTGGGACAAAAAGATGGCATAAAGTGCCAATCCAATGGACAAACTGATCAAAGAGGAGGCGGCCACTTGGAAAGAGGAATACATCGTGAAAAGTGAAATGAAAATGCAAATGGCGAGGAAGAAAATTGGCACAGCCAACGGCGATTCAATCACATCCGCGTGGATTTGACGTGGGCGCATTTTGCCATTTTTAGGCTCAATTCTTTGGATATTTTGTTGTTTCTTTAAAAGGAAAGGAATTTAATCGAATTACTTTCAGGGAAAGCCATGGCACAAGGCCGAAATGGGCGAATGATTCTGTAATGCCAATTTAAGACCTAGTGCTATTCTTTTGGCCATATCTCAATAAGGAAGCAACCAATTTTGGAAGGCAATATGCCATTTTAAAGCCATTCACTAAAAAGTGGCTCTTCTAATTTTTTGAAAATTTAAAACAAATTTGTAAAATAAGCGGCTTTTCCTCCAATAAGTTGAGTTTATTACATTCAAAGACATTTAACTTTTTCAGAAGTGGATTTAATGAAATTTAAAATTGCCTCTTTGCAGAGGACACTTTGGGCTTTCAAATGGTATATCACCTCTTCAAATTGGTTCCTTGCCTCACTAATAAGCTATGGCCGAAAGAATGGCCTTGGAGCTCAATCGGCGATATTCAATTGTCTTCCTACCCATCGACGATTATTTCCATTTTTAAACAACAAATTCAATGAAATGTAAAATATTTTGCCTTTTGTAATCGCATTTTGACCAGTGCCGCAATTGTGAATGTCCGTGTAAGCAAATGGGCATAACTGACATAGCTAATCAGCTGGTCCAAATTGCCCATAAACGAAAGGATGATGGCAAGAAGAAACTGTAGAGATGGAAAAAATAAGGAATTTAAAGAATATTCTTTTATTTCCCTTCAAAATTTAATATTGCTAGGAAGAACTTGAGCGCATTCCCTATTAAAATTCCATAATATTCGTTCATTAATATTTGGTTAATTCTAGATTCTAATCAATGTTCTTTATGACTATTTAATTTGTCGAAAAAACACTGAAATTGCCCAAAAGATTATCGCGGTTCAAAATTGTATCCCAAATTCATTAATCCTTATATTCAATAGATAGACATCGTCAAGTTGCATCATTTGATTATGTTCTGATTTTGGTTCAGCCAATTCTAACTTTGTTTTGAACCATTAAACCAATTGGGTTTAAACCGTTTAATACCCTTTAATTGTTGACCAAACCAAAATTGGTTTAGACCGTTTAATACCCTTTAATTGTTGACCAAACCATGACAAATTATATACCATTCAATGCGTCCGTATTGACCAGCTCTATCCAATTTTGGGTATTGGTTTGGGAATGTAGGACAAACCTATCTTAAACCATTATATAATTATTTTGGCATTATTTACTTTTTTTGTTCTGTATTTTCAATACTTTTTCAACCAATTAAATATCCACCCATTCTTTTCTCCCTAAAATTTGCCTGAATGCAAAGTGCGGCCCTGGGAGAATCATGTTCCGTGTTCAGGCAATTAATGAATGCGGGGACATGGCCTTCACGGGCGGCAGCCCACAGAAAACGACTTGACCCAAAATAGGTGGCATTAATGGAACCAATGAGAACAATAGCAATCAGAAGGGGCATCACAAAGGCGAGGGGTCCCATTGTTTTGTGGGCGAATGACTGTTGAAAATTTGCACATATTTGGAATGTTTTGAGATAATTACTAGAGTAATCAAAAGTGGGTTATACAAAAGAGTCGGTTTAAAAAGTGTAAGTTTTCGGTTACCTCTGTTTTTGGTTTTAAAGATAAAAATTTCCTAATTGCAATTTTTAATTTCATCATTTCAAATCGAAACCAACTTTGAATAACAGTAGTTTTAAGCTTAAATTTTTTTTAAATATATTTCGCCAAATTTTTGGGTCATCGGATTGAAAAAAAAACTAGGTAGTCTAATTAAGGCCGATCATTTATATCAACTTTTATCACTCGCGCAATTTGCCAATTTCTCATTATTTAATTAAGCTATTTATAAAACTTCTATTACATTTAATTAAGCTCTTTCTGTAGAGCATTTTGATATCAAAATGATTGATGAAAACATAATTGGCCAGAAAGTTATGACCAGAAAACAAAGAAAACTGCCCCCAATTTTGGATTATATTTTGCATTTTTCATTTTCCATCAACTAATTCTTTTACTTATTAGATTCATCCTAATCAGAGCTACAAAATGTCAACAAAATTCGCTAAATTTAAACGCAATATTTCCTCAAAAATTGAATTTTTAATTGGCTCATACCAATCAGGAAGGGAATACAAAATGATATGAAAATTTGTCTAAATTAATTTTTATATCCATTTGATAAATTAAACTTACAATTGCGACCGCTTTGGATTGTTCAAATTCACTGGGTGAAAGCACAACAAAATAGGCTAAATTCATGCCCAAATAGAGGGCAGTCACAATGGCCATTCCGAATAAAACGGCAAATGGGAATGCCCTTCTCCTCTCCTTCACATCCTCCGTCCCATAATTCAGTGCATCCCATCCACCGTAGGAATAAATGCCGGCCAAAACGGCGATCACCAGGCTGTTGGCATCCATCGCGGTGCCCACAAATGGCTGGGCCACATATTGAGTTTGGCCTTAAATTTGTCAAAAAGAATTATTAAAATAGCCTAAAGAGTACAAAAATGCCAAGATAATTATAATAGTTTAAGGAAGGGTTTACCCTAAATTCTTGCACCATATACCCAAAATTGGATAGAGCTAGTCAAGATGGACGCATTGAATGGTATATAATTTGTCATGGTTTGGTCAACAATTAAAGGGTATTAAACGGTTTAAACCAATTTTGGTTTGGTCAACAATTAAAGGGTATTAAACGGTTTAAACCAATTTTGGTTTGGTCAACAATTAAAGGGTGTTAAACGGTTTAAACCAATTTTGGTTTAATGGTTCAATACTAAATTAGAATTGTTTAAACCCAAATCAAAATATAATCAAATGATGAGTCTTGATAAGATCTATCGATTGGATTTAAGGTTTATTGGGTTGAATATAAAACCTTAATTTAATATGTTATAAAGCTGTTGACCTAATTTATTATTCCTCAAATTTTTCTTTTCCCTATCCCATTCTCTTTACCTTTAATGAAAAGCACCCAAAATCCGATGAGAATAATCAAAATTCCGGTGCCAACTTTTGCCCCACTGATTGCCATTTGAAAAGGGGCCGCAATTGAGCCCAATGAAAAACAATTCATGTACAAAAGAGCCACTAAAATAATAAAAAAAATATTTTTAATTTGATTGGGAAATTCACTGGCAATGCAAATGCCAATCAATTTTGGCGCCCAAAAATTCCAACGTTCATCGCACAAATCCAAATGAAGTGCCTGGAACAAATATTGACCCAATGCGTCCATTTTGACGGCCATTGAGCCGGGCGCAATTAAAAGGACAGAGCAAAGCATTGAGGCAAATGCCAGTGAATGCCAATTCACATGGCATAAATAGGTGAATTCGGCACCGGAACGTTGAATCCCGGTGCCCAGCTCAATGTAACAAAATGCACCAATCAAAGAGAGGATGGCCGTGAGAAGCCAAATTAGCAGGGAAATACCCACCTTAAATGATATTGGGAGGAAAATATGAAGAATGCCCCAACCCGGTGTTACAATTTTTGTCATATATTCTGAGAATATTCTGAGATTACTTCATATTTTCATTAAAATACCAGATTGCTAATTTACGATATTCTGAGAATATAATGAAAATATGAAACAATCTGAAAATATTCTCAGATTATATCTCGTTCTTAATCTCAGAATATGGGTGAAAATATGGTGAAAAAATGAATTCTCAGAATATATGAAATTCTGAAATTTTTTTTAGAATATATCATATTCTCAGATGATATTTTCACCGTATTTTCACTTTTTTCAGCATGTAGTCTCAGATTATAGACAAAAAATATCATCAAAATATGGAATAATCTCAGAATATTCTGAGAATATGGGGCAAAAATCTGATTCCTTTGTTCTGATTTTTCCCTCTGTTCTGATTTTCTCGCGCACTTTTCTGATTTTTCTCTTGTTCTGATTTTCTCGCGCATTGTTCTGATTTTTCCCTTGTTCTGACTTTTTCCTTTGTTCTGATTTTCTGTTCTGATTTTTCCCTTGTTCTGATTTTTCTCGCGCACTGTTCTGACTTTTTTCCCTTGTTCTGATTCTGATTTCACTTATTTAATCATCGGCCGTAGCTGGGATTCGAACCTGAGTAGTCAAGGCCCAAAGTCAGCGACATAACATTGAGCTAAAGAGGCTATGTATCCTCGTCCATTAAAACATTTATTTATTCCTTACATTGCCCTAGGCCCAATTCAAACGAGAGGAAAAGTCAATAAACACAATTCCCCAGAATATTCTCAAATTTCACAGAATTCTGAGAATTTAATGAAAATTTGCTATAATCTGAGCTTATATTATTCAGTTAATCTGAGAATTATTTTCAAAATAAGAGTTAAAATAAATTGTCAAAATATGTGCATTCTCAACATATTCTAAGATTATAAACATTTTGAGAATATTTTAAGAATTCTTCGTGTTCTCAGGACATTTCAAGAATATACGAAATCTCCGAATATTTTGAGATTATTCATATTCTGAGAATATATTATTAACTTAATCTGAGATTCTATCTCAAAATAAGTTGGAAATATATTTTGAAAATATATTATATTCTAGGACAAAATCCCAGAATTCTCAAATTCTAAGAATATTCTGAGATTATGCATATTCTTAAAATATTTTCAAAATATGATCGAAATCTGATGCTGTAGCGTGTCATATATTTTCTTGTAACACTGGGAAGGTAAAATATGAATTTTCAGTATCTGGGCTGTTCTTTTGGCCATATCTCAACAAGGAAGCAACCAATTTTGGAAGGCGATATGCCTTTTTAAAGTCCTAAATGTCCGCTAAAAGTGGCTTCTACTAATTTTTTGAAAGCTTAAACAATTTGTAAAATAAGCTAGTTTTCCTCTTAAAAAATGCGGGTTATTTTATTTAGAAACATTTAACTTATTTTAAAATAAATCCTTCAGATTAAATTTCATAAAATTTAATAAAGCTACTTTTTTAGAGGATACTTTGGGCTTTCCATTAGTATATTTCCTTCCTGAAATAGTTGCTTCTTTGTTGAGATATGGCCTATAAATTAATCGGCATCAGGGAAAGCCACTCTGCTGATGAAGGAATTTTTTTTATTATCTTATTATGAAATTAAAAATAAAAGTGGGAATTGAGAAGAATCTCTTCAATCCGTGCAATATGACTCCATACATCATTTGTGTATTAGTAAAATTTAATTCCTATCCATTCTTTTTTATTCCAGAATTAAGAAATTTACAAGTGACATTGCTTAAGGAAAGGACTACAAAAATTTGTAGCTTGTTTTAGCTAACGGTAGTCCATAAGGAGGATTTCCCTCATTAACCAATCAACATTAACCATTAACCAATCAACACTCTGACCGACCGAATGAACATTTGCATAGATTGTGGTGGGCGTAATGAAAATGCCGGAGCCGATGATTGAGCCAAGCACATAGCTGGTCGCTCCCCATTTACCTATTTGATTATTATTGTTGCCATTTTTGCCGCTGCCACCGCCCATTTTTTCACGTCAATTCCGTTAGAAAAAAGTCGATAATTTTGTATAAATGTTTTATTTCCACCCAAAACGCGATTAGGCAGATTATTTTTATAAATAATATTTGTCGGAGATGGCAGAAGGGAAACGAGGAAATTGAATGATGGGAAATTGATGGGCTCTACTGCTGATGGAATGAATTGGGTGGATGGGTTCGAGAGAGGGGACGCGCAATCCATCAACCAGCCGAATATTTATTTTGTTATTATTTGGAGTAGACGGCTGCCAACAAGGAAAAAAATTAATGCGAATGTTTGGAGGCGAAGCGGCTGACTGAACGATGCGAGCTTGGAGCTGAGAATGAGAATGTTAGGAGGGAAAAAATGTAACTGAAAATAAGTAAACTCTCAAGAAATCAAAAAGGACGATTAAAAAACGGCTTTAAACTTGGC
This sequence comes from Pratylenchus scribneri, assembly GCA_030063045.1. Classification (NCBI taxonomy): domain Eukaryota; kingdom Metazoa; phylum Nematoda; class Chromadorea; order Rhabditida; family Pratylenchidae; genus Pratylenchus; species Pratylenchus scribneri. The sequence continues at coordinate 649,567 of JAQSEB010000020.1, read as the reverse complement.
CTAAATGCTTTTTTTTACTTGTTTTTCAAATATTTGTCTTTAAAAAATGGGAAAAATTTCTATATTTCAAATTATAATCTTTACGAGTGGCCTCAAATTATATTAAATTGAAATATTTATGCGCTCTTTCCCATCCTGATTGCACATTAATATGTGGAAGTCAAAGGAAGAGCAGCAGAATAGAATAAATTAAAATATAAAAATGATGGTGTTTAGAAAAATGTGCATTTAAACACATTAAATTGATCGGCCATCGACGAGAATCGAGATGGAGATGGAGAGGTGCTTCTTTGACGAATGCGCGAGAATTTTTTTATCAATCAAAAAGCAGGAAGGAAAAAGGTGGCATGATTGGGCGGTGTGTTCGCTCAATTCTATGACTGAATAATTGACGTTTAAGATTTTTAGAGTTATGACAGAACCGAGAATTTCCGGATGCTGCCCGTTTACAATTAGAAATTATGATTGGCGGAATTAAAATCAGAATTTAGAACAGACGGAATTTTAAAGCTTTTTATTTTTTTTAAATTCGAATTATAAAAGTTTAAAAAAGGCCAAATTTTCAGCAGGAATTTTTTGGATTTTCCAATATTATAACGCCTTCCAAAATTGGTTATTGCCTCATTGAGTTATGGATCAAAAACTAAAGCAGATATTCATATTCAATCTGCATTATTATTTCCATCATCAAGATTTTATGAAAATTATTTTCATAAAATTTAATTCATTTATTATAATTTCTTCAATTTTTGCACTCTTTCTCTGCATCTTCTTACACATTTCAAAGTTCAAAGTTATTCCCTCGAAAACTTGGTGGCCAACTACTGAAAAAGTAGAAGGAAGGTAGGCCATAGGCCACAAGAAACATATTTTTGGGGGAAGGCCAACAAAGGGCTCATTCATACCTCCCCCCCATAACCGCCCACTCAAAAATGTGGTCTCATGCCCGCATAAATCATTGCTGGCTTCCCTTAGTTAGCCCTTGGACAATAGCTTGGCCCAAAAACATTGGCCCCGAGGGATTTGTTTCTCCGCCTGCTTGGCCGACAGCGGAAAATTATGCGTCCCTCATGGCCGCCCTTTTTGGCCCAATGTTTCCTCTTCCCTTCTCATTTCCAATCTTCCGGCCGGCAAATGCCCACCAAAAAATTGAGTGGGGAGAGGAATTTGTGCATGCCCCAAAATGGGCCATATAAATGGGCCATTTTTTCAAATGACATCGATCTTTCCACCAACCAAAAAGGCCATTGAAAAGTGTGCTTGACGCCCCTGTCTTTGATAGGGAAATTTCCTTATTGGCCATTATTCAAAGAAAACTTCCGCATCATCAATTTTGAGTGTCAAGGAATAGATTTTTTGTAGTGAGTTAAAATAAAATTCCTAGATTCAAAAAAATTTGCTCTCATTTTTGGACATAAAAATAATTCGTTGGCAATTAATAATTTTTTTTAAATTATAATCCTCAAAGCTTTGGGTTCCTAATTGAACATATTTTGAGCAAAAATATTTTCTCTACCATTTTATCGGCCATTTTTAATTGAATTAAATATTCCCTTCGTCTCTTTTTATTCGCACATTTTCAATATCTGGCCCATTCTTTTACCCATTAACTCTACAAGGAAGCAACCAATTTTGGAAGGCGATATGCCATTTGAAAGCTCTAAATGTCCTCTAAAAAGTAGCTTTTCTAATTTTTCGAATATTCTAATTTTTTTTTGTCTATTTAAAATAATTCGTAAAATAAGTTGCTTTTTCCTTAAATAAATGAGATTTATTACACTCAAAGGCATATAACTTTTTTAAAAGATAGATATCTTAAAATTTAAATTAGCTAAATTGTAGAGGAAACTTTAGCCTTTACAATGGCTTATTGTCTTCCTGAATGGGTAGATTCCTCGTTGAGATTTGGCCAAAACCAAGTAAGTTACTTAATGCGCAGAATCTCTCACTTTTAGTATCAAACATTTTCTCTCCAATTTTAAAAAGCAATTCCCAGAATCCCCACAAATTTATTTTGGTGTATTTCTAATGGATAAAATTTTCCAAGAATCTTCTTTTGAATAAACCTTTTTTGTGTGTGAAAAACAATCCTTTTTCCATGCGCAATGAATTAAAAAATAACAAATATAATTCTGGCCCTTGGGGGGGGGGGGCATGTCATCGTTGAAATTATCGGCTTTTGGCCTTCAACCCATTGTTGGATTTTGCCCATTTTTAATTCCCTATTTTTTAGTCATTAAAATGTTTTTTTTTTCACTCTTTAAAGTGTCCATCCCAGGATTCTTCACGTCACATTCAAACATTCCAAGAATCTTCTTTATAAAAAACCCTTTTTTGTGAAAAACAAACCTTTTTATTATACACGCTCATTGAACTAAAAAAACAAATACTCTCCCCCGGGACGTGTCACCTTTGAAAAGAATTGTTGACCCTCACATTGGCCTTTAGCCTTCCATCTAGGGTTTTGCCTACTTTTTTTTATTCCCTCTTAGTTAGCCATTAAAATTTTATGCTGGATTTTTCCACGTATCACGTCACAATCAAAATCCCTACGAATGCTTTTAAAACCACAGATCCATCCTTGGCAAAAAGTCACTCGATCTCTAAAATGTTTTTCAGTGATTTTCAAATTGGCAACCCCCTCCACATGAATTGGTTATTACCCCCCCCCCCCCCACCCTTCAAGGCATTTATCGGCCCCACCAAAATATACATTCCTTCCTATTCTTTTGCACATTTGACCCCTCCGGCGACGAATCGACGAATTATCCTTGTGAGAGGCGCTAATCAATTATGCCACTTTTTCTTCCCATTTTGCCATTCTATGCATAGAATTCCTCCGCCCTTCGAAGGCACAAAATGCTAATTCCCCATCCTCCACATCTTTCACTCCAAGTTTGCCCATTGTGTCTGTGTCCACAGCCGGCCGCAGAACATTTCCCCGGTGGGGCACATTCATTGACATTTGGACATTGACACTTTTCTAAGGAAATTCCCCGCACATTGATGTGGCTGAACAAATTTGCATGCTTGAATGGGAATGTGGGTGAGGGAGGATGTAGTTGGCATTGGCACCGGCCAAATTATATTTTCATATAAAAACAAGGAAACTGAAACTGAATAAACACCGCTGAATTTGCTGTTTAAGAAACTGAAACCGAATAAACACGGCTGAATTTGCTGTTTAAATACATATATTTGGCAGTTTCCTTCATTTTCCCATTTTTAAAAATGCAAATTTGCACTTTTTCTTTGTTATCCAAACACACCAAAATTGTGCCATTATCTTACTTCCTCTATTCATTTTTTATTCCCTGAAGTAATGCGAAATGAATTATTACGGAAGAATAAAGGAATGGAATGCATGGAATGCTGCAAAAATATGTCCAAATGTAAATATTGAGCGCTCCTTGTTGGTCTCTTTTCAATTGGCCTCATTCCCCCTTCCATTCCTTGCTGTGCCCTCCTCATTTCTGCTGGCAGTAAATGAAGAACTAACAAATATTGTGGCCTTCCAAAATTCCAATCCTCATTGGGCCAAAGGTGGCATTATTTCGTGTGTCCTTTTGGCCATCCCCTCCCTTATTTCCATATAAGATCAAGACCCCTCCAACCTTATTCCGAACCCCTATTGTTGGCCTTATCACTGTAGGCCCTAAATAGAATGTGGCTGAGCTGAATAGGGGGAAGACAAACAAATATTTTTGCGCCTTATTAGCATTACTCTTTCCCTTGGGTAAAAATTAGCCCTCTGTAGATATCCTTTAACATGGACCAAATTCCCCTTCCATTCCCTGTTGTGCCCTCCTCATTTCTGGCGGTAAATGAAGAAGGTGGCCCAAGGTGAAAAGGGGAAGGCGAACAAATATTGTGTCCTGTGATTCCTTTTGAACCAAAAGTGTCACTCTCCGTTATGCTTTTATGGCCAAGGTCCTTTGTCCCTTCCCCTCGCCTTCATTGGTCCAATATACTATGGCCAAAGCCCTTATTACCTTTTTGTTGCTTCACCCCTTGTTGTTAGCCTTATCAATTTTTGGCTCTAAAAGGTGGCGCCACACAGGGGAAGGCTAACAAATTATTGTGGCACCTATTGTAGAGTGTTCCCTCACAAACTCTTTGGCCAAGGCGGCCCCTTCCCCTTCCCCTTGGTCCCTTGTTCCTTCACCCCTTATTGTTAACTTTATCATTGTTGACTCTGATTTTAAACGTGTTTGGAAAAATGGTAAGTGTGGAAAGCTGGTCAATGAGGAAAATGGTCAATGGAAGACTGGTCAGTGGGTAATTTCTTTTTAGTTAAACAAACCGTAAATATATTATATTTTAATCGATGCAATTCGGTGAGCTAAAAATGGATCAAATATTGGTTTCCTATAATGGCTCGAAAATATACAAGTTAGAGTATTTTTAGTCTTATTTTTTTTACTGACCACTTTTCCACTGACCAGCAGCTTTCCCCACTGACCAGTTTTCCGGGAAGCTAATTAAAAAAAGGTGGCCCAGTGTATAAGAAGGAAGGCGGCCAACAAATTATTGTGGCACCCAGTGAACACTTTTGGCCAAGGCCCCTTCCCCTCCCCTCCCTTGGTCCTAAATAAGGCCAAGACATTTTTGCGCTCTCTTCGGCTTTCTTGCAAATTGGCCAAATATCTCTTTCCCCTCCTTGTTTTCATCCTCCCTATTTTTTTTTTGGTCGGAGGGGGAAGGCCAACAAATTATTGTGGCACTTTTTCCCTCTGTGTATCCTCTTTTGGCCATAGGATCCCTTCCCCTTCCCTACCTTGGCCCCATAATAAGGCCAAGTTCCCCCCTCTTTGTTTGCTGTGGACATTTTGCAAGCAAAAGCAGGGTACCCATCTGTGGCCCTCTGGCAAATGGGGAAAAGGATGGAATTTCAGCCCCTTCCATTCATTCATTTTCCCCTTTATTTGGACAAATATTCATTCATTCCATTCCAAATTCCATCATTTTTGGAGGAATATTTCCCACCAATAATACCCCCCCCCCCCTTTTTGGACATGTTTGGGGCCATTCCATTTTCAGCAATTTATTCACATTTATTCATCAGACAAAAAAAAAACAAATTCCCATTGGATTAATGTGTGCCAATTCCTACTAAAACCAGACCCGAAATATTCTCCCACATTCCCCCCCCCCCCCCCCCCCCGTCTTTTCTTGTCATTTTCATTTTTGAACAATATTTGTCAATGCAAAAATGCAGCCATTAACCAATGATGAATAATTTTATCTCTCCAAAAGGTGGGTGGTCCTGATCCTGACCAATTCATTCTTTTGGCCATATCTCGAGAAGGAAGTAACCAATTTGGGAAGGCGATATGCCATTTGAAAGCACTAAATGTCCTCAAAAAAGTAGCCTTTCTAATTTTATTAAATCCAGTTTTTAAAAAAATGTTAAAGACCATTGAATGTAATAAACCCGAATTTTTGGAGGAAAAGTGGCTTATTTTACAAATTTAAATTTTCAAAAAATTTGAAAAACTACTTTTTAGAGGACATTTAGACCTTTTCAAATTGGTTGCTTCCTTGTTGAGATATGGCCAAAAAACGGTCCCAAATAATCTCAAATGTTTCTTTCTATCCTGCTTGTGAGGCTTATTCACATTCCAAGCATTCTAATTCAGTTCTAGTGAAATTAGTATTCGAAAATTCATTATTTTCTGTGAGATTTTATCCCTCTTCAGTCTCATCAACATGCTTTAGGCTTTAGGCCAGCTCATTTACATTCTTCGTCATCAAATCTTCCAAATATTTCGAATCCGAATATAAATCACTTCACATTTTTGCCCAATTTTCTATTAAATTTCAGTAAATCCTTGCTCATTTTTGCTTAATTTTTTGTATCTTAATTAGTATTCCATTCATTTAAATGCAATATTCATCTCACAATTGTGAATTCTTTCTCTCCAATTCACATTTATGGCCCATATTCATTCACATATTTGTGTGGGCATCGGCTACTGTTGCTGAAAGAAAAATGGGAAATATATTTTATGTTGCCAGAAGGATCATTTTTGGGACGGGCACGCAATCCTCCCATATTTCTGCTTCCAGCAGGGAATTCATTTTTTCAAGCGTAATTCTTGGCCAATGCCCTCTTTGAATTCCTTCAAAATATATGTTGATTTTTTGAACTTCATAGGCATTATTATTGAATTTTAAGAAAAATTTGCTGATTTCTTTCTGGAAGAAAAAGGCTCTAATCAATTGGCTTAAATTAGGGTTCGGAATGAAATTAAAGGAAATATGCCAAATTATTTGGCCTCAAAAAGGTAAATAATATTCTATAAATTTAAAAAAATAAACAAATTCAGCAAAAATGATATATCGGATTTTGTTTATTTCAACGAAAAAATATAAATAAGGAGCATTGAATCCGGAAACGAATTCCTTTCAAAAATTGCTGAAAGAATTCCCTAAATTTCCACCCAAACATCCCAGTAAAAAACATTCATTGCTTTTGGCACAAAATTTTAGCCCAATAAAAGGAAAAAAGTGTTAATTCTTTTTGCGGTCCTGGCCCCAATTAGAGCCAATGTCTTTCCCTTTTTTCAATGCCAATTTTTCGCAATTTCCTTGTGGTGTGCCAAAAGTGAAAAGCTAAAATTCGGCCTGTGGCGGCCTTCAATTAATGTGCCAAAGTCGCATTTGGGGGCATATACATGGAGACCAATTTTGCCGCTTTTTCCAAATGTTTTGGCACCTTGTTCTTTCCCCTCTCCTCCCGCTAAAGTTTTGGCCTATCAAAGTGCCAAAAGCCTAAACCCTCAGTTTTTCCCTTTTCATTGTCATTGCAACGTTCCACTCCCTCACTTTTTTTCATTCAAATTTAACAAAGCAATTTCCCTACAATTTTTTTCATGCTATTATTTAATCTTTCTAAAATTGGCAATTTTCCTTTTGAGTTAATATAGCGTTCTTAATTTTTTATTATTTAAATTATTTTATGTATGCCATCAAATGTCAATGAAAAAATGAAATTCCCTTTTTTGTAGTCCCTTGAAAAATTCATTGTTTCTTTTCAAAACAGAACGTTTCTGTATTGCCGATTGAGTATTTCCGTTCTTTTGGCCATATCCCAACAAGGAATCAACCAATTTTGGAAGTCGATATGCCATTTGAAAGCCCTAAATGTCTTCTAAAAAGTTGCTTTTCAAATCTTTTGAAAATTTAAAATAATTTGTAAATAAGCGACTTTTCCTCAGAAAAATCGGGTTTATTTACATTGATAGATATATATGTTGTTTTAAAACTTGGATTTATAAAATTTGCTAAATTTTAAGGAAACTTTGAGCTTTCGAAAGGAATATTGCCTTCCAAAATTAGTTATTGCCTCGCTGAGCTTTAAGCTAAACAAAAGAATGGATCATTTATTGAATTGGTGGTAATGAAACGTCCCATACCGTTTTATTTTAGGCCGAAAGACATAATTTTCCCAAAATTTAAAAATTAAATTTAAATCAGTTTTTATTCAATTTTTAGCATTTTTCATTAATTCCATACCAAAGTCCATTCAAATTCCAAATAAAATGTCTTCAAGGACACCTTCTGCCGGCTCAATTCCATCGATGGCATCCATGCCGCCAACGACCAAACCAATTGAAGCCAACAATAATTCCTCCCATCAATTGGAGGCCCCACCTTCTTCATCCGTAGGCCCATCCACCTCTTTGCTTCGTGCCCACAGTTTATCACCGTCGCACACAAAAATGTTACGGCCAAAATCGAGGCCACGTTCCACAACCGCAACTTCCATGCAAATTTCCCAGAGACAATCGACCAGTCGACTGAATTGGTGGACAACAACAACAAATGGAGGAGGAGGCGGGGGAGGAGGATTAATGGCAATGTTGCAAAGAGGCAAGTTTTCTTGTAATAATCTATTTTAAACCGCCCTAATAGTCTAGTTTAAACCCCCCATTTTTGTCAAAAGAGAGAAGTGAAGGAAAATTGAAGACGCCCCTTTGGTCACCCCTCTAAGTTTAGGGATAGGGTTTAGGGATATTTGAGGTGATTTTATTCCATCCGATCTCTGCTGAATTACGGTAAGCCTACTACTATAATCCTATATTGAGTGATGACTGATGACCCATCTCCTATTGACAAAAAAAGGGAAGGGAAGCCTAAACTAGACTATATTACCAGTTTTCCTTCATTTATCGAATGCGTCCATAATCCATACTGGTATTAGGCTACCTGCTGATTTTAGCCCATAGCTCAATGGGGCGATGACCAATTCGAGAAGGCTTTTACCATAAGTGTCCTTTACAATATAGCCGAATTAAATTTTATCAAATCATTTACATGTCTTTGAATATAAAAACCCGACTTTGTTGAGGGAAAAGCCGATTATTTCACAAATTGTTTTACATTTTCAAAAAATTAATAAAGCCACTTTTTAGAGGACATTTTGGTCTTTTAAATGGCATATCGCCTTCCCAAATTGGTTGCTTCCTTGTTGAGATATGGCCAAAAGAACAGCCCCACTTATTAAATCATTGACCCTTTTTGTCAAAATATTTGCTCATTTTTGCCTCCCAAATTTCAGCATTATGCAGTGGAAATGACCAATCTCAACAACGAGGCCAATATCGAACCGTATTGACGAGGGAATCGCCCGATTCGGGCCTGGAATTGGATCGAATGGAGGCTGGAATTGGTTGTCAAAATGGCAGCAATGGAAGAAGTATGGCCAAAAAGATTGAGGATGAGAATGGAAGTGATCAAGAAGAGGAAGAAGATGGAGAGGATAGGCACAAATCGGATGAAAATAAAAAGGTGAGTGCCAAAATTTGTTAATTTCCCCACAAACTTTTTTTTAAATCTTTTGGCTACGAATTTTCATCACTTTTAATTCGTTTGGGTATGGATCATTTCGCGTACCCCAAATTTGGCGCATCGTAATTTTTCAATTGTTTAGCTTTAAATTTAACAAATTTGATAATAATTTCTCTGATTTAAATTAATTAATTAGAGAAAAAATTAGTGAATTTAATGGAAATTACAAAATGTTATTACCAAAAATGATAGCAAAATAGGCCAAAATTGAGACATTTTTCGTTTTTTGACCTTAATTTTCTTGCCAATTAAAATTTTGATCAATTTTTGATAGGTTTTACCGATAGAACTTAATCAAATGGAATTTAACTTTAATGCCAAAAGATTGTTGAGATATTTGGCCAATGCGCAAAAAGCGGATGGCCTAGCTATTATTCCATAAAAGCTTAAGAAAATTATTAGAAAAAAAGAATTTATCATTTTTAATAATTTTGGCAATAAATTTAATTTTATAAAAATTCCCTTTATTTTTGCATCCATTAAAAGCAACGAATAAAACAACAAAAATAGTAAAACTTATTAGGAAAATTATAAGAAAAAAAAGAAAGTCCATACTTTTTAATAAATTTCGGCAATACAAAATTTTTTTCCTATTTTCCGCAGATTTTTTGCCTATTTTCCGCAGATTTTTACCTATTTTCCGCAGATTTTTTACCTATTTTCCGCAGATTTTTACCTATTTTCCGCAGATTTTTACCTATTTTCCGCAGATTTTTTTAATATTAAATGCATAAAAATTCCATTTTATTTTTCCTTCCATTGGCATAAAATAAACCAAACAAAAAATATGTAGGCCCAAAACAGAGCTCAATTTTAAACATTTTCTGTCGCAATTTTGAACGTGCAATTTCATGGCCAAAAAATTGGACGGTTCTTCCCAAAACTTTACCGGAAATATTTTTCACATAAGGAAAATAAACGCACAAATTTAAGAAATGTTCCGACATTTTTCCATGTTTCATTTTTATTTTAAATTGGCCAAAAGGGAAATAATCGGAAATGGGGAAAAGAAAACAGAACCCGAAGAATGGAGGAAGGAAATGGTTCCGCCCTCAATTTGGATGAAAGATTGTACGAACATTTGGTATTGGATGGAAGGTAAGTGCGTCTTTCGATGGGATGGTAGAAAATTGGCCATAGCATTGAATCCACTTCTTTCCTTTTTTTTGTAATTTTGTATACCGATGTGGCCTAACCAGCAGATTTCGTTCCTGTTGATTTTGGTTTAAACCAAATATTTTCCCGCCTTCCTACCAAAATCCTATGCCCATAAATCCATCATATCATCATTTTCCTCTCTCCCAAAATTACATGCTCGCTCAATTCTGAATATGGCATGGCCCTTTCAAATCCTCTAAAATAGGAGAAATAAATATCCCACCCTTGGCCATTTATTCTTCCTACCAAACCAATTCAAGAATGGCCATAATTTGTCTACATTCTTTCAATTCACATATTTCCTTTTTTTTCCTCATTTCGCCCTCCGCCGATGGCCTGGCCGAATTTTTCATTTTTTTAAAATTTTTGCCTAATACGCAATTTTTCCCCATTCCACCTCCCCAATATCCTTTCAAATTCCAAAGGCATGCGCCCATAAATCCATCCTCTGTCATCATTTTTCCCCCGCCGGCCCCCCAAATTGCAGGTCTCTAGGCCAAATAATATTTGGCCATTGCCATTCATCCATTCCATCCGCGAATTCCCATTCCCCCATTCCATTTCCCCTCCATATCCAAAATTCTAAAATTCCATTCCATCCAAAAATCCCATCCAAATCCAACCCATCATTTCATTTTTACAAAAGCAATAGAAATAGACGTCATCCTCTTATTTTAAAAGGAGGGGGGCAAAATGCCTGATGAGGGCATATACTTAAATGCCCTGAATTCCTCCACTATCTTAATAATTTTGGGGCCTTTTTAAAATGGCCAGCAGCAGATGTGTTTTCCCCTTAAGAGGTGGCCCCGGTGAATTTTATGGCCCAAAAGACTAAAATCATTTTCTTCATTTTTTTTTATGAATTTTTTGATTCGCACCTTTCTGCCATAAATATTTCCCATTTTTATGTTTTTTTGACACTAATAAAATATTAATCCTCCATTGCCAGATGTTCTTCCAAAACGTGACCATTTGGCATTTTTTGAAGTCCATTATGGCCATTAACTATTTACTTCCTTTAATTTTTTTATACAATTTATAATATTTTATCGGATATTTTAATATGAAATCTTCCCAAACCCCAAACATGCTGTTTCAATACCTGATCCGTTCTTCTGGCCATAACTCAACAAGGAAACAACCAATTTTGGAAGGCGATATTCCATTTGAAAGCCCTAAATGTCTTCTAAAAAGTGGCTTTTCAATTTTTTGAAAATTTACAAAAAAAATGTAAAATTAGCAGCTTTTCCTCAACAAATTCGAGTTTATTACATTCAAAGACATTTAACATATCTAAAGCGAGGATTTTATAAAATTTAGAAAAGGCCAAATTGTAGAGGACACTTTGAGCTTTCTAATGGCATATCGCCTTCACAATTATTGCCTCCTTGCCTCATGGACATATTGGCCAAAAATTAATGAATGATATTCAATCCACCCTGGCTTCAGAATAGCAATATTTTTAGCTCAATTCATTATATATATTTAGATTAAATTTGGCACTATTTGAGGGCCTTTGGATCCTCATCCTCTAGTTCCCAGGCTAGAATTTTTTTTTGGATAAAGCCTATTATTGGTTGTTTTATATTAAAAGTCTGCAAAGAACGGAATTAATAAGGGAATTATTCCCCTACAAGAATTCCAAAAATTTTCTAATTGTATTTAACTTTTAACCTCACCAAAAAAAAAATGTTCCCAGGACCCAAAATTGGTTCAATTTGTGGTGTAGGCGGCAAATTTTGGTGACCATTTTTGTTCCATGAAAACCACTACAAAATTCAGTCCAAACTTCAAAGGGCACATTTTGGCCGTCGGCTGACTTTTCTCCTTCAAAATTTGTCTGTTAATTATTCAATTTTCCAAGATCCCCGTGACCCCCTCCCCTTCAAGGGGAATAAATGAATGGAACAAATTTAAGCCCCCTTCAATTTTGGTTGCCAAGTGCCCACCTCCCTATATTGGCCTATATTCCCTTCAAACTTCAAAATGTTCTCCACTTGAACATTTTTTTTTGTGTTCTTCCAATGTTTTGTTTTTTCGCCTTTTGGCACTTTTTCCTCTACCTTAAAATCTGTCATCAGATTTACCAAACAATATATTTTCCCACTATTCTCACATGTGCCAAATATTTATTTTGTATGAAAAAATGACAAATAAATGTGGCCATTTTTTGCTTCCCTATTTCATTTCCTTCTTTTCATTTTGGCAGTATAATTTTTGATCAAGCTTTGATTTTTACCAAATTTTTGGGCTTTTTCATATTTTACCAATTCCCCATTTTTTGACCAATTTTTTCTTCTTTTCATTTCGTCTTTTCTATTTTTTTTCTTCAATTTTCATAGAATTTAATTTATGGCCATAAAAACCAAAATTTGTTGTAGCCACAAAGTTTACATATTTTTGCGAATCTAAAACATCATTTGATCAGTTTTTTATGTGTTAATTTTATAATTAAATTTACCCAATTATTCCATTTTACAATTCCAATTTTTAGAGACCAATTTTTTTAAATAATTTAATTTATGGCCGTCGCCTATTTTTTATTGCGAACCATATAAAGAATCTCTCTTTGATCATTCGATTAATTTTATAAATTGTAGAAAATATGAATTAATTGACGAATTTTCTTGTCGAAAGAAATCTTTTTTGAGGCATATAATTTGGCAATAAAAAATATTGAGCTTGTAATTGGGTTAAGTCCCGGATAGGAATCTTAATGAAGTGTGAAGTCTGCGTTGGCCAAGTTTTCGGCATCAAAAATGAATTAATCGACAAGAAAAATTTTTTCTGCGAATTAAATAATTTACTTTTCCGGTGAATAAATCCAATATATAGCCATTTTATAATTAAATTTGGCCAAATTGCTGATTCAATATCGCAGCTTTTGGCCCCAATTACTCTGCGCGATTAATTTGAATTTGGCCTAAATGAAATTAAATTATTTTTCAAAATATTCTTTTCAATTAATTTGTTTTAATATTTACTTAAAATTCTATGAAATAGGTTTGTAAAAAAAGCCAATGACATTGGCATTGGTATACGTACAAAATGTTATTTTATAATTTTTCCAAGTACTTTAAAAAAGGCCAATAGACCGATGTCTTTTTTTAATCGCTTTTCATTATCTTTTCTCTTTTGCCTTTTGTTTTCTGCCAGACCCACAGACGTGTACATCCGCTACATAATGACGCGGCACAATTATTAGGTCATTTTTGCTTACTTTTTATTCATGCAATACATTCCCATCGCGCAATCAACTATCCATTCAAAAAGGATCGAATCTGATATCTGACGCATTATGCAAGGATTTTTTGCGAATCTTCTGCTTTCTATCTGTTTTCTAGCAAGCTTTCGGCCAAATAAAGGCCAACCAATTCACTTGGCCATTGTTCATTTTTTGGCCATTGTTCATTTTCCACTCTTTCAATTCAAATTACATAAAATTACTCTCTCCAATAAAATGAAGCATACACTCTCTTCAAGGAGAATTCCATTTTTTGGTTTTAATTCATTTTCATTGAAAAATGAATTTTTGTCCCCATTCAAGAGGCCATTATAGTAAAAATGTGTTTCCACTTCCGATTGATGTGCTCCATTTTCCAACCCTCCCTATAAAGCAATGGCCAATAGCCATAAAAAGTTTTTTTTTAAATCAAATTTACTTTACTTCATCCTTTCATTCCATTCATTTTATTCCTTTCACAAGGATTCACTCTTCAAAAAATAAGAAAGAACCCTTTAAAATCATTGAATTGAATAAAACAATCCACGTCTGAATTAATCTTTATTCTTAATAAATTCATTTTTTCATTCTCCGAAAATAGAAAGAAACCCTTTAAATAATGGGCTTTGCCCATCTTTGATGGACAAATTCAAGGACTAATCTTTTTCGCTACTTTTCAGTTATCCGGGTCCAGATTTTTTCATCCACAAAATCACCCTATATGAACCTCAAAATTGATCATACTAAGATTCTAATCCTAAAAGAATTTTTTTTCATAGTTTACAATCAAATATTAATAACCCGGATAACCGATAATTACCCCTTTTGCTTTTTTTAATTTCCCTCAAAAAATGGCAAAGAATTTTCACATTTTCCTCCTTAAAATGTGGTTGGATTTTATGCAGACGAAATTCAAAAGCCGAGGGAATTTTATGGCCTTTCGGCTCCTCAAAAAATAAAAACAACCCATTGGAATTGGAATGAATTTGCCCTTGGCCCTTGGCCCGGGGCCAGGGCTCATCACGCGCGTGAACCCCAGCAGTGGGCCGCCTTTTGGCCTCATCGTCTGGACCACCGGCTAATTAGTCCCAGCTTCTTCATTTCTAGACCCCAATTTCCCTCGGGAAATGTGCGCCTTTTCCTCCCTTTTGAAGGTGTCTTCCAGTCCCCTTCATTCACCCCTATAATTTCCAGTCCATCTAATCATCCCCTTCCCATTTCATCTTGGCCACCACCCCATTCATTGCGCCAATGGCCCATCCACCACACATTGTTGTTTTTTTGTTCCCCGCCGCCGGCGATGGCTTCATTTCCTGTTGTTCTTTTGCCCATCTTCCCCCCTCACCTCTCCCTTCCTTTCATTTGAATTAATGGACAAAAAATTGTTTGGATGGGCTAGAATGAATTCTCCTTCCCATAATAAATTAGCCTATTTTCCTCTACTAAAAATGAGCTTATTTTAATATTGGTTTTCCTCATTAAAGTGCAAATTCAATTTAAGAAATTAATCAGGATAAATACAATACTTAGGCAAAGAATAAAGTGGAAATAAAATCTTTATTTTTATCACTGCGAATTTTTTTCCAAGTAATCTTATTCTTCTGCAGAAGGCTTAATAATTTTAATGCATGTATAGACCTTATAAATCTCCTAATTAGACCATTGGATAGAGCTGGTCAAGACGCATTAAATTGTATAATGGTTTGGTCAACAATTAAAGGGTATTAAAAAGTTTAAACCTATTTTGGTTTAATGGTTTAAAACTAAGTTAAAATGGGTTAAACCCCAAAGCCAAAACATAATCAAATGATCCGTCTTGATGAGATCTATCGATTGGATATATATAAGGTTTATAAGATGTTAAGATAAATATTAAATTTATAAAAATTTTCAGAAAAATAATTTAATTATCAAAAATTTATGAATTATTTGGGAAAAGAATTAATTATTCGTCAAAAAGTTTTCCAATTTTTGTTAAAATTTAATTAAATATAAAGCAATTTTATTATGCCTACAAATTCACAATTTCTATAAATGTGCCATTCCCTCCAATTATTCATAATATAATTAATTTTTAGGCCACATCACTCTTTTTCTTCAAATCATATATTAATTTTATTTTGATTCCAATAAAATTAAATAAATTTGCCACATCCAATCATTGGTTCCTTCTCATTTTAATTCAGCCAAAATGACCAATTTTTTGCTAATTTTTGCTCCCAATTTTTTACTAAAATTAAAAAATTTGTCCCCAAGGACATTATTGGGGGTTGGTCGGTTTTGCAACCTTTGCTCCAACCGGCGGCCCAGTTTTATAAACAAAATTATGCGCCAATTTCCAAAAATGGGAATTGCGGGGTATATTAAATGAATGGAAGCAAAAATTGCAAATTTCAAATTGAACCAAAAAATGTGGAAATGATTATTAAATTGGGCTGACTGGAAAGGTTGAGACATTAAAAAATGACCAAAAATTTTCCAAAATTTTTTTACAAAAAATTGCAAACAAAATAGGCAACACCCACGTGTATCTATTAAGCAACACCACAAAATGAATTAAATAAATTGTGCGACATTCAAATTCAAATGCCACAAAAATTCTCCCAAATTTTCTTAAAAAATTCTGCAAAAAATGCAAAAATAGGCGACACCCACGTTTGCATTAAAACCATGAGCATTTTAAATAATATATAATGGCACAGTCGCCTTTTTTCCCTCATTGAAATTCCCTTTCCAAAATATTATTTATTATGGCCAATTTAAAGAGACAGAAGAAAATTTGATTGGCTTATCAAAAGATTTTTCTATAGAATTTTTTGTTAAAATTGTTCCAAAATTATTTTAAAAAATTCTGCAAAAAAATGCAAAAATAAATGAATGAAAAATGATGACGGCATAAAAAAATGTGTTCCTTCCGAATAAAAACAAAAAAAATTAACACAAAAAACTACCCAATAAAATCGGCTTCGGATTAAATGGCGGCTTCCCCCCTTCCCAAACGAATGAATCGGCTCATTAACCTCAATGGCTTCTTTCCAATTTCTCCTTTCATTAAGCTAAAAATACCCTACAAAAAATGGCCATAAAATGAAGGTTCACTATTCTTTTGCAGTTAGATCTGAATCAAAAAATTCTATTCTTAGAACAAAAAAAAAGTATTAAATTCTCTTTGTCCTAAACAATCTGGGATAATTCGGAATTACTGCAATGATTAATAATCCAATGGATTTTAACTAAGAATGAATAATTCCTGAGGCACATTTTTGTAATTGCAAAATGCCTAAAATGCTTATTAGAATATTTTTTTGCGGATTTTCGCCCATTCATTTGACCATTTAATTCTCATAATTTTCTTCTCTATTGTGTTTTGTGCTTTCATTCAAAATTTTCTTTCCATTTTTGTACACATTCTTCTGACTCATTCAATTCTCACTCACAAATTTTGTGCCATTTCCTCGAAACATTCACCCCAATTCCTTTTATGGTGAGAAAATAGATTTTCAAAAGGTGGCTACAAAAATTCACAAAAATCAAAATTGTTTATTCCATTTTTAAGAATAAAACAGAAAAAAAATTCTTTTTGGGCACTTTTTGTTGGAAATGCCAACACAAAAATTTGGGTTGAAAATGGGAAGGACGAAAAAAGCGTGATAACCAAAACAAACAAAATAAATGATATTTACGGTCAAATTGCACATTTTTGGTCGAAAAAGTTGAATGCGCGAAAAAAAATTTTTGTTTTGTTTGGTACGCCCCAAAAATAGTAAATATGGCAAGAAAATTCGAGAAGCCATTTACTTCGAAAATGATGTAAAAAAATTATAAAAATATGTTTGGACAAATTGAATTATACACCACTCATATTTTTCCCATTCTAATAAGCACAAATTTTCATTGGGCTGGGCCATATAAATATTTATTTATTTTCTTCCCCAATTTATCAATGTGGTGAACGAAAAATAACATTTAAATACCTGCTGGCCTCGTTCTTTTGGCCATATCTCAATAAGGAAGCAACCAATTTTGGAAGGCGATATGCCATTTGAAAGTTCCAAATGTCCTCTAAAAAGTGGCCGTTCTAATTTTTTAAAACTTAAAACATTTTGTAAATAAACGGCTTTTCCTCAACAAATTCGGGTTTATTATACTCAAAGACATAAAACTTTTTTAATGCTTGAATTTTATAAAATTTAAATAAGTCTTTTTGTAGAGAACACTTTGGCTTTCAAATGCTATATCGCCTACCCAAATTGGTTAGCGCCTTATTAAGTTATGGCCAAAAGAATAGCCTAGGTACTTGAAGTTTTATTTAAGCAATCAATTTACAAATTTGATGCCTAATTCCGAAAATATTTTTTTTCAAAATTTTTTTTATAAATTTTTTAATTTTTCCCTCCTAATTTTCAGCCAAATTCCCCACCTCCATCCTCCTCCACATCCTCGCCCACCACATCATCCTCATTTGGCCGCCTCCTTTCCTCCTTTTTGGCCAGTCGTCCCAGTTTACTCGGAAGCCGCGCGAATTCATCAATGTTCGATTTTCCATCGCCCCCTCCCCTCCTTTTGGCCGGTCCACTCGACCCAAATGGCTATGCCCAATCGTCGCCAATTTCCCAGTTGAGTCGGGCAAATGCCGTCCTCATGGCCGAAAATCAGCAGTTGGCCAATCGAATTGAGGCAAATTTTTACTAATTATTGGAAGGGGAAATTCGTGGAAATTCATGCAAATATAATCAAAATAATTTAGTCTTTTTTCACTATGAAAATAAGCATAGTAAATTCCTCAAAAATTTCAGGAATTGGAGCATTCATTGCGTGACCATGTGGCCCATCTCAATTCCGTCTATTTCACTTTGCATCAACGCCACGGCTTCGATGCACTCCAATTGCCGGATGGTAGATTTATTGCAAAATTGGATTCAACAGAAATAAGAATCAATGTTTATTTTCGACAGAGATTTTGAGATTTTACTTTAAAAAAAATTGAATTTTCTGATACCCATTTGTGCCAATGAATTCAAAAATTTAGATCATTTCAATTCATTCCAAGAGGGTATCAAAATATAAAAAATAATAATAAATTATAAAAATTTTTCGTGTAGAAAAATCAACATTTTTTTGTAAAGATTTAATTTGTTAGATGGGGGCATATATAATAAAACTGAATGTTAGGTAAAGATTAGTGCTTACTGCTTGCCTTTCGAATATATTAATTTTAAAGAAACCTCTAATAATTTGGCCAAGTTATAAGGTCTCAACAAAATATTTTTCGACATGAAAAATTTTCTATAAATTATTTAATTTTTAGTAAATTAATAACAATACTTTACAAAAAATTGAAAAGCTGATCCAATTGATTCCATCCGGGAGAGGGGTGAAAAATTCCAATTTTTTAAATTGACCTCATCCCATAGGTGAACTCGTTCGCCTCTCCCAATTCAAAGGCCCCGAAGTGGTTTTGCTGACATTTGTGGGCAGTGGCACACCGCCTCACGACGAAAATGGCTCCATTGAAGGCATCAATGTTGGAACAATGCAAAACGGCGAATTGGCCACGGCGGCCTCAAATCGCCGACATCGTCTCCAAATTCAGCATAAAATGCAACAAAATGGAGGAAATAACAGCATTGGGCCAAATGGTGGTGGCGATGCCAACAGTCATTCACCATCCATTTCCGGTGGCTCATCCTGCTCATTTGTGTCGGCCAGTTCCGATTCATCCTTGGATCCGGTAAATTTAATTCATATTTTTTCTCTTTATAATAGGAAATAGGATAATTTCATGCCTTTGTCTTTCTTTTGGCCATATCTCAACAAGGAAGCAACCAATTTTGGAAGGCGATATGCCATTTTAAAGCCATAAATGTCCTCTAAAAAGTGGCTTTTCTAATTTATTGAAAATTTAAAATAATTTGTAAAATAAGCGGCTTTTCCTCTAAGAATTCGGGTTTATTATACTCAATATTTTTAATGTTGGAATTCATTAAATTTAAAAAGGCCAAATTGTAGAGGACACTTTGGGCTTTTGCCTTCCAAAATTGGTTATTGCCTCGATGAGTTAGAGGCCAAGAGAATAGCCTAGGTTATTTACTATCACCTTTAAGTGGCCTCTTTTCGACTTTATTACTTAATTAGGCGATGGGTTAAATTCATCTAAAATTAAAATTTTACTATTTTTCGGCCATTCTTCACATTCCTTGGCTCCTTTTCCAACTCTCATATGATATAAAAACCCATTAATAAAATAAAAAAAAATGTAAAGGTGGAAATGTTCCATCAATTGTGCATTCGATCCAAAACGGAATTGGCCGACGATGATCGACAACAAATTCAAGCCTATGTGGATTGGCTCAAAAGTGGCGGTGGCCATGGGGAAGAGGATGAAGCCCATCGACTTTTGGCCAAATTACGGGCACAACAAGTCCAGGCACAGGTAATGAGACGCCAAAATTTTGATTAGGAAATAAGTTTTTTTTCTATTAAAATCGGCCATTTTCTCTCCTCCCAGCAAAAGCCTCAAAATAGTGGCTCAATCATATTTTTCCTAAAGACATTTGGCATACCGTATTTTATACTCTAAATTACATTCCTTTCTCTCCACTTTGACCAGAGGTCCCAGATTTTTTAAAAAAGTACATTGGCCTTGAAAAAAAAAGATTTTGGTGTCAAAAAAAAAAAAGATTTTCGTTTTAAGCTAATATAAATTGACTAAAATTTTTTAATTATATTTTTTTTATCATAAATGAACAACCGGGGATCATTCAGAAATAAGATCACGTGTTTTTGAAAAGAAATTTTTAAAATTTTTCGAGCCGCGCAGCGAAAAATTCAAGCCAAAAATAGCCGCGCAGCGAAAAATTTTATCATTTTTTCATTATTTTGTGAAAAAAAGTACAAAAAGTACACCAAAGTCAAAAAAAAGTACAAATCTTTTAAAAAAGTACATATGGGACTGGGACCTCTGACTTTCACACAATTACCATAGGAAAATTTGTAATGAACTCACTCAACCTGTGGCGAACACTGCAAATCATCAAAGAAAAATTTTGATGGATCCAAATTAAAAGTAAATTGTTGACTAATATACATTTACAAATGTTATTCATTTTTATTTAGATGAGAAGAATTTTTGAGCATGATTCCAATAATTAGAAACTAATTAAAATTAATATCATTAATACGAAAATTGAATTAAAATAATCTCTCTTTAATTTGTTATATAATAATCTTCCAAATCGGTTCTATTTGATGTATTTTTGTTTTGCCCAAATTACAATTAAAATTTTGTGAATCCAATATTTAAGGAAAAATCATTGTTCATTATGAAAACAATTGTTGTTATTTTTCCCTAAAATTTAATTTCTAGAAATAGAAAACCATCAAATTAACGCGCATTTACAATATTTTCCTGTCAATTCTAAAGGTCCAAAATGGCATTGTCGGCAATGGCACAACAATCATAATGAATGGCCAATCTGCCTCCTCCCCTTCAACATCCAACAATTCCTCCTCCACATTGTTGGCCTCCGGCGGAAATGGCCAAGTGCATTTTCACAGTATGGAAAATGGCACTGTCACGAAAAAGAAGAAGGAAGGATTGTTGAACGGGTGGAGGAATGCTCGAAGTGAGGGAAGTCAACAGGCAAATGGAAATATTCAACCGAAAGATGGTCAAAATGGCCGAATGGAAAATGGAACCAATCAAAATGGCCAATCCCAACAACTTTGTGCCCAATTGTCGGAGCCGAATCGATCCTTGTCCCCTCGAATGAGTGGCGGAACGGCAACGAACACTGCGTTGAGCAAAGGGCAACGAATCAGGTAAGAAATATTTGGAAATTGAATAGGCAAAATGAGGCACTAAGTAAATTTGCAGGTGGCAAAAATACATAGAGAAATTAGCCAATAATTCAACTGTCAAAATAAGTAGTTAATAAATATCGTCGAAAACCGCGATTTCACACTTTTCCACTTATTAGGCATGGAATATTTCCACCAATCTATCTGTTGTTGTGATGAGACACTTTTTTGGGTTTTATTTTAGCAAACATCATTATTTTAATAGGCGAATTACCCACTGGGCAAAATGTTCACGCAGAATGACATATTATAATCATTAGTTTTGTGATTAATCTTCTCCATTTCTTTTGTAAGTTGAAGCCGTTTTTAATATTAAGAATGGCTTCATCGGCATTTAGGTCAAATCCTCATCAAATCAATCTGCTCTGTTCCATAGATTTGGGTCTAATTTTTAGTGGGCAAAATGTTCAAAAACAGAATGACGTCTTAGTTCTGGGACTAGGTTAATCTTCTCCTTTTATTTTAACAATTTAAAAAACCTCGATGGCCTTAGCATTAAAAATATGGGCCCTATTTTTAGTAGGTTAAATGTTAGTAGAATGACACCTTATTAGACCTAAATTTGGATATTCAACCCAATTTGAGAATTTTGGAATTGGAATGAATGGAATTTTTACCCCCTTTGTCTTGGAATACCGTATAGTTTGTTTGTCCCCTATACAGTAAAATTAGATTGTGGCTTTTTGCTGACTGAAAAAATCTAAAATAATTCAATTTTGCAGAACCCAATATCCCTCGGGCACATATTTGCAAACGAGGCGAATGACCCATACACTGGGCGGTTCCTACGGCACATCCGCATTGATGTCCGGCAATCATCACGCTGCGGGTGGAGGAAATGCTTCCGGGGCCAGCACAAGCCGTGAGGAACGTTCGCCCAGAAGAGGTGGCATTGGCCTAGTGTCGGCATGCCGAAATACCCTCCGGGCAAACAATTTTGACCATCAAAGGGGAATGAATGGGAGCAGGAATTTGATTTAAATTTTAATAATGTAATGATACTAATCTAATACAATTTACTATGTTATTTTCTACTAAATATTCTTCCACAATTCTCACATTTTTATGCGGCAATTTATGTTAAAAAAAATCAATGTGTAATATCTCTTCTTTTCATTATCAGCATTTTTTGTATAGAATATGTTTAAAATAATATTCACTTTTTTTCACTATAACATTTTTGGTTTTTCTAGTCAATTTTTTATGAAAGAGATAAACATTTCAAACTTATTTTATTTGAATATTTAGGGGGTAAAATGGTTAGATTTGTGGATTGGCCATATAAATTAAAGCTTTAATACTATTGGATTCAGCTCTTTCTATAGAGCATTTTGATAAGAAAATGATTGTTCAAAATAAAATTTGCCAAAAAGTTTATAGGTCATAAAATTAATATGAATTGCTTTTAACCTATTTTGCCGCTTTTTGTTCATAACTTAGAGCATTTTAGTATCAAAATAATTGATCAAAACCATAATTGGCCTGAACGTTATGGCTAAAAACAATAAAACTGCTCGGATTTTGGCCTATATTATTGTCTTTTTTATTTATAAAATTTGCAATCAAATTCATTAATTCTTATTCTCTAAATTATAATTCAACCCAATCAGAGCTAAAAATAATATCAAATGTGTCGGAATTAGAGCCTAATAATCAGTTGGAAAAATGAATTAAACTAATGGCTTATTTTAATATTGTATCTTTGAAATTTGTCAATGAAAATTTATTAAATACAATAATATCGAGGATTTTATGCATATTTTTTCGAAAAACAACAAAAATGAATGAGTTTAAGTAAAATGTAAATGTTTATCATGGAATTGAGGTCACTTCACTGGACGCATAACAATATCGGGGAATATGATGGCCTCCATCAAAATCATCCACAAATTTCATTGTCATCGGCGAAATGCCACCGTCATTTTGTTGTTTTTGTTGTTGTTGTTTTTGCCATGAATATTGTTGATGTTGAGATTGCTGAATATGCCAAAATTATTTATTATTTAATTGAAATTTCGCTAATTTATAACAATTTTCTCATAGATTTCATCCACTTTTTCGTATTTAAGGGGAAAATAAATTGGCCATAGCAAATAGGAAAGAATTAAATGGCCAAATTCTCTCAAAAAGCCGATAAATAGGAGAAAGGTGGCAATTCTAAACCTTTAGGCTTATCCAAATTTTCGGTCGAAAATTGGAATTTTTAAGGTCATAAAATGTGTTTAAGGAAGTTGCAATTTCAATTTAACTTGGCCATATCGAAGTATTAATGGTTAGGAATAGGTTAGTTAGAAAACCAATTTTAAACTAATTAATTAAAAGTTTTAAATCATTTAATTAAAAATCAGTTAAAAATCGCTAAATTAAAATCAATTTTAAACCGTTTAAAATAAAACAGTTTTAAACCTTTTAAACCGTTTAATTAAAATAAATTTTTAAACCTAATCAGTTTTAAACTAATTTAATTAAAATTTAAATAATAAGTTTAAACCAATTTAGTTTTTAAACCATTTTTTCTAAATCGGGTTAAAATAAAATTGACTTCCTTATTTAAAAAAAAATTCATTCAAAATTGAGAACCAAACCAACATAGGTACCACCTGTGAATAGGCGCCATATCCGGGCGATGGCTGCTGCTTTTGTACGACCATTTTGTTGTATTGCCCCAGGGTTTGTGCAGGCCCTGTGTCACCACCGCCGGCAATTGCCAAATTTCGATAATATTCGGCACCCATTCTGCTGCCGGGCGGCGGCATTTGCCGTTGCCCCTCCACCGCTGCTGCTCCCTCATCGTATTCACCGTAGTCGTCGATGGCCGGCGAACCTGCATCCGCATTGCGCATGAAAAACACGGAGCTGGTCAGCACAATGGCAGACCTTTTTTAGGGGGAGAAAATTGGGACATTAAAAATTTGAAATAATTCATTTTTATAGTTAAATCCCCAAAATATTGATGGGAAATAAAACTTTGAATTTTCCAATTTTTTGAGGCCATATTAACTTGGCCATAACTAAGTGTTCACTTAGGAATGGATTTTTAGGATTAGATTTAGATTAGGGCTTAAGTCCTAGGAATATATAGAAATCTTAAAGAAGTCTGATTTGGCCAAGTTTTATGGCCTCAAAAAAATATTTTTCGAAATGATAATTTTTTGGAAAATTCAATGTTTTTCGGCAAAATAAATAGAATCCAAAATTAAAATTAAATTAAGAAAGACGAACATTAGGGCGAAGAGTAGGACGGTGGCGCCCAAGCAGGCCAAGAAGAATGAATAGCCATAGGTTTTCTGAAAAGAAATTGAGAGGAATTTAATATTTATCTCTTTTAAAATTTTAGCTACCCGAATTTTGCGCATTTGACAATATTGCAACAATTATTAATGAATTAATGATAATTTTGTACCATCGTATTATGCTGATATCAAAATGAATGATCTGATCTAAAACCCATAATTGGCTAAAAATTATGGTCAGAAAAAAAACTTCCAATTTTGGCCTATTTTGCTACCACTTTTATTCTCATAATGCAATATTCGCTTAAAATTGAACTGATGCGCAAAATTCGGCTAAGCAAATTTTGTTTCATCGATAATAAATTTCCTCCATTAGTTTCACTTGCCTGGAATGTATTTTTGACACCGATCAAATATCTTGATTCAAGCATTTCTGCATTGATCAAAAATACGGCCAATGCAATGCCGCATAGAAGGACTGTATAGAGAGAAATATTTGTTGGAATCAAATAAATGAAAATAAATTTGCCCTAAAGGGGAATTCTTTTTTGCCATTATTCCCAGAATAAATTTCATTGTTTTATTGCAAAAACTCACATGAAAATGACAGTAAAACGTCGGACAAAATCTGCAAAAAAATAGGAATATTATTTCTGGAATTAAATCAAGAAATAAAGGTAAAGGAAAAAAAATACTACAAATACCGATAAAATATCTGGGACCATATTTTAGCTAAAAGTTTATCGAGGCAATAACCAGTTCAAGAAAACAATATCCATTGGAAAAACCCATATCATCGACAATTTCGATTTTAAATTTTATGAAATTTAGGTTTTTTAGAAGTTAAATACCTCTGATGAGTGTAATAAACCTGAATTTGTTGAGGAAAAGCCGCTTATTTTACAAAATGCTTTAAATTTTCAAAAAATTAGTAGAAGTCACTTTTTAGAGGACATTTATGGCTTTAAAATAGCATATCGCCTTCCAAAATTGGTTGCTTCCTTGTTGAGATATGGTCAAAAGAACAACCCAAGTAGTCAATTATCTTAATTTGAATAAACTTAAATCATAATGATAATTTAAATCCAAAATTATAATTTTAATTTTTTATCCGTATTATTTTTACAGTAATGTCTGGAATCTTATGCTTTTTAACAAAAGGTTTCCTCATCAAATGTAATGAAATGGCAATGCCATTCCTTACCGTAGTGATTCGCAGCCATCGTGCCCTGACCATGCCCATTCCCAGCAAGACCATTGCACCAACGGCCAATGCCATCACAATTAGCATCAATATTAGGACGGCATAGTGCCAACCGAAGAAATAGGGTGTTCGAAGCAATTTCTTCCGGCAATCACCAATCAACAGGAAACGGCACACATCAACGCGTTCATAATAGTCTGGAAAAGGAATAAATACGGTATGGTTGGAGGGAAATTTAATTCGATGCCAAAGAAAATTACCATTAATGGATTTAATTATAATTTTTAATTTATTTCTATTCTTAATTTTTAATAAATTTTTGCCATTTTTGTCTTTTATTTTGCTTTTTTTGTTATATTTTAAGAAGAACATGGGGATTTAAAATGATACTTTAATTGATGTGTCTTTGGGCTGGATCCTAGCTGTCTGAAACACAACGTCTCCAGTACTAATGAAACTTTAGGAGTTAGGACTGTTCTTTTGAACATAGCTCAACCAAGAAGCAACCAATTTGAGAAGGCGATATGCGATTTGAAAGCCCTAAATATTCTCTAAAAAGTGGCTTTTCTAATTTTAGAAACTTAAAATAATTTGTTAAATAAGCGGCTTTTCCTCTGAGAATTCGGGTTTATTATACTCAAAGACATGTAATATTTTTAAAGTTTGGATTTCATAAAATTTAATCAAGTCACTTTATAGAGGACGCTTTGGGCTTTAAAATGGTATATTGCCTTCCCAGATAGGCTATTGTCTCGTTGAGCTATGGGCCAAAAAACAAATACATCTCTCGCAGAAAAGAATTCCCTCGATTAAAAAACTGACTGATCAAATCGTCGCTGAAAATGTACCAGCATTGACTGGACCCGGGGCAATATATCCAAAGGCCACTTTGAATGCTTCGGCCCACGTCGGTGTCCTCGGCCACTTGCCAGGCCGGCGTAATTGTGGCCAAAAAGAGGAAAAATTCGGAGATTCCGGTCAATGCCAAAGTGGCTATTTGAAGCTTTGAGAGACGAGTTCGAAAGTCCATAAGGCCCATTTTTGGGTTTTTTAATGCGCTTCTTTTCTTTAGATTAAAAGGGAAAGGGAATTAATGAAAAATTGTTTAAAAAAAAATAATGGAAATGCGAAAAATGGAATTTGGAATGGAAATATTGTCGAAAAATGATTGAAAATGCCGAATAGATGTAACGGTTCAAAATATCCTAGAACCTAGAACATTAAACCGTATTCTCTTTCAATAGATCTCATCAAAGACACATCATTTAATTATGTTTTAGCCTGGATTTAACCAGCAGTTCCAACTTAGTTTTGAACCATTAAACCAAAAGAGGTTTGAACCGTTTAATACCCTTTAATTGTTGACCAAACCAAAATTGGGTTTAAACCGTTTAATACCCTTTAATTGTTGACCAAACCAAAATTGGGTTTAAACCGTTTAATACCCTTTAATTGTTGACCAAACCAAAATTGGGTTTAAACCGTTTAATACCCTTTAATTGTTGACCAAACCAAAATTGGTTTAAACCGTTTAATACCCTTTAATTGTTGACCAAACCAAAATTGGGTTTAAACCGTTTAATACCCTTTAATTGTTGACCAAACCAAAATTGGGTTTAAACCGTTTAATACCCTTTAATTGTTGACCAAACCATAACAAATTATATACCATTCAATGCATCTTGACCAGCTCTATCCAATATTGGGTATATTTGGTTTGGGAATATAGGACAAACCCTTCTTAATTCATTATAATATTTTGCAACATTTATTCTTTTTTTCAAGTTAAATTTTAGGCACAAAATAAGCCTAAAATTCTGTGGTTTAATTTTCAACTCAAAAAATTTTGCCATCAAAATTTAGCCTTATAAAATTGTCTTGGGATATCAAATGACAATCGATCAAATCAGCAGCAGATGTGATGATTTTGGCTGGATGGAATGAAATTGACCGACCATCCAAACACACATCCCCCGAGGGGTAATAATTGGAGGCTGAGAAAGGGGAGGGGATAAAACCGCCGATAATGATGGGATGGGAAAATCTGGGAATGGACAATGAATTTTGAACATTTTTAGGTTAATTAGGCACTGAAAATATGAAACCGAACATTCCAGCAACACAAATTTCAATACTTTGATCTTTTGGTCATAATTCAGAGAGGAAATAATCAATACAGGAAGGCAATATACCTTTTGAAAGCTCAAAATTTCCTCTACATTTTGGTCCTTTTTAAATTCTATGAAAATCCAACTTAAAAAAGTTATATGTCTTTGAATGTAATAAACCCGAATTATCAGAGGAAAAGCTACTTATTTTATAAATTATTTTAAATTTTCAAAAATTATTAAAGCCATTTTTAGAGGACATTTGGGGCTTTCAAATGACATATCGCCTTCCCAAATTGGTTGCTTCTGGTTGAGATATAGCCAAAAGAAAGGCCCAGGTACAGGTATTGAAATGTTCCCTACTTTGGGGGAAAATGGATCAATGCCAAAATTTTAATACAAAAAAAATAATTAATTTGGCCTCAATTTGAACTATGAGGATTTGTTGGTGAAAATAGGGAAATGATGGGAAAATTGGCAGGCAGATGGCGACCGAAAAACGAGTTTTTGTTGTTGGGCAAAGGCAAAATGGAAAGTGGAAATTGAGGGGAGGAGGAGGAGCAACATTTCCCTATTATTTTTGTGTGAATCCTCCTTTCCCATTAATGGGCAAAATGTTGGGAAGGAAATGTGGAAAAAAAATATTTTGACGAGACATTGTTGGAAAATTCGGAACGGAAAATGGGGAGTTGGAAATCTGGCGGAAAATTGGCCATATTTTGGGCATTAAATCAATTTTCCAATTAAATATTTGGCTTTTTAGTATTATTAGATTTGATGGAAATTGAATTGCAAAAAGTTGACCAAAATGAGTGACAAAATATGTAGACAAAAATGAGGGTAATGTTTGTTTTTGGCCATAACTTTCATTTAATTATGTATTTGATCAATCATTTTGATATAAAAATTTCTGAAAGAGCTTAATCCAATGGAATTAATAGATTGAAAGATCATTGTGATATTGGCCAATTCGTAAAACTCTAATTGAAATGGCCAAAATTCAAGTTAGCCAGATATCGATCTTATTATCCAAAAATTGAATGTTAAGATGTGTTAATTTTCAACATTTTCTACATTTTTAAATCCAATTTTTCGATTTTTCGGACAATCAACCAAAGAAGGAGGAGGGGGGGGAGTAAACGACCGCGCGGCTGGCTGGAAGGACGGTCATCTTCGCCAATTTATTGCCTTTTTCCACTATACAATACAAATTTGGGGTCATTCATTCTCATTCGTAGGCGATTGAAGCGGAAAAAGGAATGTGAAAAGGCGGGGATATATGAGGGAAGATGTGCCTCTGGGTAAATTCGAAGATTGCAAAATGCCCAGCGGGGAAAAATTCAGCGCCAAATTGAAAGATGGAGGAGGGGATTTGGAAATTTGAATATGGATGGAATTTGCCGTTTCCTAGGGTTGCGCTCATTCCTACCCAGCCAAAAGGAAATAAAAGTGGGAATAAAAGTAAGGTTGAGGTGTGCCTCTGGCATGCCAATCGATGCTTCGTCCTTGGCGGAACACCCCTTGGGGGGAATGCAACCAAGCAACAATAAAACAAAATTCATTGTCAAGGCCATCCACATCCATTTTGGTGAGGGAGCAAATTTTCATCGATGGAAAATTCCACGTTATATCCAAATTCCCCCTTCAATTTTGGCAATTTTTATGCAAATCCAATTGAAAAAAAAAAAAACAAACAATGGAAAGGAAATAAATACAATATATAAGGCGAATAATTCAATAAAAAATATAGGAGTTTATGGAAGAAATTGTGAACCAATTGGAGGAAAATGGCCCAAAATTTGAATAAAAATAAATTTAAAAATTATTCTGATTTCTGAAGGATTTAGTTAGATATACCATATTTCCTCTATTAATGACCCTGTGGCTACTATTTCTCATCAGTGACCTTCCAAATAGGGGATAATTAATATTTTTACTTTTTTTTCCTTAAAAAATACTAAAAAAGGGAACTATTATTAGAGGAAAGTTTCTAAGAGGGGGCAATAATAGAGGAAATACGGTAATGCCGATGCAAAAGAAAGGAAGAGTGGACAAAATTTGTGAGATCCTTTGGCCAAATAAATGCCTGCATTCTTTTCTCATCGATAAACAATGGACGGTGGCAATGGAGGTAATTGGCGCATGGCAAATCGTTCCTCATCCCAGAAATGTTCATCCTGGCCAAGGCTGCTGCTTCCACCACCGAATTGACCCTTTAAATAAATTACAATATTTAATACCAAATTGAATATTCAAACTTAATTGGGCTGAGAATCAAAAGACGAAAAATGTACTGATTTTGGCATAAAGAATATTGCCGCTAATTTTTGTTCGTAATTTTTCGTATTCCCTCATTTATTCCTCTAATTAATTTATCCCATCAAAGATTATATAAGAATGTCAATTTATTAAAATTAAAGCTAATATTCATTTATAAATTGATTTGATAAGTAGAATCCCGATTTTACAAATTATATTCCATTAAGAAAATCATTGGTATTTGGTAGTCGAAATAAACCATTCAATTAAATTAAAATACAATAAATTTCTGGGCAAAAGATCCTAAGTAAGTTTTATGGGTTGCTAATAACTAATTATATAATATTTTCTTGCCATTGTCATTGGCGGTGGTGGCGGTGTTCGCCTCGCATATTGCCGCTGTTTCTGCTCTCCGGGTTGTTGGAGTACTCGAAGTAGTTGGATGGCAGCTGGCAACAATGAGGCCACTAAAAATCCGATGGCCGCCAATTCCAAATAGAATGAATAGCCTCTTTGCTTCTGAAATGGCCAATTAAGGGTTTAAGCCTTTTAGGGTGCTTGCCTCGTAAATGCCGCTGACACTGACATGGAAAAATCTGTACTCGACCATTTGGGAGAGGATGGCAAATGCGACGGCCGAGCCCGAATGGAGTAACACTTTGAAGTGGCATTTTTATTAATATTTTTAAATGGTTTTTTGAACTCTTTTTTGTCTTATCGCCACATTAAAAAATCAATAGAAAAATTTCTTGATCTTTCGGAACTTAAATCAACAAAAAAGTTTCTTTATTTTTTCTCTGAACTTTAAATAACCTCGGGCTATATTCTTTTTAAATATGGATTGTCAATGCCAGCAATGCCTACTGGGGCTGGCCTTTCATATTTCTCCTACAGTATCCCCACTTTTTGCTTACCCAATTGCCCCGTCACTTTATCAATCAAATTTTGCCTCAATCTGCCTTTTTTAACCAGCCCTTCCCCTCCTATAAGTTTCCTTCCCTTCACATTATTATCACATTTTTCCGTATATTAATAAAGAATAATTTAAAGTTTATTTGGGCCTAATCTCTTCATTGGGCCACTCGGGGCTTATTAGTTAGGCCTCCGGAGAAAGCCCGGGGCGAGAGCCTAGGCCCAACTCTGGCCCGAACAATTTTAACCCATTTTTAGACTTACCAGACTTGGAACAACTAATTTTTTTGCCTTTAACCAATTAATTTTATGGCTTTTTTACTCTAATATTTTCACTCAATATTTAAGCTTTCTGAACATTTTGGCCGAAAAACTGACCGGCCATTGCCATGCAGCCAATGAAGGAAATAGCCGAAATTCGTCTAGTTGGTGGATGGAATGAAAGGCAAAGGGACAATAGGGCCAAAAATGCCAACAATTGGGCGGATAAAAGGGCAAAAAGCAGAGGACGTTGCCAACCTAGAAGGAGGGGGAATGAATGAAAATTAAGTGTGGAAAATTGCCATAAAATGATGGGGAACGCATGTTGAGCAATTCTGGTTGGGTGTAGAAATTCAAATCGGCGCTGGAGAAACTGTAAACGCAAGTGTGCATCCCATTTGGCCTAAAAAATGAATGACATAAAACTGAGTTTAAGGAAATTGACAAAAATTTCTCCATAATATTTGGGTCAAATAAATAGATTATTCTTTCCGGAAAGAAGGCAACCGGAAAGAGTGCAAAATAATTCTTTCCGGAAAAAAGTGCAATTATTCTTTCCGGAAAAAAGTGCAATTATTCTTTCCGGAAAAAAGTGCAATTATTCTTTCCGGAAAAAAGTGCAATTATTCTTTCCGGAAAGAAAAGTGCAATTATTCTTTCCGGAAAGAAAAGTGCAATTATTCTTTCCGGAAAGAAAAATGCAAAATTATTATTTCCGGAAAGAAAAGTGCAATTATTATTTCCGGAAAGAAAAGTGCAATTATTCTTTCCGGAAAGAAAAGTGCAATTATTCTTTCCGGAAAGAAAAGTGCAATTATTCTTTCCGGAAAAGTGCAACCGGAAAAAGTGCAAATTAATTCTTTCCGGAAAAGTGCAACCGGAAAAAGTGCAAATTAATTCTTTCCGGAAAAGGGCAACCGGAAAAAGTGTAAATTAATTCTTTCCGGAAAAGGGCAACCGGAAAAAGTGCAAATTAATTCTTTCCGGAAAAGGGCAACCGGAAAAAGTGCAAATTAATTCTTTCCGGAAAAGGGCAACCGGAAAAGTGCAAATTAATTCTTTCCGGAAAAGGGCAACCGGAAAAAGTGCAAATTAATTCTTTCCGGAAAAGGGCAACCGGAAAAAGTGCAAATTAATTCTTTCCGGAAAAGGGCAACCGGAAAAAGTGCAAATTAATTCTTTCTTGAAAAATTAGCTGTAAAAATACTCCATTTTTAGATTATTTCTCTTTTCGAATGAAATTTCTCCCTTTTCCCCATTTCGTTCACCTTGTTTGACAGTTTAGCCACAGGCCACTCTGAATCCATTGTTCAATCTCGCGGGCATAGACAACTTGCCAACTTAATGAAGGATTTGTTGTGTCAAAAATATTTTTTGCCTACTAACTTTGGCGTCAAAATGGCGGCGAAACCGATGACCAATCCGATGAGGGCAAGTATTAATGAGGCAATTTGGGCGGCGGATAAGGGTAAAATGCCGCCGGCAGAATGCGGCATGGAAAAGAAGCCACCGCCGCCTCCGCCACTCATGAAAGTGCCACCGCCCAATGAGGACATAATTTGATAAGTGGATTTTGAGGAAGGAATGGGGAATATTTCCTTTTATTTGACCTTTTGGGCTTCCTTTTTCTTTCTTTCTTTTTTTGGAAAGGGGCTAAAAATTTGAGAAAGTTGAAGTAAAAATTTGGAGAAAATATGCACGACCAAAACAACAATTGAATTGGCGGAGAGGGGGGGGGGGGGGGTGAAAATGAGGTCAAGTGCTCGAAAAATAGTGGAAGTCAAAAGTGGTGCAAATAAATATTCAAATATGATGGCTGCCTGTAGCCCTCTCAACCCAAAAGTAAGCGATTTCCTTTTGGAAATTTTAAGTTGGTTTTATTGGATTTGAAGCATTTATATTGGGGGAAGTGAACTTTCCCATTTCGCCCATTTTCAAAAATGAGAAAATCGTAACATGTTTTTTTCCACTTGGCTTGGCTCTGCTGTTTTCAATATTAGCACATATTTATAGCTAATGTATATTTTAAGGGAGAAGTGAAAATTTTAGCGTTTACCAATTTATGAATGCAATAATGGAAATTGAGCCTAGAAATTGATTTTGCCAGGGGCACTGTAAAGGGAATATGGCATTCCGAATTTAACATTACCAGGCAATTTAGAAGTGTTGTTTACAGGCTAAAGTAGCTTTTGGCCCATTTCTTTTCAGCGGCAATATATAGTTGTAAAAATTGCCAAATCCGCTGTCAACCTTTTAGATATTTGGAATTTAAATAGAAAGGAGGAATGCTAAGGGCAAAAGTTGAAAAAAGCGATTAAAATATATTCTATTAGAAATTGTTATGGAATATGTTTGCTGCGCGAACTATCCTCCTTCCGCCTTCCTCCACCACAGGCACAGATGTTGATGGGAATGCAAAATGTGAAAACGCGCTCTCTGGCTATTAGAGAGAACAGTTTAGAAGGTGAAAAAGACGTTAGCATGACCCGAATCAAACGCCGTTTTAAATCAAAGTTTAGGCTTTTTCAGAGGCAATATTCAAATTTTCAAGGGCAATTTGCCTATAGACTAGAGTAGAGGTTGAAAAAAGGTGAATAAAATATAATAAAAATATTCAATTATATCGTTTTATGGAATATATTTGCTGCGCGATCTATCTTCCTTCCTTTACCAGCCTTCGATGTGAATGCGAAACCGCGCTCTCTGCATCTCAAAGAGATAGTTTGAAGGTGAAAAGATGTTTGGCGTGACCCAACAACAAACGCCGTTTTAAATCCAATCCCAGTGACTGCTTGTTGATGGCTGAACTGCGCAATGCGCATATAGTGTTTGAGAAAGGAGGAGAAATTGTTGGTTGTATTTTATTGCGCAGTGCGCAGCTAGGCTCTCTGCTATTTTGGTAGTTGTCGGTTGCATGAATTCCACCCCGCAGGTGTAGATTTGCCCCTAGAGCGCCATTGATTGTTTGTTGAATTCTATTATTGCCTTCGGGGCTTTGGGGGCTCACCTTTGCCTCCAGCTGCTGCTTTGCTCTCTGTCTTTATCCACCTGCGCTCCCCAGCAACCAACCAATCTACCAGCCGTAGGAATATGCGTAGAACCAGTCGCTTCAATCTTATATGTTATATCCTTTTTAGGGCGGAATTCCTTCCTTCTCTATCCGTTTTAAAAGGGAAGTAAAAATAATGCTGTTGGATGGAAGGCAAATTGGAAGTTGAGTGGGCGCCGCAGGGCATGCATGAATTGAATGGGAATGACGCCTTCGCATCTTCTTCTTCCAAAACAATTTTGGTTTCCAAAATTATTCAAATTTTAAGACTGTTTTAGATTTATGTAGTTTTATAGATTGATTGAAAAATTCGATGGAAAATATTTTTTGCCCCATTTTCCTTTAATCGAAATTCGAAACTGATTTGAAATTCAGAATATTTCTGCCTTGAGGTACGAATGAATGAATGAATATGGATTATTATTATTCAAATTTAAACTTTCAAATTTTGAAAACAATTTAATAAACAATTTTGAAGTAGATAAATAGAAAATTTCGAAAAGGGAAATTGGATTCATGTGGCCATCTTTTGAAGGCAAATTTCAGATTTCACTGATTTCTAATTTGTGAGATGTTCACTCTTTTTTTATGATTTGCCCTCTAGTATCAAGTTTCGCGCTCTTCCACAGGGCGGAATGATTATGGATACGGTACAGGATACTCATTTCTTTCCTGGCTACCAAAATGTTTCAAATTTCCAATGATCCGTTTTTAGTCAATTTATGAGGAGTGGAAGTTTCGAATATGGATAAATAAATTCGAGGGAAATGTTCATGTCCAATGTCCATGTTCATCCTTTGTGAAGGCAGATTTAATTTAGTGAATTTCACTATGCCCTCATTGTCACAGGCCAAATGTAAAAATGTTGGACGCCTTTTTCCAAAATAGCCTCCAAAATTATCCAAAGGCAATATAAAAGTTTGAAAAAAATTGTTCATATTTGATGACCGAAAGCCCAATGCTGATTTCAGTGAATACTTTTTTTGACCAAAACATTCAAAATCAAAATAAAACACTACAAGCATTTATACTTTTCAGCAAAATTGTGACTAAAAATTGTACAATTGTGCGGAATATATTGGCAACATTTTTGTGGAGGATAAATTGAGAGTGGTGAATAGGAACAAAAAAATGTGTATGAGACCAATCTAAAAAACTACAAAAAGTGGAAGGAAAAAAATTAACAAAAAATGTGACTTTTAAAGCCCAGCAGAGAAAAGAAGAATGGAAATTTTGTGGTATTTTGATTATCTTTTTGTCCATCAAATTGCCTCCTTCTCCTCATCCATAGTAGCCATATTTCTTGCCATAATGTTGCGGCTCATCATGTTGTTGGGGCCAAAGCCAAGGTGGGCTCCCATAATATTTCTTATAGGGCACATATTCTTTCACAATCACCGGTGGAGGTGGTGGGGGAGGTGGAGGCGGTGGGGGAGGAGGCGGTGGCGGTGGCACCGGTTTATACACGACTTCATAGCCGCCACCGTACTTTTGATAGCCATAGCCGCCGTATTTCTTCTTGCTGATCCTTTAAATTAGGGACATTTTATTTTTATGATTTTGTGGGCCGGAGTTTGTTTTATTCTCCTAATAAATAAAATGCTTGAGGATTTGGCCCGATTCTTTTGGCCATATCTGTATAAGGAAACAACCAATTTGGGAAGGCGATATGCCATTTAAAACCCCTAAATGTCTTCTAAAAAGTGGCCTTTCTAATTTTTTGAAATTTAAAACATTTTGTAAAATAATCGGCTTTCCTCAAAAAATTTGGGTTTATTACACTCAAAGAGATGTAACTTTTTTTAAAGGTAGATTTAATAAAATTTAAAAAGGCCAAATTATAGAGGACACTTTGGGCTTTCAAAAGGCATATCGCCTTCCAAATTGGTTATTGCTTCATTGAGCTATGATCAAAAAACCAATATCAAAAATCATATATTTTACCAAATCTAAAGCCAAAATTTTAAGTTAATATATTTTCTGAAATTTCCACATTTTTTTCATTTCCTATTCAGTCAAAAATGCCAATAATTTTCCCAGCCCTTTCTTTGCCGCAGGCACTCACCCCGAGGACGAAATGATTGAAGTTTCGACGACGGCGCCCCCTGGAGGCGGTGGTTGTGGGCCTCCACCGCCGACACCCGGGCCTGTGTCCACCGTTATGGTTTCATCGATGGTGCCACCCGCTGGGCCAATTCCACTGGCTCCAGTGGCAATGCCGGGCGGATCCGGAATGGTTGGAG
The DNA here is from genome assembly GCA_030063045.1 of Pratylenchus scribneri. Lineage (NCBI taxonomy): Eukaryota > Metazoa > Nematoda > Chromadorea > Rhabditida > Pratylenchidae > Pratylenchus > Pratylenchus scribneri. The sequence continues at coordinate 613,204 of JAQSEB010000020.1, read as the reverse complement.
CGCCCCAGCCCGGAGGCGGATTCGGCCGTAACACCGGGGCCACCATCGATTGGGAGGCGATGGGCGGTGGAGGCGCATTCGACTCTTGGGTGATCACTTCGTCCACTGCCAGTCCACCGCTGCCGATTACATCCGCGCCGGGTGCGGCACGTGGAATTCGGCTGCAAAATGATAGAAAATTATTGGATTAAATTCAATTTTTAGGTTGGATTAAAGTGAAAATATAATGGACGACCCGACTTGGCGCCGTTTAAAATAACTCACCAAAGACTGAACCAATTTTGATGATTTTTGATATCAAATTGAAGAATAGACTTTTGGCTATCCAAAGAAATCAATCTTATTTAAATTGGTTCAAAATTGATGAAGTTATGCTCAAAAAACCAAAGATAATTTGGCTAATACATAGTAAACGATATTTTAAATGGTTTTTTGAACATAACTTTATCAATTTTGAACCAATTTAAATAAAATTAATATCATTTGCTAGCCAAAAGTCTGCTCTTTAAGTAGATAATAAAATAAACAAAATTAGTTTAGTCCTTGATGAGTTATTTTAAACGGCGCCAAGTTGGGCCTTTTCTGGATTAAAGCGGTAAAAAATGGCCCTATCCCCGGTGAATTTTTCTTTTTAACCTAAATTTTAGCTTTCTAATAAATCCATTAATCCTCCCTCTCTGCTTGCCCCACGCTGTTGCCCAAAACTCACAGATTCGCCTTCGTCACGTTGAACTGGGCCAGCAGCAAGAGAATTGCGGCCACCGTCCTTCTTTCCATCATATTTTTGTGTTGTGAATTGGTACTGACTTCACTTTTGGTCGTTTTTCGAAATTTTTGGACACACACACGAAAATTTGCCAGAATGTGACTTTTTGCGGAGTTGGCCAAACATTTTTATACCCGGGGTCCATTTGATCATTCTTGTCGAGAAGCCATCAAAAAAAAAAGGGGGGGCGGTGCTTCTTCGATGGCTGATTCTCGTCTTCATCATAATTTTCTTCATTTTGTCCATTAAATTCTCCCTTCAATGGCCGTCACATTGTGTAAAATATGGCCATTCCGGTGCTTCACACTTTGTTCGATGTGGCCAATTTCGGAAAGGCAAAGGGGCCATCTTCGACTTTTTTTCGAGACTTTTCTCCGCCACATAATGGGCCGATGACCCAATTTTGGGTTGTATGCCGTCTCCAAAAATGACACATAACAAAGGATTGCGCACGAAATTTTGGCCTAATTACTTCTGGGGCCAAGTTCTCCGGAAAATGGCTTCAAAGTCACCCTTTTAGAGGGTACTCTTTTAATGATTGGAGGAAAAGTGAAAGGAAAATGAAAGGCTTTTCGAGGGGAACATCATTGTGGTCACGGCAATTTTACACGCAGCTATTGGCAGGTGGAAAGACCCTCTATTTCTGCGCATTATCATAGGAGGGGGAATTAAGGTAGAATTAAGTGAACAAGTTTTTGACATTGTAAGGAAATAATTGTTGCAGAAAATTCGAGGAGGACTTCTTTGCTATTGAATGGTAATGGTAGGGAAATTGGGCGATGAAAGGAAAGTGTCAGGTGGCGGCACACTTCTTCCTAAATGGGGGCATTGTAGGCCAATGTGGACGGATGGGGGGACAATGGAAATTTGGGGTAGGGGATAATTTTATTAAAATATTTTATTTTAATGCGCATTAGAATTGTTGCCAAATTTGAGTTCCAATAATTTGTCAGGAAATTATTTTATTACAACCTATTTTTAGTTAATTTTTTGTTGAATTTTTATCTAAATAATTTTCTAATCAATTATTCAGAATTTAGGAACATTATTTTCCTTATTTTGTAAACTTTTTTTGGTTTCAATGTGATTTAATAATTCCATTGAAAAATATTTTTAATATAAAATTTTATTCCTTTTCCAATATTTCCATATATAAAAATGAGTTCAATCAAAATAAAGTGGACATTTTTAATAAAAATGTTTTCTTTCCATTTAAATGAATTATGAGGATTTTTTGTTTGTAAATGAGGGAAAAAACTTGTACGATAAAAAAAGTGAGCATATTATTTGGTGTTTGATGAAACAGTGGAGGACAAGAAATAATATAAAATATTCTGCTCTGTGATGAATGAATTTGAATGAATAAATTGTTGAGGAAATTAAAGTGCAATTTTTGTAATACTTTTTTAAAGAAAAATTCAAATTAAATTGTCCAAAAAGGCCGTCATCCTTGGGCCAATAATTTGGCAATTAGGCCTAAGTAAAACATCGGGAATATTTAATAAGGATAAATCAAATTTTTATGGGTTTTCCCTTGATTTAAAGCAGAATTTTTATGATTTTCAGAACTGGGATTTGGCCCAATTTTATGGCCTGAAAATGTAAAATAAAATGAATTTGGTTTGGATTTTGAACCTATTTATTAGAGTAGGACAAAGTCGGTTTTGGTTTGAGAAAATCTATGAAATTTCAAACCGAAAATAGGAGAAACCGGAACCGAAAATATGAGAAACCGGAACCGAAAATATGAGAAACCGGAACCGACATTTTTCAAAAACCGTAAACCGGGTTCACCTATAGGATTTGACCAAACTTTATGGCTTGAAAATGTACATAAATATATGAATTGAATTTGAATTTGGACAATTTAAATTAATTTTCCTCTCCCTTTTTGTTAATGAGGTTGCTCAACGCATTGAGACGAGGAAATTGAAGACATTTTTATTTATGAATATAAAAATCAAGATTGAGGAGAGATTTTATATTTGATTTTAATATGTGAGGATTTGTTGAATAAATCATAAAATAAATAAATTGGACATTGCTCTTTAAATCATTTACCATTTTTCATCAGAGGATAAAACAAACAACATTAAATATGTACCATCGAAAAAACAACAAAATATAGAGCAAATAATAAAATACAAAACAAATTAATTCCAAGAGAGAATCGAATAAAAGTGGACAACAACAAATTTTGGGATTAAAAATGAATGAATGAATTTTGGGGGTTTTTCGATAGGTTGGGAATCATTTCGCGAGGTTATTGTTGTTGTTATACAATTGGCCAACATTATTATTATTGTTCTTGTTGTTGTTGGTGGTTTTGAATGCTTTGTAGATGTCATCGGCGAATATGCCAAAAGCATTCTGGAAGTCCTGGTAATGACGGAGGGGGATTTCGCAGCCTGGATCCTTGGCAACCGTGGTCAACTTTTCCTACAAATAATAAATATTTATTAAAAATTATACTTAGTTAGTGTAAAAAATAATAATTTAAAGACTGAATTAAATATAATCCATGATGGAGGAATTGAACCCGAGACCCCATGTTATATGAGGGAGATGCTTAGCCCAATCAGCTATTCGTTCTACAAATAAAAACGAGACAAAAAAAAACAAAATTTAACTAAAATTTAATGGAAAAAATTCCTGAAGGGAAAATTGAACCTGAGACCCTAAATTCTAAAGAGAAGGTGGCTTAATCCAATCAGTTATTTGTTCTTAAATTAAATAACCAACAAAAAAAGTAATTTTAGCTAATATTTAAATTAATTTAATTAAAAATCCAAATGGCGGAATCGAATATCGAACCCTAGACCCCTAATTCTAAAGAGGAGAAGGCTTAATCCAATCAGCTATTTGTTCTTAAATTAAATATCCGACTAAAAAAAATAATTTTTAGCTAAAATTTTAGGGAAAATTGATAAACAAAATTTAAAGGAATTTTATAAAAAAAAATCACGAAGAGGGAATTGAACCAACGACCCCCATGTTCATTGAGTGAGATGCTTAACCCAATCAGCTATAAAGTGATTATTTGATTAGTTTTAATTTTTTTGTAATTTTCTTTCCCCAGTTCTTATAAATGTTTTTAGAAGAATTTTCCATCAATCAAAAAACATATTAAATTTACCAGCATCCGATCATAAAGCTTTTTGCCCAGACTTCGCTCATGACTGTACAATTTGTCGAAAAGAACCCGTTGGAGGGTGGCACAAATCATCGGCATATTCGGCAAAATAACCCTTTGAATTACCTGCAAAAAAAAATTGGGAATAATTTATTTGAAATTTTATAAATTTTTAGTAAAATTAACGCCAAAAAACATGCCTCTGGGCCAAGTTCGCAAAGGGCAGTCACAGCACCGTACAGAGTTGGCAGCGCACAATTGGGCTGTTCAAATGCCTTGGAAAGTACACGGATGACACGGGTGTGGATATGGGGGAGACGGTAGCGCCTGGAATAAAAATTTAAAAAATATTTAATTTGCAGAAAAAATTAATGCTTCAATTGATAATGTTTTGGCTTTGGGTTTAACCAATTCGAAACTAGTTTTTAACCATTAAACCAAAATTGGTTTAAACCGTTTAATACCCTTTAATTGTTGACCAAACCAAAATTGGTTTAAACCGTTTAATACCCTTTAATTGTTGACCAAACCATAACAAATTATATACCATTCAGCATTCAATGCGTTTTGCCCAACTCTATCCGGTATTGGGTATATTTGATTTGGGAATATAGGATAAACCCTCCTTAAACCAATTATTTTGGTACCTGAGTAATTGGGCAAGTAAGTCGGAAGAGAATTCGCGCAAAACGCAATGTGTGTCCGAGGCTTGTTGGTTGGAGGAGAGTTGGCGACTCAGAATGCAGGACATCATGGTGGGCAACAGCTCATGAAGCTACAAAAAAAAAATTGCGAAATTACTTAAAAAATAAATTTTAAAAAAATTTGAATTTTTTTATTTAAAAATTTTTTTTTTAAAAAATTCCAAAAAAAATTTGACAAAAATTAAAAGAAAATTTACGCAAGGCTCCAGCGTGATGGCCACATTCTGGGAGAGGGCCTGGATCATTCGCATCTAGTATATTTTAGATGGTGGAATTTTTTTGATGAATTCCCTAAATTTGTGTTTACGAGGTAGACAAGAATGGCCATATTGTGGACGACAATGTTGCATCGAACCTGGAATTTAAATGGGAGGATTATTTAAGAATCAAAAATAATGGTTTAAGAAAGGGTTTGCCCTACATCCAAAAACCAAATACCCAAAATTGAATAGAGCTGGTCAAAACGCATTGAATGGTATATAACTTGTTATGGTTTGGTCAACAATTAAAGGGTATTAAACGGTTTAAACCAATTTTGGTTTGGTCAACAATTAAAGGGTATTAAACGGTTTAAACCAATTTTGGTTTGGTCAACAATTAAAGGGTATTAAACGGTTTAAACCAATTTTGGTTTGGTCAACAATTAAAGGGTATTAAACGGTTTAAACCAATTTTGGTTTGGTCAATAATTAAAGGGTATTAAACGGTTTAAACCAATTTTGATTTAATGATTTAAAACTAAGTTAGAATTTGGTTAAACCAAAACCAAAATATAAACAAATAATGCGACTTGTCGAGGACTATCAAAATTGGATATAAGGTTTATGAGTTTGGGATAAGCCACTGAACTGTTAAAATTTTTTTGGACAGTTATTTTTTCGGCAAATTACAGTTTTTTTTCAATAAAATTCTCAATATAAATTTGGCCTAGGTAATTTAATTGTATTTTTATTGTAGAAAAATAATAACTTGCCCCTTCGGTGATTGCAATTGAGAAACGAGGCATTAAGGCACGGAGACCGCAATCCATTTGTAGACAATTCAGCGCTTCCTGCAAAATTTCAATAGGTAGTTTTTATTTTCGGATATTTTTATTAAATTTTAATTTTAAAAAATTGAATTATTTTTTGGCTAAACAAACGATGCGTTTCTGCTCATCCTGGCCCATGATGGCTTCCATAATTTTGAGGAAGAACACTTGCTGTTCCTAAAAATGAAATTTTGAATTATTTTTGTGAGATTAATTTAAGCAAAAAAATTGAAAAATTTTGAAAAATTTAAAAAATTTTGAAATTTTTTGTGAATAATTTTTTTAGAATAATTTTTAATAAATTGAAAAAATTTTGAAATATTTTTGAGATTAATTTTATAAAAATTTAAAAAATTCTAGAATTTTTTTGATAATTATTTTTTTAAATTTGAAGAATTCTGAAATTTTTGAGAATATTTTAACTAAAATTTTATCATTTTTTGAGATTAATTTTAAAATATTTTTTAATTATTCAAACAAACCATTGAAAGGGCATGAGTGGTCATTTGCTTGATTTGGACTTGTTCCGTTTTTTGCACTGTTTTGGCCAATTGATTCAAAAGAAGGCCACCGGCACCGGTGCCTTGGGAAGTGCCCGCCTCTGCGTCCATTCCGCTGCCACCGGCTGTCGAAGTAAATGCCAAATCCGTTGGGACGATGGGCAATGGATTTTCGGCAATTGCTGGCTGCGTTCCATTTATGACCAACCAATGGGCTGAAAAATGGACATTAAAATTTTTGAAAAATATTAAAAATGCCAAAATAAAGAGTGTTTGTCCTACATTCCCAAACCAAATATATTCAAAATTAGATGGAGCTGGTCAAGACGCATTGAATGGTATATAATTTGTCATGGTTAGGTCAATAATTAAAGGGTATTAATTAAACGGTTTAAACCCAATTCTGGTTTAATGGTTCAAAACTAAGTTTGAATTGGTTAAACCCAAGCGAAAACATAATCGACTAATGCGTCTTGAGACGAGATCTTTCGATATCGATTTGGTATATGGTTTATAGATTTAAAACCACTGAACCGTTAAATAATTTTTTTGTCAATATTAAACATATAAACTATTGAACCTTTTAAACTGGGTTCCAACGGCAATTTGGGCGGTGTTGAATGGATTACGGCCATCAGCTCCAACTCTGGGTCTTCCCGAACGAACAATTCCCTTGTTTGTTTGCCAAATTGCCGAAATGTTGTGCTGTCCACCGTGTCATAGCCAAGTAGTGGCTAAAAGAAAAATGTTTAAAAAATTTTTGTAAAATTGAACCAGTCACTTTATGAGTGCTTAGAGGTGGCTATAGGGAACTGGAAGCACCATTTTCATATTTTTGATATATAAAATAAAAAGAAAACAGAAAAAAAAGAAAAAAACAAAAATTAAAAATCACTAGCCACCACTGGGAATCGAACCCGCGACCTCTGGGCCATTTCCCTGATACGCTAAAGCGAGCAACATACCAATGCGCTAAGGGGTCATGTTGGTCTCCTTCTTCCTACTGGGCCTATAATCATAAGGAGAAATAACATAATTTGCATAAAGTTCTCACTAGTTTGAGAATTCCAAAAAAAAGAGTTTCCATTATTAGAACAAAAAAAGTTCAAAAATTTTTATAAAAAAGCTAAAAAACTAGAGAGAATCTAAGAGATTTACCGACCCAAATTTTATTAATCTAGAAAAACAATTAAATTTTGCTTACGGAATATCCAAAATAAGCCATTGCAAATTCCAAATCGTCTTGGGTGAGCCATTTCCGCCGACTGCTTTTCTGGAATTTTCGGGCCATCTTGAAAACGCGCCTCAGAAATGAGGAAACGCTCTGGGCGACTGCTTGGCCCGAGGACGATGATGGAAAGTCAATGCCCAATTGTTCGGCAACAATCTGATAATTTTATATAATTTTCAATTGAATTAATTTTTTCAATTGAATTAGTCAATTTTAGCTAAATTGGACTCATCCTAGTTCATAAACATTATAGCTTATATCCAATCGATTCTCGCCAAGAGGCATCATTTGATTATGTTTTGGCTTGGGCTTAATCTAATTTAGTTTTGAACAATTATACCAAAATTGGTTTAAACCGTTGACAAATTATATACCATTCAATGCGTTTTGGATCAGCTCTATTCAATTTTCGTTATATGTTTTTTGATTTTGGTTTGTGAATGTAGGGGATAAACACACTTAAACCATTATAATTAATTTGTTTTATATATGAAATTGGGCTAAAATTGACTTATTTGACCTTCCTAAATTATTATTTTAAATTTAATTTAATGTAAAATAATACCGAAACAAAATTGGCCTCGAAAGTGACCAGATCAATTGCTGTTGTCGCCGTGGTTTGTTGTTGATTTCCATTCTCATTTGCATTGATCCCACCGGCACCTGCCGCCGAAGTTGATGGAGTGGATGCGCAGCGACCATCCAAATCCATTTAATTTTTCCACAATATTCTCAAAAAAAATGTGTACCCGTAATCAAAACGTGAAATTTTTATGTAACAAAATGGTGCAAGGACCTGAAGAATTTAAATTTAAAATTTGGATTAAATTTTACGAGAAATATTCAAAATGAATTCAAACTTTTTAATAAATAATTCAAAAATCAAACATTTATTGCAACAATAAAATCAAATTTATACCACAAAGAATAAAAAATGGAGGAAAATAAATTTAAATTAAATAGCCGAAAAATCATTTAAATTAAAAAGATGAAAAAGTGGACAGGAAGAATCGAGCCGAAAAAAAATGTTGGGAATTCAAGGTTCACTCATTCGTAATTCGTATGCGGTTTAGTCGGATTTGAGCAGATTGTTCCGCAGTTGATCCACTTCCTTTTTGACCAGCGGCACCAGAACTTCACCTTTAATTATTTTTGGCAAATTATTTATTCATAAATTGCCATTTAGGAAAACCCAACTTGGTGCGTTTTATTATAATACACCAAAGAGTGAACCAATTTTGATGAGTTTAGTATCAATTTAAAGAGCAGACTTTTGGCTATCCAATGATATTAATTTTATTTAAAATGGTCCAGAATTGATGAAGTTGTGACCCCAAAAAATCATTTAAAATGTTCTTTATTATGGATTAACTATATTTTCGGTGGTTTTCTGGCCATAACTTCATCAATTCTGAACCAATTTAAATAAAATTAATATTATTGGATAGCCAAAAGTCTGCTCTTTAATTTGATGCCAAAACCATCAAAATTGGTTCAGTCTCCGATGAGTTATTTTAAACGGCGCCAAGTTGAAGCCTAACCCAAATTTAAATAACAAACCATCATCACTGATATAGGCCGCAATGGATTTGACAATTTTCATGCTGCCCGAACGGTTGCCTTGTGAATATTCCGCGATCAAATGATATTTGTCGTCATAGCTGAAATGAAAAAAAATTGTTCAAAATTCGAAATTTTTGCCCAAACCGTTTCATGTCCGATGACCATTTCCAATAGCGGGCGGGCTTTTTGGCATCTTTGTCCTCTTCAACCGCTTGGAAGAAGGTGAGCTTCTCCACATACCATTGGTAGGTTTGAAGGACGAGAATCATCACAAAATAGCTGATGGAGCAAAAGGCGAGGATCTTTTAAAATAGAAAAACAAAATTTATTGAAAATGCCAAAATAATTATAATGGGCTTAAAGAGGGGTTTGTCCTAAATTCACAAACAAAATATACTCAAAATTGGAGAGAGCTGGTTAAGACGCATTGAATGAATGAATGGTATATATAATTTGTTATGGTTTGGTCAACAATTAAAGGGTATTAAACGGTTTAAACCAATTTTGGTTTGGTCAACAATTAAAGGGTATTAAACGGTTTAAACCAATTTTGGTTTGGTCAACAATTAAAGGGTATTAAACGATTTAAACCAATTTTGGTTTGGTCAACAATTAAAGGGTATTAAACGATTTAAACCTATTTTGGTTTGGTCAACAATTAAAGGGTATACCAATTTTGGTTTAATGGTTCAAAACTAAATTAGAATTGATTAAACCAAAGCCAAAACATAATAAAATGATGCGTTTGAAGAGATCTATCGATTGAGTATAAGGTTTGGTGTTCTTGGAACTATAATCTTTTTGCCATTTTCATCAATGTTTTCTGGTCATTTTTAATATTTTTCATTGGTAAAATTAGGTTCTAATTTTTGTAACATTTTACAAATTAAATGGCTTACATGTTTAGACTGTGGAAATGGGTAAAGGTAGTCGTAGATGAGTGCAAATGCGGCAAATGCGACGGCCAAAAATGATAGCGCCAAACGTCCATCGGCCAGAGAATGGCGTTCAGTCCAACCGTAGTTCTCGTTGATTACCTCAAATTGTTAAAATTGATAGGAGGATTTAACCAATTAATACCTTCTTGACAGTGTCGTCCAGTGTGTTTTTCACATTCACGCCATCCCATTTGTTCACGCGGATTTGCTCGTCCATCTCTTTGTCTTTGTTTCCTTCAACCTGCTTAAATATTTTTGATTAATTTTATTAAATTCGTAATTTTACCTCTTTCGATTCCTTGTTGGTCATTTTGTAATTTAATTAAGTTGTAAAAAATAGGTAAGAATTTTATATTGTTTGCTGAAAAAAGCTGAAAAAATGATTAATAAAAAAAGCCGCAAAGAATAGGAAGAAAGGAATAGTGGAAAGCATGCTTTTCCTTTTGGTTCATTGGAACAGTAAAAAAAAAAATAAAAAATCCTTTTTGGCGTTTCACCTCTGCGCAAACTATGTGTCAAAAAATTTTTTTTGCTTAATAAATTTTAGCATGCCAAAATCTAAGCCGTTACCTAAGTGTTTGGTTACAAAACTAAAGGCACCCTTTTTTATTTTATTTTTGCAAATAAGCGGACGTAAACTCTACAAATTCCATATTAAAATTGTTATGCGGGGTTATTTGATTTAGTCTCAATTTGGTGGAGCAAATTGTGGAAAATAAGGTCGATCAACGGTCAAAAGAGGTTTGGATGGTATTCAAAAATGGTTCAAGAAAACAGAAAATTAACAAAAAAAAATTTAATGCATTTTGTTTTGTTGTTCAATTGCCAATATAAAAAATGGTATTTTGATATTTGCGTAAATATTACAAAAATTAAACAACGGGAAGATTTGATAAAACAAAACAAAAATTAAAAATAAAAAGAAAATTTTGGGTAAAAAACAAAAATGAATTTGGAGTAAACAATAAATGAAAACGGTGTGGAGTAAATTCTAAATAAAAAGGAAAAAACAATTAGCATGCAATTAAAAAAAAAAAAAAAAAAAACAATTTTGTGCGTTGTGTTGAATTTCCACCTTTTCATCATGATCAAAATTTGTCCTTCCTCTATCTAATCCATCCATTCCTCCTCGTCTCAAAATTGGATTCCATCGCCGAAACGGGCCATTACAAACATGCAAACAAGTCCTGTGAAATTTTTGGCATTTTATTAATTTTAGAATTAAAATTATGAATTTTTGGTAACACTAGCAAATCAATAGGTAAGGGCTTTTTGGAAATTTACATAAAACTTGCCAACTAAGTTCGAAAAAAATTATTGTCCTTTGAGTGGATTCGAACCCGAGACCTAAATTTTACAAAAATGAAGGGTCCCTTTTGGTAGAAAAAGTTTTCAAAATTTTTTGATGAAATTTTCAAAAATTTTTTGATGAAATTTTCAAAAATTTTTTGATGAAATTTTCAAAAATTTTTTAATAAAATTTCCTTTATAAATTACCCTACCTGTAATGACTCCGGACGCTTGCAGGGCCAAAACCTCGAGTCCTTTGCCCAACGAAACGTGCAGCGCCTTTTCCATGGCATTTTTCATTTCCGGCATCATACAACCCTTCAAAAAAAATTTAAAATTTCATTTGAAAATTTGAGTTAAATTTTACCAGTGAAATGTACAAAAACCTGAAATAAAAAAATAAGTAAATTTTGTCGAAAATATTTTTTTCACTTACATTCCGCCCGCAAATCCAAATGTGTAAGCGGAAAATGCGTCGATCACATTGCCCACCAAAACGCCAATGACAAAGCCAATATAGCAGGTGAGTGCGGAGAGCAGATTGTAGATGAGTGCCTGCTTCATGGACATGCCGGCATTTACGAGGATGGCCACATCACCTTTAGAAATTATTTAATTAGATTTTTATATTTTTTAATTTTGATCCTGAATTAATAAGAGTTTAGAGCGGAAGATGCTGGAGTAATTAGCAATTTGCTCACTAATAATAATAATCTATTAACCGCCAAAATCAATTTATTGTAATCGGTTTCAAAATTTTAAGATTAAACCGGTTTAAATTTTTACGGTTTAACCGGCTTTAAAGTTTTAAGCCGAAACGAGTTTCAAAATTTTATGATTAAAAAGTTTCAAAATTTTAAACTTAAATCGGTCTAATTTTTTACGGTTTAACCGGCTTCAAAGTTTTAAGCCGAAACCGGTTTCAAAATTTTTTGATTAAACCGGTTTAAAAATCAATTTTTATTGCCTCTAATGACGAATTTGACATTGGAAAGGTGAGAAAATGTGGTTTTATCAGATGAAAAAATAACTTCCTTAGAGAGGTTTCGAATCCGAGACCTAATTTTTTTTAACTGGATAGAGTTACCCTTTGGGCCAAGTAATTTTCAAGAAAATTTCTATTCCTTATTCTATTAATTTAACCATAAAAACCCAAAATTGTACCCAATTCATGAGGGAATTCCTCGCAAAGGACGGCCACACTAACAGAGAGACCGCTGAGCAATGATTCAGAAAATGAGGCGCCAATGGTGATTCCATCAATGAAATTGTGGAGGCCATCGCCAAAAATGATCATCCAAGCCACTTAAAAAATAAATATAAAATTATAATTAACTTTAATTAAAACCTGTGGCAATCACCGAATCGCCCTCCTTGTATTCATGGTCATGAACGCAAAGGGCATGTGTCTAAAAAATTAGGAGAAGAAAATTGGGTGGAGAGAATTTTGGTAAATAGGATGAAAACCTGTTGATTTATTGAATGTTCCGCATCCTTGGTCCCATCGTCCAAAATTCGTTGTGCTTTCTCCATTTGTTCCTCAATTTGGCTAATACTTCGCTTTGTTGCTTGCTGAAAATTTTTATGGGAATTAATCATTTTTTTAATAAAATCAAATGATTTACGGATAAATTTTTATTTTACGGGGTTACCATGGGACCTCATTTTTTACTAGAATTACTGTATTTCGTGTATAAATGTAATGGAAAATGTATAAAAATGTATAAAAGTATGAAACAAGCTAGAAAAAAAATTTGCCCCTGCGCAGGTTCGAACCCGAGTACCTAAATACTGCAAAAGAAAAGGGTTAGCCATTCGACCAAACAACCCTCTGCGCATTTTCTTTTAATTTCTTTAGAATTTTTAGTCCTTAACCTAAAAAAGAAAAAAATTTTCGACTCTTCTAATTTTATAATCAACTTGAGTAAAAACTTATTAAATTATCAGCTAACCTCCAAATCGGTTGCACTCAACAATGCTTCGGCAGTGTCGGAATTTGCCGGTTGACCATTTTCCTTTTGATGCGAATGTGAGTGGTGCTTATGTTGATGATGATTATGGCCTTTGCCGCCTGACTTCTCATCCTCTTCATTTTGTCCATGTCCATGCCCATTATGTTGATGTAGGGAAATTGCGTGGTTGGAATTGCTGCTTCCAGCAGGTTCGGCCTCCTTTTTCATTCGTTTTCTCTGCTCCAACACAATCTAAAATAATTTTGGTTTTGGATAATAAATTCATCCAAACCTTTATGATTTTGTCGGTAAAGAAGAAAATGTAGATTCCAACGATGGCAGCAAACGATTTGGTGAGGTAATCGCTGTGCCCTTCTTCCGCTCCATCGCCTCCATTTCTTGGACCAGCTCCGTGTGAATGCTCATCGACCAAACCGAATGCCTTTGGAAATTGAATTATTTCAGAAATTTGAATTTTTATTAAATTTACCTGTGGTAAGAGATGAAAAACCGCTGAGCCGGAAAGTGAGCCAACGCCCACACTGACAAAAAATGTGATGAACCTGTTGTAGACGCTCTTTTTCAGGCAACGCATCACCAGGATGCCCACAACTGCGCACAAACCAATGACTTGAAAATAATGGGGAAAATCATTTTTTGAATAGAGAATGTGTTGAAAATGCCTAATGGTTCAGTGGTTTATCCCAGACTCATAAACCCTACACTCAAACAATTGTTCTCGTCAAGACGCATCATTTGATTGTTTTGATTAGGGTTTAACCAATTCTAACTTAGTTTTGAACCATTAAACCAAAATTGGTTTAAACCGTTTAATACCCTTTAATTGTTGACCAAACCATGACAAATTATATACCATTCATTGCGTCTTGACCAGCTTTATCCAATTTTTGAGTATATTTGGCTTGGAATGTAGGATAAACCCTTATTTAAACCATTATAATTATTTTGGATTTTTCTGTAAATTAAACGGTATCCAATCAATAAAAAAACCTGTAACAAAGCAAAGCCCAGAGAGCCAAACAGCCAATTGGGACGGCCTCTCTCTAGGATGATAATGTGAACGCAATGTGCTGGAAGCAGCCAAAGTACTCGGCCCACCACCGACGCTATGTCCCAAACAAAATGGACCACAAATCAGTTGAAGTTGTTCATCGGTTGTGGCATTTTGCGCCGCTGCTTCCAGAAGACCCGCACTGCCCGATGGAAATGGATTGTGTTGCATTTTTGGGTGAATGATTGATTGCTGCGACTTTGTTGTTGTTGAAATGAATGAATGAGAGTAGAAAATAAAAGTTAAATTGCAAATAAAAATGAAGAAAATTAAATGTTTTACTGAAAAAATTATTGGATTTGGATTAGAGTTTATTTTTGTGGTTAAAGAATGGAATGGAAGTAAAAATCCGCAGCAATGATAGGAGAACTTTTAACATCCATTCATGGAAAAAACACGGGTTTAAGGTTTAAGAGAATGTGAATAAAACACATATATTTGATTTGATGGGTGGTCAACGCGGTGCGAAGTCCCCACCTATCTATTTATGTTCTTATCTAATCTAACAAATCACTCTATTGGTGGTTTGTTGGCTTTTCATCGTTGTTTTGTGTAATTGGTGAGAATGGGAATAGAAAGAATGTGTGTTTGGCCGACTTCAATGTCCCCGTACCACATTCTAAGTTCGCACAGGTGCAAGTCCCTATTTTCATTTCAGTTCAGCCCCCAACTTTTTTATAATTGAGAAGAGTGGATTGGATTATTTTAATGAGAAGTGGCAGTGGATGGATTTTGGATTTGATGAAAAATGGTTAGGAGAAAAATGGAACTGAAACTGAAGAAAATGCAAATATAAAATTTTTTAAAAAATGGGATATTGATCGAAATCTTATATCGAAAATCAAAGTGATGAATGTGGCCCAAAAATCAGACCATGTGCCATGTGGCCAACTATACAATTTGGTGATGTTTGATGTACCTTACTTATAATTTATAGGAGGGAAAAATAAGGCAAATTATTGGAAGAAAAGAAAATAAATCTCTCCTAGAAAACTTGAATGGTTCTCTTCTCATACATTCTTATTTTCATGGGAATTGGGAAAGAAAATTGGCCAATATATGAATGGCCACCGGGTTTTTTCCACCCTTTATTGACAAATAAATTGGAAATTGGCCGAAGAACGAAAATATTTTATACGGTTGGTTGACAAACCGGAATATGATATTCAAATAAACAAAAAAATATTGAAATAATTTATTCGGGCTGAATAACAAAAAATGACGAAAATGGAACAAAAATGTGAACAAATAAAAATTGAATAATTTATTTATCATTCATTATGATGTGGTGGTCGATGTTTTCATTTGGTAGATGAACTTTTGTTGGATCAGTCGCCGATAGAAATCGAACACCGGAAGACATTTTCGCTCAGCAATTTCCAGTGCTTTCTGTGAATTAAGGAATTAAATGCTTTTTAATAATAAATTTATTTTAATTATTTTAAAACGGGAAAAACGGTGGTTTATCTTATATGCCAAAACTTTATATCAAATTCTAACTTAGTTTTGAACCATTAAATCAAAATAGGTTTAAACCGTTTAATACCCTTTAATTGTTGACCAAACCATGACAAATTATATACCATTCAATGCGTCCATCTTTACCAGCTCTATCCTATTTTGGTATATGGTTTTTGAATGTAGGCAAACCTTTCTTAAAATCATTATAATTATCTTGACAAATAAACTCCAAAATTAAGCATTGTTTTATGCAAACCTTGTGCTCTTCAATTGTGAATTGTCCCATTGAATGTGTTCCAATCAATTTGCCACCCAAATATGTGGATGGGCGAAACACAAAAGTGAAAATTGCCTTTGCTGTCGTTGCCATAATTCCATCCGGATCTTGCACAAATTCCTCAGCATCCTCCTCCTCTTCTTTGTCTTCATCATTAATTTTTGCTAATGTGACAGCGGCAAAAACATAATGCATTCGAATGCCGGAATCCAAAAGGGCCAAACAAATGCCATTGAGTTGGGCAGAATCGGTTGGACCGTCAGCGCGTAATTCCTGTGTGCCTGGAAATTTTGTTTTTTGTATAAAATTTTTATAATTTAAAAATCTTCAAATTACCGAAAAAATAGTACCGAATGCCAAAATAATCTAATGTTTTAAGGATTTATCCTACATTCACAAACCATATACCAAAAATTGGATAGAGCTGGTCAAAACGCATTGAAGGTATATAATTTGTCATGGTTTGGTCAATAATTAAAGGGTATTAAACGGTTTAAATCCATTTTGGTTTGGTCAATAATTAAAGGGTATTAAACGGTTTAAACCAATTTTGGTTTGGTCAACAATTAAAGGATATTAAACGGTTTAAACCAATTTTGGTTTGGTCAACAATTAAAGGGTATTAAACGGTTTAAACCAATTTTGGTTTGGTCAACAATTAAAGGGTATTAAACGGTTTAAACCCATTTTAGTTTAATGATTCAAAACTAAGTTAGAATTTTGGTTAAATCCAAGCCAAAATATTATCAAATGGAAATGATGCTTATTGATGAAATCTATCGATTTAAATTTAAGCTTTCCCCCCCCCCCCCCCCCATTCACTTACAAATTTGAATGCCAGTACGCGGATAGGCACCCAAATCGATGGCCGCCTCAACAATGGAATGGATGAAAAAATCGGATGGTTGAATGGCTCCATTTGAGGAGGAAGAAGCAGATTGTTGCTGCTGTTGAGATTGTTGATTTGAAGAGAGGGCAATCAGTGTTGGACGAACGGTGCCGACCAAATCTAAAAACAAAAATATGTTCAAAAATAATTCACCAAAATAATATTTAGTAATATTTTTTGCCTTAAAATTGCTGACAAGAAATTCTCGAGTCGAAATTTTTAAACCGGTTTTTGAACCGTTCGAAATTTTTAAACCGGTTTTTTGAACCATTCGAAATTTTTAAACCAGTTTTTGAACCATTCGAAATTTTTAAACCGGTTTTTAAACCATTCGAAATTTTTTTTCCAAACCTTCTTTGCTTTTCTGGTGAATCCGGTTAATGTTGAAGAACAAATTGGCTCGGTCGAAGAGGCGTTTTGAGGAGGAAACATCGCCAGGCCCTGTCACGCCGCATAAAATCCTCGTTTGTGGTCCCCATTTCAGCTCACAAGAACCGTCGGCATTGCGAAGTGGTGAAAGTGTAGCTTCCATTGGAAATGTAATCTAAATTTTTCCAAATTAATTTTTCTTTTCTAATAAATTTAAATTTAATTGTATAAATTTTATTTTATTGATATATTGATTTGCATAAAACCATTTTTAATATTGAAAGAAAATTTTATAAGGCGCTTTATTCAAAAGTCAAAACCTAAAATAAATATATGAGATTTAAAAGGCAATAATTGAAGAGAAAATTATATTTCGAATTCTTGACAACAAAACAAATATTGAATAAAACATGTCATTTCCTGAATAAAACAATTCCATTAAGATCATTTTTTCAAATGGTTCCTCAAATTTGGGATGCGCATCATTTTCATTTCTGCAATTCTCTTTCGCATCATTTCCTCTTTTTCAATTCTCTTTCGCATCATTTTATTATTAATGGTTTTCAAGATTTGATAGTACAATTCCCAGCTGTAATCATTGATGGCTTTCATGATTTCACTGAACAAATCCCCGCCGTAATTTCCTTCCTTCAACATTTTCCAGCCCTCAGTTTGGATAACCTTAAAAAAATATTTAAATTTTTTGAATAAAATACAATTTTTCTCACCTCATTTGCATTTTCTTTGATGAATTTCAAAGCATTGGACTTGAGAAGTTTTGCAGAATGCAAATCGGCCAAAGCCAGCAATTCGCACGCATTCTCATTGTTCAATAAAGTTAGCAATTTATTCTCGCAAAACATCTGCGAAATATTATTAAAATTATTAGAAATATGTTGTATAAAATTTCCATCACCTTCAATTGGATTAATTCATATTTATCGGCCGCAACCAATAATTCCCCGGCAATATTCTCATTCTCATCCAGATTCGGTTTGGTTCCGCTGTACCTGAAAATTTAAATTATTATTAAAATATTTAATGAAAAACTATTTTTCAGTGATTTAACCATTTTCCAGTGATTTAACTATTTTACAGAGCTTTAATTATGGATAAAAACGTGAAAGTTGATTTGAGCTCTAAATATTGAACTTTTTGATCTTTTTTTGTTCACTTCATCAAACATTAGTCAGTAAAAATCAAAATTGGCCTTTCCTAAAAATTTTTCCCTAATAAGGGCCCATTTTTCTTTATTGGCCAAATTTTTAAAAATTTATAAAACCAACATGAAGCGTAGCATTTGGTCCAATATTTTGGAATGGATGTCCTCAATTTGGACAATTCCATTTTGCGCTTCGATCATTCTATGCTCAAACATTGCCTCGAAAACTAGAGATTGACAGGCCAAAATTCCTTTGTAGACCTTTTGAATAAATTTGACTATTAAATGATAAAATTTAATGGATTACCTTAAATTCAATTCCATCTGAGGAGACCAATGTGCAGTCTGAATATTTGTCCCCTTTGTTGAATAAATTTTCCATATTTTCGGGCATTTGAGATGGAATTCTGAAATTTAAAATAATTTTAAAAAATATTAAAATGATTTTAATTTTTTTACTTACTCAATTCTGACCGGAATTTCGGCATTAATCTCGACACGGAGAGTGATTGAATCCGTCGCCGTGTCATACCAGCCGTTTTCGGGATCCATCAACATCTGTATTGAGGAAGGAAAATAATAATTAATTAGTTTAAGTTTTTGGTATTAATTTTTTTTCTTTATTTAATTTGTAATTCGGATTTAAATCATAAAACCAACTTCCAATGTCATGAACTGGGCAAATCTACATTCATTCTCCTTTGCATTGAATGTGTGCTTGATTTCTTGACAGCAGAGGTCTTCTTTCATCAACGTTCATTTTTAATCCGCAATTGATTTTAAAATTGAATTTATATTGTTTAAAATGGAACTTTCTGCTGAAATTAATATAAAAATTAGTTCTTAAAATAAATTAATAAAAATTTTGTGAAATATTTAATTAATTAAATAATAATTATAAGTAAAAAATAAAATAATAGTAAAATAGATTTAGATTTATTTATATTAAAATTGAATGGGAGAAAGAGTAAAGATTAAAACAAAACAAAAAAAATTGGGAAAAAAAAATAAAATTTAAGGCAAAATATATTCAAAAAAACACAATAATTATTAACAAAAATATTCTTCTATTTTCTATTTATTTATTCCATCGGGCGCATCACCATCAAAATCGCTGTTATTGCCAACTAAAACGGCGGTCAACTCTTCCGGACTGGGTGCCATCGGTGAGCCAAGTGCTTTTGCCAAAAGCACATCCGATGGAAATTCACCGCCGTGCGATTGAACTTCCGCCCATTTTTGGCCATTTTCTGCACTGAATGGATTTGAGGCGAACAGGCGACGATAGATGAGCGAGGCACTGGCCCGGGCGACCAAATATGAATAATATTCTTTAAATTTAAAATAATTTTAATGAATTTTAATTAAATTAATTTGCTTACTTGCTCCATAGGTGACCAAATGGGAAAGTCTGGAAAATAAATATAAATAGATTTTTTGGTTTTAAAACTATTTTTATTCCATTTATAAAGAATATTTTAGAAAAAATTTTTTAAATTCTTGAAAAAATTTCTATTTCTGAAAATTTTCAAAATTTTTAATTTTCGATGAAAATTTTTTCACTTATTAGCAATTAAAAATACTAATTTAATTAAAATACCAATTTATTTAAAATTTGTTTAAAAATATTTCAAAAAATCGCAAAAAATTTTATTCCCGCTTCCATCACAAACCGATGCTGATAAGCAAAATTCGGTGGATTTTCCAACTGTGGCAATGCCTGCCGTGTGATTTGGCCAAATAGCTGGGTTGTGGTCAATCGGCCATTGGCAATTTCCGCAGCCCTTTCTCCATGCAATTCCAAGTCGAAAAGGGCATAGGCGGCCTAAAAAATAATTTTTAGGTATTTTGTTTAATTCAACCAAAATTATAATTAAAAATCAAGAAAATTTTTAGAAAGAATTATTGCACATTTTTTGGGTACCTGTTGAACGGTGTGAATTGCGTTGAATGTTCGCCGCGATCGGATGAGTGCTTCGGCCTGTGCATGGTCCAAAGGTTGACCAGTGGCATTGTGCCGGCAAATTTGGCAAAGAATCTTTGATGAATTTATAATAAAATTTATAAATATTTATTACATTGGGATCATTGAAGAAACATTCCATCAAATGTGAGGGCACTTCGGCAAAATCCGTTGGGCAACGGGTACCTTAATTTGTAAAATGTGCTAAATTTCTAATTAAAAATTTGCAAAAAATTCACAAACCGGCAACATGTTGAAATCGGGTTCGTCCCAAAATTGAATGCATTGCATGGCCCATTTCATGGAAGAAATTTTCGGCATTTTGTGCTCCCATCGCCGTATTTTCCAGCACTTCCCAAGGTGATTGGCTTTGTAAATTGTTGGAGGACACAATGGCCAGGGAGACGACCACAATTGGTGTTTGGAATTCGCCATTTTCGAGCTGAATAAAAAATGAATTTAATTAAGTAATTATATAATTTAAATATTATTTTTAAAATAGAAAAATATTTAATTTGGTTTAAAAAAACCCACAGAAAATGTTGAAATATAAAGGCTCAATGGTTTAACCTAGACCTCTAAATCTTATATGCACTTATAACCAATCAATAAAATTCATTATTATGCATCATTTGATTATATTTTGGTTTGGGTTTAACCAATTCTAACTTAGTTTTGAACCATTAAACCAAAATAGGTTTAAACCGTTTAATACCCTTTAATTGTTGACCAAACCATGACAAATTATATACCATTCAATGCGTCCATCTTGACCAGTTCTATCCAATTCCAATTTTGGGTATATTTGGTTTGTGAATGTAGGATAAACCCCTACTTAAACCGTTATAATTGAAATGTTTAATGTTTTTTTAACAAATTTAATACCATCTGCTTTTAAAATTTAAAAAAGTACTCACCATTTTGGAACATCGCACCGTAAAATGACAATCTCCTTGCATTTTGGATGACCGGGCATCAATGTCAAGGAATATTGTGCCCAAAAATGTGCCCTTCTCCTTCCCCTCAATTCGATGCACATCCAATTTGATCACATTTCCTGGCCAACATTCACCTGGATCGGCCATTGATTGCCGGAATTCAAGGCCATAAAGTCGATTGGCCAGCAATTTGAAACCGTCCAAAATTGGGCCAAATGTAAAATAGGCATTCAGCGAAGGCACATCCAAACCCAATGAGGCATCTTCCATTAATTGATGGCGACTAATCTGCAAAATAATAAATGTAAATTTTAGGAAAAATTTAAATAAACAAATCATTTAAAGAATAAGGATTGTATTTAATTTGGCGAAATTATAATGGTTTAAGGCGGTTCTATCCTACATTCACAAACCATATACCCAAAATTGGATAGAGCTGGGCAAGACGGACGCATTGAATGGTATATAATTTGCCATTGTTTGGTCAACAATTAAAGGGTATTAAACGGTTTAAACCTATTTTGGATTAATGGTTCAAAACTAACTAAGTTAGGTGGTTAAACTCAAAGCCAAAATATAATCAAATTATGCGTCTTGGGCGAGATTTATCGATTGAATATAAAGTTTATGGGTTTAGAATAAATAAACTGTTATATTCTTTTATAAACTTTTTGCCATTTCAAATATTTTTGTACCACTATAGCAAATTCCACATCGATAATGCCCAATCGGTCAGTGGATGGATTAAAATTGGTTGAATTTTGTTGGACAATGTTTCGAATTTGTTCCATTTCAATGTCAATTTGGCCGGAAAATTGCTAAAATTTTTAATTTAAATTATTCCAAACTAATTCCACACCCACCTGAATTGTATTCCGCAAAAATTTATGCACATTTTCGTAAGTGCATAAAACGGAATTTGGCTGAGCTCGATGCGCAAATGTGGGAAAATTTGTGAGCTGAGCCAATTGATGACGGGCAGAGATTAGCCTTTTCAGTGTGGATTCCTGAAGAAAGGAAAAATTCGTTTTTTAATTTGACGACGAAATTTATAGTAATTTCTAATTTTCTCTTATTGATAAAAAATACAAAAATTTTAAAATCAATAAAAAGGCTAAATTAATGCGTTTTGGACTGGTTTTTTTTCAGTCGAATAATTTTTGGGATATTGAGATATGGCTTAGATTAGGGCTAAATTTAATTCTGGTCATGGCTTAGAGAAAGTAAATTTTACCAAAAAAAAATATTTTGAAAATTTCGACCTAAAGAGGGGGCCCTTCAATTTTTCAAAATTTTGAGATCTCGAGGTTCGAATCCGTTCTGAGGATAATAATTTTTTCGGACATGTTTTTCAATTTTATGTATTAAAAATTTTTGAAAATTTCGACCCAGGAGGGGGCGCTTACATTTTTCAAATGTAGGGGTCTCGGGTTCGAATCCGCTCAGAGGACAATAATTTTTTTCGGGTTGATTGTCACTTATATGCATTTTTAAACATATTTTACTGTTTATTTCTAGCGAAATAAGATTTAGAAACACTTATAATTAGGGTTTTTTTTAATCTAATCTAAAGGAAAGGATTGAGTTATTTTTAAAAAAACTCTCCCCAAAAATTTACCTGTTCTTCGGAATGGCCAAAATATTTATCTTGTGTGAAATGTCGAACACCAAAGTCGCGATGTCTTGCCCATGGCCCAAACAATTCATCGGCTGGATGGCCTAATTTCTGCTTATCATCCGCATTCAATGGAATTGGTCGATCACAGTTGATCATAAATTGGCTGCCGGCCTCAAAAATTTGGTCCGAAAGTTTCACAAAATGTTTTCGCTTAAAAATATTTATTATTTTTTTTTTATTAAATTTTTGAAAAACTCACTGCTTCATCTTCCAATAAAACGCCGGAATTTTCAAAGTCATCGAGTAGTAATTTCGCCGTCCTAATGCTGACTGCGTCCAACCGCCCTTTCTCCGTCTCCAGTGAACGTTTCAGAGTGTGATATAATTCCTATAAATTATCAGTGAATTTAATTTGTCAAAATTTTTAAAAATTTATCAAAAAAATTTTTTTTGAGAATTTTTCGACTAAAGGGGGACCTTTCATTTATGAAAAATTTAGGTCTCGGGTTCGAATCCACTCAAAGGAAAATATTTTTCGGACTTGATGGTCACCATTTTTATAAATGTTTAGACATTCTAGAGGTCATTTCTGGATTAAAAAATTTTTTTGAAAATTTTAGATTCAAATATAGGACCTCCCTTTTTTATAAATTAGGTCGTGAGTTCGAATCCGCTTGGAGGAAGTTATTTTTTTTAAAGCTTGCTAAGTATTTTTATACATTCAATTGGACATTTTTGGACGAAATAAAATTGAGATGGAAAATTCTCTGAGATTGAGTCAAAAATGGTTCAGATAATTTTTGATCCTTCCACAAAAAAACTATTTTTATAATAATAAATATCCATTATCCAATACCTATATAATTTTTCACTCTAAAATTGATAAATAAGTTACCGGTGTTGTGTTCAAACTCTCGACAAGTGAAGTGAAATGTCGAACAGTGTTCTCCGCCGCTTTTTGATATTCCGGGTCAGGATGCATGCAGCGGACGCAATCAGACTGATAAATAAAAGTAATTTAAAATTTATTGATCATTTATTTATTTTCAAATTAAAATCAATTTAATGATCATAAATTCGTAAAAAATTTTCTTTACATTTCTCAGAAATTAAATTTTAACTATAAAACAGACCAAATCGGCTGCGCAGCAAATCTCATTGGAGAGTTCATCAACCAACTGGACGGTGGTTGGTCGTCGCTAACAATGCAAAGAATTAAGAATTTAATAGGTTTTATAGTAACAAATAAAAAACCTCGGATTCCGCAGCTGCTGCCACCCTCTCATCTGCCTCTAGAACAATTTCATCAACTAATTGGCCGCAGCGTGACTCAACAGCCGAATTCAAACGCTCAAATCCACGAGGGGTTTGAAGCAATACATTGCCGAATAAACCCTAAAAAACAAGAGAATTCATTACTTATTTTTGAAATTTTTAATTTTTCCATTGATGTGTTAAAAACCGAGATATCGATTAAAATCATTTTTTACTTTTTTTTTAAATCTTTTTCAATCTTAAATTTGTTAGATTCTTCTTTTCTCATACAAAAATTGGATATAAACTTTAGGGTTTTTAGTTTGTAATTTTTTTTATTAAAAAAATAACTTGAACTGGTTGATCACTGGAACTGTTGGAAGCAGTGGCAGCCTCATTCCCTTCTAATCGAATTTGTTGTTGCATTCGGTTGAAACGACTGTGTTTAGCGACCGCACTAATTGCCAAAATGGAAGATGATGATGTTGTTGGAATTCGATGGCATATTTTTATAGTGGTTGGAAACATTTTTAACTTAGCTGCTTATTTTGATTATGATTATAATTAAGTATTATTATTATAGAAAAATTTTATGGGTTTCAAAGGAAAATATTTTTACCTATCAGCTATCATAAACATTATTTTTTGCTCTATTTATCGATCAAACATTAAAGAAAAAGTTATTTGCAAATTTCCTAGTTTATTCGGCGTTATTTTGTTTATTACTTTTACTTTTAATTAGGGTCTTTTTAGGGGTGCGAATAGAAAAGCAAAAAAAAAAAAAGAAATTGAAGTTTGAAACTACAATTCTTTGGTTTAAGTTTAAAAATAACTTCTTACTATGTAGGATTTAAGCATCCTAAAATGTATGACCTAATATTCATTTAATCGATAATTCCGCCTGATTAAAAGTTAAAACTTAGATTAATTCCTCCTATTTTAGCCTAACCTAAAATATTTAATTTTTTACCTGATTAGAACTTGGATTAATTCTGCCTTTTTATGTAACCCATCAAAGAAATTCTAACTTCAGGCTACAGCTAGCGCTACTACTACATCTATATTTTATTTTTTTTAGAAAGTTTAAAATTATAAAATTGTTTTACAAATCATTAAAAAATGAGTGAACTCCAACAACGAAAACGTCCATGGTATACCGAAGACATTCTCTACATCATTGCCGAGAGATTGCTCGCAAGAATTCCCGATCGATATCCACCATTAATTGATTTCCGTGAGCGAAATTGCTATACATATTTCATGGTTTGCTGTTAATTTGTTTTATAATTAAAAAATATCTTAAGAGTCATAATGAAATGGCTATGCGGACTACTATCTCGCAGTTTGCCAAATTCAAGCGAATTGTTTTCAGCAAAGATGGAGAAGAGAAAATCGAATTTTATAAGAATGACAGCTTCAAATTAGTTAGTTTATTTACTTTTTTTTCAATATAGAAAATATTTTAGTATGGTTATGGTTTACAATCGGAAGAATTTGGTGGGCCTTATTATGTTCTGCCAGGAATGCTGGAATACATCATCGAAAATGGGAAACTCCGGGTCAATACCATTCAAACAAAACGTTTTTTTCCGGATGACCATTCAACTGACATCAAAGAATTGGGCGAAATGAACAGTTTGAAGGCTTTCTGCGCCCTTTTCCTTGGCAAACGTCAGTTTTTTTTGTTTATAATTGCTAATAATTTTCACAATTTCAGAAGTTCAAATCCCGGATGGGCTGAATAATAATCTCTTGGTCGAGAAATTCTGCATTGATGAAAAAACAATGATCATTCGTATGCTATTTTATTTTTTGAATAAAATTTACACAACAATTTTTTACAGAAAACAATTTCGAAGCAATTTTGGCCATTGATGCTGTTGAACTGAAATTGGATATAGCCGATATGCACACCAACTTTATCGATTGCAGCCAATATAAGAGGTAATTAAGATTTACAATCCTTGATCTTATCAATGAATAATATCTATTTTAGCCCAATTATTGCCCAAAATACGACAAAAATCACCGTCGATTGTGACTTCGATTTTCATTCATCAAAAGAAGATCGCGAGAAATTTGCCACCAATTTTGAGACATTTTGCCCTTACATTGTTCGGGTCTGCCCCAATCTCAACAATTTGCACATCAAAATTTTGTCATGTACAATACTCGAATCAGTCGATTCTTCACTTGATGAATACACTGACAATTTGTATTCCACAATCAAAGCAATGGAAGCAGGCATTAAATCGATCAAAATTGGCAATGAACATTTGCAAATTTCAATCGAGCTGCTGGCTACATTTATTCCCACATGTATTTATGATGTAAGTTAGATTAATTAAATTCAAATATTTTAAAAATTTGTTTTATAGAAACTTCCAATTCAAAGCCATGATTTGTTCAAACTTGGCTCTCCATCCACTGTTGAAAATGCTTATCAATATGCTCGTTACATTGCACGCTCATTGGAATGTGTTGATGCTTGTGGCCGAATCCATAAATTGCAATTCAACATTGCTATGTTCAGAAATTGGTATTATTTATTAAATTTATTTGGGTATTTTATGTTTTCTTTATTTCCGCCTTATTAACTTTGAAAATGCAAAATTACCCAATAAGCTTCTCTAAATTAATCACCGGGCTTAACCAAGCGGGCTACCCTAGGATTACATGGTGTTTATTTTAAGATCCCAGAGCAGACATAGAACCGACCTATAATAAAATTGATAAGAGACATTCGATCCTCGGGAATGTTGAGAATTCTGACACAGATACAAGACTAAATATTTTTTTTGAAAAATTTAATATTTTTTCTTTCACAGATTCGGATAATGAAGAGGAGAACGGATATGGAGAAAATGATTGTGAAGAGGAACCACATTAAGAAAGATGTTTTTTTGTTGATCTAAATTTCATTGACGGTAAATAATTCTTGGATATAAATTTCACTTAATTTATTTGGATCTCAAATAAATCGTTTGCTATAAATAAAAACCTTTTAATAATTAATCTTTGGTTTAGTTGCAAAGTTATTTTTAATGGAAAAATGTCCTCATTCTTAAGTTCATGTGGTTATGAATCTACTAAATTTCAATTAATTTCATTTTCAGTCTTTTTCTAATGTATTTTTTCCCAACATTTACAAATATTTGTAATTTTCCCCAACTTTTATACAAATGTTTGTAATTTGCCCAAACTTTTACAAATGTTTATAATTTGTCCCAACTTTTATAAATGTTTGTAATTTGTCCCAACTTTTATAAATGTTTGTAATTTGTTACAACTTTTTGTTTGTGTTTTGCCCCAACATTTACAAATATTTGTGTTTTGCCCCTACATTTACAAATGTTTGTGTTTTGCCCTAACTTTTATAAATGTTTGTGTTTTGCCCCAACATTTACAAATGTTTGTGTTTTGCCCCAACATTTACAAATGTTTGTGTTTTGCCCCAACATTTACAAATGTTTGTGTTTTGCCCCAACATTTACAAATGTTTGTGTTTTGCCCAACATTTACAAATGTTTGTGTTTTGCCCCAACATTTACAAATGTTTGTGTTTTGCCCCAACATTTACAAATGTTTGTGTTTTGCCCAACATTTACAAATGTTTGTGTTTTGCCCCAACATTTACAAATGTTTGTGTTTTGCCCCAACATTTACAAATGTTTGTGTTTTGCCCCAACATTTACAAATGTTTGTGTTTTGCCCCAACATTTACAAATGTTTGTGTTTTGCCCAACATTTACAAATGTTTGTAATTTGCCCCAACTTTTACAAATGTTTGTGTTTTGCCCCAACATTTACAAATGTTTGTGTTTTGCCCCAACATTTACAAATGTTTGTGTTTTGCCCCAACATTTACAAATGTTTGTGTTTTGCCCAACATTTACAAATGTTTGTGTTTTGCCCCAACATTTACAAATGTTTGTGTTTTGCCCCAACATTTACAAATGTTTGTATTTTGCCCCAACATTTACAAATGTTTGCATTTTGCTCGAAATATGTTTTTTTGAAATCCAAATTAGTAGACCGTAATTATTCAGATATCTGTCACTTTGGGATCAATTTATAATGAAAAATGTATTCTCCTCTCTCGTGTGATCAATAGTTTTAACAAATTTTCCAATAATTTCATTGTTTTCTCTTCCGAAAATCATGATTTATTTAAAGTAATTTACTTTTATTTACAACAAAC
The DNA here is from genome assembly GCA_030063045.1 of Pratylenchus scribneri. Taxonomy (NCBI): domain Eukaryota; kingdom Metazoa; phylum Nematoda; class Chromadorea; order Rhabditida; family Pratylenchidae; genus Pratylenchus; species Pratylenchus scribneri. The sequence continues at coordinate 584,893 of JAQSEB010000020.1, read as the reverse complement.
AATTTTGATGACCAAAATAACTTCAATGAAAGGACTTCTAAAATTGGCATACATTCAACCAATAATTAACAGCATGTGAGAAAGGGGACCGACTGGCAGGAAAGAAGAAGGGTGTGAGGGCCAAATGCAAGGGGTTGCCATTGGGAACGTACGCGCAATGTTGTAAAAGGGAAAAAACTTATATTAAGGGTGGATAAACATTGGATGGAGGAATACGCACAAATTTGTAGAAAGGGATATTTTACATTACGTATTTATTTATATATATGCCTTTTTTGGTCTCGTGCATGACATTTTTAATTATTCTTTGCTTTTGTTGAAAGCACACATTTCTTCGTAGTTCTGTAGATTTTTGCAGGCAAAAATGGGACATATTGAATCGCCTTCCAGTAACATCAGCAGCCCATCCATCGAATTTCAGCAGCCAATTTATGGCAAATTTAACAGTGTGGCCACAACAAGCAATCGAGACAGAAATGAACAAAAATGGGAAAAACAAAAATCAAAGGCCATCAATAGTCGGATTTATGGCCAGCGAAAAGATAACGATGAATTCATTGGAACAATGAATGGTGGATTAACGTCAGCCAGCAGAATTGGAAATCGAAGACAACAAAATTTTTCAGCTGCTGGTGTCTTCAGAAATTTAAGGCAAATTTGTTCCACATTTTGGCTACAACTGATTATGGTAATTTTGAGCCATTTTGGAGGACTATCTTATTAAATAGGAGATTCTTTTTGATTTTCCCCGTGGGTTCTTTCAATGGAGAACAGCCCAAACTTGATAATAATAACTCGTCAAGTAGGGTGATTTTAGTATCAAATTAAAGAGCAGACATTTGGCTATCCAATGATATTAACTTTATTTAAATTGGTTCAGAATTGATGAAGCTATGACAAAAAAATCATTCCAAACGATCTTTACTATTGATTAGCAAAATTTTCAGTGTTTTTTGGGCACAACTCCATATAACATTAATATTATAAGATAGCCAAAAGTCTGCCCTTTAATTTGATAAAAAATCATCGAAATTTTTTCAGTCTTTGATGAGAGTTATTTTTAGATGGCGACATCGTGGATTGCTAAATCATCCTAATAAATCAGTTTCCTTTTGATTTGCCCTATGGGTTTTTTTTTTCAATGTCTTCCCATTAAATTCAGATATGTTTGGGCCAACACTGTTGCCATTATATAACCAGAAGCATTATGAATATTAAAAATTGTTGGCATCCATCCAGAAGTATTCGAGGCTTCACCATTCTGGCACTTTTTCTCTTCCTTTTGCTGGAAATTTGCATTTCGGCTTTTGGTCTTGCCCATTCCCTGAGGCTGCCACCCTCTTCAAATGCGTCGCCTTCCGCCTATTTACTACTTGCATTGCTTTCTGTTTTACTCATCGCCTCAACTTTTTCTGCATTGTTGGCAATTTTTAGGCCATCCCAAAATGGTACTTCTGCTGCTGTTCTTCGCCTTCGCCCTTTACTTTTCTTGACAGTAGGCACATTTTTAAATTTCTTGATAAAAATTCCAATACCACAGTTCCTTTTCCCTTTGCTTGGCCTTCTCCTCCTATTGTTGCCTTTGCCTTATTGTTTCCATTTGGCCCCAATATTTCGCATTCAATGCTCCAATCGCCCATTCCTAATGGTGGCATTGGCCCTTTTAATTGCCTCCCTTCTCCTTTTGCGTCCCCTCCTCCAATATTGGCTAACCAAATTACGGTTGGCTGTATGCCTTCACCATTTGAAGGGCCATCCTTTGGAAGTGGCCACACATTTTAACACATTTTTGGCCAGAATGGAGGCAACCACCATTGAAGATGAACAATGGGAATTGGCCGCATTGATTGGGCAATGGAAGGAGGGGTCAGTTTTGGCGAAAGGGGTATGTTTCAATACCCAATTTTGATACTTCGCTCATTCTTTTGGCCATATCTCAACAAGGAAGCAACCAATTTGGGAAAGCGATTTGCCATTTGAAAGCCCTAAATTTCCTCTAAAAAGTGGCTTTTCAATATTTTTGAAAATATAAAACAATTTGTAAAATAAGTGGCTTTTCCTCAACAAATTCGGGTTTTACCACTCAAAGGCATGGAACTTTTCTGAAGCTTAAATATTATAAAAAATTAAAATAGCCAAATTATAAGAAACATTAGGCTGCGCCTTTTGAATTGGCAATTGCCTCGATGAGCAATAATCAAAAGGCTCACAGGCACTGAAATGGCGGTATCTTCGCAAAGAATTTTTAAAAAATGCCAATTATTTATCTCCAAAAATCAATCCTTTCTCTCAAAAGGTTTGGCCAACAATTACAAAGGGCACTTGAAGAAGTAGAATCTGCAGAACTTATAGCCAAATATGGCCAAATGGGAATGAAAAAATTGGAAATTGACATCGATTTGGATGAGGAGGACGAAAAATGGAAGTATGAAGTCAATGGAAGAAAAGGGCGAAAAAGAAAAAGAAAGAATGGCAAGAGAAAATCCATTTTGATGAAGCGAAATGAGGGGGCAAAAATTAGCAATGCACAAAACATCTTCATTGGCCTTGAAGGGCAAAGGAGAGTGCAATTCAGTCAATTGTTGCTGCTGCGCGAAATCAGTTCTGTCCAAAATGAGGTACAGATGAAAAAGGGAAGAAAATGGCAAATGTCATAGAGTTTTCCCTACAGTAGAATGGGAGAAATACATATTTTCTGAATTTGTAAACAATGCCTATGGGAGTAGTCATTTTTCTTCCAAATAGAGCACTTGAATGCGGTGGATTGAATATCTAGGCCATTCTTTTTGCCATATCTCAATAAGGAAGCAACCAATTTTGGAAGGTGATATGCCATTTGAAAGCCCTAAATGTCCTCTAAAAAGTGGCTTTTCTTATTTTTTGAAAATTTAAAAAAAAGTTGTGAAATAAGCGGCATTTCCTTTAAAAATTCCGGTTTATATTCAAAGTCACGCAACTTTTTTTAAAGCCAGCTAAAATTTAAATAGGCCACTTTTTAGAGGACGCATTGAGCTTATCAATAGTATATCTGCCTTCCCAAATTAGCAATTGCCTCGTTAATCTATTGGCTAAAATGCATATCAATTATTATTCTCATGCTAACTTTCCTTTGGTCTAAATTAAAATTCTTTTGATTTTGACCTTTGATTAGTTCGACTCCTCTCCAAAAATGCAAACAATTTCACTAAATTCATTGTTCTTCCTTATTTAGAATTAGAATATTTCTACTTAATTAATTTATAAGTTTATTCCATATTTCTTCTTTCAGATTGGCCAGCTCGTTCGAATGGACCAACATCAAAAATTCGTGCTTGAAAGTCTCTATGGTCAGTTCATAAAAAATTGATCAAAACATTTGTATTAAGCCGATTTTGTGCGTGATTTTCGCCTTAAAATGGACTCCGCCGGTCATTTGCGCACCAATTCTGTGCATCAAATCTTCACACGTTTTGGTCCAGTCGAAACAATGCATTATACGAAAATGACTTCAAAAGAAGGAGGAAAAGGGATGGGAGAACAAATTTATGGGAATTTGGTGGAGGGAAAGGATGGCGAAGCAGAAAATGGCCATCGGAAAATGGTGGCCACCGGAATAAGAATCAAAGGAGCAATGAAGGGAAAGAGAAAAGGAGGGGATCGTAAAGAGAAGGACTACGCGACCATTGACAGTGCCGGCGAAGCAACAAACGATTTGATGCGGCGGGCTGTGGCCAAATGTAAGCAAATTTGGGGGTGAAGGTTAGCATATTTCGGTAATATAGGAAAGCAAAACAATTTAATAAATATATTTTTAGGTCCTAAACTAGGACTAAAGTGGCGAGAGTTGGGCCTAGGCACTCGCCATCGGGCCTTCGCCGGAGACCGAAGCCCCCAAAGTGGCCCAATGAATGGGATAAGGATTAGAGGCGGATAAACCTTTTAATTATTCTTTATTAATTATGCGAAAATGTGATAGAAATGTGAAGAAAAGAAAAGACTGGAAGAGGAAAAAGGGTGGGTTTAAAAAGACAGATTGGGGCAATATTTGATTGACAGGGTGACAGGGAGAGGGAGGCAAAAAAGTGGGGGTACAATAAGACAAATAGGAAAGGTAATGGGCATTGTTGGCATTGACAAGAAATAAATTAAAATTTTTTCAGGTCTTGGGCAATCCACCTCCACGACACGTCCCCAACTTCAACCACAAGTGCCCTCTACGCCAATTCCCCAAACAACCCCAACCGATCCCCAAGGCCCAATGGATGGTACGGGTCGTGGTGTTCAGCCACTGCTCATTACGTTGTACGAGAATTTTGCAGCCAGAATGGGGCAACAACCCCAAAATCATCGAATGGAAGAAGTCAAAGAGGAGGAGGATGCTTCAAAGGAGATGGAAGAGGAAATAGAAGTAAAAATAGAGGAAAAAGCTACGGAAATGGTCAACAATGAAATTCGTTTGGAAATGGAAGAAGAAAGGGATGAAGAAGAGGAACAAAAAATTATTAGGAGTCATTTGGAGGAAAAGCTAAAGCAAAAAACCAAAGGAAAAGGAAAATGCGATTGCCCTTTGGGCGAAGATTGTATGACGGTGACAAATTCCAGGGCCAAAGCACAATATTATTACCTGAAACCAGGCAAAAATGGACGAACTTTTGAAGTGTTGAATGAGAGGATAAATATTGAAAGGGATGAAACGGATGAGGATGATGATGATGGGAATGTAGAACAAGAGGAGGAAGAGGAGGAATCATTTTATTTTACTCGAAAATAAATTATTTATTTGATTTTCTAATAATATATTTAATAAATATGCAATTTTAAAAGGTTTTGTTTTGCTCAAATAATTTATATTTTGCTTAAATTACAATTACAAATGTTTGTAATTTGCCCCAACATTTACAAATGTTTGTAATTTGCCCCAACTTTTACAATTGTTTGTAATTTGCCCCAACTTTTACAATTGTTTGTAATTTGACCCAACATTTACAAATGTTTGTAATTTGCCTAACTTTTACAAATGTTTGTAATTTGCCCCAACATTTACAAATGTTTATAATTTGCCCCAAATGTAATTACAATTACAAATGTTTTGTTTTGCCCCAAATAAATTATACCGATAATATTGGCTTTCTTCTTTCAATATCATTTCAATTCTTTTGATCAATTTTTTTTATATACCTATATCTATATTTAATCCGCTCAATTTTCACTTGTTAAATGAGGGGATTGGGTGGGAATTTTATGATTGGGACAAAGTTCGTCGGCGAAATACATCCAATTATTTAATAATATTTTGCGGCCAAAGGATTGGGAATATGAATTTTTCCTCACATTGTAAATGATCACACTGAAGAGAAACTCAATCTCCGATCAAAAACACTGCGTACGTCCTTCTTCTTATTTTATTTTTTTTTGTTTCCCAATTTGGAAAACATACTGTGAAAAAAAATCAAATTGAATGGCCTCAAGCATTCTTCATAGGCGAAATCTGGGCCTTCTGATTGCGCTGCTCCTTCTGCAAATTAGCCCATCTAATTCAGCACTTTACGATAATTATGATGATATGACTGGTTGGTTGAAGGAATATTTGAAGGAAATGGGTTTTATTTATGTAAATTAGTCCAAATCGAATGTTCAATTTTGTATATTTTGCATCATTTTTTAGTTTCATTCTCCACCTCCACCGAAATGACAACAAAACCAATGACCACAACAACCAGCTCGACCACAACAAGCACAAGTAAATAATTAATGGGATTTGATAATAAATTAAGTCTTAAAGTTATTTAAAAGGGAAAAGCGTTTTATCATTTCTGTTGAATCATAAATTTTAGCCACAACTCCAACTACAACAACGACCACTACAACACCATCTACGACCACTACAACACCATCTACGACCACTACAACACCATCTACGACCACAACAACACCATCTACGACCACTACAACACCATCTACGACCACTACAACACCATCTACGACCACTACAACACCATCTACGACCACAACAACAATTCCTTCAACGACTACCACAACAACAATCCCACCAACAACGACCACAACTATGCCTTCCACAACCTCAACTACAACAACAAAGGCCCCGTCCACAACCACTTTGGTCGAATTAAACCCGGTAGTGGACACCACATTAGCCGCAACCACCACAAAAGCGACTACATTGGCCCCATCAACGCCTGTCGCCAGTACATTGGCCCCATCTACTCCTGTTGCCAGTACATTGGCTCCATCTACTCCTGTTGCCAGTACATTGGCCCCATCTACTCCCTTGGTTAGCACTTTGGCTCCATCTACTCCATTGGCTACCAGTACATTGGCTCCATCTACTCCCTTGGCCACCAGTATGGCCCCATCTACTCCCTTGGCCACCAGTTTGGCCTCATCTACTCTCACGGCCACCACAAGTACACCAGTTGCCTCAAGTATGGCTGCCACAACGATAACCCAAACTACTTTGCCTCCGGTCACCTCAACTCAACCTCAAACAACCACAATTGCATTGGCCTCTTCCACTGCTTCGGCCATCATAAATTCAACTGTGATGGCCCAGACAACGCCAATTGTAACCACATTGGCACCGACAACAGCTACAATTGTCACAACAATTTCACCGGTTGCCTCAACCACTTTGCCCCCGGCCACTTCAACTCAACCTCCAACAACAACCACAAAGGCATCGGTTAGCACTGTTTTGGCCACTGCAAATTCAACAGTGACTGCCCCATCAACATCCACTATCTCTACCACTGTTTTGGCCACCGTAAATTCAACAACGATGGCACCGTCAACGCCCACTGTAGGTATCCAGAATGGTAGCACAGCCAGCAACAATGGCAGTAGCACGAATTCTACAACAATTGTTGGAACAACTCAAACTACAACGACGACAATGCCATCGACCACAACTTCGACTTCGAAAACAAGTAAGCCGAAAATGATATTGTGCAATTTTTATATTTTTACTTAATTGAATTCATTAGAATCTGGCAAAAAGCCATCAATAAGGATAGGTTTCGTTCAATTTCAATTACCGTATATGCTCTTCCACTCTCTAACAATTCCCCCCCCCCCCCTCGACTTTGAGTACTCATAGCTTGGGGTAGAGTGTATTTTAAAAAAAATTATCGCAATTTCTTATTTCCCTAAGGCTCTACAAAATCCGCTATAATATGTTTAAAATATCCACAAATAAAGGAATTAGACTCCAAATTTTCCCAATTTTTGATGGATTGAAAAATAATTCCCCATGAGGAATTAAGAAAATTTATTATATTCAATTGTTGTAAAATGATTTTGGCTCAGAAAAAGCCCCTCGAATTGGCCATATTTTTCAACGCTACCATAAAATCCACACATTTATTTCGAAGTAATTTTCTATTATCTGTTCTTTCCAAAATTCCTCGTGATGTGATGGCAAAATTTATGGCCTTTCAAAAGAGTTTGCCCTCCCAATAAATTGTTGAGAAAACATTCATCAATCATCAGTCGGGACAAATAAAACACAAAAGAAAAAGGAAATGTAAAAAGTTGTGAAATGGAATTGAATGGAAGGCTAATTGCCTAAAAAATTGGTGGCCAACCAATTTTCTTAACGTTGACAAGACAATGAAGAAAACAAATAGTTTACTTAAAGTACAAGGAAGTGTGAAGGGGCAAAACATTCACATTTCACAAGTTCATTAATTTGCCAATTGACTTATTAGAGAAAAAATGGGGGCTAAATAGAGACTTGGCATTATTGGTGAAACGTGAAGCTAAAGATGACATTAAAAAACAGAAAGCTTAAAGTTAAGGAAGTGTGGTGTAAAATGGTAACAAAGATGGCAAAATGTTCGCAGATTCATTAACTTTTCAATCGACTTTAAAAGGCCAAAAATTTGGCCCCAATTTGAGGCGTGACATTTGACGGGGAAATATAGAAAAATACAAAGAAAAAAGCCATATTTATTGGAATGATTTATCCGAGTTTTAAATGAATGATATTTGTACATTTTTGGGCGCAGCTTTTTTAATGTAACATCATTAAAATATTAGAAAAATATTTAAAAATTCGACTAGAAAATAATATTATGGCAAATTTATTATTTATGATGATGAACCCGAAGGCTGAATTCCGTCACTTCTTTCCTTCCTTTCTTAAACGGTATCGGCCATCTGTTCGGCATGTAATTGCTCATAGGCAAGCATGGAACCGGCCTCGGTATGGGCCCAATGCAATTCTTGCCATTTTGGACTGCCTCTGAGTAGAAGAAGGCCAACGGCCAATGAACCGGCAATCAACAGCACCGGCAATAGGAATAAAGCGAATAGGGATGGATCCTGTGAGGGCGGGGGGAAATGGATAAAAAATTAATGAGAATTTGAATATTTGCAACACTGAAAATGTCGAAAAAATTACAAAGGTTCAAAACTTTATCCTATACCCATGAACTTTGTACCCAATCAATCGATAAATCTCATCATAGAGCATCATTCGATAATGTTTTGGTTTGGGTTTAACCAATTCTAACATAGTTTTGAACCATTAAATCAAAATTGGTTTAAACCGTTTAATACCCTTTAATTGTTGACCAAACCAAAATTGGTTTAAACCGTTTAATACCCTTTAATTGTTGACCAAACCAAAATTGGTTTAAACCGTTTAATACCCTTTAATTGTTGACCTAACCATGACAAATTATATACCATTCAATGCCTCTTGACCAGCTTCATCCAATTTTGGGTATATTTGGTTTGGGAATGTAGGCCAAACCCTCCTTAAACCATTATAATTGTTTTTCGGCAAAACTATCCAATTATAAAATTGGCTTCCCACCCCCACCACCTGTTGTTCCATAGAAATTTGTGCCGCATTGGGAAGGGGACCGCCGCCAGCATGGAATAAATTGGTGACCACCGGCGATGGACAATTCCCCAATAAATGATGTTTTTGTTGTTGTTGTTTGACAGTAAGTAGTCGGCCTGGATTCGGATGCGGCCCATGTGGGTCGGCGGGAAACAGGAATGCATCCAGGGGATGTTGCCAATGGCCAATACCGTGATTGGCCCAAGCAGAGGCCGGGTCTTCGATGCAAACATAGCCGGAATGATCCTAAATTGTGTAAAAGATGAAGGCTAAAATTCTCCTTTTTCAAAGGGATTGATGTCCCCCTTCTTTGGAAGGGATATCCTAATTCGAAAGGATAAATCCACTTGAAAGGATATTTCCCTTTAAAAACAATTATCAATGGATATTCATCTTTGGCAAGGAACATATCCCCTTATTAGGAAGGGATATTCCATTTTGGAATGGAGGATATCCTCTTTGAAAGCGCATTTCACTTGCCTTTGGAATCTCTATTAGTCCTAAACTAGGGCTACTAGGCAGTAGGCACTCGCCCCGAGCCTTCACCGGAGACCTAAGCCTACAATGGCCCAATGAATGGGATAGGGATTAAAGACGAATCATTTTTAAATTATTCTTTATTAATTGGCCGAAAATATAGAACACCGAAAAGACCATTGGGGAAGGGCTGGTTTATAAATGCGAATTGGGGCAATATTTGATTGATACAGTAATGGGGGTGATTAGACAAAAAGTGGCGGTACAGTAGGATGAATTGGAAAGGCCCCCTTAGGCATTATTTATCATTGACATTCTCCGTCTCCCATTTGTGAGAAGAGAACCCCTTCAAATCCAAATTTTACCTCAAAAATGGGTCCAACAATATTTCCGTCCACTAATCGCTCCAATCGAGTGGCCAATTGTTGGGGCATTGGACAGCCGCAATCAAGGGGATTTGCCTGCAGGCGAAGTTGATGCAGAGACGAAAGTTGTGCCTCTGACCAATCCCAGCCGAATCGTTGAATGGAATTGCCTCGCAAATCCAACAACATTAAACCCTGTGGGAAAAAGTTGGTATTACCAATTTTAAATGAATTAAAAATCGCTTTACCTTTGAAAGGTGTCTTAAATTCCTCCCCTCTCTTTTTTAAGAGTACTATTTGTTCCCAACTGGGAAGTTTAATTGGGCGCGAAGCTCCGCTTTAAAGTATTTAAGCCGATTTTTGACTAATTTAATATCATTTTGAAAAGCAATGTTTTGACTATTGAATGTTATATTAAATAATTAAATTGGTTTAAAAGTTACGAAAATATTCTTTGAGAATCAAAGCCTTGTCCCTCCCTAGTGGCCTGCGCCTTGAAGCAGGGTGTACGGTATACCGTATGCCCCGAAAGCCCCGATTAGCGACATGCCAGTTTTTGCTATATAATTCGATCATTTCGAATGTTTTTTATATGGAATTGATAGAATACAATATCCATGGAAATAAATGTAAAAATCATTTTATATTATTTCGGATAAAGAAAGTATGATATTTTGAATAAGTGGGCGAAATGTTGACAAATTTTAAGGTTACTAAATCGTTTATAATGTGCTGAACTGATTTGTTTCCGCCACTAAATAGCCGTGCAATTAACCGTCCCACTCCATTACAAATTCCCATTATTATTAATTCATTTCCACACCACCTCTCTGGGTATCAATTGTGCTGGCACTTGATGAAGCCGATTGCCTTGGGCATTCAACTCCCTTAGGGCATACAATCTGCTAAGGTCCGGTAACACCGCCAAAGAACAATTAGCCAAATCCAATTGAACAAGTGCGGAATTTGCTTCCATCACCGTGTCTCCCTCCATAAATTGAATGCCCTCATTTTGGGCCAAATGCAAATGTTCAAGTGAGGGAAGGAGGCGAAGAATTTCGGCCAATTCAATGGCCTTCAATTCATTTCCGGACAAGTCCAAAATTGTGAGCGATTCAAGCCGGGATGAAATGTGAAATTGATGAATTTGATTGTGGGAAAGATTCAGCGTCAAAAATTGTGGGGAATGATGTCCGGTTGAGAGAGGTTCCAACTGAAAATTTGGGAATGGAAAAATGGGCAAAATTTGAGAAGGAACAGACCAACTTGGCGCTGTTTAAAATACCTCATCAAGAACGGAACCAAATTTGATGATTTTGGAATCAAATTAAAGAGAAGACTTTTGGCTATTCAATAATATTAATTTTATTTAAATTGGTTCAGAATTTATGAAATTATGGCCAAAATACCCATTGAAAATTTCTCGAACCCATAGTTAATGATATTTTAAATGTTTTTGGCCATAACTTCATTATTTCCAAACCTATTTAAATAAAATTAATATTATTAGATAGACAAAAGTCCGCTCTTTAATTTGATACTAAAATTACTAAAATTGATTCAGTCCTTGAGAAATTTTTAAACGGCAAAAAGTTGAGTCATATATAATTCCAAGATGGGACCTCAAAATGTCGTAGCTTATTTTCGGCTAATTCCAAATGTTGAAGCCGAGGGAATTGACCCATAAGGAGACGGCCTTCATCGGGCAAATGCCGAATGGAATTGTTGGCCAATTGAAGGGAGACCAAAGATTGTGAGGCGGCCAAAAGTGCCGAAGGCAAATGCCGAAGACGATTTGAACGCATCGAAATACTGATTAGGCCAAAAGGGCCCAATCCATCACCCAAATGGATTCCGTCCAATTCATTCCCATCAGCGTAAAACCATTTGAGCTGTTTGCAGCCACTAAAAATTAGTGTGAATTTATTTTGAAGGGATAGTATTTAATTTTAATTTATTGAAAAATGGCCAAAAAGAGTAAATAATACCAAATTATATAATGATTTAAGAAGGTTCAATCCTACATACACAAACCAAATATACCCAAAATTGGATAGAGCTGGTCAAGACGCATTGAATGGTATATAATTTGGTTATGGTTTGGTCAACAATTAAAGGGTATTAAACGGTTTAAACCAATTTTGGTTTGGTCAACAATTAAAGGGTATTAAACGGTTTAAACCAATTTTGGTTTGGTCAACAATTAAAGGGTATTAAACGGTTTAAACCAATTTTGGTTTGGTCAACAATTAAAGGGTATTAAACGGTTTAAACCAATTTTGGTTTGGTCAACAATTAAAGGGTATTAAACGGTTTAAACCAATTTTGGTTTAATGGTTTAAAACTAAGTTAGAATTTGATTAAATCAAAGACAAAATTTAATCAAATGATGCGTTTTGGACGAGATCTATCGATTGGGTATAATGTTTATGTGTTTAGGATAAACTTCTGAACCCATTTCAGTTTTTACTGGCATTTTTAGAAAGTCAATCAATATCAATCAATAAATTACCCAAGTGACAATTCGCCCTCCAGCCCCATTCCACCAATGTCCAACCATTCCAATTCGGGTGTACAAAATTTCCATTGGGCCTGATGGCCCCGTAGGCCACGTCCAATTTGGACTGGAAAATGCCCGAATGGCACATAGTCGAATGTGGGCGCAATTTCCACATGGACCCCATTCAGGTCCAAATGTTGCCATTTTGCTTGGTCTCGGCCGGGAAAATCGAGAAAAAATTGCTCGGGAATTGTTGCTTGGGAAAGTTTGAGCAGTCGAAGTTGGGAGAGTGGCTTGATGGCATCGAGGGAAATTTTTAACTTTGGATTTTTGTCCAAATGTAGTTCTTCCAGAGTGTTCCATTGTGTTGGATTAATGCGGAAATAGCATTGATTTTGATGGGGAGAGTCGGGCTAAAATTATTTATCGATTATTTATTTAATGTAATGGAAAGCGAAACGGAACATCTCAGAGTACCTAGGCCAATTATTTTGGCCATATCTCAACAAGGAAGCAACCAATTTGGGAAGGCGATATGCCATTTGAAAGCCCTAAATGTCCTCTAAAAAGTGGCTTTTCTAATTTGTTAAAAATTTAAAACAATTTGTAAAATAAACGGCTTTTCCTCTGATAATTTGGGTTTATTACATTCAAAGACATATATAACTATTTAAAACTTGGATTTATAAAATTTAAAATGGCCACATTTTAGAGGAGACTTTAGGCTTACCCCTGGTATATAGGCTTCCAAAAATGGCTAATGCCTCGCTGAGTTATGGCCAAAATTCTATCCAAATATTGAATAATCCCCTATTAGCCATATACGAAAGAATAAGTTGACCTGATGAAATGTGAAATGCGTTGAATTCATTTCCCGCATTCCGGTTTTAGTCAAATGCAACAGCTTCGTTTTTGGCCATTCCGAACCGGCATTCGGGCATAGCGGATTTCGGTCCAACACCAACCGGTCCAACACACGCATATTTCCCATCGCTCCATTCCATGAGGGAAGCCACAAATCCCTGAGGCGATTTCCGGACAAATCCAGCGTGCGCAAATGGCCAAGTGGCTGAAGCAATTCGGCCACTGGGAATTGTTCCAATGCATTGTCGGCCAATTGGATTAGCTCCAACCCGGGAAGTGGGGCAAATGAGAGGGGATGCAGAGAGAAGAGTTGGGAATGGAGGAGGCGAATTTGGCGAAGGCCCGGGTGCGAGGCAAAATGCGGGAATTCGGGTTGACTCAAATTGAGGCCAACAAAAGTGTCGGCCCAATGCGGGAGGCGAATCTGTTAAAAAGAATCATTCATAAAAGGGGTCAATTTGGTAAATGCCCTACCGTATAAAACCCCTCTAATAATTCTCCATGGGGTATTAAAAGAGGCTATACGGTATTTAAAATGTGGAATGGCCTTTTCTGAAGGGAAATGACATATTTAAAGGGAAATTGCCCTTCTGAAGATGGATCTTTCGAAAGGGATTGTTCCCTTTCGAAAGATGATTGGGCTGCAGGGCATCGTGTAATGTTTTATTTAAGTCCCCAATTTTTAGGGCCATTCTTTTCTCATCAAGGCAATAACCAATTCAGGAAGGCGATATGCCATTGAAAAGCTCTAAATATTTTCTAAAAGGTGTCCATTTTAAATTTCATGATTTCAGCTTTAAAAAAATTTGTGTACTTTTAAAAATGTAAGAGACTCGAATTTTTGAAAGAGTTCAATTTTTTGGAAAAAAGCCACTTGTTTTACAAATTGCTTTAAAATTTCAAAAATTAGAATGGCCTCTTTTTAGAGGAAATTTAGGGCTTTCAAATGGCATATCGCCTTCTCAAATTGGTTGCTTCCTTGTTGAACTATGGCCAAAAAGAATGACCCGGGGACTAAAAAGTGGGGATAAACGATAAAGAGATAAAATATTCTGGTCCGGATTAGGCCATCCAAGAGAGTTATGAATCATTCCAAAGGGAAATTGAACCTTTCCAGACGGAAATTGAACCATTATTATTATTAGTTTTCCACCCCATTTTCATACTGACCATTCTCAGCCTGAATTGGCCATCGCCTCTCCCTTGTCTCCTTGGAACACATTGCACCGTTCGAAGTCGTCGATTACAAGTGCAAACTCGACAAATTGGCAATTGTTTTTCTTCATGTTCATCCCCAATATTGTCTCCAATCGTTGTTGAATCTTCCACTCCAATTTTCCCCAATAAATCAGCAAAAACCAACAAATTTAGATGAGGCGATATGAAGAGAATGAATAGGAAAATAATTTTTGGTAAAATCATTGAGTGGAGCATTTTTGGAATTGGCTAAATATTGAAAAAATGATAAAAATTAACATCAAAGTAAATGATTGGATTAGAATTATAAATTAAATCTTTGGACTAAAACTGAAAACATGCGATATGCAATAACTGGGCTATTCATTTAGCTGTATCTCAACAAAGAAGCAATCAATTCGGGAAGGCAATATATCATCTTAAAGCTCAATGTGTCCTCTAAAAAGTGGCCATTTTAAATTTTATGAAAGCTAAGCTTTAAATAAAGTTATATGTCTTTGAGTGTAATAAACCCGAATTTTCAGAGGAAAATCCGCTTATTTTACAAAATGTTTTAAATTTTCAAAAAAATGAAAATCCGCTTTTTAGAGGACATTTATGGCTTTCAAATGGCATATCGCCTTCCAAAATTGGTTGTTTCCTTCTTGAGTTATGGCCAAAAGAACGAATCAGGTATTGAAATATTTTATTTCGAAAAATGGGGGCAAGGGTTTTGCGCTGATTATCCGTTCAATTTCCTTATAAAATTCTTAATTTTTCATAGACCATTCAAAATCGCCCATTTTTTGCCCCCAATAAAAATTGGCAACATCATTCATGCTCTAAAGGAAATGGGGGAAATTTATGTGGGCGCCAAAATTCCGCATTTATGCCCGGAAAAAATCGGCACAGAAGTTTTGCTTCTTTTTGGGGCCATTCATTTAAAATTTTGTAGGGCACTTTCAACACCCCATTTTGGTGGGGTTAAAAGATGGCAAGGCCAAAAGGCTGCTCATCAGTCAGCCAACAAACTTTGCCCCTAAAGGGCTTCCAAAAAGACTTTTGGGCGGCCAAAAGGGCGAAGTGGGCTTCCTCTACCAAAACTTTTTGTGCCCTCATTTTTGGCCTTTGCCACGAAAGACTGCCAAAAATCCTCCATCCTCCCTCCTTCCATTTAGGCGCATTGCCGCCCCACAAAGTCGATTAAATGTTTGTCCGAAATTTTTGCTGGCCGAATGAAAAATAAGAAGAAATTGGAAGGGCACATTGGCTTATTTGGACAAAAACATTTTTTTCGGCCTTTCTTTTAGGATTAATTCAAAGTGAGGCGGCGAAAAATGGGCGGCGAAATGGGCGGCGACAGACACCTCCAAAAAATGCGCCCACCCAATGGAATTTTGGCCAATGTTGGGTCGCCAAATTTTGCACTATTTTCCGCCTTTTTTCGGCATATTTTTTGGTGCTTTCATCCGCCGGTTTCCTCGGAATCCGTCACTTTGGATAAAATTTGTGAAGGCATATTAGTAGGCCATCTTTCGGAGGGAATTTGGTCCCATCCACAAAGATGGAAAACAATGAATGGGAATGGGAAAAAGAATTATATTTAATATCAACATTAATAAAATGAGGGAGGGAAGAATGAATTAGCTTATGGGATGGATGGAAGAATTTGCCCCCGGAATTGTTTGGATAATTGAATGTGTGGATGTGGACTATAAGAAATGTGGGAAATTGTGGACTATAATATTAATAAAGTGAATGAGGGCACTCTGGGCTGGTTCTTTTATTCGGGCACAAAATTGTGCCCAAAAAACGGAATTTTTATGATTCTCACAGAATAATAGGATAGGGTGTGAATTTGTCACACAATTTTCATTGTTTGGTACAATGGACCACAGAATTGGCCATTAGGATGCCAAATGTTATAATGGAATTTTGAGGGTAAATAATAAGTAAAAATTAAATTGAATCAAATAATCGAGGGCAGGAAGGAGACCTTTAAGTACCCCATTATTTTATTAATTTATCTACAATTTGGTCATTTAGATTTTCTGAAATCCAGGTTAAAAAAATAATATTAATATATCTGAACTGAATTTATTAAACCCAAATTAAGTGAGGAAAAGCCGCTCATTTTACAAATTGTTTCAAATTTTCATAAAATTAGAAAAGCCACTTTTTAGAGGACATTTAGGGCTTTCAAATGGCATATCGCCTTCCCAAATTGGTTGTTTCCTTTTTGAGATATGGCTAAAAAAGAATGGCCTAGGGTATTGAAATGTTCTGTTTTTGATAATTAGTAGGAATAATTTGATGAATTAGGAAATATTAATCAATATTTATTAAATTTTTGAGAATAAAATCAATATTTATGGACAAAATTTTCCTAAAATAACTCAATTTTAGCTCAAATTGCCCAGCAAAACCCTACAAATGGCACATTGGCACCATCAGTTCCATCTTCAACAGTGGGACCAACTTCTACGGCCTCAACTCTTTCTACCACTCCGGTGACCACAACAAAGCCAGCATCCTCTTCCCAACAAACGGTTGTAGCCGCCAGTTCCACATTGGCCACACTGATCACTTCGGCCGGTGGCACTTGCACTTGTACGTGCATTACGCCGTCATCTCCTCCTCCAACGACAACGACCACATCCACAACAACAACAACACCGGTATGGCGTAGAAAATTATTCGAGCAATTTCCACTTTGCAATTCATCATCACTTTGAATTGCGTATAAAATATTGCGAACAATAGGGATAAAATGTTTATATTTCAATTAAAATCTCTAGATTCTTTCTTACTTAAGATGCTAAATTTGTTCTATAGTAGAAGCCTATGGGCTGTAAATTTGAGGGTGATTTTAATAGAGAAGGTGGTATTCAAACTCAGAGGGTGGCACTAATAGAGATAGAGAGCCCGCCTTTTCCCAATTTCTCAATATTTCCCAAGGCCCTTTTGGGCCTATTCATAACACCAAAATGAGGAAGAAATTCAAGGGAATGGGAAAATAGGCAAGTGGGGCAATTTTCTTATTAGGTTTATTCCGCTGAGAGGAAAAAATGGCATTTCCTCGGGTTTAAATAAATAAACAAAATGGATTCATCAAATTTTTTTCAAATTTATCTTTCGCCTCACCTTAAATTCCTCTCACTTCGACAGGTAACTTCGACTACAACTTCGACTCCTTCTTCATCCACTTCACCTTTAACAACGACAACGACGACTTCGACCACAACTCGGCCTCCGAGCCCAGCGCCGCCAACAACTGCAGCTACCACAACGACGACTACATTGCCAACACCACGTAAGGAAGGGAAGAAAAATATTTGTCGATTGTTGTCCGTCAACAGATTCAAAAATTTCTTTCTGAAATTTTGATTTTTATTTTTTTTGAAATTTTGAAATTTTTTCGATTTTTTTAAAAATTTTTTTGAAATTTTGAATTTTTTTCGATTTTTTTTGAAATTTTTTTTCCATATTTGATTGTAAAACTAAGAAAAAAAAGCTATTTTAAGGCTTAGAATCTTATGACTAATTTGAGGGTAACAAAAGATGAATTTTGGTGTGAAAAAACATGAAGACAGATAATAGAAAAATATCGGATTAAAGATTAATTTACGGTAGGGAAAATAACTGACTATGATTGATGAGTCCCCGGGCAATTCTTTCACCAATAACTCAACAAGGAAGCCACCAATTTAAGAAGCCTATATACCATTTGAAAGCCCTAAATTTCCTCTAAAATGTGGCTACTAATTTTTGCAAATTATAATATTAAAAATTGTTACATGTCTTTGATTGTAATAAACCCTAATTTTTTGATATCGAATAGTAATATTTCCAAATTTAATTATTAAGGATTAAATGCTAATTTATTAAAAATGTAATTTTTTATTTTAGTTACAATTCCATTGCTGCAGCCAACCGGAATGCCACCGGCCAATTCCTCTTCACAATGCGTGGATTCCACCAAATTTAGGCTCATTTCCGCCAAGGCCCAAGCCACTTCGGTGCCAGCCGGCAAATTTGGCGGGTTAGTCGAATGCCATATTTTATTAGTACTAAAATCCCCGAAATAGATATTTTCTAATGCAATGGAGTTGTGAAGAACTTTGCACAAACAATTATGGGCTGGACAAATGTGTTGGCTATATGGTCGGTATTTTTGGACGTGTACATTTAATTATTACCGATTTGGGTCGTTCTTTTGGCCATATCTCAACAAGGAAGCAACCAATTTGGGAAGGCGATATGCCATTTTAAAGCCCTAAATGTCCTCGAAAAAGTGGCTTTTCTAATTTTTTGAAAATTTAAAATAATTTGTAAAATAAGCAGCTTTTCCTCTCAAACAATTCGGGTTTATTACACTCAAAGACATGTATGTAACTTTTTAAAACTTGGATTTTATTGAAAAGGCCAAATTTTAGAGGTCACTTTTGGTTTCAAATTATATATCGCCTTCCAAAATTGGTTTTAGCCTTGATGAGTTATGGCCAAAAATTGGCCAAAGTTCTGAAATAGTGGCTGGCATTGGATATTGTGATGAAGAAGGAGGCAGAAAAAATATTTTTTTGTAATTTTATTTTTCAGTTTGAGCCGCGGATATTTGGCAAATGCACCCTTTTCCAATCCCAAATGCCAGCTCAAATCCAGGAAGATGCCAGTTCGAATGCGATTGTTTGCCAAAAGAATAATACATAATTTGAAAATTAAAAAGAAAGAAATTATTATTTTTAAAATATACTGGTCATCAATCATTTCATTTTAATCCGAATATTTTTTATGCTATTAATTTTGATGAAATTATCGGTTATTATCAGTGAAAGATAAATTATGTAAATAAATATGGTAAATAAAAGAGTGATGGAAGGACTTAAACAAAATATTCCCTCAGCAGGTTCCAAATACAGTATTAGCTCCTTCTCTTTCCCACTGTAATTATAAAACAAATAATTTGCTCTGATTAGCCCTGAAGAATTAATTAATTGTTGGATTGGGACTCGGACTAGGATTGTCCGGACGATTTCGGATTCAAAAATCACCAATGAAATTAAAACCGAATTGGGAAATGTTGGTCTTTAAATGTTGAAAGGAAACATCGAAAAAATAGGAAAAATCGAAATCATAAATCGAAATTTTTAACATTGAAAACACCCGGATTTTGTAAAAATCCCATTTAAAACCAGCTGTGAGTATCCTACCTGGGATAAGGACATTACAAAATTTTACAGCGGCCCTTTTTCCATTCTTCATCAATTTTGTAATACTCTAAGAAGATAAAGGATTATTCATATTCTAATCCAAAGCCATTTTGGTTATTATTTCTTGAGAGGAAATTTTCAGTCTAATTAGATTAAACAGCGGTTAAACATCTAAACAATTCGAAATGTTTTCACAACAATTTGTTTAAATTTTTCGTGTACTTCTTACCTATGTTTTTAATTATAGTTTTAATGTGTTTTTTTCCAAAAATTTTTTGAAATTTTTTAAATAACAATTATTCGCAATTTATTCATTCCTCTGCCTTTTTTGACAGACAAAAGAAAATATGGTAAAAATGAATTGCAAAAAGGAAATAAAAGATGAATGATTTAATATTTATATCATCTTTAAAATATTAGAGAATCCACATTAAAAAAGCACAAAGGAAAAT
This sequence comes from Pratylenchus scribneri, assembly GCA_030063045.1. Classification (NCBI taxonomy): domain Eukaryota; kingdom Metazoa; phylum Nematoda; class Chromadorea; order Rhabditida; family Pratylenchidae; genus Pratylenchus; species Pratylenchus scribneri. The sequence continues at coordinate 565,004 of JAQSEB010000020.1, read as the reverse complement.
GGGCAGAAAGGGAAATATATGTGTTGGGTTGGATTATGTCGAATTATGCATAGCAAGAAATGGGCAAAACCGAATTTTGTTGGATTACAAATAAATGGAAGAGGGAAATAAAAACAAACGCACAAAACAAACAAACAAATAAAAATAATTATACCGAAAAATTGCTCAATTAATTATATAGAAGAAATACATAATTATTACGGTATATTTTGGGAGGATAAAGGGAGGCCAAAAAATGGGAGTAGAGTAGAGGAACAAAACAAATCACAATTTAAACATCCAAATTAAAATTGTTTCCTCTTCATTTTCGATGAGTTTTCTTTCCTATTCCTTTCCTATTGTCCATTTATGCGCTGAGCAGTCGATTCAATTTGTTATTGATTGCCTCAAGGAAGTCCATTGTGTACAAATAGGTGCCCTCTTTTGCGCCCTTCAATCCGTGAATACAAATGGCCAAGTCCCTGGAAAAATCATAAATTTTTAATTGAATAATATCAAAATAATTATAATGGTTTAAGAAAGGTTTATCCCATACTTTCACAAACCAAATATACCCAATATTGGATAGAGCTGGTCAAGACGCATTGAATGGTATATAATTTGTCATGGTTTGGTCAACAATTAAAGGGTATTAAACGGTTTAAACCAATTTTGGTTTGGTCAACAATTAAAGGGTATTAAACGGTTTAAACCAATTTTGGTTTGGTCAACAATTAAAGGGTATTAAACGGTTTAAACCAATTTTGGTTTAATGGTTCAAAACTAAATTAGAATTTGGTTAAACCTAAACCAAAACATAATAAAATGATGCGTCTTAATGAGATCTATCAAATGAGTAGGATAAAATTTTAAACCATTACAATCTTTTTGAATTTCAGTTTTTTCAACATTAAAATTGTAAAAATGTCTACTCACTTTGTCATTTTGCCCTCTTCAATTGTGGCAACACATGCTTGTTCGAGGGTACGGGCAAAATGCACCAATTTGTCATTTCCATCCAATTTTCCACGATGCTCAAGGCCACGTGTCCAGGCAAAGATTGAGGCCACCGGATTAGTGGATGTTGGATTTCCCTAAAGAAGTGGAAATTATTTTTTATTTATAAAAATTTTTAAATAATAAAAAAAAATATTATAGAAAATTAGAATTCGCAGTGGTTAAGCAACTTTGGTTTAGTGGATAGTGATCTCCGATCAATGTGAGGGAAGGCTAGAGTTCGAATCCCATTGGAGGAGAGTAATTTTTTAATGGAGGAAAGTAATTTTTAATATGAATTTTTAATTATTTCAATAAATTTTTAAAATTCTATAATTTTTTGAGTTGGATTTAAAACGAATAGTTCCAAAAAATTGATAATTTAATGTCAAAATTAATTGGCAAAAATTAATTAATTTTTTGAGTGGCCAATAAATAAATATTGCTTGCCCACCTTTTGATGTTCACGATAATGACGGGTCACTGTTCCATGGGCCGCTTCAGCCTCAATTGTCTTTCCATCCGGGCACATCAGCACCTGGAAATTAATTTTAAATTAATTTTTTTTAAATTAATAATTTTTTAATTCTTTTAAGAATAAAGTAGTCTTTTTCCATTTTCTAAGGGAAAATAAAAATGTCATCCTTTTCCCATAAAAATTGGAGGCTTATTTTAAGAGATTTAAATTTTTTTAATTAAAATCCAAATTATTTTTTCTGCTTGAAATTCTTTATGGGTTGTTCGTAGGCAAATTAATTTTTAATTCATAAAATTATCTTATTAGATTAAGATTGGTATTTTCAAAAAATCAATCTCAAAAATTAATTTTAAATTCTTTTCAATTATTATTTAATAATTTAATTAATTAATTTTATTTTTTAAGCCATTTAAATGTAAAAAAAATTAAAAAAATTCCAGCTCTTTTCCCAAAAATAACCCCAAACCAACAAACCGATGTCATCAAACCCAACGATCCATAGCCTTGAGCGACCACATCCGATTGCACATCGCCATCATAGTTTTTGCATGCCCACACGAATCCACCCTCACTTTTGAGCACTTGGGCGACCATATCATCGATGAGGCGATGTTCATAATAAATTCCCATTGCATCGAATTTGGTTTTGTATTCCCTGAAAAATTAATTGTATTTTACTCTTAGCGGTTCATTGATAATTGATATATCTTAAAAGCCAAAACCTTACAAAATCGATAGTTCTCGTCAAGACGCATCGTTTTATTTTTTTGGCCATTGGGTTTACCAAATTCTAACTTAGTTTTGAACCATTAAACCAAAATTGGTTTAAATTTAAACCGTTTAATACCCAATTAATTGTTGACCAAACCAAAATGGTTTAAACCGTTTAATTGTTGACCAAACCAAAATTGGTTTAAACCGTTTAATACCCTTTAATTGTTGACCAAACCAAAATTGATTTAAAGTTTAAACCGTTTAATAAATACCCTTTAATTGTTGACCAAACCATGACAAATTATATACCATTCAATGCGTCTTGACCAGCTATATCCAATTTGGGGTATATTTGGTTTGGAATTTAGGTAAACCCTACTTAAACCAATTATAATTATTTTGGCTAAAAACCTTTCGAATATTTCCTGGAAAATGTCCTTGAATCGACCATCGTATCGTTTCAGAATTGTATTTTTGGTGCTCAAAAACAGTGGAAACTTCTTTTGCAATGCATATTGGAAACAGGAATGGGCAAAACCACGAATTGATTCGTCCGTATTGTACCTGTGAAAATTAGGATAAAATTATTGTTGTGGTTTTTAATGAATTTTTCAAGAAATTAAATCTAATAAAAACTAACTTTTCGACTATTTTGCGGGTAATTAAAAAATTGTCAAAAAACTCAAGGTTCACCCTAGTCAAAAACTAAAGGTTTTTTGTTGGTAAAAAAATTTAAGATCTTCTCAATTCAAGGTTTTATCTTGACAAAAAAATTCCTGATTACTTAGTCAAAAATACTTGAGGTTTCCCTGTTCAAAAAACTCAAGGTCTTCCTTTTTATCCAGCCTAAAATCTAAGGGTTTCCATTTACCAAAAAATTCAAGGTTTTTTCTTTGGCCAAAAAGCTTTAGGTTTTTCCTTGGTCATAAAAATCTCGAGGTTTTCCAAATATTAAATCAATTTAATGGATAATTCATTCATATAAATAAACCTCCAATTTTTGTTCCAAAATTTAAAACTCACATTCCCAACACAACTCCACCAGAATCGGCAAAATTGAAGACCGGATGTTTTTCGGCAGTGCCATCATCTTTGGTGATCACAATTTCGTATTTGCATCCCTTCAAAATGAATTTTACGTAAATTATTCTTCTCAATTCTTACTTTTGGAACGACAATGTCCGTCGCTTTGTACTGATCGCCGAATGCATGACGGCCAATTACAATTTCCCTTTTCCAGCCTGGCACAATGCGCGGCACATTTTTGCAAATGATTGGCTCACGAAAGACTGGAAAAAATGGTTTTTTAGGGTATAAATTTGGATAAATATGGAATTGAAAATTTTCTTAGTTTTTTTTTCTAAATTTTGAAATTCATCTTAAATTACTTTTTTGTTATTTTCGGCTGGTAATGTTCAGTAAAATGTATAAAAATCATATATTTGCCTATCAAGCCCGAAAAAAATCATTGACCTCTAAGTAAGCGGATTCGAACCCGAGACCTATATTTTGCCAAAGTGCCCTCTCTTCAGGTCGAAAATTTTCAAAAATATTTTTTTGGGTAAATTCTTCTTCATAAACCATCAATTCGACAATTTAAGCCAAAAAATATGCAAACCTGTTCCGCCAAGAATGTTTCGAATTGTCCCATTAGGGCTTGGCCACATTTTCTTCAGGTTGAATTCTTCCACTCTGAAATTTTTTTCCAATTTTTCATTGGGAAACCCAAACAATTAAACGAAACCTGGCCTCATCCGCCGTGATTGTTGCACATTTGATGCCAACACTGTACTTTTTAATTGCCTTAAATTAATGAATTTAACCATAAAAAATGGAGAAAATTAAAAACCTCGGCCGCCTCGAATGTAACTTTGTCATCGGTGGCATCACGGTTTTGAATGCTCAGATCATAGTATTTGATATCAATGTCCAAATATGGAAGAATCAGCTGTACAAAAATTAATTGATTTGAATAGCTCAAATTTAACTATTGTTCAAAACCTTGTCCTTGATTCCGGCCCAAATGATTCTATAAATGTTTTTGAAATTATTGCCAAATTTACTAAATATTAACCTGGTCATCTCATCACCGTCCAAATCGACCACCGGATTTGCCACTTTAATCTTTTGTTGGGCCATTATTGCTTTGGAAGTGGACAAAAATCGACGTTGTTGTTGATTTGTATTTGTTTGGATTGTCGAGAATTGGAATAGTTTATTATTGCTGCTGTTGGTTGTCGCTGACAAGAATTTGTTGTTGAGAATGAATGGGCGGCGAAGTAGAAGAAGATTTGAGGAGGCACGGTACAGCAACTGTGGAAGAGCACAATCGGCCATTTTATTCGAACAAACACAGACGGCAGCAGCGGTACAGACGGGAACTGTTGTTTGTTGGATGGATTGGTTGGATGGAAACGGAGATTTTATCGCCGTCAACAGAAAATATAGTCGTTTCTTTCTATAAAATTCAATATATTGGAATTGGAATTATTGGGAACGGGAATGATGAATACAAAAACGCGATTAGAATGAATGATCGACCTATACGACCTTGGCCTCGAGAATTTTGCTTCTCGATTGAATATTCTTTTCAGAACAGTCTAGCCAATCAATGTTTATTTTATTATATCTTCCTTACCCGTTCGTAATTTATTATAGCAAATATTTATCAAATTGAGGAATTTTTGTGATAAGAAATGTGGAAAATTTGTGGGAAAGGAAGTAAGGGATGAAAGAGTTTAAGTAAAGCTGACAGCTGATTTTATGCTTGGTTGCACTTAAATTCACTCGGAATTTTGTTGGACGGGGCAGGGAGATTGCTGACGTAATATTGGGGGGATTTGAAGGAGAATGAAGACGGATGAAAAACCGAAATTGAGAGGAAGTTTTCAAATGAACATGTGACTTTGTTTTGCTAGGAATAAAAAGGACGAAACGAAGTTTTTCAAATTCAATCCTACCATTTTTCCCAGATTAATATTGAGGGAATTTTAAGATTGGCATGGGAAATTGCATTTGCATGGCATCCATCCAATCATTTTTATTGTCTTCTCTTTTCATTGGAAGGGACAATATCAACTTTTAGTCTCAAAAAACCTCTATATTGTTTAGCACATTGGTAAAGTGCTTGGTTTTTTAAGCGAGACTTGATGGGTTCGAATCCCGCCGGCCGAGGACAGTGATTTTCTAAATGACTTTTTAGCTTTTTTATACTGTTCTTAAATCATAATTTGAGCTAATGACATGAAAAAACCACATCCCTAGGGCGAGAATCTCTGAAGTATGAGCTAATTAATTAAGACAAACCAAAATCAATACACAGAATAAATATATTTATACAATGCAATGGCAAATATTAATATATAACAAAAAGCACAATATAGAAATAGAATAATATACAAACAAAAAGCACAATATGGAAATAGAAAATACAGACAACAAAAATAATCAACATAATATCAACAATTTCTTCTTTTCTCTCCACACACATCCTCCATATCGTTCGTCGTCGTTCATCCCGGGCCTGTCATGCGCAAAAGTTCGTTCAAGAATTGATTCAAACTGAAAAAGAAGGTTGCTGTAAATTTGGTTTGAAAAATATAAAATCGGCTTACCTCGTAACTGCGACAGTCGTCATCAATCCAATCGATAGGGAAGTTCCATAGTCAAAACCGTCGTCGGCACGTTGCACAGCATTTTCTCCGGGCCCATTGTCGTTGTTTCCATTTCCATTCCTGCCGCCATGTTCTTCGATGGGTGGTGATCCGGGTGTCCGCAATATTGGGCTGCCCGGCGGTGTATAAGCTCGACTCAGTGCTTGTTGCAAAACTTCATCCGGGTTTGGCCGCGTCCACGCCTCCGTGTCCTGCTGCGTTGATTCGGTCCAGATGGATGACTGGAAAAAATGAAAATGAATTAAAATTTTATTTTTTTTTAATTTCTTACATTTGAATTGTAGATTCGCGGTTTGGGTGGCGGCGACATTGCTTCATCAAACTCTTGGGTTGTTTCTGACCGCACTTCCTCAACGTTTGGTTGCAGTGAATAAAGAGTCGATGATCGCTGAAAATTAAAGAAAATTATTTCCGACCTTAAGTTTTGGTTTTTAACTTACATAAGAAGTATGTTCTCCCGATACTACTGCTGGTGGTTCTTCTGCTTGTCTGCGTTGCGTCGTCAGCCCATCGGAGAAACGAAAGATCCACTAAAATGTGAGGGAAATTAATCAATTAAAAGATGATACGCTATTATTTCCACAAACCTGGTATGCGAAGAAAGCCAAGCCCAATGAACAGTGCAGCGCAATGAATTGAAGTGGGCGGTTCTTGGAATTGGCCATTTCACGAATAATGCAGGTGGCGAGCATCAGCGAAGCCAGCACAAGAATGGAGACCTTGGAGCGATGTTCTCTTAAAAATTGGTGTAATTAATGTTCATTCATAATTGTAAAGCCCAAAACTGACCGAAATTTTGATGACTCGTCCTCTCCTGAACTGTCGGTGTTGACGGTTGGGAATGTAATGTCCGTAAATGTTGCTGAAGGATGAAGGATGCGGCAGCCGTAGTCGTCGTTGATGTTTTCTGAAGGATTGGGCCGCAGTTGGTTGTTCCAGGTGCCGTAGTCGTCGTTGTGCCAGGTGCCGTAGTCGTCGTTGTGCCAGGTGCTGTAGTCGTCGTTGCTATTCTCGGTCATTTTTGTTGCAAACCTGGAATTAAATGGGAAGTTTATTTTGTGTGAAATTGGAGATGGGATTTGTGACTTACTTTGTTGGGAAATTGGGCAGGAGAACACACACGCAATTGGAAATTGATTGAATGACTGAGTTGGATAAAAATAGCTTGCTTTTATATTACAAAATAAGGCAAGAGAGGAAGAGAGTACAATCTACAAAAGTATGTATGCCTAAATTGTAGGTATCGTAGACATAGTCCTTTGCGACAAAACATTTGTTTCTTTACCCTTTTCAGCATATTCTCTCTTTTTTCTAACTCTCAAACCTCATTTTGTGACATTCTATCTCTGCTTCTTACAATCAATAACCGTTCACAGTTATTGATTAGCTGATGCCAATCCCAACTTTTGCTTTGCTTTACGTACGCTTCACCATTCTTATTTAGCCATATAAAAGCAGCATCAAAATTGTTCCCAATCTCATTCAAATCTATCTACACAATATTCCCAATCCTGCACAAAATCTACCTACAAAATATTCCCAATCCTACGTACCTTCCAAAATGCAGCCTTCTAAAATCAAAAGAACCAGGTAAATTTCCACTGTTATTTAATATTCAACAATCCATCATTTTCAGTTCATTTGCATGCATTGAAGTTCAACACACACCCGAGGTTGGTTGCATCTTCCAAATTGTCTTCATTCAATAATTTTGCTACCATTTTCAGGTCGAAGAATTGTGCAAACCGCTGGTGCTGAGCAACATTCAATTACGACAAATTATGGCGCGAATGGAGGAAAGTTTCGTTGATGGATTGCTTCTGGACTCAGGTGGGCTATTTCTTACTTTAAAAACGAATCTAAAATTAAATAATTCAGAAAAGAAACCGCCAGTGAAGATGCTTCCAACCTACATACGCTCGGTGTCCGTTGGCGAGGAATGTGGCAAGTTTTTGGCATTGGATTTGGGCGGCACACATTTTCGGGTACTTCTGATCACGCTGGAGGGCAATGGCAAATCAACAATGAAATCGAAACTGTTTGACCTACCTGATCAATTCCAAAAGGGCAGCGGAATAGCAGTAAGTGAATATACATAAAATGTTGTAAAGAACTAAATTTTACTTTTCCAGCTTTTCGATCACATTGCGGCTTGCTTGGCTAAATTCATGGAGGAGCACGGTTTGAAGGGAAAAGAAAAACTGCCTCTTGGATTTACATTCTCATTCCCTTGCCGACAATTGGGCCTGACCTCTGCATACTTGGTCAATTGGACGAAAGGATTCAATGTGAGTTCATTTTATTTTAAAATTCATTCATTCAATTTTAACTAAATTCAGGCTTCTGGGGTAGTTGACAAGGATGTATCGGCCCTGCTTTTTGACGCCTGTTCTCGACAAAATGTTGATGTTTTTGTGGCTGCAGTTTTGAATGACACAACTGGCACGGTAAGTGAAAATAAGGAAAAATAAATCATCAATACTAAAATTAATTTTTAAGATGCTGGCCTGCTCTTTTCTCGAAAAACATTGTTACATTGGAGTCATTGTTGGCACAGGTTGGTTCAATTGGATTGCATTGGAGTTTGTGTATAATTTGAGAAAATTTTAGGCACAAATGCGTGTTATATGGAATCCCTTGACAAAATCCCGAAACTGCAAGGAAAAATTTTCCCAGAGAAAGGTTGGTAAATTAATCAATATAACAATTTATAAATCTCTAATTGATTTTTTATTTTAGATGGTCTTCCGGCTGAGATGTGTGTCAACACGGAATGGGGCGGCTTTGGAGACGACGGCAAATTGAACGAATTTTTGACCAAGTGGGACGACAAAGTGGACGATTGCAGCATCAACGCAGGGGAGCAGCGCTTCGAGAAATCAATTTCCGGAATGTATATGGTATGTTTTGAAGGGCAAATCAAAAAAATAAAATTAATTTGAAATTATTTTCAGGGTGATATTGTTCGTTATGTCCTGGAAGATTTGACCAATCAACGAGTCCTCTTTGACGGCCATCACCAAATCAATCTTCGCGGTTTTTCTACCAAACTCGTCTCTGATATTGAAAAGTGAGTCCATTTTCAATAATTTATTTTTAATCATTAAACACATTTTTCAGACAGATTCAAGAACATGATCCGCTCACAAAGATTCAAGAGATGCTTCAGAAAATCGGTAAATATTTCCCCCAACTATTTTCTAAATTATTTTCCCTCACTTAAATTTTAGGAATTCGAGCAACCGCGACCGATTGCGCCAATGTTGCATATGTTTGTTCGTTGGTCAGCAAACGAGCAGGTAAGAAGAAGTTTACAAATTTTGTATTAATATTTTAAATTCCCATTTTAATTTACAGCCCATCTTTGTGCCTGTGGAATTGCCGCCCTGCTCAAACGGATGAACAAGGAATTCGTAACAATTGGCGTCGATGGCTCAGTCTACCGCTTCCACCCCACATTCAAGGATTTGTTGGATTCAAAAATTGATGAACTTCTCGATGGAAAATACAAAGTTTGTTGAATTTTTGAAATAATTTTAATATTATAACTTTATTTATTTTTCAGTACAAATTTGTTTTGAGCCAAGATGGGAGTGGACGAGGGGCGGCTGTTGCGGTTTGTTTTTTTAATTCATTAAATTCATTAAAAAATTTAATTTTTAGGCGGCAGTGGCGACAAGGATGAGCCGAATTACCGAAGAACATAGAGGGGCAACGGCCATGTGAGCAATAGCAGAACAGACGACGACATCAATATTTCCCTTCAATCGATAATTTGTGTAATTTGTATTGTAAAATCCCCAAAATTTTTTGCTCATTTTCTATTGTATTTTGCCCTAAATTTTTTTGCCCATTTTCTATTGTATTTTGTTTGTAATTTGTATTGTTTGTTTTATAATAAATTTGTATAAAAAATTGAAAAATTGAGTCAGCATCAGCATTTTTTTTGAATTTTTATCATTATCACCAGAAAACAAAAATTCTTCCTTCCCTCACATAAAGTATTCCTGCGCATGATTCCAAATAAAAATGCTCATCATATTGATAAAAAGGCGAAAATATGCACTTGAAAGAGACGAAAAAACGATCTATGGGCTTGGCCTGGCCCTTTTTCCCTTTAATCTTACCGCAGCCAACCAAATTGGGGGCTTATCTCCATTCCATAATTAATTTGACGTGAATATAATTCTAAATTGTAATTGCACTTTTTAATTGTGAATTGTAATTGCACTTTTTAATTGTGAATTGTAATTGCACTTTTTAATTGTGAATTGTAATTGCACTTTGTAATTGTGAATTGTAATTGCACTTTGTAATTGTGAATTGTAATTGCACTTTGTAATTGTGAATTGTAATTGCACTTTGTAATTGTGAATTGTAATTGCACTTTGTAATTGTGAATTGTAATTGCACTTTGTAATTGTGAATTGTAATTGCACTTTGTAATTGTGAATTGTAATTGCACTTTTTAATTGTAAATTGTAATTGCACTTTTTAATTGTGAATTGTAATTGCACTTTGTAATTGTGAATTGTAATTGCACTTTGTAATTGTGAATTGTAATTGCACTTTGTAATTGTGAATTGTAATTGCACTTTGTAATTGTGAATTGTAATTGCACTTTTTAATTGTGAATTGTAATTGCACTTTTTAATTGTGAATTGTAATTGCACTTTTTAATTGTGAATTGTAATTGCACTTTTTAATTGTAAATTGTAATTGCACTTTTTAATTGTAAATTGTAATTGCACTTTTTAATTGTGAATTGTAATTGCACTTTTTAATTGTAAATTGTAATTGCACTTTTTAATTGTGAATTGTAATTGCACTTTATAATTGTGAATTGTAATTGAATATATGTAAATTCAGGTTTGTTAAAATTTCAATTTTTTCGTTGAAAAATGCGTAATTCCATTTCCCCTCCATTCTTCTTCCTCTTTATTTTTCATTCCAAAACCCATTTCACATTTCCCTATTCATAAATATAGGCCATTTCCAGCAGAATTTCACCCATCCTCCTCCAAATGTGCCGTTTTCGTGCATCGGCGTAAAAGGAGGGAGGGCAAATGGACCATCTGCTGCTGCTTCTTCTCCCAATTCATTCCACCCAACAATTCCCATTGGCCATTTTATTGTGTGAAGCTGTCATCGCTTCACTGCTGGTCAGTCAGTCGGCCTCGCGCCGTTTCCTTCAAGTTGGCAGCGGACATTTTCTTTGGTGGGGAAAATAAGCTCGTCAGCTGCTGGCCTTCTTCCTTTCCCTTCATCATCCATTCTTTCCATTTTCAAAGCGTCCCTTCCGGGGGCTTTTCGCCCTTCGCGCGACCAACCCCATCCAGCCAACAGCAGCCGCCCAAAATGACCACGGCGCCGTCGTCATCGTTGTGTGCCGCCGAAGGGGAAACGGAAAGCTAGAAAGCAAGCCAGATGTCCACTTTTCATTCCATATCTCTTTTCAATGCCCCTTTGGACACTTTTCCTCCAAATTTCATTTCCAATCTTTGTGTGTCCTCCTTTAGGGCATACATTTTGTGCCACCTCCCCATAAAAGCTCGTTTTGGCCATTTTAGAGGAAATTTACGGATTCAGATGCATTTTTCTAGTCAACAAATTGGCCATTGACCACTTTTCATGTACTATTTTGCGAATGCCTTTTTGCCCCCAAAATAAGCAGGCCCTCTTCCCTTGTCCACGCTTTGCCTTTTTGCCTTTACACTTACGGTGCCATCAAAAAGAGGTGAAATTGATTGCGAATTGGAAGAAAACAGGAAAATATAGGGAAAAATCTTTGGGTGAATATTATTTTGCATCATTCCAATTCCCACCCAATCCATTCAAAAACTTGTTCACAAGTTGCCACAAAAAATGCCATCAAAAATGGGCATATGGCCTTCACAAATGTTTTTTTTATCGGCTGGCAACGTTTCTTCTACTCTTTTGAGTTTCCCTTTTGTGAATAAGCCATCTCTTCCATTCATTCGCCTTTTCCCCCTTACATTCCTTTTCCCTCCAAAAATGGTTTGGCGGCGACTGTTTTTATGTGCCTTTTTGCGTTGATGGAGAAATTTTTTGGGGGCCGTGGCAAGCAAAAAAAGGAACCTACACTGTCGCTTGTTTTTTTTTGGGAAGAAAACATTTGCAGATGGGATGAGAGGAAGCTGGCACCGAAAATGGAGGGGAGAATGGCGATGGCATTGGATTCGCCGAAAAATGGCATTCATTCTCCCCTGTGGGCAATTTTGGTTGGAGGATTTTTATGAGGAAAGAGGAAGAGACGTCTGCTTTTGCTGGAATGAATGCTTTCCTCCAAATGGATGGATGACTTTGATTTTTGACCAATTTTAAAATAAAAATTCTTCCCGAAATTTGCCTTCGTCATAACAACCCTAAAATAAAGAACCTAAGGTCGTTCTTTTGGCCATATCTCAATAAGGAAGCAACCAATTTTGGAAGGCGATATTCCATTTTAAAGCCCTAAATGTCCTCTAAAAAGTGGCTTTTCTAATTTTTTGAAAATTTTAAACATTTTGTAAAATAAACGGCTTTTCTTCCAAAAATTCGGGTTTATTACACTCAAACACACGTAACTTTCGTTAAAGCTGGATTTTATAAAAATTTAAAAACGTCACCCAATTATTTATTGTCTTGGCAGAACTATGAGAAAAAGAATGGTTATATACTGAATCGACGATACTGACAAGGGAAGGTATCCAAGTGAATGTGGGACTTTAAAACGAGACCTAGCTATTTTTGTAGATAATATATGGGTTTCTCCCAGAAGTGATGTCCTTTTTTCCTTAATGGACCTCCCCTCTGAGATATGGCCATAAAACCTGCTTTATCTGCATATTTGGCCCTAATTCATATCTTCTCAAATAATTGGGCTATGAATTTGATTTAAATGTCATTTTGTAGAGAATTTTAAGAGCTTTCATTTTTGTAAATAAATCATGAGTCTAAAAATTTTTTGAAATTTTTTATCGATTTTTTTCTGAAAATACCCAATTTGGCCAATTTTCAATGGGCCATAACTCGGTTAAATGGAATTATTAGACTTTGGCCTAATTATCTTTTTTGATCACCATATCATAAAGTATCTCTATGCAAATTTTCAAATTTTTCTGTCACCCTGAAAATTCAAGGCATTTTGCCTATTACAGGCCTAGCATAGCGAAATCGCAAGAATTTTCAGATTAATAGAAAAATCTGAAAATTTGCCTAGTGATACTTTATGATATGGTGATCAAAAAATATAATTGGACCAAAGTCCATAGATTCCATTTAACCGAGTTATAGCTAATTGAAAATTGGCCAAATTGGGTATTTTCAGAAAAAAATCGATAAAAAATTTCAAAAAATTTTTAGACTCATGATGTATTTACAAAAATGAAAGCTCTTAAAATTCTCTACAAAATGACATTTAAATCAAATTCATAGCCCAATTATTTGAGAAGATATGAATTAGGGCCAAATATGCAGATAAAGCAGGTTTTATGGCCATATCTCAGAGGGGAGGTCCATTAAGGAAAAAAGGACATCACTTCTGGGAGAAACCCATATATTATCTACAAAAATAGCTAGGTCTCGTTTTAAAGTCCCACATTCACTTGGATACCTTCCCTTGTGAATCGTCCTTTAGCGTTTTCCCTGACGAGGCTTTCATTTCTATCTCTATAGTAGAAGCTCCCTTTGGAGGCCTCTGCGAAATAAAATCCTCCCTCAAATAGAAGCTCTCCATCCAATAATATCCTCTCTTGTAGAAGGTCTCTGAAAAATAGTAGCCCCGAGGTTACTTAATAGAGGAAATACGGTAGTTCGAATAGGTAATATGTTAAAATTATACATTTTCCTTCTGGAAAATATTCCCTACGCCATCCATTTTAATTTTAACCCGTAAATTGCACATCGAAATATACAAAAATAGTTCTTTTTATTGAATTGTGCCAACGGGTATTCCAATTCTAAATTTGGCAAATTCAATTCCCCTGCTTTTAGCTGTGAGTCCTACACGTGTTTTTGTTTTTTTTGACGAAAATAAGGTTGCCAGCCGCCACCCAGGAAAATGTCATCAAAACAGACTTACGTGGTGCCATTCCCCTCCCTGCTGGTCCCTGGCTTCCACTTTGGTTGGCCTTTTGCGCCACCCTCATTCCCACCAATGGCATATTTTTCCTTCCACCGGCTTTTCCTCCACCCTGATGTTCCCACCGCACAATTTCACAAAGCCAAGCTTGTCCATTTTCATCGTTGGTCCCTTGTCCCTCATGTCCCCCGCCGAAGGGAACATTCCCAAAGGGAAAACAACAACGGCGCAAATGGTGGCACACAGGGCAGTCAGTCAGCCGGCACAACGATGGACGGCACTATAAAATAGAAAGGGGTATGGTGGCGTCCACTGTCCACTCGGCCATCTTTTGCCCGCTCAAAGTTTCCTGCCAGCCTCCAAAGGACCAGTCACAATTTCCCTCCATCCCCGGCGGCGTTCCTTCCTTCCAGCCAGCCGTCCGTTCATTTCGCCCGCTTTGTCCGTCCATTTATTCCATTTCGGCCTCCATCCCCTCCAGCGATATTACACTTTCATAGATGGCACTGGCATTGGGGAGGCTTAAGACTGCCTGCTGAATATTTTTGGTAGGCTAACCCGAAATGGCACGCTTATTCACGGCACACATTTAGGGTAAACATTTTGGGCACACCCTCTTTCCTTTATTTATTCACTTCCTTTCAACCCCTCCCGGTTCATCCGTGCCAACTTTCAAAACCAATGCCCGCCCTCCTTCCACCCTACCCGTCAAAGCCGTGCCGTGCCATCCAATAGTCCACATTCTTGCAAAACAAAGTTTGGCTTGAAATTGAATTGTGCAATTTGCAAGAAAACTGTTTTTTTTTTCCAGAAATATATTTTTTTTGAATATTTCTCTCTTTTTTTGAACCACTTTTTTGGTGAAATTTAATTTTAAACCATTATTCTTGTCCCAAATTGACTCCAAGAAAAGTTTTCATTTCATTTTTGTGAGAAAATTTGGACGATTTTTTAACCTTTTCTCTCTTTTTGACCGCTTCTTCGCCCTCTCCCATTTAAACCACTTATTTCCTTTAAAATTTAATTTTAAATCATTAAACCATTTATACTTATTTTGAGTATTTTCTACTAAATCGCCCCCAAGAAAATTCACCATCTTCTTGACTTGTGATGTGAGAAAATTTTTGTTATTTTTTTCAAAATCATTTAAAAGGACCTACTCTGGATCTCGATGTGAAGCGCGAATCTCGACTCATTCAAATGTGTGTCTCCACTCTCCAGTCCCGAAAGGACCTCCAGTCTCGAAAGGACCGGTCATTTTCCGCTTAATTCCAAAAAAGCGTCTCGGCCTTTTTCCCTTCTCTCCCTGTTTCAAATGTTTACATTGTGGCCGCTAGAATCTATTTTGGGCTATTTTTGTTACCGGTGACGCGCCTCTTTTTTGGGACATTCCCCTCTTTTCGGTCTCGTCGTCGACGGCCGCCACCACCGACAATGTTTGCTCTCGCCGTTGAAGCCGCCGTCGCCGATGCTGGAACGTCCTAGCCCAGCAGAAATGTGGTCCAAATCCAAATTGGAATGTGAGGGAAAAACAGCCTTTTTTGAATATTTTTCCTCAAGGTCCGTCCAGGCCATTGGCCGCCAGTTCAGTACCTACTACCTAGGCCATTCTTTTGGCCAGAGCTCAAAGAGGCAATAACTAATTTAGGAAGGTGATATGCCATTGGAAAGCCCTAAATGTCCTTTATAATTTGGGGCTTTTTAAATTTTATAAAATCCATCTTTAAAAAATGTTACACGTCTTTGAGTATAATAAACCCAAATTTTGGAGGAAAAGCCGCTTATTTTACAAATTATTTTAAATTTTCAAAAAAATTAGAAAAGCCACATTTTAGAGGACATTTAGGCTTTTAAATGGCATATCGCCTTCCAAAATTGGCTTCTTCCTTATTGAGATATGGCAAAAAGATCTGGGTAGGGAAAAGATGATACTGAAATGTCCTATTTTGCTTACGTCCTGGGGTTCGTCCGAATTTTTTACTGTTGGCCATTCTCGCCTTTTGGCTTGGCCATCCCTGCTTTTCCCATTCCCGTCCATTTTTGGGTGGAACGGTCTTGAAAAGCAAAAATGGCGACGGACGAAGACCAAATGAAGAAAGTCCGTGTCAGCCGTCCCCCTTCCCCGCACTCAACGCTTCCAGCGCAATCCTCCCCTTTTTTTCGGACAGCAAAATCTTTTTTTTTTGGACCAGCTGCTGGCCAAAACTGTTAGTTGGCTATGCTGAAATCCTTCCCTCCTTTTTATTTCCTTCAATTTTTGCGAAGCTCCAAAATTCTCTTTTTTCTGCTTTTTCCCGCCGGTCATTCCGAATTACCGAGTGATCGTCTAGCCTGGGAAGCGTCCCAACTTTTCGATTAATAACTCTTCAAGAAGTGAACCAATTTTGCTGATTTTATTATTAAATGAAAGTGCAGACTTTTGGCTATCAAATGATATTAATTTTATTTAAAATGGTTCAGAATTGAAATTATGCCCAAAAAACCATTTAAAATGACCTTATTAGTATGGATTAGCGAAATTTTCAGTTGTTTTTTGGGTCATAACTTTATCTATTTTTGAAGCAATTTAAATAAATTAATATCATTCGATAGCCAAGATTCTGCTCTTTAATTTGATAACAAAATCATAAAAATTGGTTCAGTCCTTGATGAGTTATTATAATATAAATGGTGGCAAGTTGGTCTGTTCCGTCCTTTTAATTCCCTTCACTTTTTGCATTCCCTTTTTAACCACCGGTCATTCCGAGAGGCCGTCTCGCCCCATTTTCACCTCGGCCACATATATATCCCGCTCCGCATTTTCCAATCCCAAAAAAATATGGCCAAAAATAGCCTCTAGGCCCAACAAGCATTTGACCGACTGAATGGACTCTTTTTGGAAATTGGAAGGAGGGATGACGGACGAATGGACTAATAAAAGGGCTTGCGATCAGCCGTAATTCGGCCACAAAAATGAAAGTGGACTGGACTGGAATTCGGCCACCCCTTTCCACACTCCTTTCCCTCTTCTGCGCGAGGCCACAAAATGTGGTGAAATCCATCCATCCACATCCATTTGGAACTCACTTCGTCTCGTCCTTTGTCTGTGTTTGTGTAAAAGTAAAAGGCGAGTCCACTGGTCATTTTCCTCTATCAATCTCCGGCCAAGCGCCTTGTCCCCCTCAAATCTCGGCCAAAAATAGCTGCGCAGCAGCGGCCGAAAAACAAACATTGGGTCGACTTTTGGTGGCGGCCAAAAGGGAGGAAAGAAGTGTCCAATTGGGGTGACGGACGATTGGATGGAGGGAGGCTTTAGGGCGCTTTCAAGCCCCGCAATGATGTGGTCAACGACGAGTCTTCTTTTGTCTGGATGGGACGCCCTTTGGAGAGGTTCTGCTGACTGGGGTGAGGGTTGGAGACGCGCACACACTTTGCTGAAACATTTTTGGAATTTATTTTTGTCCTCTCAAAAAGACTGGAATCCGCTGGAATCCTGAAGTCAAGGATTATTTTGACCCGCCCAAAATTCACTTTTTTGTGGCCATATCAGCTTGGCCAATTCAGGGGCTTCTTTAAGATTCCTATACTCCATCTTTCGAAAGCATTTTGATATCAAAATGATTGATCAAAAACAAATAATTGCATAGAAAATTATGGACAATCAAATGAAAATGGCCTGAATTTTGGACAACATATTGCAGGCATTTTTGTTTCCATAGAATCCATCAATAATTATTCTTTCTCTAATCATTTCATCTAAATGCTATAAAATTGCATCAAATTTGCTAAAAATAAAGCCAAAATTCATGTTAGCCTAAATTTAAAGCTAATATTTACTTGAAAATATGCAAAATTATTTAGATGACGCAAATTTCATTCCATCCTCAAACATTCAATATTTTCCTATTTTTAACTGTTATTTTTCTGCCAATTTTCAGCATAAAGTGATGGAAGGCATTTTTACTTCCATTCCATTTCCATAAAGATTACCATTTCTGCTACATGGATTACTAAATTTGGAAGAAAACTTCCGCCACTTTTTCTTCCCATCACTTTCTCCAAAAAGTGTAGCCATAATAGAATCGCGTGTAAATAAACTAAATTCCTAATTCCCTCATTCCCAGCCATCCTAGGATTTTTGCTATCAGCAATGCCAAATTCCGCCGTCATTTTCCCAAAATAAAGATTCTGATGGCAGAAAGAGAAAACGTTAAAAGTCACGCAAATGTGGGAAGGCGTAGGCCCATCGTATATTACACATTTTTGCCCCCGGCATGCCTCATTTTATTTGGCATCAACCAGTGATGGTGCACAAAAATGGAAGCTGATGACAAAAATGGGAATAATAAATTTATTCTGGAGGAAATTCAAATCAAAAATTACAAATCTGTCAAAATATAGAGAGAGGATAGGAGATGGAATCTAAAAACCCGAATTTTTTTAAAAAAAAGCCGCTAATTTTACAAATCGTTTATTTTAATTTTCGAAAGATTAGAAAAGTCACTTTTTAGAGAACATTTAGGGCCCTAAAATGGCATATCGCCTTCCTAAATTGGTTGCTTCCTTGTTGAGCTATGGCCAAAAAGAACTACGATAGGTACAACAAAATTCAGTTTAATAATAAATAAATGAGTTCCTTTTGCTATTTTTTCTGAGAGCATAGTTTTCAAATCATAAATTAGAGGAAATAAGTAGTATATTTTTTTCACTTATTTCAGCCAATTATGAAATGGAAACGCATTAAAAATTTGTATTCTTTGGATATTTTTGTCGCGCTTTTAAATTCCAATTTCATCACATTCGCCCACCTCGCACATTTTTGCACCATTCTTTCTTATGGCCAAATCCAAAAAGCGGCCTTCCCTCCAAAAATTGTACTTTTTGTTTTTCACGAACAATCTTCTCTAGTACATATTTTTATGACCCTCCTAGTCCTTCCAGCTGGCCATTAAGCATTCGCTCCTATATTGGCCACACGGGTCATCGGTGGTTGTGCCAGAGAGGCAAAAAATGGGCGAGAGAACATTTGTCTTTTACGTTTATTTTTATTAGGTGTGGCCAAAATTTCCTCACTTTCCTCTTCACCCTCCAATAATAGCTCAAATTCAGCGGCTTTTCTTCCTTCAAATCCAAATGAAAATAACATTTTTATACTTCCAAATATAATAATTTGGCCAAATCCTGATATTTGCGCATATTAAATTCCATTTTTAAGTGAATTTTAGACTTCAAATTTATCCAAATTTAGTATTTTTATGGCCTCGATTAGGATAGGGTGTATTAATTACAAAATTTTCAAGCGATTATTGGCTTTAAGTTTTGTAAATTTGATATCATTTTATAGCCCTGATTGTATTGTATTAATTAATAATGAATTTGATTTAAATTAAATTGCAAAATAGTTATGACCAAAATGGTGGAGAAATGGGTCAATCAAAATAAAACATGCTTCGCTTTTTTGACCATAATTTTATGGCCAATTATGTGATTGATCAAACAATTTGATATCAAGATGATCTACAGAAACAGCTTAATCAAGTGATATTAAAAGTTTTATTAATTACTTGAAAAATTACTGGCATAAAATGGAAAATACGAACAACACTTTTCCCAATTGCGCCACTCCCACCACTGCCAATTGGTCTTTTAAAGCCGCTTCTTCTCACGTACAATTCCATCCACTTTCTTCCCCACCGCCAAATGTTGACACAGTTCCCTCTTTTAATTTTGCAGCTACTATCCTCCTTCCCATCATTCCTATATTTTGTGGCCAAATCCATTTCAATTCTACATCCTTCCTTATCCTTTGCCTCCATCCTCCAATTCCCGTCTATAAATGTTTCCCCATTTGGACTTGTTTTCGCCGTTTTCCCCTCGCCACCTCCATATTTGGACCTTTATTAGGCCTCACATAATACTTGGCCAGCAGCCGTGCCAATCTTCATTCTCGCCACCCAATTCTCTCCGTACGGCGTTCCCTCCCTCCGTCATTTTGCCTCAAGGCCCTGCCTACGAGGCTGGGCTCTTCTTACGGCGCCATTCCCTATAGCTTTTCCTCCCTTTTCCCCTCGGGTGATTGTCCACATCCCCCGTGGCCACTACTCCTCTTCCCACAGGCCATTTCGACCTCCTCGCCTCCCTCCACATTTGGATGGACCTTTTGGCCAGCAGCCGTGCCAATCCTCGTTTCCCCAAAGTCCAATTCCGCCTCTCGGCGTTCCCTCCCTCCGTCATTTTGCCCGGCTTTTGCCCCAAGGCTGCCTCTTACGGCGCCATTCCCTTCCCAATCCACTCTCGCTTTTCCTTTTCTTCCTTTCCCCTCTGGGGATTGTCCACTTTGTTTCCACCCTCATTTTCGCCCATAGGCCCCATTCGACCACTCCTTGGGCCAAAGAGGCGAATGGCAAAATGACTGCCCCTCTGGCTGTTTCCTAGAGCCTAGAGGGCACAAATGTGTATTTCCCTCGGGCGAAGAAGCTTTTCGCCTCGTCTATTTTCAACAACATTTTGACCACTTTCCCCCTCCAAGGTCCAAGCGTCCGTCCACTTTCCCTCCATTCGTTCCCTTTCCTTCCTTCCTTCCTTCCTTGCAACCCAAAGCACAAATCGTGAACTACGCCGTTGGGGAAGGGGCCATTGGCCGCTGGCCACATTTATATTTAGGTCATCCGCCACCACCATCCAAGAAAGCAGCAGATGGCCCATCGCCGTCACATTTTCCCCCCACTTTTAAAGGGGGAATATGTATTTGTGCCGGTCACTGCCTTGATGCGTGATAGGCGGCCATTTTGGCCCAAAGTTGGCCAAATCTTTGGCATTTTTAAAGGCAATATTTCCTTTCCAGATGGCACGTTCAATTAGCGATTAATATGTAGTGTTCAATGTTTGGCTGAACGAATGCCTTTTACCTTTCCTAAACATGTTTCGATAGTATAAAAATTATCCTAACAAATCAATCTTATATTTGGCCACACTAATCAACGTAAATAAAAATCACCTTTTCCAGTGAATTCTTTAAAAATGCCTTTTTTAAACATATTTTTGCATGGAATTTATGCAAATTCCAATCTACAATTCCTGTATTTAAAAGAAACTAGAAAATCTTTTTTAATTTCTTCAGCATTTTCACCCCTTCTTTTTAAGATAATTCTACTAATTTTTAACGAATTATCATCATCTGAAATTTATGCAAATTTTAATTAATTTCTGAATTCTAAATATTTTCCTTTTCTTCGGAATTTGCCCCAAGGCATCCTTCAAAAGTTTAGCCATTTGGATAACAAAAAAGCCGTATTTTTGGCGTGGAATTTAAGCAAATTTCAATCAAATTTCTTCTTTAAAATTCTCCGTTCCTTCGGAATTTACCCCAAGACATCCCCATCTCCATCCGTGTTCTTCACTTTATTAGTCATTTGGCCAACAAAAAAGCGGCAAATGACTTCAAAGTGAGCAGGCCAAATTACGTTCAAAATTGGATTATATCCTCAAGGCTAAAGGGTCATTTTTCCCTCCAGCATTTGTCCATTATTTTGCCCTCGGGCGGCTGCTGACCATTAGGCCCAAAGGAGGGAATCTCTCAGCAGGCTTTTCCCTCGTATCTATTTTTAAAGAGCGTTTTGGCCTGCCATTCTTTTCCCTTCATCCAAGCGTCCGTCCGTCCGTCCAATCCATCCATCCATTCATTTCGTTCGTTCACAAATTTAGCCCTAAAGCCTCCTCTCTGGATGGAATAGGGTTTGGGCTTTGGGGTGACCATTGGCCATTGCCTTCCATTTTGGTCAGTCCAAAGGAGCCTTCCGGGGCCGTCCGTCTTTCCTCCCCACATTTTCCCTTCCAATTCCCTTCCTTTGCGTGTGAGTGGACATTTGGCTCGGCCCGTAGGCCCGTTGGCCTCTGCCCCCTCCCTCCATCCCAACATTCCCCCTACGGCGATGGAGGCGTCGTCCTCGTCCCATTTGGCGCTGACTAGGCACAAATGCTGTCCAGCCCAGCACCAACCTCGCCTCGCCATTCTTTGTCCTTCCCTTCCCTTCCCTCAAACACCAATTTTAGAGCAGATGGCCCCGACGGCGTCGTTCCTTCCCCCTCCCTCCCCCTTCTCGTCGCCTCCCTCCCTTTTGGTTCATTGCCCTCCGTGCCTTCTTCTTCCTCGTTTTCCCGTCGTCCTTTCCCCCTCAAGGGCCGCTGCTTCTTTTAGTTTTTTGCCCTTTCCCCTCCCAGCGCCATTTTTGCGTTTTCTTCACCTCCAAGTTATTTTGTACCTTTCGGTCCACTTCTTCCCCTCTTCCTCATCCTCTTCCTCCTCTTCATCCCTTCGCAATTTTTGTTCCGCCTTACAAAGTTGCACCATCCCTTCCGGGGATTCATTCACAGTTTTGACTTGTGAGATGAATGAATCTGAGTGAAAAGGGAATCTTCCCACTTCCCTACCTTTGCATTCACCTCTTTTCCCCGTAAGGCACGTTTAAAAAAAGGAGAGGAAGAAGATGGACACCGCGCGGACTCCAACCGCCCCCCCCCCAAAAAAAATCAGGGTCATTTGGTGTAGTCGCGTCATTTTTTTTTTGGTGGCGCTTGCCGAAAGTGTTCACATCCCCAAAATTCTAATCCTCTCGTATTTACCCCTCCTATTTTTAAAGGACAAGGCGCGCACAATCCCACGCCAGACGCCACAGCCAATAAATCGCGCAAGTTGCCCATAAAATCCCGCCTATTTTTCTCGCGGCCTTGATTTTGATTGACACGTATCATTGCGTAACATATTCTTCTTTACGATTTGTTTAAAACTTTAATGAATTTGCATATTTTTTCATACTTTTGCCCTTAAAAATTCTTCAAATCTTATTAAATACCTCCGTTTCATTATCTATTGTATTTCTTTTGGCCATATCTCAACAAGAAAGCAACCAATTTGGGAAGGCAATATGCTATTTAAAAGCCCTAAATGTCCTCTTAAAAGTGGCTTTTCAATTTTTTGAAAATTCAAAAAATTTGTAAAAGAAGCAGCTTTTCCTCCATAAATTCGGGTTTATTACATTCAAAGACATGTAACTTTTTTAAAGCTTGTATTTCATAAAATTTAAATAAGCCAAATTGTAGAGGACATTTTGGGCTTTCAAAAGGTATATCGCCTTCCCAGATTGGTTATTGCCTCACTGAGTTATGGCCAAAAGAATGGCCCATCTTTTGCAACTTCCCCTACTGTATTGAAATAAATTTAAAAATATATTTTTATTTAATAATTTTGGCATTTTGTTATAAATGATATTATGTCCATACCATGAAGAAGAAGAAGAAGAAGAAACAAAAATAAAAAAGTTGCATTTAACTTAACTTGCGCAGCATTTACGAACAGAAACTACTTAGATTAGAAAATTAATGAAAACAATCAAAGAACGAATAAAAAAATACAAAATTAATAAAATTGAGTTATCTAATCAATAATCTCAAGTCTCAACCTTCATTTTTAAGTTCATTTTCCCTAGTAAATTGTCAATCTGGCTAGTTTACATATTCTACTACTTATTCTTACATAAAATTGGGCTAATAAAAAATAAACTAATTAATTAACTTCGCGAAATATTCAATATATATTAATCACGTTAATTAATTACATTTAAATTATTGCTTTTAATAATTTATTAATTAATAAGCTTTAACTCGCTCAACTTAATTTCAGAAAATTACCAAAAAAAGTAGGAAATGGACTCCGACAATATTATTATTAAAGCGGAGGAACAACAAATCGTCCAAATAAATGCATTTCCAACAAATGAACATCAGCAGAAACTGAAAAATGAACAACAAGCAGAAACCTCCTCAACAATAAGGGAAGATCAGCACCGAATCAATGGCATAAAAGAACATGAAAATGGTAACAATGTAGAGGATGAGGCCAACAATATTGTTGTTGACATTCTCAATAATGACATTGGCACTTCAAATGGATTGCAACAACAATTCCCATTAATCTCACATGAATTCCTCATGGGAACGACAAACGGCAATGATTGTGGTGGCATCAATGGAAGCGGCGGAAACAGGTAGGGGAATTAATTAATCAATCTTGTTGTGCTGGATTTAGTGGTTAGAATTTACAAAAAGAAGATTACGTAAAAATTTTTTTGGAAATTTTCTATTCTATAAGGGCAAACTCGAAAAGAAGATTTTACGAAAAATTTATTGTGGAACAATCAATTTAGGTCACGGTCACGGGTTTAAATTTTCAGGGAAATCCCAGTTAAGGATTTATCCTCAATTAAGGCTGGCTGGGGTTTCTAAAGAAAATTTTACCAAAAAAATTCAAAAATTTTTTGAAAATTTTCGTTACTAAGGGAGGGGGAGGGGCGCCTTCAATTTTTGTCACAGGTATGAATTCGATCAGAAATTTTTTTTATTTATTCCATTTAAGGATTTATTCTAAAGTCTGAGATGGGGAATTGGGTATTTTTTTAAGAGATTTTACCAATAAAAAATTTTACAAAATTTCAACCCAAAATGTGGACCCTTCGCTTGTAAAATTTGGTCTCGGGTTTAAATCCTCTCAGTTCAATTTTTCATGTTAGTAAGTAACTTTTATACATTAAACATTATCTACATGAAGTAATCAACAAAAAACTTTACCCTAATTAAATCATTTTTAAAATCAAACCAAACAAATTAATTTTAAATTTATATTTCAGAGAAAATCACCACGGTGATCCAACGATGGCAACGGAAGAGGACGATGATGAAACGCCGCCACCTCAAAATTATCACCACCAACAGCAACATTATAATCGCCGGTCCTCCTCTAGTCAACAACAAAATTTACTGTTGAAGGAAGAATTGTTGGGAATGGATTCGGGCGATGAATTGCCACCGGCCGAAGAAGTTTGCGGCGAAAATGCACCGCCAATTCATGAGATTCGATGCGGCCTTCTCACCGCCCGACTGCATATGAGCAGATTCACGTGTCCGGGCATACATCGAAAATGCGTGGAATTTGAAGGTGGGCCACGGCTGCGATAATTTTTCCTTTTTCGGGTACTGGGCTACGACTTAAATTTAGACTAGTTTGAAGACAGACTGGGTTTAAAAATAAAATTTTCGAACCAAAGGGGTAGCCTTAGGTGTTAGGTCGGAGCTCGGAGGTCCGAATTCTTTCACAAAAATTTTTGTATCCTATCTAAAAATTTATCTTCAGGTTTTAAGGCAGGTTAGGGTATAAATAGATTTTAACTAAAAAATTTTTTTTTACTAATTTTGCCTTTATCAATGAAATTATTAATAAATATTTCTCATTTTTGAAGGCAAATTGATCAGCCCCAGGCAATTCACAATCAAGGCAGAAAAGGACAAGCAAAAGGATTGGAAGGGCAGCATTCGATTGGGCAAACACAATTTGAGGTGTGGTTGGATTTTTTTTAACAATGATTTATTCAGCCAAAATAAATTTAAAAAATAATAATTTTTAAATTTAATTGTGGGAAATTGTTTAAAATAAATATTAGTTTAAAAAATGAGCAATATTAAATAATAATAATTTTTTATATAATTATTAATAAAAGTTGACAAAAATCACACATTTTTTAATAAATTTAATTTAGGATTTTAACACTGATTTATTTGTAAAAAAATAATGATTTGAAATTAAAACAAAATATCATTTGCACCAAAATCGCAAATTTCCTTTATGAATTTAATTTTTATTCTTTATAGAACATTGATGGAAATGAAAACGTTGGATTTCTTTGAGCATGCCACAAATTGCAGCCTAAAATGCCAAAGCCGAAATTACATCAAAAATAGGAAAGGAAGCGAAAATGGTGGCGGAGAAACACAAACACAACAAATTTCAACATTTGGTACTGAAAATGGCAGCAGCAGTGGGACAGGATCACTCGATTTGATACATGGCGAACAAATTGAGTGAGTTTTTGATTTTTTTGGAGAAAAATATTAGTATTTAATTACCAAAAAGGAGTACATAAAGCCAAAATAATTAAAATGGTCTGATAAAGGGTTTATCCTAAATTCACAAACCAAATATACCCAAAATTGGATAGAGCTGGTCAAGAAAGAAGCATTGAATGGTATATAATTTGTCATGGTTTGGTCAACATTTAAAGGGTATTAAACGGTTTAAACCTATTTTGGTTTGGTCAGCAATTAAAGGGTATTAAACGGTTTAAACCAATTTTGGTTTAATGGTTCAAAACTAAGTTAGAATTTGGTTAAACCCAAAGTTAAATTTTAATTAATCTAATAATATAAAATTTCAGCATAAAATCGGTGGCCTCATCCTCGTCGGCGGCATCCACGCGAAAAAGTTCGGCCGCAGTGCTCGAAGACTTTGTCTCCCAAACAATCCCATCGATGGCTTTTGGTGGCTACGGCGGCGATCAATTCCAAGTGAATGGTGGAGAAGATGAAATGAATGGAAATGGCCAACAAAATGGGCACAAAACACCGATTCCCATCACAAATTCCCATTTGAGGTAGAAATTCAAATAAATTTGGTTACTAATTTTGGGAGAAAATATTTTTAAAATCAAATTTTTTTTCATGTTTTAAATAAATTATTATCCCAAATTATTTTAAAAATATTTTGAATAAAAGAGTAAACAGTTCTAGTAATTTATTGAAATTTAGTATCAATTTATAGAAATTCACCTTTCATTTTTTTTAAATTTTGAATATTTGAAAATTTTTAAATATTTTATTAAGCCCATATCCAAAGGTAGTTATTAAAAAAAATTTTAAGCAAAATTTATGGAAAAAATCTAATTAATTGGGATTGGCCCTATTTTGTTCACTTTTCTAATTGAAAAATATAAATTAGCCCATCAATCATCTCACATCAACACTATCTCAACTCATTTCCTATAAAACATAATATTTGATAAAATTATTGCAACCCTAAATTAAAATCCCAAATTTAAGGGCGCCTCCGCCATCCACCACACCGCATGGCCAACAAAATGGCCACACCATCCACAACAATTTGGCCACCGTATCCATTGCTGGGCCCACAATCCATTCACAATCTGCTTCTTCACCATTCCATGTGACCGCCAATTCCTTGAATTTTTTGCAACAAAGTCCGTTGAAACAATTGTTCGGTAAGTACAACATTTTTTCAATTTTTTTAAATTCGCATTTTTAATATGAAAAATTTCCATAATTTTTAGACACAAAAATCAAAAAAAAAATTTTTTTAAAAATGGTCGATTTTTATTATTATAAAAAAATTAAACCAACAAGTTAAAAATTTTTTAACCAAAAAAAATTAACAATTTTAATAAATAATAATGAACATATTTAATTTTTAATTTTAAATAGGAGGCGGTGGAAGGAATCAACAACAGCAAATTACTGTATCAAATTCGCATTTGCCCTCTTCAATTTTGCCCACAATTCCTCCCCAGGCAATGACGGGCAACAATCGGCGGCCATCGGCACCATCAATTGATTCGATCAATTCTAATATCGTTCAGCAACAGGATGCGGCCGCATTGGCCCTACTTCTCCAATCGGTGCAAGCATCAATCCTCCTTGAGCAACAACAGCAGCAGCAAAAAGTTCAACAACATCATCAGAACCAGGTAAAATGGGGAAAATAAGAATTTTTGGTATTTGGTTATTTGTTATTCTTATTTGCAATTGTAAATGTGTTTTGTAATTGTGAATTGTAATTGCACTTTATAATTGTGAATTGTAATTGCACTAAATTGTAATTGCACTTTGTAATTGTAAATTGTAATTGCACTTTATAATTGTGAATTGTAATTGCACTAAATTGTAATTGCACTTTGTAATTGTGAATTGTAATTGCACTTTGTAATTGTGAATTGTAATTGCACTTTGTAATTGTGAATTGTAATTGCACTTTGTAATTGTGAATTGTAATTGCACTTTGTAATTGTGAATTGTAATTGCACTTTGTAATTGTGAATTGTAATTGCACTTTGTAATTGTGAATTGTAATTGCACTTTGTAATTGTGAATTGTAATTGCACTTTGTAATTGTGAATTGTAATTGCACTAAATTGTAATTGCACTAAATTGTAATTGCACTAAATTGTAATTGCACTAAATTGTAATTGTACTAAATTGTAATTGTACTAAATTGTAATTGCACTAAATTGTAATTGTGAATTGTAATTGCACTTTGTAATTGTGAATTGTAATTGCACTTTATAATTGTGAATTGTAATTGCACTAAATTGTAATTGCACTTTGTAATTGTGAATTGTAATTGCACTTTGTAATTGTGAATTGTAATTGCACTTTGTAATTGTGAATTGTAATTGCACTTTGTAATTGTGAATTGTAATTGCACTTTGTAATTGTGAATTGTAATTGCACTTTTTAATTGTGAATTGTAATTGCACTTTGTAATTGTGAATTGTAATTGCACTAAATTGTAATTGCACTAAATTGTAATTGCACTAAATTGTAATTGCACTAAATTGTAATTGTACTAAATTGTAATTGTACTAAATTGTAATTGCACTAAATTGTAATTGCACTAAATTGTAATTGTGAATTGTAATTGCACTTTGTAATTGTGAATTGTAATTGCACTTTATAATTGTGAATTGTAATTGCACTAAATTGTAATTGCACTAAATTGTAATTGCACTAAATTGTAATTGCACTAAATTGTAATTGCACTAAATTGTAATTGTACTAAATTGTAATTGTACTAAATTGTAATTGTACTAAATTGTAATTGCACTAAATTGTAATTGCGAATTGTAATTGCACTAAATTGTAATTGTGAATTGTAATTGCACTAAATTGTAATTGCGAATTGTAAGTGCACTAAATTGTAATTGCGATTGGAATGTAATTTGTGATATATACCAAATTCATTTTTAATTGAGTCAAAAGATTAAATTCTCTTTCCATTCGAATAAAAATAATCACTAAAATAATTTAAAATTATTTAAATAATTCCCATTCATCCAGCAGAATGGCACCACTACCGCCACAAACAATGCGAATGGTGGAATTTTGGCCCAGTTGCTTACCATCAACAATGCACTTCATCCACCCACTACGCCAATGAACAATTCACCCACATTGATGGGCACTGTTGCTCCCGGAGGCGGAAATCATCATTCATCGACTTCTTCGTCACTGTTGGCTGCCGCATTGAACACCACGACAAATGGAAATAATAATAATGGCGGCATTCCATTGAATGGGATTGAACGATTGTTGGCCGCAGCCGCACTTTTCCCTCCTCATCCACATCAATTACAACCAACAAATTTGCTGCATTCCCAACAAAAGACAACGCTGATGACCCCATTGAAGGAACAACAATCAACATTGCCGTTGGCCCCAATGAATGCGCAAAATATTAGGAAGAGCATGGAGGAAAGTGAGTGTTAAGGGGAAATAATTTTAGATTGTTGTTGGATTAAATACTTTAATTTTATTTATATAAATTTTGGAAATTCAGATCCCAGCCTATTTTGGTCGCACATGCGCAATATGGGTTTGCTGGAGGATATGCTGAAAATATTGAGTGAAACGTTGGAGAAGTTGAAGCAAATTTATTTGCACGGAGGCAATGCGGTCAGCGAGGAATTTGGTGAGTGAAATTAATTGAAGATATAAATATTTTATTGATAAACGACCCAATTTCCCTTTAAATTATTATTTTCGAATTTTACAAAATAAATACTTACATTATTATTTTATTTCAGCCGCCCAACGACTTTCCGGTGTTGCACTGGCCTTGGATTTGTCGACACTGTTTGGCGAGAAAGTTCATAGCCGTTATATTCAGGCAACATTGGAGTCCACGCTGATCAACAAGGAAATTTTGGGTACGTTTTTATGGGAAAAATATTTAAAATGGCGAAAAATAGAACCCCAAATCATATACCCGATCGATAGATCACATAAAGATGCATCATTTGATTATGTTTGGTTTGGGTTTAACCAATTCTAACTTAGTTTTGAACCATTAAACCAAAATTGATTTAAACCGTTTAATACCTTCATTATAATTATTGGCATTTTCAAATATTTTTTCGACAATTTCAATGTTTTTTCACCGAATTAAATACTATACTATCCCATTTTTATTTATTAATTTGATGGAAAATTATTAATTTTCAATGGAAAATTTGATTTTCCCATTTCAGAACTTCAACGGAAACAGGAAGAACAGAAGCGAAAATTGGAGAATGCCAAACGTAAATCTCAATGCTTTGATCAATTACTTAAAAATGGGACGGCAATTGGCCGGACGAATGGACATGGGCCACAGCCAGCTGGAGGACATCGAAATGGAGGACCAACAACAAATGGAGGAAATAGTGTGTTGGAGAATGGAGGGCCCGAGATGAAGAAAATTCATTTGAACATTTGAATAACCCGGCGAATTAAAAAAGGTGGGAATCTGAGGTGGAAATTAATTTGGAAAAATGTCTTAAATTTGAAATTTTTTGCAATCGATTTTTTTAAATTTTAGTCCTATAAAAGATATAGGATAGCATGGAAAAACACCTGCAAAAATTTTAGAAAATATTCCAACAAATTATAAATTAATTTTTCGGCCTATTATGAAGAATTTAGGTAGGCTGTGGCATGACCTTTAGAAATTGGAAAAAAATTGCAAATTTTTTAAATTAATTTTTTTATAATTTAATTAAGAATATTTTTAAATTAAATTTAACAAATTATTTTTCAATTAATAGATGTGGAAATTGAATGGAAAATGTTTAAAAATTGAAGTTTTTTTATAATCGAAATTATTTTTTTTAATTTTCTGGTCTATAATATTAGGGTTAGGGATATAGACTAGCATGAAAATACCCTCCAGGAATTAAAGAAATAATTCCAAAAAAGTGCAATTAATTTTTTACTTTTCCAAATAATATATTTTTTATTGCAAATTATTTTTAGTTTTTTTTATAATTTTAATGTTTATTTTATTAATTAAAAATAAAATGTAAGAAATAATTTTTCATTAGAAATTGGCAAAAATAATTCTTAAAAAATATATTAATTAAAATAAAATTTAATAAAATAATTTTTAATTCAATTAATTATTCCAATTAATTGTTCTTTTTCCATTTTCAGAGATCATCGCAAGCAGAGCAGCAAACAGACAGCTTTAATTTGACAGCCAAATATTCTTTAATTATAATTCTCCCAGCAAAATTTGCCCGAATGCCCATCCCCACATCTTTCATCCCAAAATTGACAACAAAAAACCCAAAGGCCAAAAACAACAAAATCCACTTAAACAGCGAAAAGAAAAGAGCAATGAAAATCCGTCACCTTCTCCCTAAAATGCAATCAAAAATGTTTTCCCTTTTTCTTTTTTCCCCTTTTGGCCCATTTTTCAAGCAGCTTTATTTTATTTTATTTATTTTACTTTAAATAAATGATCATTTTAATTGCATCGAAATCTCATCCATCCAATCCATCCAGTCCACCACCCCAAAATTACCGTAATAACCTCTTTTAAAATCACATGGGGAATTATTTTTCAACCCCTAAAAAATTTGAAAAATTTTCGAGTCTAATTCCTTAATTTTTGGACATTTTTTAAACAAATTTTTGGACATTTTTTAAACAAATTTTAGCAAATTTTGTAGAGCTTTAGGAAACTAAGAAAATGCAATAAAAAATTTTTTGTCACACTACCAAAAAGCTATGGGTCCAAAAAAGTCGAAGGTGGGGTATTAATAGAGGTTATACGGTATATTAAATATCCCATTTACCCCTTAATCAATAATTCGATATTCTCTCAAATTCCCGAAACCCATCAAAAAACTATTCTCTTTATTTTTGAAATGTGTCTTTCACAATAAAATTCAATTATTGAAAATACAAAGAAATACTAATTTTTGCCCAAATTTATTTTTGTGGTGTACCCGAAAATCCGTCCCAATTTGTCCACTTAAAATTATAATTAATTTATTTTTTGGTCCAATCCAAATTTATGTTTGTGAATTTTCTCCGCCACACTTAATTTTATTTTAATTTATTTTGTATTTATTCCAGTGCCGTACATTTTTTCTTCTCAAAAATCCCAATTCCCCCATCCAATTATATTAATTTTTGGCATATATTGTTGGCCCCAACAGAGCCCAATTTTTCAATTATATTAAATATTATTTGAATAAAAAATTGAACAAAAAAAAAATTCGATTAGGATTAAACTCAAAAAGTAATAAGAAATATTTTAATGAATTCGGGTAATCCGAAATAATTCAGTGAGAATAGTGCAAGATTTAATTGGACAAAATTTGCAAAAATCCAATTATTAGTCGGGGCAATGCATTGATTTTTTAATTAATTTGGACCAGGTTCGAATCCTACCAATGGCCCAAATTTTTAACACAAATTGGTTAATGTTTGTTAATAAAATTACACTTTTTAAAATTCTAATAAGGATTTTTTCTATTGATATTTATAATATCCCTGAAGGCATCATTTTAAGTAACCATTCCCTATGGCAAATTCACATCAAAGAGTAAATTTGTATTGTTGACCTTTTCAATGTCCGATGATAGAATTGTTCGTTTTTAATGCCAAAATCAGTCGTTTGTGGTGGAATTTCCTTTATCATTTTATTCTTCATTTTCGCTCAAAAAAGATCAAAATTTTTTAAATATATTTCGCATAAATAATCAAAAATAAAAATTTAATGGATTCGGTGAATTTTCATCCTCATTTTATTCGGCATTTTCGCCCAAAAATTCGCATTCCTTGTAAACTGCCACAAATTCGGCCAATGCATGGCGTTGAATTGCCTCAGCCAATTGAATGTCCTCATGGAAAAGGCTAAAGCGCATTTGGGTGGCATGCCGGCATTTATCCAGCGAATTTTCTTGCCCGTCTTTTTTGACCACACGGCCGGCACCGACAACGGTGAGAGCCTGGAAAAGGCCAATTTGGATGGGCGGATCCTGGAGTGAGGGCATCGATGAGAAGAGTGGGGCACCGGCATCGTCCTTTTTGGGAAATGGGAAATTTTTAATGGATAATTTTATTGAAAATGCCGAAATAATTATAATGGTTTAAGGAAAGGTTTGTCCTACATTCCCAAACCAAATATACTAAAAATTGGATAGAGCTGGTCAAGAAGCATTGAATGGTATATAATTTTCTCATGGTTTTGGTCAACAATTAAAGGGTATTAAACGGTTTAAATCTATTTTTGTTTAATGGTTCAAAACTAACTTAAAATTGTTAAGCTTAAGCCAAAACATAATCAAATGAGGCGTCTTTGATGGGACCTATCATTGACCATACGGTTATGGGTTTGAGTTTAGTTCTAAACTGTTAAAACTCGACATTTTCAATGATTTAAGAATATTTCCCTTCAATTTTACTCACATAACAAGTCGTGTAATTTTCGACAATATTGCTTGTCCAATGCCCCAAGGAATCGTCAGCATCATTGTTGGATGGCTTCTCCAAAGTGTCCATATGGATTCGGAAAAGGTTCTTCTCCATCAAGAATTGTTCAGCTAAAAAATGTTCAAATTTAGGCAATAATTTCGTGAAAGGACCCAACTCGGCGCCGTTAATAATAACTTTTCAAGAAGTGAACCAATTTTGGTGATTTTGCTATCAAATTAAAGAACAGACTTTTGGCTATTCAATGATATTAATTTTTATTTAAAATGGTTCAGAAATGATGAAGTTTTGCCCAAAAAACCACTGAAAATTTTCAATAATCCATAGTTAAGGTCATTTGGAATGGTTTTTTGGGCATAACTTCATTATTTCTTAACCAATTTAAATAAAATTAATATCATTGGATAGCCAAAAGTCTGCTCTCTAATTTGATATTAAAATCATTAAAATTGGTTCAGTCTTTGACGAGTTATTCTAAACGGCGCCAACCTGGTACGGCACCAAATTTGGGCTGTCCTGGATGAAAACACACCTTCTTCGGTTGTGGCGAATCCAACTAGGCCATAGCCAAAATCGGCCATTTCCACTGGGTTCATCTCAATGCGTGGGCCATCAATCAATGTTGGCCGAAAATTGAGGCGGGAAATCCAACGAGGCGCCGGACTTGGTGGACAAATCTTTGCGTAAAAAATTAATTAAATTTGAATTTGTTTTGCCTTTTTCACCTCCGTAATGTTTTGCGGCGGAATTCGTAACAATGCCCAGCTGCCATCCTCTTTGCTTTCAACAAATCGGGCTGTCGAACGGAACATACCACTGCTGGGTTTTGGCACAAAAACGGCGAATTCACGGAGTCTGGGAAATTATTTATTCATTTTTTAATTTAATTTTCTCTTAAATTGACAATGAAAAGGACCTTTGCTTTGTGGCCCTTTCAATCACGCATTGGCCACTGGTCAACACCAAAGAGGCGGACTAAAATTAGAGTTAAATAATTTGTGGTAAAACGTAAAATAAGTTTTAAATATATAAAAAAATTTTGAATTTTTTTAAAAAAAAATTATGAAAGGAAAATTAATTTTAAAATATTAAAAATTTGTGATTTTTTAAAAAATTCAATAAAAAAACATTTAACCGGAAAAGGGGTTGAACTCTTAACCTATTGAGTGATGAACTAAAGCGCGTAACTAATTGAGCGAAAAATGCTGAGGCTCTTAAGTTTTTACAAGGAAAAATGGGCAATTATTCTTTCCGGAAAATGGGCAACCGGAACAACCGGAAAAAGTGCAACCGGAAAAAGTGCAAATAAATTCTTTCCGGAAAAAGTTAACCGGAAAAGTGCAAATAAATTCTTTCCGGAAAAAATTAACCGGAAAAAAGTGCAAATTAATTTCTTTCCGGAAAAAGTGCAACCGAAAAAAGTGCAAATTAATTCTTTCCGGAAAGGGGCAACCGAAAAAAGTGCAAATTAATTCTTTCCGGAAAGGGGCAACCGGAAAAGTGCAAATTAATTCTTTCCGGAAAGGGGCAACCGGAAAAAGTGCAAATTAATTCTTTCCGGAAAGGGGCAGCCGGAAATAGTGAAATAGTGCAAATTAATTCTTTCCGGAAAAGGGCAGCCGGAAATAGTGCAAATTAATTCTTTCCGGAAAAATACAATTTAATTCTTTCCGGAAAAAGTGCAATTTAATTCTTTCCGGAAAAAGTGCAATTTAATTCTTTCCGGAAAAAGTGCAAATTAATTCTTTCCGGAAAGGGGCAACCGGAACAACCGGAAAAAGTGCAAATTAATTCTTTCCGGAAAGGGGCAACCGGAACAACCGGAAAAAGTGTAAATTAATTATTTCCGGAAAGGGGCAACCGGAACAACCGGAAAAAGTGCAAATTAATTATTTCCGGAAAAAGGGCAACCGGAAAAAGTGCAAAATAATTCTTTCAGGAAAAAAGGCAACCGGAAAAAGTGCAAAATAATTCTTTCCGGAAAAAGTGCAACCGAAAAAAGTGCAAATTAATTCTTTCCGGAAAAGTGGCAACCGGAAAAGTGCAAATTAATTCTTTCCGGAAAAGGGCAACCGGAAAAAGTGCAAATTAATTCTTTCCGAACAATATATTTTTAAATCAAATAAATTAATTCCTACAATGAGAGTGCCAGTGCAGCTTTTCACCTCCCCACCGGGTCGTTCACGTGCCAAAATCTATTATAAAAATCAGCGTTTTTTCCATTCAAAAATGAAAAAATCATTGCCTAACCTTGACCAAAAATCCATGTCTCTCCCAATCGACTGTTTCACCGTTCAGAATTCCATTGATGCCGGAAGGCAGGAGGAAGAAGGCGACAAATAAAAGTATAATTTTTGGGGTCAATATCAATGTAGAATTCATTCGTATGTGGAAGGAATTTTTTGGGAAATATGTAAAATAGGAAAATGAATGTAAAATAGGAAATAGAAATTTTAGTATTTGGCTTTGGCCTCGTTCTTTTGGTAATATCTTAACAAGGAATCAACCAATTTGGGAAGGCGATATGCCATTTGAAAGCCCTAAATTCCCTCTAAAAAGTTGCTTTAACTAATTTAATGAAATTTTAAAATAATTTATAATTTGTAAAATAAACGGCTTTTCCTCCAAAAATTTGGGTTAATTATACTCATTGTCAAAGTCGTGTAACTTTTTAAAATCTTAATTAATTATAATTTAAAAAGGCCAAATTTTAGAGGACATTTAGAGCTTTTAAATGGCATATTGCCTTGCTGTATTGGTTGCTTTCTTGTTGAGCAATTGGCCAAAAGAATGATCCAAGTACCGAATCGTCCCCTTAATCTACCGAAAAACGAATACTGTATAACCTCTATTAATTCCTAATTGGAAAAAAATTTTGGGTCTAGCTCATTAATTTGTGGACTTTTTTGAACAAATTTTAACGGATTTTACAGAGCTTTAGGGAACTAAGAAAATACAATAAAAATTTTAAAAGTTCACCCTATCAAAAGCTATGGGTCCTCAAAATCGAGTGAGAGAATTGAGAGGTTTTGTGTTAAATTCATAAAATTTCCCTCACTCAGGTTATTTTAAATCTTAAAGCATTTAAGTTTAACCATTTTAGGCTCGACATTCCCAGTGAATTTATTTTGTAATATTAGCTTTATAAGATGAAATGCGGATAAAAAGGAGGATATCGGCGAGAGAAAATGGAGGAAAATTCCAATTTTTTATTAATTTTTTACACAAATGAAAATGAACAAAATCCAACTTTATAATAAAATTGTTACAATAAAAAATGGATATTCCTATTTTGTAAAATTCACTAAGGAAAAATGTCTTTCCATTAATTTGTTCCCATAGGCTCTTCTTTTCCCCCTCTTCCGTTGAATTAGCCAAGTCCGAAGGCCCGTTCCGTGTGAATTTTCACGGTGTCCCTTTCCGATCGCGGTTTCCTCTTGTATAGCGGTGGACTGCGGAGGGGCAACGGCGGCTCAATGTATTCACCGTATTGGAGTTCCATTGATCTGTGTGGAAATTAATGGAGAATTAAGAGGGATGAAGAGGGCTTTATGGAAAATATTAGATTTTCTAGAAGAAAATTTTAGGTTTTAGGGGAACCTCAAAATTTTAGGTTTTTGGAATTTTAGGTTTTTTGGATAGATAAAAATTTTAAATTTTTCTAGGGGAAATAAAATTTTAGTTTCTTGGAGAAAATTTTAGATCTTTTGAGGTAAAATTTTAGACAAGGCTGTCAATAGGGCCCGGATTTTTAGGTGGAATAAAGCGCAAAATAGGTTATTATTATTTAAATTTTTTTTCATCGAATTGCCAAAATATGTTTCAGAAACCTCAAAAAAGGTTATTTTGATTTTTTATTGCATTTTTATAATGAAATTTTCCCTCAAAAAAATGCCAAAAATGTATAAAATAGTAAAAAATGAACACAAAAATATTTGATGCTTTTTCATCAAATTTGATATATAAGTACAAAAAATAGGTTTAAAACCTAAAAATCCAGGCCCTACCAATGAAGGAAAAAATTGGATATGAAAAGTAATTTTTCCAAATTTTTATTTTAATAATATTTTTTGCCATTCAATTTATGAATAATTTTCCTCCTCACCTGGAGAATGACCAAATGAAGCACCATTTGCCGCCGGCATTCTCGAATTCTTGCGGTTTTATGCCCAAATCCTTGAAGCCAAGTGTGTCACCGCCGGACAATACGTCGCTGTTCCCTTCCTATTGAAAAAAAGATAATTATTAATTTTATTAAATTCGGAATTACGGATTTTTTATTTGCAATTTTTGGTCTTATTGAAAAGGAATATTTCGAGAATTATTATTTCCATTTTTGGCATTTAAACATTGTGATTGAAAATTGTTGAAATATTTCACAAATTTTTAAAGGGAATTTTTTGAAAAAATTTTATTAAAAATACAAAAACCATAAAATTTGATCCATAAATAATTAAAATAGAATTTGAGTTAATAATTTTTTCGAAAATTTATGGAAGGAAATTTTTTGAAAATCTGATTCTAAATTGGAATAATTCGAAAATTTTTTATTTTGCAATTTTTGGTATTTTTTATATAGATTAAGTTCACAATATATAATCTACCAAAAAAAAAAAATTCATTTTCGAAATTTTTAAGGGAAATTTTTTAGTTCATAAAAATTTTCAGACCGATAAAAATAATTAGAAAATCATGAAATTTGATCCTTAAAATATTATAATTAAAATCTATTAATTAAATATCGAATCATTTTTGATAAAAATTTCTGGCCTTAAATCAAGCATTGAAATTTAACAAAATTTTATAAATTCATTACAAAAAACTGACCACAAAATCCAACCATTCCCAGTTGATGTAGTTTCGATTGCTGCGGTAAATCCGGCGACTCAAATAGCACAGTCCGGACCACAAATAGAACCAGGGGTCGGGCCATGAATGTCGATGATAGAATGTGCTAATGTCCGGATGGCAACCCGCCTTTCGATACATATAGTCGACCTGCGCGAATGGAATAGGAATTTAATTTTGAAAATTGAAGTTATTTTGGTTTATTCTATATTAAATTTTCAAAATTCAGTTTTTTTTTGTTTCGATTTATAATAAATTTTTGGGAAATAATTTTATGAATTTTAAAAAATTTTTTTGAGAAATAATTTTATGAATTTTAAAAAATTTTTTGTAAAAATATTTTTTAGAATTTTTAATAAATTTTTTTGAGAAATAATTTTATGAATTTAAAAAAATTTTTTTGAGAAATAATTTTATGAATTTTAAAAAATTTTTTTGAAAAATAATTTTATGAATTTTAAAAAATTTTTTTGAGAAATAATTTTATGAATTTTAAAAAATTTTTTTGAGAAATAATTTTATGAATTTTAAAAAATTTTTTTGAGAAATAATTTTATGAATTTTAAAAAATTTTTTGTAAAAAATTTTTTTTTAGAATTTTTAATAAATTTTTGAGGTCATTAAATCTAAAAAATGCAAGAAATTTAAAAAATATATTTTTGGATTTCTATTAAATTATTAGTGAATAAATTTCATTAGTTTTTTGTAATTTTTTTTTTGAAATTTTTAATCAATTTTTTGGCGGCATTAAATCTTTGTAAAAATTCAGGTTTTTTGGAGAAATAATTTTAATAATTTTAAAATTTTTTATTTTTTAAAATTGAATTTTTAATAAATTTTTGCCTTAAAATAAATATGTCCATTAAACGAAAAACCCACCAATTCGCACATTTCATAGCAATGTGGGCCAACAAATTCGAATGTTTTGCCGGCCATCGCCGGATCCATCGCAATTCGAGCAATGCCAAGGCTGAAGTCATTGATCTTTGATGAGACAAATTAAAATTAATTTTCACCACATTTAATTAGTATGGAACGGATTTTTAAGTTTAAATATATTTTTATCCAATTTGATTTAAAAAAAACACAAAAATAATGTTTTTCGGCCATTTTTTGAAGTAATTTTTGAATTATTTTAACAATTTTTTGAGGGAGAAATTCATTAAAAAGCAATATAAAAATTATCCATTTTGAAGTTTTCGAAATCTATATTGGTAAATGTAACGAAAAAATCTAAATATATATTTTTCCTAATATTGTCCTCTCTAATAATAGTTATTTTTGAAGATTTTTTAAAGAGAAAAAGTTAATTTTTTTTAACTACTTTGAAGTGCACTGAAAATGGTAGCCCCGGTTCCAATATTAGGGAAAAATAGGGTAAATCTTATTTTGTGATTTTTTAGACCCAAAAATCCTATCACAATTTTATTTCGTACTCACAAATGTTGGCATTTTGTAGATGCCATGCCCTCCTTTGTAGACGTAAACCCATCCAAGTGCAGGCATCCGCCGTATGGCGGACATCATCATATAGATGAAGAAATCCTTTTCACCGTACATCACCGATGGGCGAACAATGGTGGCCGCGGGGAATTCCTCACGGACGGCCAATTCGCCTAGGCCTTTGGTTTTCAGGAATTGACCCTAAAAAAATAGAGAAAAAAATTACCTAAATTGGTTCATAATTTTTAAAATTTGTATTAAAAAATTGCCAAAAAGGATGATTGGTCCTACCGTTAACAAACTAAATATACCCAAAATTGGATAGAGCTAGTCAAGATGGACGCATTGAATGGTATATAATTTGTCATGGTTTGGTCAACAATTAAAGGGTATTAAACGGTTTAAACCAATTTTGGTTTAATGGTTTACAACTAAGTTAGAATTGGTTAAACCTAAACCAAAAATATTACTGCGCTAGAAGAGATCTATTGATTGGGTATAAATAAGGTTTATGGGTTTAGGTGAAAGTTTTGAACCCTTTTCGGTATTTTTTCGGCAATGTTTTCGTCAAATTTTTTCAATTTTTATTTAATTTTTTTAAATTTTAATTTCTATGTACATTTTTCTTATATCGTGACACATGGTTTGGATCGGCGCCCAACGCACTGACATGTACCAACCGTTCGACGCCCATTTCACGGCAAATCCGCGCAATTCGTTGGCAACCTTCCACATTTGTGCCAGCAATGGAATAATTTCTTAAATTTTTTGTTTACTGTCGAAATTACCCCCCAAAATTGGGTAAAAAATAATTCGGTTAGTAAACATTCTACACATTTTAAATTGATTTATTTTTGTCAAAATGCACATTTTAAGGGTTTAGAGGTCAGGGAATTCGAATTTAATATTCATGATCCGAATGGTTCAAAAATAAAAACCGGTTTAAAATTTCGAATGGTTCAAAAAACCGGTATAAAATTTGGAATGGTTCATAAAATTCGAATGTCATAAAAACCGGCTTAACATTTTAAATGGTATAAAATTTATGGTTCAAAAAAACGGTAAAATTTCATATGATTTAAAAACTGGTTTAATATTTCGGACTGTTCAAAAACCAGTTTAACATTTTTATTGTTCAAAAATCGATTTAAAATTTCGAACGGTCCAAAAACCGGTTTAAAAATAAATTTTCAACGAAAGAAATTTAACTTTTTTTTTCCAAAAAGGGGTACTACCAACCGAACTATTAACCCAATAAGTGTTCGCTTACGGTGTATCAATAAATGAACCGATCAAATTGACCACAACATTGCTGTATTTGACTGCCCGACGGATGGTGTTCTCATCCTTCAGTTCGAATGGGAAGAACAGAATTTGTCCCAATTCGCCGGCCACTTTGTGCTCTTTGATGAAATATGGATCGGAACGATAGGGAATTATGAGTTGATTGCCCTGTTTGGCCAATCTGTTCACCACGCTGAGTCCGGTGAAGCCACTCGAGCCAAACACTAAAAATTAATATAAAATTATATTTTGGGAATATTTGTTTTATCAATTCAGAGAAGTTTATATCTTAAAAGCTATAAACTTAATACCCAATTGATAGATCTCGTCAAGATGCATCATTTAATTATGTTTGGTATCGGTTTAACCAATTCTAAAATAGTTTTGAACCATTAAACCAAGATGTGGTTTAAACCGTTTAATACCCTTTAATTATTGACCAAACCAAAATTGGTTTAAACCGTTTAATACCCTTTAATTGTTGACCAAACCAAAATTGGTTTAAACCGTTTAATACCCTTTAATTGTTGACCAAACCAAAATTAGTTTAAACCGTTTAATACCCTTTAATTGTTGACCAAACCAAAATTGGTTTAAACCGTTTAATACCCTTTAATTATTGACCAAACCAAAATTGGTTTAAACCGTTTAATACCCTTTAATTGTTGACCAAACCAAAATGGGTTTAAACCGTTTAATACCCTTTAATTGTTGACCAAACCAAAATGGGTTTAAACCGTTTAATACCCTTTAATTGTTGACCAAACCAAAATTGGTTTAAACCATTTAATACCCTTTAATTGTTGACTAAGATATAGGACAAACCACATTAAACCGGTTTTGGTTTAAGATAAACCATTAAACCGGTATAATTATCTTGATTATATGTACTATTATTTCGTCAATTTTAACGTTTTTATGGAAATAAAAACCTGTTATAACATTGCCCGAGAAGCTTGCCCTCCCTCCTGTTCCCTTCTTGAATTGCGCTGTATTTTTGGAACTCAACGCCGGCTCTGGCACATTCACTGGCACTTGTTGGACATTTTCTGGTGCAGTTGCTGTTGAATATTGACAATGTGGAGGAGGTTGAGTATTGTAAATGAAGAAGAGACGCGTCGTTGCTCTATTTGCCATGGAAAATAATGGCATTTGCTATTTTTTTTTGTTTTATGCTGAACAAAAATACATTTTAAAGAGAGTGTTGTTTAGTTTTTATCAATCCTACTTAATATTTGCCTTTTATATGTGTTTGTTTTATATGCTTTGCCTAAAATGTCGCTAAAATATTTCAATTAAATCCAAAATCCAAATTCAAAAGAAAAATTTTTTGGATATATCGTCCAAATTTTGGATATAATGTCCAAAAATTTTGTTTCTTTTTAATCTCCAAATTTTAACATTGTGTCTCTGTTTTTAGCGTCGGTTTCGGTTTAAGTGAAGAGAAGAAGCAAAACCTAAACCTAACCTCAAATCACAAACGGCGCAAAAAATATAACAATTATATTGCAGGTTCAATTCAGTAAATGAAAAATTTAAAATTTATAAGAAAGCCTTGTCCTAATAAATCAATGAAAAAGATTGTGATCAGAAATTTTCAAAGTAATTTATTCTATTCAAAATAATTAATTCCCCATATTTTTCATTTTCAAGGACACAATGATCCATCGGTGACCAATTTCGAATTGAATTGGTCTATTTTGGAGGATTCCGTGATCAAAATCCAACGAAAACAAGCCGCATCGGTCACTTGCGTTGAGCTGTATAATGTGAGGTTTTTTCTTTTATAAAAAGCCATTTTGGTGAACTATAAGAAAAACGAATTAATTTATGCATTTTCGGCATTGATATTGGAATTTGTAAAAATGCAAATTCTTTTTCTAATTATAATGACAACAAAATAAAATGTAAGGTGGGAAGAATCCCTATGACAATTTTAACACATTGGTATATCGCTTGTATAAGTGATTAGGGGGTCGACGGTTCGATTCTCTGTGGCACAAAAGTTTTTTCCATTCCCAAAATTAGCCAAAAATGAGTGAGTGAAAAGTACCAAGATTATAATGCAAATTTTTCTTACTGAAACATTACAGAAACAAAACCCATAAATACCATAATTTCCACCATAAAATCACCATTCATTTGACAGATTGTCGAAAATCTTTGCCAACAGAATTATGGCCAAGAAATGTATGGTCGTCTCCAACAGCTCATTGCCAATTTTGCTGAAGCGGAATGTACCCGACTCATTGAACAATGCCAAAATGCAACGCCCGAACTATTTTTACAAACATTGAATCGACTTTGGGAGAGTTTTTGCCAACAATTGGTTCGATTAAAATTGGAAAATAATTTAAAAAAGAAATATTTTTAGTCCTTGATTCGCAGTGTTTTTCTTTACTTGGATCGAACGCATCGAGGGGTCCAGAATGCAGTCACTAACTCGTCCGTTTCAATTTGGTTTGTGATGTTAATTGGAATAAAATTTTAAAAAATCTAAAAAATTTTAATATGACCCATTTGTCAAAATTAATTTAAAAATAATTAGGATTTGACGAAAACAAAGAAAATTGGAATAAGTGCATTTGGGCTAGAAATAAAAAAAATTGCCAAAGATTTAATTGTGGTCAATTAATCAATAAATTAAATTTTAAGGCCAAAATTAACTTGGAACAAAAATTAATTTGGAGAAAAAAAACCAATAAAAATTTTACTTAATTTAGTCCTCTTGAAAAAGTACCTGAACAAAAAATAAAAAGCAAAATCATCGTGTGTAAATAGCGCAGTCGGTTAACGGCTCGCAACCACAGAGAGTATAATCACGGGTTCAAACCCAACCACACACCAATTTTTTTTAAATTTTTCTTTTGTATTTTTTTTCAATAAAATTTATTAAAATAATTAATTTTTAATTATAAATTATTATAAAAATTATTCAAATGAATTTTCGGCATTTTATTAAATTTTTATTTTTTAAAAAATAAAATAACAAAAAAAACTCCATAGAAAACCTAGTTAATTTTTAGGCCACTTAACAATTTTTTTTTCATTTTTTTAGAAGGAAAAAGAATTCTTCCCCTTCCAGGGACGCAGGATTGGAAGCATTCCGACAGCATATTATGGAAAGACACGGCGTGAATGGTCGAACCGTAAAAGGAATACTCAAAATGATCGAGGAGGACCGACGCGGCATTCAGGCGAGCAAAATTTACTTAAAATGAGAGGAAAAATTAAAATTTATATTGAAAAAATGGCACAAATTGACACTTTTTAACCAAAAAATCGGGTCAAAAAATTTAAATTTTTACATTTAATTTTTTTTTGTCAATTTTCAGGTCGATCGTCAATTGCTCAAATCTTTGTTACGGATGTTCACAAATTTACAAATCTACGATTGGGCATTTGAGAGGGAATTCATCAAAGCCAGCGAACAATTTTACCAGGAAGAGAGCAAAGCACAAATCCAAGAATTTGAGGTAAAATTAAAATAGAAAAATATTTTTTTAAAAGATGATTTTTACTTTAAAATAAGTAAAAAATTTTTGTAATTTATTTAATTATATTTTTCCATTAAGGTAAGCCAATATCTGCGATTTGTGCAACGGCGTTTGGCGGAAGAGGAGGAACGCGTTCAACTCTATTTGGAATATTCCACACATAAAAAGTTGATTGCCATTGTGGAGAAATGTTTGCTCACCGACTACATGGACACAATCATTGCACGCGGTTAGGACTTATTAACTGGAAATAGGGAAAAATGATTCAGGCAAAGTCGGCTAGAGTTTTTATAAAGAAGA
This sequence comes from Pratylenchus scribneri, assembly GCA_030063045.1. Classification (NCBI taxonomy): domain Eukaryota; kingdom Metazoa; phylum Nematoda; class Chromadorea; order Rhabditida; family Pratylenchidae; genus Pratylenchus; species Pratylenchus scribneri. The sequence continues at coordinate 520,352 of JAQSEB010000020.1, read as the reverse complement.
ATTTATAAAAAAAATTTTTTGGTCAAATGGGTTAAGGGTTGACTCTTTACTTTTGCAGAATTTAGTTTTCATCCATTTGAAGGAAAATATTTTCTAGGCTTCATACATGCGCTGCTGGGGGGCGACTGTCCCCCCCCCCCCCCCGGTAGTTGTATTTGAAAATTTTGGGGATATGTATTGGGGTCCGGAGAATTGAAAAATTTTATTATTATTTTGCCTATCTACCCATTTTTTTTTCTTTTTTCCTCCTAAAAATGAGTTAAAACCATAAAAAAATTTTCTGCTGCGTTAACGGTATTTTCTCCTATTATTTGGCAAAAAAATGCAAAATTTTGAAGGTTTTTTTACCATAAAATAACAAAATTTTCTCTCGATGGGTAGTATTGTACCTAACTGTGCCCCCCTCCTCCCCGACCCGAAGCGCATGTATGAGGTCTTTGTCGAAATTCGAAGCTCAGGGGAAAATATTTTTCAGCCTTGGTAGTCACTATTATGCATTTTTATATATTCTTCAATTTATTTTTAGACGAAAGACATTACTCTAATTATCATTTTATTGTAGGCTAAAACCGGCGTTACGCAACAATTCCTTTTCCATAATTTATTACCAATTAATTTTTAATTTGAAGAAAATTTTTAAATAATTTTTAAATAAATTTTAAATAAATTTTTAATTAATTTTAAAAAATTTTCTAAAAATCAATTTCGCAGGTCCCCATCAATTGCTGACCGACCATGCCATTGCCGATTTGGCTCTGATGTATCGACTGCTCTCTCGGGTCCGTGATGGCCAATTGGCATTGAAGAATGCCTTCTCTGAATATGTCAAGAAAATGGGCCGAGCAATGGTAAAAAAAATTAGAAATAGGTGAAATTATGGGAAAAAATTAATAAAATTTTTCAAAATCATAAAAAAGTTTTTTTTTTTATGATTTTCAAATTTTTGATTTCGACCTTAATTCTTTTCTCTTTTATAGGTGATGAACGCAGAACGGGACAAAACACTGGTCCAAGATTTGATGGAATTCAAGGCGGGGCTGGACACAGTGATCACTGGATGCTTTGACACAAATGAGAAATTTTTGAATGCCCTCAAGGATGCATTCGATTTCTTCATTAACACGAGGGCAAACAAAATTGGCGAACTCATTGGTGAGCAAATAATATTTATTATTGAGACTTATTTTATGTATTAAGAGGAAAATATTAATTAATTACCCAAACAAGAATTTTCGGAAAAAATTCTGTTCTCAGTTTTCGATTTTTTTATCTAAAAATTTTAGAAACAAAATGACTTGTAATTCATAGCTCGGCAAGGGGGGGGGGGTCGGACCCCCCCCCCCCCCCCACAACGCAGCACTCAATCAGGGGATTTACCGGGCGGGAACCACGCACCGAGCAGGGGGAGGAAGGCAAAAATTGGAAAATTTTTCGGAAAAATTGGAAAATTTTTCGGGAAAATTTTTCGCCGCGCGGCCATTTTTAGGTCAAATTTTACTTCTGCGGGGTTGTTTTTGGCCCTAAATTTCCGCCTGCGGCGCAAAAAAAAAAATTAGGACTACGCATGAAAAATTAGGGTGGACTTCGCCCATCACCAACCACGCAACCACCCATCATGATCCCCCCCCCCCCCCTTGCCGAGCTATGTATGTAATAATCTTATTTCTAAGATAATTTTCTTTATTTATAATTGCACCTTTTTAATTGTAATTTATAATTATGATTTGTAAATCAAAAACGAAAGAATAAACCCAATGACTAAAAATATTTTTTGTGATAATTTTACCTAATTTTGGCGCTAATTTATTAAGTTAATATAAATTAATGAACAAAATTTTCCCTTCAAACTATTCCACAATAAATTTAGCCAAATTCATGGATTCAAAACTGCGAACCGGGAACAAGGAATGCACGGAGGAGGAGTTGGACACTGTGATGGACCGGTGCATTGTGTTGTTCCGTTTTGTGCAGGGCAAGGATGTGTTCGAGGCATTCTACAAAAAGGATTTAGCCAAACGACTCCTTCTTGGCCGAAGTGCATCCGTGGATGCGGAAAAGGCAATGTTGTCAAAGCTGAAAACTGGTTAGTTTTAGTTTAAAATTATTATGCTTAATAGGAATTCTCATAGACTTATTACCTGGTTTGGTCTTATTGAAATTAAGTAATTCTAGATTTTTCAACATTTTTTTTTTGCCTGTAGAAAAGTGAGCTTTCGCGGACTATGACTTATATTTTTGTTTTAATTATAAGTTTAGAAATTGGCATCTTTAAAAAAAGAGTACAGAAAATCCCTTCCCCATGAATAGTTTTAGACTCCAAATTTAGACACCTAAAATGGCTAATTTTACCCAGAATTTTAATATTATTTTTGCATGCACATAATTTTATTTGTAGAATGTGGCGCCGGACTCACCCAAAAATTGGAGGGAATGTTCAAAGACATGGAAATATCCAGGGATTTTTGCAGCGCATTTAAACAGGTAATTATTAAAATTAATTATTATTTAATATAAAAATAATTAAAATAATTCACCGCTAATTTCAGTATTTGGATGCCCACGATAAAGAGGGACGTTTCGCGCGATTGGAAGTGAATGTTTCCGTCCTCACCATGGGCCAATGGCCAAACTATCCGGAAATGGAGGTGATTATAATTTTATATATTAATTTAGAATTTAATTTTTTCAAAAATAAAAATTTTATTTAAAATTTCTTTTAGTAGATTAAACCAAAAAATATGGAAGAATATTAATTAAATTCAAAATTTAATTTTTCAATAGAAAAATTTTAAAATTTTATTCACATTTAATTTTATACATTATAAATTGTCAATTTTAGTTTGATTGTAAAAAAATTAGGATCCTAAAAAAACCATTTTATCATTTAAAATTAAGAAAAGAGTAATAAAAAATTATGGAAAGTGTATACAAAATTAGACAAAAAAATTTCCAATTTTTAAAAATTCAAAAATTAATTTGACTATAAAATAACACATTTTTTAATAAAATTATATAAAAAATTATCCAAAAAATCATTTTTTTAAATTCTAAAAAATATAAAATTCAAACTTTTTTAATAAAATTATATAAAAAACACCTAAAAATTTTTTAATAAATTAAATTCAATTTATTTAGGTAAATATTCCACCCCAATTGGCCGATGTGCAACAAATGTTCACCAAATTCTACACCACAAAACACAATGGACGCAAATTGATGTGGCAATACACTTTGGCCAGTGGCGTCCTGAAGGCTACATTTCGGCCGGCGGAAAAAGAAAATGTTGTGGTGAAGGAATTGGAGGTGTCCTTGTTCCAGGCAATGGTCCTCCTCCTCTTTGACAATGTGGAGAGGAGAGAATGGGAATGGCAACAAATTGCGGAAACCACCAAAATTGGTTGGTTCTGACTTCTGATTTAATTTTATTTAACGAAATTAAAATAAAAAAATTTTATTTTTGGCCATTATTTTTATTTTTCAGAATTTACACAAAATTTTTAAATAATAATTAATCAGAATTTTAAAATTTAATTCCCTTCAGAAACGCAAGAACTGAAGCGAACACTGCAATCATTGGCCTGCGGCAAATTTCGGATCCTTCATAAAATGCCTAAGGGCAAGGAGGTGAACGACAATGACACATTCCATTTCAATGAGGAATTCAATGATCGCCTCTATCGCATACGAATTTCACAAGTTCAAATGCGCGAAACAGTCAGTTTAATATTTTTTGGGCACTTGAAAAATTTAAGGAAAAAATCGCAAAAATATTTTTATAATTATAGATTATAATTAGGGCCGGGATTTATATGCCATATTGTGCCAAAAATGTTCTAAAATACGCAATTTTTGAACAAATGTATTTTTTCATTTTTATTGAATTTTTTCCGTACAATTTTGCCCAAAAATGCGATAAAAATATGTTAAAAATGAAATAAAATTACCTTTAAACACTACAAATATCACGAAAATATCACTTTTGAATACATAGAAATCCAAATTCCTATCCTACCCTCTCACCTAATACATATTAGTGATTTATTAAATAAAAAAGGAAATATATTTTTTTATTTTTTAAATTATCATTTTAATATAATTTTTCTAAAAATTTTTTATCCTTGACCAAATTAATTTAAGGAAAAAATTCCTTAAAAATAATCAATTTTTCGATATTTATTATATTTTTAAAATTAAATTTTTTAGTTTAATTTTTTCATTTATTTCTTTGAATTTTCTATTTTTGACCAATTATTTAAAATGTTTTTAAAATGATCAATTTTTCAATATTTTTCATTTTTTAAATTATTTTTTCAGGAGAAAGAGCACCAACAGACGGAAGAGCAAATATTCCAGGATCGTCAATACCAAATTGACGCATGCGTTGTTCGCATCATGAAAACACGCAAAAAATTGACACACAACCAACTGATCACCGAAATTATGGGCCAATTGAGATTTCCGGTGAAGGCGGCCGACCTGAAGAAGCGAATTGAATCATTGATTGGTGCGTTCAATTTACATGAAAATTTAGCTAAATTTGGGCACATATTTTTAAAGGATTTTTTTCGGATTTTTTTAAGAGAATTTTCTTAAAATTTATTCTTCAATTTTTTGATCTTTTTTAGAAAATTAAATAAGAAATATTTATAATTTTTGCAATTTTTTAAATGAATTTTATTAAAAATTCCCTTACCTTTTTATTTTTTTTTTTGCTTTCTTATTTAAATTCTAAAATTGGGAAACTTTTTTTTATACAATTTTTTAAATTACCTTCTTTAAAAATTCCTTCCTTAAGTTTTATCCTTAAGATTTTTAATTCTAAAATTAGGCCAATATTTTTTAAAATTTTTATGGGTTTTAAGAAAATTTCTTAAAAATTAAAATTTATTGTTCAATTTTTGGAAGAATTTTTTCATTATAGTTAGCTTTCTTATTATTATTTTTATTTAATTTATGAATTTTTTAAACAAATTAGATTGGAAATTTCTTAAAATTTTTTGAACCATTTTTCTAAGATTTTTTATTTAAATAAATTTCCATAATTTTTATTCTTTTCCAGAACGCGATTACATGACCCGGGACAAGGATGATGCGAATGTGTACCATTATGTGGCCTAATTTATTTTTGCGGCACACAACATTTTCAATTTTTTGGCCAACAATCCTATAATATGTAAAGAAATACGGTGACCCATAAAGAAAAAGATGACTCTACCCAAAATAATATTCACCTCTCAATTTCCGCTCATTCATCAATCATTTATCACATTTTTGGATAATATTTTTCATTATTTTTTTCTCCATCACACCTTTTTGTTGTGTTCATTTTTTGTTTAATAAAATTATTAATTTACTATAAAATTTTGTTTCAAATTTAAAATAAACATTCGAGGGATTTAATAGCTTTCTCGGTATTTATCGCTTATCAGGGAGTAGATTCGATTGAGACTTTATTATTCATATTTTATTGTAAAATTGAAAAAAATACTATTTTAGGGTTAAAATTTTATAACAAATTTTGTGGTTGATGATTTTAGAGATGAAAAATCTGGACCCAGATAACCGGTAATACCGTTTTCTCCACTTGGGATTGAACCCTTGATATTCACGTTAAAAAAACTGGGTATTTACTATTTAATCCACTAGGCAAAAAATGGAAGGTTGCAAGATTTGTAAATTTTTATATTAAATATGTTTATAATTTAAATAAATTCACTAAATGTTTAGAGGACGATAAAATTGTGAAAAATATTGGTCTCAATGTTTAGTCGTTTAATTCGCAGTATATTTTGGATTTTAGTGCCAAAGATTTGGATTCGTAACCGTAGAGGGTAATGTTTTTTCGGGTATATTAGCGACAATTTTATATTATAAATTCGGAGTTGAAATTGAATAAATATTTTTTATAAAATAATTTTATCAATTAAAAAAGAAGATAACAACAAAAATTCGATAGAATAAAATTGAAAAATTGAATAAAACAAAAATAAATTAACAACAAAAAAAACTACAATTCAAAATGGCATCGAAAATATTCGCAATTTTCGGGTGAAATCAAATGTCCCGGTGTACATTCCGCCTGCATTGGGCAATGGAGGCAAGGCACTGCGGCCAATGGGGTTACCCGTCGACGTGGACGTAATGCTCTGAAAAATGAATAATTAATTGTTTTATAATTTTTGAAAATAATCATATTTTAAAGTAAGCTATCTTTCTAATAGCTAATTTTTACAATTAAAAATTAAGCAAATGATTTTTAAAAATTAATATATTTTATTTTAATTTTAGAGGTTACATTAATTTTTTCTTTTTTTTTTCTACAAATTTTTTTATTTTTTCGATTAAATAAATTTTAAAAATAATAAATAAATAATGAAAATTTCCATTTTTTGTTGTTTAACAAAAATCAAAGTATAATATTTATTAAAAATATAACGAGTCGAAAAAAAGTTTTTTTTGTTCACAATTCATCAGAAATATCCTAAGAGAATCAACAATTTTTCTAAAATCCAATTTTCAAAAAACGGAACCATGGGAAAACTTTTTGGATTAGCCAAAAGAAGATTTAAATTTGAATAAATATATCAATTTTACACTTAAAAATAGAAAAAATCCCAAACCAGCATACCTGTATGTATGATTGAGTCGTTTCTCCAGCTTCCCGTCCAAAACGGCAATGTCCAGCACCGCCTCCACATCGGCCAGTCCCAATTGAATGCGGCAAATGCCCTTGTCATGGATGTAGCGGGCCACTTCCTCCGATTCGACAAAGGCCGCTTCCCGTTGGGCGACTGGATCCGCCGGGCCTTGTTCCTCGGCTTGACGACGGCGTTGCTATTTTGAAAATTTAAATTAATATTTTAACATTTTTTTTCGAAAATTTATTTAAAAATTATTAAAAAAGGTTTAAAAAATTATTTTACTCTAATGGGAATCGAACCCGTTACTTCGAAAATTAAAAACGGCGAGATTATCACTGGACCAAACCCCAAAGCATCCTTTTTATTTAAAATTTTAATTTATAGCGAGATTTTAAAAAATCATTTTCCAATTGAACTGGAGGCCTAATAAAATATTTTCCTTCAATGGGAATTGAACCAGCGACCACAAAAAATTAAAACCAAGGAGATTACCACTAAACTAAATACTTGCTTCAGTTTCATTTTTAATCTTAATTTATATCGAGATATAAAAAAAAAATTTTTTTATTTATATTGAATCGGAGGCTTTAAAAAATTATTTTCTTCTAATGGGAATTGAACTCGCAACCCTTAAAAATAAAAGTGAGAAGAATACCACTAGACCAATTACCCACATAGCAGTTTTATTTAAATTTTAATTTATACCAGCAGCCAATTGACGCAAACATGAATGAGAGTTTGCACAAATTCTGAGTCCAATTGTTGGTCAGAGTAGAATGTGCCACCAGTCAACGATTCATCGGCTTCAAGTCCGGCCAAAATGTAACTAAAAAATTTGACTATATTTTTAAGAATTAAGGCCAAAATAATTATAATATGGGTGGGTTTGGGTTTATCCTACATTCACAAACCAAATACCAAATCAAGACGCATTGAATGGTATACAATTTGTCATGGTTTGGTCAACAATTAAAGGGTATTAAACGGTTTAAACCAATTTTGGTTTGGTCAACAATTAAAGGGTATTAAACGGTTTAAACCAATTTTGGTTTGGTCAACAATTAAAGGGTATTAAACGGTTTAAACCTATTTTGGTTTGGTCAACAATTAAAGGGTATTAAACGGTTTAAACCAATTTTGGTTTGGTCAACAATTAAAGGGTATTAAACGGTTTAAACCTATTTTGGTTTGGTCAACAATTAAAGGGTATTAAACGGTTTAAACCAGTTTTGGTTTAATGGTTCAAAACTAAGTTAGAATTGGTTAAACCCAAAGTCAAAATATAATCAAATGATGCGTTTTGAATTGATTTATCGATTGGGTAAAAGTTTATAGGTCTAGGATAAAACTTAGAACCATTAAAATTAAATATAATAATAATAAATGTAAAAATGTTACGTTTTCCTCGTCGTCCCAGCGGCTTTTATGCTTCGCACCAATTTCCGTTGCTCCAATGCTTTAAGCACTCTGCGCAATTGCAATTCATTGAGCCCAGACCGCTCTCGAATATCCCGAATCCAAACGCCCATTCGCTGCGATTCCTCAATGATCGAGAAAACCTAAGAGGAAATTTTTTTAAAATTAATTTAAAATGATTTTTAATTTTAAAGTTATATAAAAAATAAAACTTTTCAATAAATCCAAAATTGGAATACTTTTTAAAAATTTATTATTTTTATCAAAATTAATATTAAAAATTAATTTAAAAAATTAGTTAAAATGGTTTAAAAAAATAAATAATTTAGATAAATTTCTAATAAATCCAAAATGAAATGTTGTTTATTTTTTTAAATTAATTTATTAAATTATCAAAAAATTAAAAAAAAAGATTTTTGGATTATTTTCATTATTTAAAGAATAAAAAATTTGTTAAATTTTATAATAAATCCAAAATAAAATTCTATGTTTATTTTTCTAACTATATTTATTCCTTAAAGAAGTCGAAAAAATTTAGAGAAAATTTTTAAAATTAAATATATAAATATATAAAAATTTAAAAATTAAAAATGAAATGCTTTTATTATTTTTTAAATTAATTCATTTTATTCAAAAAAATAATGAAAAAAAAAGTTTAAAAAATTTGGATAAAATTTTATTTAAAATTTTAAATTTGAAATACATACAAAATGAAATCCTAATTTATTTTTGTAATAAATTTATTCATTTTAGTCGAAAAATTTATTTAGGAATTTTTAAATTTATATAAAAATTTATTTTATTAATTTCTAAATAATTCAAAAAATTCAAACCAATTGTTCCTCCGGACTCGCATTGGCCAATTGGCTGCCTTTTTTCAAGCGTAAAACGAAACCGCCATTTTCATCTATTCAAATACTGTATTTTTAATTTAAATAATTTTTATAAGGGAACCTTGGTGTCCGGATTGCCCCATTTGGCGTAACATTTCCACTCGGCCATCTGAGAGGAGCCGGTTGACGACGGCGCCCAATTCCGCTGCAGTGGTGGTCGTTGTTGATTGGCCTCCTTGTTGGTCGGGGAGTGCCGAAATTTCTGGGAAATATTCAAATTATTTCCTATTATTTTTAAAATAGATAAAATTTTGGTTAGAATGTGTGCAAAATTGATGATAATTTTAGCCTAAAATTTACACAATTCTAGGTAAATTATTTTTTTCGACCTTAAATATAAATATAACTCTGGAATATTTAGGTAAACATTTAGGATAAGGGCTAGAATTTTTAAGTTTTACTCATTTTTGTAATTTTTAGATATTAAATTTGATGAGAAAAGTACAAATAAATAAATAAATGTTTTTGAGCATTTATTCATGTTTTTAACATATTTTTGACAAAAGCAATTTTGGCATTTTTTCGGGGAAAAATTTCTTTGTAAAAATGATTAAAAATCCAAAAATTACTTATTTAGAAGTTCCCGAAACTTTTGGTAAATTTAAACAAAATTTAATAGGCACACCTATTTTGTTACCTAAAAATCCGCTCTTCTGTTTATTTTAAATTGATCAGAAAATCGAAAATTTTCAGTCAAATTTATTAATTTTTTTTTTTAAATTTATGTAATTTAATATTTTAAAAGATAAATTCTATTTTTTTTATTAATTTTTAAAATTAACCTTGAAGTAATTGAGCATTGCTAAGTCCATCCGGACGCATTCCAAGCAGGTGGATTACGCGGGCATCCAATGCTTCGGCCATGGCGCCGCCCGGGTCAGTCAATGTTGTCGAAGTGGTTGCTGGCAATGAAGTCGCCGTCATTTTATTATTAAATCGAATGAATTTTTAACTGAAATATTAAAAAATATTTGGTCTAATTGGTCTAATTTTATGCTTAAATTATTTGTGATTTTTATACATAGATAAATATTGCTTTATAAAACGACTTTAAATTTTTAAGGCCACATAATTTGGCCATAACAAAAAATGCTATGACTTGGGCTTTAGGTTTATACTTAGCAAGCTAGTTTAGGTTAAGGCTAGGTTTAGGCAGGGTTGGGTTTAGTAATCTTAAAGAATTCTGCTGATTTGGCCAAGTTTTTTGGCCGTAAAACAGTTTTTTCGAGAGACTTTCGTTTTTTCGATGAGTGCTTTTTGACCATAAAAACGTCGATTTTTCGTCAATTTTTTGGTTCTAAAATCCGTTTTTCGGAAGTTTTTATCGTTTTTGGCCCTAAAAAAATGATGATTTTCTGAGAGGTTTTTTCTGTATATTTTACAGACATTTTAATTAAAAATTAAATACATTTAATTTAAATAATTTTGATATTTCTTGGTATCCGATCGGAACCAATAAAAATGTGAATAAATCAAAATAATTAACAAATTGAGACATTTTTTATTCAAGTTAAAATCAATAAATCGGCCTATGTGATGAATTTGCACACAAAATCAATTCAAATCCTAGAAATTTTCTTCCATTCCATTCATTCATTCCAATTTGCAGTCATCGTAAATTTGATTCAGAGCTCCGGTTTAAGACGGAATTGAGGCTGAAAATAATTATTTTAATAAATTCCGATGAGTTTAGGCAAACCTTGACGCCGGTGGTGCGAACACGTTCCAATTTTTCATTCTCAATTTCTTCGAGGAAATTGCCCAAATACCTTTAAATTCAAGAAATTAATTATTTATCGAAAAAATTCTAATGGTTCAGCGGTTTGTCCTAAACCCAAAACCTTATACTCATCGATAGATCTCTTCAAAACGATCATTTGATCATATTTTGGCTTTGGGTTTAACCAATTCTAACTTAGTTTTGAACCATTAAACCAAAATGGATTTAAACCGTTTAATACCCTTTAATTGTTGACCAAACCATGACAAATTATATACCGTTCAATGCGTTTTGACCAGCTCTATCCAATTTTGTTTTTATATGTATTGGAAATGTAGGACAAATCCTCTTTAAACCATTATTTTTGAGTTAATAACAAAAAAATAACCAAGTGTCTTCCTCGTATTTGGTCCATTCCTCTTTGGGCAATCGGTCGGAGTTCATGGCTAACATTCCAGCACGCATGATGCGCTTTTGACGCATATCATACTAAAAATTATTATAATAATTATAATATTTCATAAATATATATAAATTTACCCCATATGGGTCGGCAATTCGGTAACGACGAAGTGCTTCCTGAACTTCCGGTGCCGGCTCAAAGCATGCGTCATGATAGTGCATTCCTTTATAAAATATATTTTTAATAAGTTTTGTTATTTAATTTGGCAAAAAAAGCATTGAAAATTATTTGAATATGGTTTAACGGAAGGTTTATCCTTCGTTCCCAAACCAAATATACCCAATATGGGGTAGAGCTCTGGTCAGGACGCATTGAATGGTGTATATAAATTGTCATGGTTTGGTCAACAATTAAAGGGTATTAAACGGTTTAAACCAATTTTGGTTTGGTCAACAATTAAAGGGTATTAAACGGTTTAAACCAATTTTGGTTTGGTCAACAATTAAAGGGTATTAAACGGTTTAAACCAATTTTGGTTTGGTCAACAATTAAAGGGTATTAAACGGTTTAAACCAATTTTGGTTTGGTCAACAATTAAAGGGTATTAAACGGGTTAAACCAATTTTGGTTTGGTCAACAATTAAAGGGTATTAAACGGTTTAAAACAATTTTGGTTTGGTCAACAATTAAAGGGTATTAAACGGTTTAAACCAATTTTGGTTTGGTCAACAATTAAAGGGTATTAAACGGTTTAAACCCAAACCAAAACCAGTGCCGTAGCCAGAAAAAATTGAAGGGGGGTGCTCGAGTGTAATTTTTTTTTCGCAAAGTCCTTATTTGCCAATTTTTTGGCCGCGCAGCGAAAAATTTAGGTCAAAAATAGCCGCGCAGCGAAAAATTTGTTACTAAAAAAGGGTTCCCCTTTTACTTTTTTCCTATTTTTCCCATTCAGAGGGGTGCTCCGCACCCCCATAGATCTTTCGAGTGGGTGCTTCAGCACCGAATAGCACCCCCCTGGCTACGGCACTGACCAAAACATAATCAAATGATGCGTCTTGACGAGATCTACCGATTGGGTATATGGTTTAGTAGCCTTGGATAAACCACTGAACTATTAAACCGTTTCGTCATTTTCATTCAATACTTTTCTTTTTTGTCATTAAAGTAAATTATACCAAGTCGACGGCCACTCCATCCATAATTGTAGCAGAATTTGAACCACATTCGCATAAATTTGTTCGGATGATTTGGCCCACCATTCCATACTCGCTTGGCCACAGCTTGAATGACCATAATTATTTGTTTTTGCTTTAAATCTATAAAAAATGTAAAATTCAATAAATAATAAAAAATATTTGCCAAGAATGTAAAATCTTGATATTTTAGTGAGTAAAAGAATTCTTTCATTTTTTATACAATTTTAAATGGTTTTAAGTGATTTAAATGAAGTGGAAAGATATCTAAAATGAATAATTGAGTTGAGATGAGATGGTCAAATTGTGATGAATGATGATGTAATTTAATGCTAAAATAAAAGGGAAATATGAATGAATGGATTGAACCCGGTCAACGGAAATTAATTAAAGTCAAAGCTAACAAATATGTAGAGTATAAGTCGAATGAATAATTATGAGGAGGCGAATTTTAGGTTTTAAACCTATTTTTATATGTATGAGATTTGATAAGAAGAAGAAAAAATAAATTTTTGAGCATTTATTTCATGTTTTTGGACCTGTTTTTACCCATTTTTGCATTTTTTGAGGGAAAATTTCATTAGATAAATGTAATAATTAAATAACCAAAATTTACCTATTTTGGCACTTTTTCGACGAAAATTTTGTTATAACTACTTATTGTTCCCAAAACTAATATTTTTTGGCAAATTTCATCAAGAAATATCCATTTTTTGGGTTTTTTTTCATCTTAAAAATCCGCTCCCAAGTAATAATTTAAAGTGAATGAATAAATTACAATATGAAAAAAAAAACAGAGAATAGGTCGAGTAAATAATTGAATTATTTTTGAGAATATGGATGTGAATGGGTGGTGAATGGCCGACTAGAAAAAAATTGAAATTTTGTCAAAATGGAGAATATTAAAATTCAGTCAGTTCCTTTTTCTTCCATTTTTGACCATTCTTCAGCAAATTTTCCTCCTTCACACTTTGATTCCCGCTCAAACCATTCAACGGCATTTGGCATTGTGCTGGGCATTTGCTCCTCTCCCCGTGCCAATCGCAATAAACGTTCACATAAACCGCATTGACCTTTTAAAAAAAATGGAAATTAAAATAAATAAAATTATTGAAAATGTGGAAAAAATTTTAAAGGTTTAATGGTTTGTCCTAGATCCCTAAATCTTAAACCCAATCGATAATCGTCAAGATGCATCATTTGATAATGTTTTGGCTTTGCATCTAACCAAATTCCAACTTAGTTTTGAATTTGAACCATTAAACCAAAATGGGTTTAAACCGTTTAATACCCTTTAATTGTTGACCAAACCAAAATTGGTTTAAACCGTTTAATACCCTTTAATTGTTGACCAAACCAAAATGGGTTTAAACCGTTTAATACCCTTTAATTTTGACCAAACCACAAAACAATGCGTTTTGGCCAGGTCTATCCAATTTTGGATAAATGGTTTAGGCTTTAGGTGATAAAGGACAAACCCTTACTTAAATCATTATAATTATTTTAGGATTTTCAATGTTTTTGCGACAAATTAAACAAATTGAATAATTAATATCATAAAATTAACCAATTCTATAATTTGCATGATTCCAAGGTGCAATGGACCAATTTTGGCGGCGCCACTCAAAATGCCGCAAATATTCTTCCGGATTGTCCATCAAATTGTGCAAATATTCGGCCAATTGTTTGGGCCCTCTGAATTCGTCCATTGCAATGTAGGAATTGTTTGGAACAACACTGTGAATAAATTTAAAGGTAAACGATAAGATTTTATCAGAAAAAAATTTTAGAAATTTTTTGATTCCAAAGAGGCCTCACCCTTGGAAAATTTAGGTCATGTGTTTGAATTTGAATCGGTTCTAGAAAAAATTTTTTGAGCTTGATTGTCACTTTTATGCACTTTTACTGACTCGATAAAATTAATAAAGAATATTTTATTTAAAATTTTTTTTATGAAAAATTCGACAGACGCTAGGGGAGGGAGGGACCCTTCATTTTTGTAAAATGTTGAAGTCTTGAACGAAAATTATTTTTTTCGGGTTTGGTTGTCCACTTTTTTGTAAAGTTTATTTCTAGTCCAAATAAAATTGAGAAAATTTTCGATCCAAAGAGAAAAGAGAGGACTGAAATTTTGAGGTCACGGGTTCGATTCCGTCCAATGGAGGTTATTTTTTTTCTACTTGGTGTATACTGACTCTTATGCATTTTAGCATATTCTACTGTACATTTCAGGCCAAATACGGTAATTGGAATTAAAAATTGGTAGCAAACGTGCTAATTACTAATTTTAAATATTTAAGAAATTAATAATAGAAACCCGTCATAAATCCATTTGCGTAGCACAATTGGAATGGCCGGCAGCTTATATCTGCCCCACCACTTCTCCGTAATGTAATCTTTGCATACATCATTTTCGGCCGCAATGTAGAAATAGTATTGATCGAAAATGTGATCACAATTTGGTGCACTCCTTGGACATAATTCGCGGTCTTCCGAATTTTCTGCACATTTTCCAGCAATTTTCACGGGAATATACCTTAAAAAATTTGTAAAAATATTCTAAAATTTAAAATTTACTTGGCCAATGCCTTTACGGCCAGCTCCCTCTTTGAAGATGAGTCGCAATTTGACACAAACCAAAGGATGCCTTTCACCAGTTTCCCCTTCAAAAGTGTGTCAGAGTCAATGGGCAATTGAATGGGCGGGAAGCCGAGTTGTTTTGTCCTCTCGGGATTGACCCAAAAGCCACCATATGGCATTGGTAGATGGGAAGAGCGCAAATGTGACATCACCCAGTGGAAATAGTTTCGAGCTGGAAAATGATGAACCGTAAAATTTTTGGTTAATTTTTCTCAAAAATTTATTCCTATTAGAGTCGGGGGTTCTAACCCGCGTTGAACCGGGAATTTTTTTAAACTAATCTTTTACTACAATAATTTATTCTATTGGTTCGTGGGTTCGAACCCGCTTTGTATCTGACTGATGAGAATTTTTCTGCTAATTTTCATCATTAATTTATTTTATAGGGTCGTCGGTTCGAAACCGCATTGGATAAGACATTTTTTAGCTAATTTTGGTACTAGTGCAGTTTAGGTGTTGGAAGGGAAAAGGGATGATGATGATGATGAGATGAAGCTGAGGATGATCTTCTTTCATCATTATCTTCTTCTCTATCTTCATCTTCATCATCCTTTTTTCTTTCCAGCAACTAAATTGCATTAGTACCCCAATTTTTCTCACTAATTTATTCTATATGGTCGTGGGATGTGGGTACGAATCCGCTACTTAAAAATTTAATTTAAAAGAAATAAAAAAGAAACATGTTTTGGCCAGCTCGTTGGTGTTGTAATAGCGAGAAAGTGTCGATGGATTCTCTTGGCTCAAGAACACATTCACCCGTTTGGATTGTTGTTGATTATTTGGCGGAATGTCCGGCAATTCGGGCAAATCGAATGACATGCTGGGCCCTTTGATCTGTTGACTCCATTTGATGTCTGGGATGTGGAAAATGACGGCATTGGCACGCGGCAATTCACCGTGTTCATATGTCATCAGGCATTTATCATAGAGTGGACCTTAAAAAATAAGTGTCTATGATTTGTGAATTAAGCACAAAAATTTACAATCTGATTCCAGTTTCATCGTTTGTTCACGAAATATCCTTGTCCATACCAAAATTAATGGTTTATTATTAGTAGCATTCAGTGAAGATTCTGGAATAAGCAAATTAAATTGTCCTAATAAAAAATCAATATTTACCAATGTTTGAGATTTGGAGCTTTTGTTGTTGTTGTTGTTTTTCAGAAGAATACACTGCTTCATAGCATGGTTGAATAAAAAATTGCCAAATGATGAAGGTTGAGAATAAAACCAGAAGAAAGCCAATAATTAAAAATCGGAACCAAAATTTGGCCATTCAATATCTAAAAAAAATAATAAATGAATGTGTTTGGTCGTTTTGTTTCCCTTAAATGGTTGTTTAAAACATTTCAATTAAGTCATGTTTTGCTATAAATTCATCGAATCATGTCTTAAACAGGTTTTAAGGATAAGGATTTTTCCAACACGCTAATCTTAAACCATCATTCATTCGTTTTTTTGGTTTAATCCCTGCGCCTGCAGCGAATTTATAAACCCGGTTTGGATAAAAATATCTTAGCATAATATTTTCGAAAAGTTAAAGGTCCGGTTCCGGTCCGATCCAATCGATTTCTAAAAAGTTGACAGAAATTTTTAATCTAATTCAGCCTTTTATAGTTTGCCAAAAAATAGACCACCCACAAGTAAACATAAACTAAACATCTTAAATAAACTAATTTCCATTTCCATTCTCAGCTCTTAAATAAACAAATTTTCAGTCTCATTCAACAAAAATATTATAAGCCGTTGAATTAAAATTGACATTATTATTCGTTTGGCTACAAACCGTTTACTATTTTCATTCCATTCTTCAACTCCAAATTTACAATTTTTACGCCAATACAGGAAAGCAAGAAAAATGGAAAAAATCATTGAACAAACAAAGTGGAAAAAAGGAGACAAGTATAACTTCAAATCTTTGCTAAATATTCTGATCTTTATTTCTTAAGGATTCCCTATTTGGCTTTGGCAAAAACGCTGGAAAACATCGAAGCAATTTCCGGACGAAATGATATAATCAAAACACTTTCGGAGTTTTTCGTCGCAGCCATTCGCCTTTCACCCAATGATTTGAACCCGGCGGTGCATTTATGCGTCAACAAGTTAGGGCCAGACTACGAAGGATTGGAGTTGGGCATTGCCGAAAGTCATTTGATGAAAGCGCTGGCCGCATCGACTGGACGAACGGTTTAATAAAGACTGAATAAATTATCGATTAAATTAATTTGAAAAGGTGGACAAAATCAAAGCGGACCTGAAGACCAAAGGTGACCTTGGCATTGTGGCACAGCAAAGTCGCAGTAACCAACAAACATTGTTCAAACCACCACCACTCACCGTTCCACATGTTTTCAACAAATTGCGAGAAATTGCCCAAATGTCGGGAACTGCGGTTTGCTTTCTTATTTGCAATTCATACTCAATTTAGTAAAATGCTGAAAAGATTATAGCGGTTCAATGATTCTAAAAACCCTTATACGCAATCGATATATCTCTTCAAGACGCATCATTTGATTATGTTTTGGTTTGGGTTTAACTAAATTCTAACTTAGTTTTGAACCATTAAACCAAAGTTGGTTTAAACCGTTTAATTAATACCCTTTAATTGTTGACCAATCTATGACAAATTATATACCGTTCAATGCGTTTTGACCAGCTCTATCCAATTTTAGATATATTTGGTTTGTGAATGTAGGACATAAACCCTTAAACTATTATAATCTTTTCGCCATTAGTTTTTTTACAATCCACTCCACAAACATTAAAAATACATTTTTAGTCAGTGGATAAGAAGATAAAAGCAATTCAATCCTTGCTGAATCCATGTGTGGAATGTGAGGCCCGCTATTTGGTTCGATGTTTGCAGGGAAAGTTGCGCATTGGTTTGGCCGAACAGTCCTTGATTTCGGCATTGGCAAATGCATTCACCACAGTGGAGTTGGGAGAGCAAAGTTAGTTTATGGAAATATTTTGGGATAACATTAGCGGGTTTAATGCGCAAAAAATGAATAAAAATGTGCATCAAAATCGATAAAAAAAAAATACGGATTCGAATCCGAGACCTCTAAATTTTTGCAGTGAATAATGCCTCCTTTGGGTTGTGGCTCCAAAAATTTAAAATCTAATTTTATTATTTATTAATTTGTTGTTTTCAGAAAAGAAACTTCCCGCAAAAGAATTGGAGAAGAAAATGAAAGATGATTTGAATACATTGAAAACCGTATATTCGTAAGCGAAAAACTTTTTGCAAATTGATAAATATAAATTAAATTATTAGTGAATGTCCAAATTATGGCCGAATTTTGGAGGTTGCCTTGCGTTCGGGCATTTCCGCTCTCCCGGATGAATGCAAATTGATGCCGGGCATTCCGCTGAAACCAATGTTGGCCCATCCAACCAAAGGAGTGGATGAAGTGTTGCGCAGATTTAGTGGTGCCGAATTCGCATGCGAATGGAAATATGATGGGGAACGGTGTCAGGTTTGGAAGAATTTTTCATAAAATTTTTTATTCAAAAAACGAAAATTTTTAAAATTTCAGATTCATTTGCTCGCCGATGGCTCTGTGAAAATTTTCAGCCGTAACCAAGAGGACAATACAGGCAAATATCCGGACATTGTTCAGCGCATTCCAAAATGCATTCGAGAAAATACCAAAGAATTGATTGCGGATGGGGAGGTGGTTGCCTGGGATGTGGAGGCTAAACAAATTCTACCATTCCAAGTGCTCTCAACCAGGAAAAGGAAGGTAAAAGAAATTATAGAAAATTGAATTTAGAATTTACATTTTATGGGAATAAGAATCAATACAAATTAGATTATCCGACACAAAACAAAAAGGGAAGTGATTTTTTGAATGAAAAATCACAAAATAATTTCGGGAATCGGAACTTTAAAATTGGTAATTCTTGTTTTTTATTGCATATTCTAATAAAATTTTCTGTTTTCCCTTAAAAAAAATATCAAAACAGATAAATATAGGTCAAAAAAAAATGAAAAAAAGTACTCCAAAACATTATATTTATTTGCTTTCCCATCAAATATGATACTTACAAAAATAGTTCAAAACCTATCCCTCACCAGTCACCACTAATAAATTGGATTTTAAATATGTAATTTGGAAAAATTTTAGGGACAGTTGAAGATTTTAAAAAAATCAGGAAAAACTTATATTAATTTTACTAGAAAATTATTAAAATTTATTCCAAATTTTATTGCATTCTGAAGATCAATATTTTTAACTTTTTTAACAATTTTTCAAAATTTATTTCTAATACTTCTCCAATTTAGAATGTTGGCGATGGCAGCACAATTGAAGTGAAAGTTTGCGTTTTCCTCTTCGATTTGCTCTATCACAATGGGGAATCGTTGACCGGCAAAACTTATCGTGAACGGCGCAAACTCCTCCGGGAAACATTCATTGAGGCCGAAGGCAGTGTCGTTTTTGCCAATTCAATGGACACTGGGGACACCGAGGAAATTCAGCTGTTTTTGGACGAATCGGTCAAGGGCAATTGTGAAGGTAGAGGGATTTTTGGGGATTTAATTGACCTATCAATTTGATTTGGAAATTCGAGAAAATTGGAAATCAATCAAAAAAAGGCAAATTAAAATTAGCCTTTAGCAAAATTCATAAAGAAAGGAGTTAATTTGAATTCCCTGAAAAATCCCTTAACCAAAATCTCTAAAAAAGGAAACATTTTGAAAATCGCCGAAAGCTAATTAAGGCCTTAAACCTTTAATTAAAACCATCATTCTAGAAAATAGCTATGGAGATTTTAAAGAGGAAAAATTAAAAATATATTCCTAAGAATGGATTCCTTTTAAAATTTGCTTTCACCAAAAATATATGTTGGTGCTGGGTGTCAAAAAAATTAAAAAATCTTCCTCCAAATTTTTCTTGTCTCAAAATCCCTTTACCCAAAATATCCACAAGAGAAAAATTAGGACTAATTGAGTTTAATTTTCAGCTCTCGGAGGATAAGAATTTGGCTAATAAATTTAGAGCTTTAGTCTTAGAAAAATTATAAAATTATCCCTATGGATTTTAGATATATGGAATTTCGGATAGATCCAAATTTGTTAATTTAATTTTAATCCAAATTTGCTTAGTCAAATTTCAAATAAATGTTAAATCTACCAAATTTAATAAAAAAATTAATCCAAAATTCCCTATTTTAGGCCTTATGGTGAAATGTCTGGACGAGAATGCCACCTATGAAATTGCAAAACGCTCCCGGAATTGGCTGAAGCTGAAGAAGGATTATTTGGAGGGAGTGGGCGACACCCTGGATTTGGTGGTCATTGGCGGTTATTGTGGAACGGGAAAAAGGACTGGCGTCTATGGGGGCTATTTGCTGGCATGCTACGATCCGGACACTGAACAATATCAATCAATTGCAAAGGTAATTCGCGGGGATTTTTTGGCATTTTAATTTATATAATATTTTTTTTTAATTTTAATTTTGGAACCAAATATTAGTTTTTAAGGTAGAGAGGTTTAGCCAAAATCCCTATAGAAAAATTAAATTTAGGTCAGCAGGGTTAGAATAGAATCTGCTTGGAGTGTTTTTTGAAATTCGTAAAAATCATTTTATCTTTGTAGTTTAATTTTAATGGATTTTTT
This sequence comes from Pratylenchus scribneri, assembly GCA_030063045.1. NCBI lineage: Eukaryota > Metazoa > Nematoda > Chromadorea > Rhabditida > Pratylenchidae > Pratylenchus > Pratylenchus scribneri. The sequence goes on along the minus strand of JAQSEB010000020.1, from coordinate 499,822 downwards.
GACCTACAGATGAATTTAATTTTAATTAAGCCTAAAAAAATTCTTTTTACAGATTTTGCGTTATTTTTAACTAGTATTTTTTGATTTATTTTAATAAATTTTTAAGCAATTTATCATTCATTTTTTAGATTGGCACTGGCTTCAAGGATGAGGACCTCAAAAAACAATATGAACAGTTGCAGGAACATCGCATTTCAAAGGTAATTTAGAGAGAAAATATCAAAAAATCCTTTTAAAAATACCTCAAATTTTTTACAGCCTCGTCCCTATTATCAATTCGACGATTCACTAGCACCCGACCATTGGTTCGATCCCGTCATTGTTTGGGAGGTGAAGGCCGCCGACATGTCCATTTCACCGAGGCATTTGGCCGCCCTAGGCCTGGTTGATCGAGAGAAGGGCATTTCGCTGCGTTTTCCACGTTTCGTTCGGGAAAGAGGTGAAAATAAATTTTTATTTAAAATTATTTAAAAAAATTTTTCTCACAAATAAGTCAACTACGGGTGAAATTAAGCACTTAAAAATATTAAATAAGTAGGAAAAAATGATTAGGTCCTAGGCGGATTCGAACCGCCGTTACTGGATAACTTCACCTTGCAATTTTGCATTTCAAAGTCCAGTGTACTAACCGCTATACTATAGGACCACATGATATGGTTCTATTAATTTTCTCTTTTATTGTGCAAATTAAAGTTCATTTTTGATTGACTGATGTTTAATTATTTTTTATTTTCCCAAAATTGTAAATAATTTTAGCCAAAAATTACAATAAATAATTTTAAAAAATTTCTAATAGTTTTAATTTAATTATTTTTAATTAATGATTAGTTTATTCAAGAAAATGCTGGGAATAAAATTTAATAAACAGTAAAAAATTTCCATAAATTTAAATAATTTTAACCGAATAAAAATTAAATAAATAAAAATAAATTATTTTTAGAAGACAAAAAGCCGGAGGATGCCACATCAGCCCAGCAAGTGGCCGACATGTACCGAAATCAGGAGCAGGTGAAGAACCGGCAAAAACCGTTGGACCCGGACGATGATGAGGAAAATTATTGATTTGATGAGAAAACGGAAAAACACAATTCACCAATTTTAATCGACCAATTTATTTATTTTTTTTTCAATTTTAATCGACCAACCGATTTGTTTATTTTTCAATATTAATTCGACCAATTTATTTATTTTTTTTTCAATTTTAAACGACCAATTTATTTATTTTTTCAATATTAATTCGAACAATTTATTTGCTTTTTGAATAATACTAATTTTCCTCGATCCTCACTCACGCCTTCTTGATATTTTTTTTTATTTTGAATAAACAATTTAGCCGGATTTAATTTATTTGAAATTTTTAATTCATAAATTTTGTCAAATTTTATGAAAATATTTTTTCCATATTTTATTAATTTTATTTTTTATTTTTAAAAGAATTTTATTTATTGAATTTGTATGAATGCCACCGGTGGACGAAAGCAACAAACGACGTTTCGAAATTGAATGCGAATTTGTGCAAGCATTGGCCAATCCACATTATTTGAATCGTGCGTTTTTTAAAATTTTTGATAATTAATATTTTAATTATTCTATATTAATTCGAATTTTTAAAATATTTATTTTTAATTTATTAAATTCTAAATTTTTAATTATTTAAATTTTAAATAAAAATTTTAATTAAATAAATTCGGAATTATTAAATAATATAATTTTTAATTTTATATTTGTTAGATTTGGCACAACGCGGCTACTTCAAGGAGGAATATTTTATTAATTACCTCAAATATTTGCTCTACTTCAAACGACCCGAATATGCCAGGTGGGAGAAATTTAAATTTATTTAAAATTAATTACTAAAAATTCCACACATTTTCTTAATTAATTGATAAAGAAATATTTAATTTAATTTTTAGAACCCTCAAATACCCTCAATGCCTGTTCTTCCTGGAGGCACTGCAAAATGCGGAATTCCGTGAGGCAATTGCTTCCGTTGAAAATGCACGCTACATTGAGGATCAACAACTCCTCCAATGGCATTATTACATGCGAGTTCGGCATCGACTCCAGGTATGGTTTTGGGCTGGGAAGGAAATTAAATATAATTTTGTGTTTTTGGTCCATATTTTAAAAATGGAAATTAAATTCGAAAATATTTTAATTTTTTTCGGAAATTAGATTTTTCAGTCAAAATTTGCAACCAAAAATGAGGAAAAATATGACTGAAGCATTTTTATTTTGCATTTTAATTTAAGTAAAATTTAATAAAAAATTTTCTCAATTAATTTTTGTTCAAAAAAAGTATTTAAAAACACAATTTTGTAAATTTTCGGTCGATTTTTCAACCAAAAAACCATGATTAAAATCTACTTTTTTTATTTTACTATATAGTTTAAAAATAAATATATTTTTTTTCCTAGTTCATAAAATGTGGTAATAAATACTACAAATTTCTATTCAAAAAACAATAATTTGTATTCTAATTTTTCAGCAACATTCCCAGCCAATCCCATCCTCCTCCCAGCAACAAAATCAACAACAACAGCAGCAGCAGATGGTCGATCAACCCGGAACATCAAATTCTGCTCAGCAACAACATCAATAATAATGATGAGAATGAAGTAAATAAAAAAGAAGGGCAAAATTGAGATACCCAGAATAAATTTATGGAGGGAAATTTACGAAATTTTTATTAATTATTTTCTATTTTATGAATTTTGAATAAAAAAGCTACAAAATTTAGGCGGAAAAGAATATTTTAGTCAGGATAGCCAGAGAAATTTCTGTAAATTTATTTTGTAACATTTTTGAAAATTTATTTGGAAAGGAATTTTCGAAAATTTATTATGAGAAAAAATTTAATCGGAAAAAAATCCTTAATTACAAAAAAGATGACTCCTTCCCGATTTCCCAATCGACCACAACAAATCGACAAATACAACACCAAAAAGTATCGTCATTCCAAATTCGCTACCTTCATTTTTCTTCTCTTCATCGTTTTCGCCATTCCACTTCCAATTCATTGTATCGCTCAAAAAGAAGATGACCGAGAATTTTATATGCCTACAAAATGCGAATCCTGCATGGTTTTTGCCGCCGAATTGGACGCCGATGTTGGCAGATTGCCACCAAAAATGGTGCGAAAATGGGATTAATAAAAATTTGTATTGAATTAAAAAGCAAAAAATTTGGGATTAAAATAAAATAATGAGTTAACAGAAATAATTCCTCAATTTTTCCGGAAAGAATTATTGTACTCTTTCCGGTTGTATTTTTCCGGAACGAATTAATTTGCACTTTTTCCGGTTGCACTTTTCCGGAAAGAATTAATTTGCACTTTTCCGGTTGCACTTTTCCGGAAAGAATTAATTTGCACTATTTCCGGTTCCACTTTTCCGGAAAGAATTAATTTGCACTTTTCCGGTTGCACTTTTCCGGAAAGAATTAATTTGCACTTTTCCGGTTCCACTTTTCCGGAAAGAATTAATTTGCACTTTTCCGGTTGCACTTTTCCGGAAAGAATTAATTTGCACTTTTCCGGTTCCACTTTTCCGGAAAGAAGGTTTTACATTTTTCCAGAAAGAATAATTTTGCCTCTTTTACCATAAAAAATAAAATTAATTCCTTTAATAAATGTTAAGCGCCCGGATGAAGCTGAAGCCTGGCTGCTCGATGAATTGGAGAAAATTTGTGAGCGAATGTTATCCTACAGAGTTCACCGAAACCGTCCAGGGCTGGCGCGTTTTGCCAAACAAATGACTGGCACTGCAAAAACCATAAAAACGCTGAAGGAACGAGGGGTTGAGGTGGGTTTTTTTTGGGAATATCAAATTAATAAATAAAAGAAAAATATAAAATTTCCGATTCTTTTACATTGAAATTACAAAAAAAAAAAGTATAACAAATTATACGGTTTAAAAGGGTTTATCCCACATTCCCAAACCAAATATACCCAAAATTGGATAGAGCTGATTAAGACGTATTGAATGGTATATAATTAAATGATACGTCTTGATAAGTTCTATTGAGTTTAAGGTTTAATGGTTTAGGATAAATTTCTGCTGAACTTTCAAACTTTACGAAATATTCAATACTTTTTTAATTCTACAATTAATTTCTTCTACCCAAAGGTGAAATTGGATGTATCAGACGAATTGCTGGACCGGCCTTCCATTGAATCTGGCCGTTTGAAAGAACATTGTGAATGGATTCAGGAACGCTTTGAGGAGGACATTGAACGATGGTTCACAACGGAACGTCGTCATTTGCCCATTTCTGTTCGTTTTAATTCATTTCTAAACTCAAAAATTACTTACAAAATTTTAAGAAATTTTTGTGCCATGGAAAAAGATTTTCAAGTGAAGTTGGCGTTGAGAATTGTGCCAATGAAATCAACAGAGAAATTGGGAAGAAGGAAAAGGCAATGGACGAACTTTGATTTTTGCACATTTTTTATTATTTTTCTGTCAAAATATACTTCCATTTTTGAATAAAATTATGCTAAAAGTTTGACAATAAAAATTAATTGGCACGATTCGAGAATGCGACCGACCCTCTTTCTAATTAAAGAATTAAAAAAAATTAAATTATTATTTTTTTAATCAAATATCCTTCCATTTTGAACAAATTATTGTGAAAGATTCGCGAAAAAATTACCCAAAATCACAAAACCTCAAAAAAAAAAACACTATTTTTCTTTAGATTCATTAAAAAATGTATTCTCACAGAATTGAAATTACTAATTGAAAAATTATTTAAAAAATTTCGAAAAATTTATATTATATTTTTAAGCAAATATCCTTCCATTATGAATAAATAAATTTTGGAAAATTGGCCAAAGATTGCCTGACCCATCGCGGGCTCGAACCCACACCAAGACAAATTTTTTCTTTCAAAAATTTGTCAAAAAATTATTTTGAAATATTAGCGAAAAATGAACAAAATATTTAAAAAATTTATTCTCACCGAATTAATAATAAAAAGCATGAAAAATTTGTTTAAAATGTGAAAAATGCTATCGATCATTTCTGGGTGCTACAATTAAAATAAATGAGAGAGGCAAGGGACACAAATAGCGTGTAAAATTTTGCGTATTTTGGGAGAAAGGATTTAATTTTAAATTTAAAATTGGAAATCAAAGTTCGCTAGATTCGATGAATCCATTTGTGTAAATTCGTAACATGAAATCGCCCTCTTGCCCTGGTTCATATGTTGAAGGGACCACCACATATTCGCCGGGGGGCATTCGATAGCGGCCAGTGACCTTAAAAAGGACAAATTATGGATTGTATTTAAATTGCCGAAAAAAAATATTTAAATGCCTAAAGTTTTTAATGGTTCAGACCTTTACCCAATCAATATATCTTGTCAAAACGCATCATTTGATTATATTTTGGCTTAGGTTTAACCAATTCTAACTTAGTTTTGAACCATTAAGCCAAAATTGGTTTAAACCGTTTAATACCCTTTAATTGTTGACCAAACCAAAATGGGTTTAAACCGTTTAATATCCTTTAATTGTTGACCAAACCATAACCAAATTATATACCATTCAATGCGTTTTGACCAGCTCTATCCATTTTTTGGGTATATTTGATTTGTGAATTTAGGATAAACCCTTCCTTAAACCCTTATAATAATTTTGAAACTATTTACTATTTTTTCCTTTATATTTTCCTTATTTATTAATAAAATTAATAATTAAACTTACTTCGCGAAGATTGATGAATGCCGGACTTCGGGCACAGGATTTTGTGTTTGCAAAAAAATCGGTGCCAAGTCTTCCCCGGGCCCCACCACCGCCGGCCTCATAAACGGCAAAGCCAATGGGCAAATTCTCAATCCCCGTGTGCTTCAATTCCCGGCGATATTTTTGCATTACGGCAACAATCACGGTGCACAATTGGTCATCATCATTTGGGTCGGAGTCGGTCAATTTCATTCGATATTGGGGATTTTGGGCGAATGTGCCTGCAGCACAAAATTTAAATGATTTACAATTAATTTAAATTTTTTAAATATTTTTTTTAATTAAAAATAATTAAAAATTAGTTAAACTGTATTAAAATTAATCTGAAAATTTTTTATAATTTTTATTTTAAAATCAAAAATTGATTTATTTAGACCAAAAATATTTTAAAAACTAATTTAAAATTTATAAATTTAAAAAATATAAAAATGGTTAAAACTAATCAATTTTTTTTTAATTTTTTGGATTTAAAATTAATTAAAATTGGTTAAAATGTTTTAAAATTATATAATATATAATCCGTTTTACATTTGTCACTTAAAAACTCAGAACTTTTTTTAAAGGGTTTTTTAGGTTTTGGGACTTGCACATTCTAGGGGCAACTTTTTATCGCGCATCCAGGAAAACTATACGTTTTTTGATAGGGGTTTGGGTTTGGGCCGAAACCGGTTTAAAAACCGGTTTGTCCAGGTAAAACTTTTTTCCTGGGACCTAAATCAAAAATCGGCTCCGTTAAGATCGTACTTCAGAATGTGGGCTTTAATTTGATATATAGGTTGGGGGGTCTACCATGGCCAGGTTTGGCCAGAAAAATCGACAACTGGGCCAAGGTCGGCGGCGCGAGTCAGAAATTCCTCTATAACTTTTTTGTGAATTGAGATAGAAGTGCGCGGTAAAGAGCAAAGTTGTAGAGCTCGACGAGGCGAATCCCAAGTTATATTGCGCGAGCTGTCAAACCAAACCGGTTTCGAGATATAAGCTTAAACCGGTTTCAAAAAACGGTTTATATTGGCAAAACTTTTTTTCTTTTGAATTTTACTATACCCAATGTATTATAAATATTGTAGAGAATGAAAAGGCGGATAAAACGTGCTATCGCGTGCGCAGGATTAAGCCGGATAAAGGGGGATTAAGCCGGATTAAGAGGGATTAAGAATCAAAATGATGGGATTAAGGGGGAAAATGGGTCGGAGATATAGGGGAAGCGTGCCGAAGGCACGTGGGCCGGGCCGGAGGCCCGGGGGTGCAAGGGATTAAGCCGGATAAAGGGGGATTAAGCCGGATTAAGAGTCAAAATGATGGGATTAAGGGGGAAAATGGGTCGGAGATATAGGGGAAGCGTGCCGAAGGCACGTGTGCCGGGTCGGAGGCCCGGGGATGTACGGGATTAAGCCGGATAAATGGAGATTAAGTAGGATTAAGATGGATAAATGTTCAAAATGGAGGGTTTAAGGTAGGAAATGGGCAGGAGATGAAGGGAAAGCGTGCCATAGGTAACAATGGGTCAGGCCGGATGCCAATGCGTGCGTGGGATTAAATCGGATACGAGAAGATTAAGCCGGATTAAGAGGGATAAATGTTTAAAATGGTGGGACGTGGGATTAATCGGGAAGCGTGCCGAAGGCACGAGGGCCGGCAGGAGGCCAGTGTGTGCACGGGATTAAGTCGGATACGAGAAGATTAACCGGATTATGGGGGGGGGGGGGATAAATGGTGGGATTAATGGGGGGAAATGGGTCGGAAACGAAGGGGAAACGTGCCGCAGGCACGTGGGCCGGGCCGGAGGCACAGGGATGCGCGGGATTAAGCCGGATAAAGAGGGATAAGAGTTTAAAATGATGGAATTAAAGGGAAAATGAAGCGGGGTTGAAGTGAAAGCGTGCCGAAGGCACGTAGGCCGGACATCCATAAATATTTTGGGGCGAGCAAAGCGAGCTGCTTATGTTCGGAAGCGATCGGAGCGAGCCGAATGGGTTGAACAGTCCCTCCGGCAACCGAAGCGAGCTGCATATGTACTGAAGCGAGCGGAACGGGCTGAAAGGATGGCCGGCGAGCGAAGAGAGCCATACAAACCGGAGGCGAGCGGAGCGAGCTAAATAGGTTGAACAGGCCGGCAGGCACAGCGACGAGCGAAGCGAGCCGTACATTTCCGGAAGCGAGCGGAGCGAGCAGAACGGGTTTAACAGGCCCTCCGGCGAGCGAAGCGAGCCGTACATGTCCGGAGGCGAGCTGAATGGATTGAACAGGCCGGTGGACCCTCCGGCGAGCGAAGCGAGCCGTACATAACCGGAGGCGAGCAGAGCGAGCTGAACGGGTTGAACAGGCCCTCCGGCGAGCGAAGCGAGCCATACATGACCGGAGGCGAGCGGAGCGAGCTAAACGGATTGAATAGGCCCTCCGGCGAGCTGTAATAAATGAAGAAAGGACCATTCGATTTAATTTGAATATTTATTGTCATTTTAATTCTGAGTAGGATCCAATGTCATTCCCAAATAATAAGCTGAGAAATTCCCCGATTCATTCATAACTTTTCATACTTTTTCCATACTGAATAAATAAATAAAATAAATAAAAGCTTATTCTCTATTTTATTATTGAATAAATCTTTGTTTGGGTTTGGGTTCAGCCCTTCCAAATTCTGCGCACGATTCTACTTGGTAGCACCGAATCAAGATCGCCCTCAACTGGCTGTTGTTTTCTTCAATAGAGTTAAGCTCTATCAACACTTCAAAAATTTGTTTGCCATGATCGTTCCCCGAGACAACAATGGAAAGTTTGTGAGCAGCGCATATAATCCGGAAGTTGAGAACGGCAAAAATGATAATTCAATCGCCGAACAAAACAATCCGGATGAAATTGCAGCAGCAAATAAAATTACCCAAAGTGCTTTCGGAAACGGAAATGCAAATAATTTGTTTGATGAGATGAGAAATTTGCTTGCGAGGATTGAACAGAACCAATATGATGAAGCGAGAATGTGGCGGAAGGGATCCAAGGTTTTTGAAAATGTGCAGGAAAAAGAGGCGAAAATGTTGAGACCAAAATTAATTGATAAGAATGATGAAAAGCGGGAATTTTGGAAAGCCCGTTCAGCGGGTACGATTCGGATCGAAAATGTAATAAACAATGCTTTCAAAACAGTCGCAGACTATTCGAATTTTAACAATGGGAACGAATGGAAACAATTAAAATTGGGCATTGAAAAAATTGTTCAAAAATTTTCGGCAACACAACAAAATACCAACAATAAGAACACGAATTGTGGCAAAAATGCAAAAGGACCACCGAAAATCGACAAAATTATTCTGAATATTAAGCAATCATTCACTTCACCGCTAAATCAGCTGCCAACTCATGAAATTCATGCAAAAAATGAGGACACCATTGGAAATGAACTTGGATTAAAGGTTTGTCCTGTACCAGACTTTCAATGCCAGAGTCATCCATTTCATAAATTCGACAAAAAAGAACCAGATGAGCCAAATAAACAATTCAACATCCAACAGAATATTTCGTCCAATTTGCCAATGAACCATTTTGTGCCAGTGGAAGGCACACATTTTCTGGCCGAGCGGGGAAGATTCACCCACCAATTCGAAAAATTTCCAACAAAAATAATTCCAAAAATGAACATCGATTGGTTTGGCAATGGCTGCATGCAATTGAAATGGAATTTCTTCCCTTCGGTTAAGCCGAAGCTCAATATCAATTGGCCTACTCCCATTTCCTTTCGAATTTTTGCAGATTTTGCCAAACACGATTGGTCAATGATTGCAAAAAGCCCAATAAAATGGAATCGCGGAAAAATCGGATGGCAAAAAATTGGATATGCGGAAAATTTGGCACAATTTCATGAGAATGTTTGGGAACCGTCCTGGGCCTTCCCAATTCCCATCCTTTGCAACAATCAGTTTGATCGAATTTCCACCCAGACGGATGAAGAAGAATGTCCGCGCGTGGAAGCGCTTTCAGAGGGCGAGGGAATGTAAAAGAAAGGACCATTCGATTTAATTTGAATATTTATTGTCATTTTAATTCTGAGTAGGATCCAATGTCATTCCCAAATAATAAGCTGAGAAATTCCCCGATTCATTCATAACTTTTCATACTTTTTCCATACTGAATAAATAAATAAAATAAATAAAAGCTTATTCTCTATTTTATTATTGAATAAATCTTTGTTTGGGTTTGGGTTCAGCCCTTCCAAATTCTGCGCACGATTCTACTGAGCGGAGCGATTTGAATGGGTTGAACAGGCCGGCGGTCCCTCCGGCGAGCCGTACATAACCGGAGGCGAGCGGAGCGAGCTAAACGGATTGAATAGGCCCTCCGGCGAGCGGAGCGATTTGAATGGGTTGAACAGGCCGGCGGTCCCTCCGGCGAGCCGTACATAACCGGAGGCGAGCGGAGCGAGCTAAACGGATTGAATAGGCCCTCCGGCGAGCGGAGCGAGCTGAATGGGTTGAAAGGCCGGTGGGCCCTCCGGCGAGCGAAGCGAGCCGTACATGTTCGGTGGCGAGCGGAGCGAGCATAGCGGATTGAATAGGCCCTCCGGCGAGCGAAGCGAGCCCCGATGCACTGACTAAATGACAACCGTAGTCCAAAGACGAGCGAAGCGAGCCTTGAGGGGAATATCCAAAAGGCCAGCGCATCGAACTCTATTCTCCACAAGATCCAAACATTTTCAAAGGGCGTGCTAGGGGTCCTTAAAGCGCCCCGCGCTTTCAAAAATAATTTATTACATTTCGCCCAGTCTAACCGCTAAAGCAGTCCCGAAGGGACTGGTTTAATTTTAAAAATCAATTCAAAATTTTCCTAATTTTAAATGCAAAAATTAATATATTTAGTGCAAAAATATTTAAAAATTAATTTAAAATTTTAAATTATTTTTCCTGATATAAAAAAGGTTTATTTGGCCCAAAAAATGTTTTAAAATATGTTTTAAAAATTTTTGAATAATTTTAATATTATTTTCTAATTAAAAAAATAAAAATTAATTACGTAAAAAGTTGCGGCATCCACCGGCAGTTCTGCCTTCACGCCAAGAGCCCTCATGGGAATTGGTGGCCCAAGTGTTGTGAGGAGTGGCTTAAAAATTAATTTAAATAAAAATAATAATAAATATAAAAATAATTTCGTAAATATACCTTTGACCCCGGTCATTTCGTAGATTTCCTCCATCACATCTGGGCCAAGATTGCAAATTTCCATTTTCTCAAAATTGGCCAAAAAGTCGGAAAAGGACATCCTAAAACGGTTTAAACCAATTTTGGTTTGGTCAACAATTAAAGGGTATTAAACGGTTTAAACCAATTTTGGTTTGGTCAACAATTAAAGGGTATTAAACGGTTTAAACCAATTTTGGTTTAATGGTTCAAAAAAAAATTAAATTAGAATTTGGTTAAACTCCATGCTAAAATAGTATAATCAAAAGATGCTTCTTAAATCTTAATAAGCTCTATCGATTGGGTATAAGGTTTATGGGTTTAGGATTAATTTTAGTATTGAATTCCCTACCAAAATTCTCCATCATGCGCGAATGTGAGGCCCATGTCCTTTTTGAGGTCGGCCGGCAACTGTGCCCATTCCCGTGAATTATCACTCCATGGCCCATTCCATTCCTGCTCATTGCCCCAGGGGTTACGGATACGTAAAAGGGGTATTTGGCCTTGTTGAGTGGGCACAATCCGCATCCCAGTTATGGAATAGGCATGACCCTTAAATATAAGGAAATTTTTTATATTTTTGGGAAATGTTTTTTTAAATATTTTTTTCTAGTAAATTTTTTCCGTTTGGAAAAAGGACATTTTTTATGGGTTTATGAGGGTCGATGGTTCGAAACCACCGGATCAAATAATTTTTTTTTCAAAAATTAATATTTAAGTGAAGGAAATTTCTATTAAATTAATGAAAATATTTTTAAAATTTTTAAATTCATTTGAACGAATCCAGGCTTAATTTTTTCTTCAAAAATTTAAACAAATTTATGATAAATAAAATTTATTTTTTTTTTGTGATTTTGAGGGTCAAAGGTTCGAATCCGCTTGGAGGAAGTTAATTTTTTATGAATCAATCAATAGTTTGATGGCAAATTTTTTTTTGAAAATTAATTCCGTAAAGAATAATTGGCATTCTATTTGAAGAAACATATTTTGGGGAAAGGATAATTTTTTGTATGTTTATGAGGTCGATGGTTCAAACCCATTTTGGGGAAGATAATTTTTTCTTCGGAAATTTAATATTTAAACAATATTTATAAGATGAATTTGCTCCAATTTCTATCCAAAATAATAAAAAAAAATGCCCACCTTGACCAATCCATTGGGCAATTTCGCCTCCCATACATGCGGGTCCGCCTCAATTGAGCATCCAAAAAGGGAGCCCATTTCGAAGCCACGAGACATCATTTGTACCAAATTCTCGGGTGGCTCTTGCAATTCATAGAATTCGGTGAGGCCGCCGGTCTGTCAATTTTTTGGGGAATTTTTTTGGTTATTTTTTAAAAGTCAAAAAATTTATTTAAAATATTCTTAAATATTTTTTAAATAAAATTTTTAATTAATTTAAGTACCATATCTTCGAGTGCTTCGGATGTTGTGCCGCCCTTCAATGCCTCATAGGAACCATGAAGTCTGTTAAGAGAAGGAGAATTTTTTTATTTATTTTAAATTGAATTTTTTCTATTTTTTAAAAAATTTTTTAATGTTTTTTTGAATTTTTAAAAAATTTCAAAAATCAATTTTAAAATATAATATTTTTCTAGTCCAAAATTTAATTTTGTTTTGATTTTTTTAAAGATTTTTTCAAAATTTTTGTTATTATTTTTAAGGAATTTTTTATTGTCAATATTTTTCTAATTAGAATTAATATTTTTAATTTATTTTTTAGATAAATTTTTTTGCCATTTTTGTTGTTCCTTTTTTAATTTTAAAAGATTTTCTTCGATATTTTTTATAATTTTTATGAAAAATTTATTTATTTTCCTTATTTAAAATTTTTTCCAATTCAAATAATATTTTATAAATTAATTTCCCCTCAACCTACTTTGCATATGCCTTCTCTAAAAGGGCGCTCCAAAATTCATTTCTTCAAATTTTAATAAAATATTTTAAATATGTAAAAATTGTTTTTACAATTCCCGGGAATGCATATAAAGCAATTCGCCCTCCATTGAACAGGGCAGCCGATCGTCGATGACCACATCCACCCAACGGCCATATTGCCAAAATTGGAAGTGGAAAATGCCTGAATGGAAATTTTCAATTTTTTTGAAATGTTTTTAAAAAAATTATAATTTTAAAAATTTATAAAAAAAATAATAATTTAAAAATTAAATTTAAAAAAAATTAAATAGTAATTTGGAGTAAAAAAATTTTTATTTAAACCGGCATAGTTCTCAGTGAAACTCTGATCCGGTGGCACAACTCGATAGAATAGTTCATCACGAAGGGTTAAATTGGCGGCAGCTACAAATATTTTTAATTAGTAAAAAATAATTTTTGGTTATTTTTAAATAAAAATAATTTTTTTTAATATAATTAAATTAAATTTTTGTATTCACCTGCCATCAGCCAACAATCGCCCAGTTTTCCTTGGATTACATCAAAGCGGGTGTGGCCTTCACTAATCAACTGTGGGTCTTTGACAATTTCACCGGGTCGAAGCCATTGAATTCGTTCGGGTGGAGGACGACTGAAGAACAGTGACTCGCTGGAGGCCGGAAAATCGGCGTCTTCATAGAGTCGTTTTTCCTTTAAATTTTAATTAAAAATTTTAAAATAATTTTTATTAATTTTTTATTAATTTTTTATTAATTTTTTATTAATTTTTTATTAATTTTTTATTAATTTTTTATTAATTTTTTATTAATTTTTTTATTAAATTATTTTTATTAATAATAGTAAAAAAATACCTGAAGGCATCGATCTCGTTCATCATAAAAATTGACGGGATTTTTACGACGAATTGGTGGCCCTGGGGTTGGGATTGGTTCCGGCTTGACGAATGGATCAACCTTTGGAAATAAAATATTAAAAATTATTCAAAAATAAATAAAAATTTGAGTTGTTTAAATAATAAATTTTTTGAGGAATTTTTTCCTAAATTCGATAGAAAAAAATTTTTTTTTAAAAATATTTTGGAAGGAAATCCCAAAAAAATTTGAAAATAAAAATATGCTAAAATTATTGAAAAAAATAAATCTTAAATGGAAGAATTTTATGTGAAATTTAAAAAAAAATTTAATTTTAAATTGTTGTAATTTTTCCTAAATTTGGAAAAAAATATATTTAAAATATCCCAAAACGAACATCTCGTTGAAATTTGCCGGAAATAATATTGTCCAGAATGATTTTGCCAATGTTGCCCAATTTGTTGTCTTTTCCGCCCAAATTGAATAAAATGTTGCCGGCAATTGCGCCGATGATTTTGCCGGTTTGCGGATTTACACCTTTTCAAGAAAAGATGAAAAATGTGCCAAATATTTCCCAACGAATTTACCCAAAAAACGATGGGCTGCTTCGCCAATCAAAGTCCCAATCAAATCGGTCATTCCGCCGGACAGGAAATTATTATTGGTGTTGGGTCCTAAAAAATTAGAATTTAATTATATTATGTTAATTTTTTGAAGTATTTAAAAACATATATCAAAGATTTATTAATAAGAGTTTTATTTCAACCGAAAAACCGGAAAAGTGCAATTTAATTCTTTCCGGAAAAAGTGCAACCAGAAAAAGTGCAAATTAATTCTTTCCGGAAAAAGTGCAAATTAATTCTTTCCGGAAAAAGTGCAAATTAATTCTTTCCGGAAAAGTGCAATTTAATTCTTTCCGGAAAAGTGCAAATTAATTCTTTCCGGAAAAGTGCAATTTAATTCTTTCCGGAAAAGTGCAACCGGAAATAGTGCAAATTAATTCTTTCCGGAAAAGTGCAATTTAATTCTTTCCGGAAAAGTGCAACCGGAAATAGTGCAAATTAATTCTTTCCGGAAAAGGGGCAACCGGAAATAGTGCAAATTATTTCTTTCCGAAAAATTCAACCGGAAAAAGTGCAACCGGAAAAAAAAGTGCAAATTAATTCTTTCCGGAAAAAGCCAACCGAAAAAAAGTGCAAATTAATTCTTTCCGGAAAGAGCTAACCCAGAAAGAGTGCTCAAAAATTTATGAATTTTTTCCCTACCTCCTCCAGCGTATTTGCCTCGATCACCGCCTCCACCAATGAGGCCGCCAATAATATCACCAATATTGTTTCCACCACCGCCTCCATGGCCTCCTCCTCCTCTTCCTCCGCCTCCATAATTGTCATCGTCTCGATAGCCGCCTCCTCCTCCGCTCCTTCCACCGCCTCCTCCAATCAGTCCGCCTATGATATCGCCAAAACCGCCTCCTCCGCTGGAATGGCCGCCACCTCCGCCGTGATGGCCTCCTCCTCCGCCGCTGCCACCACCGCCACCAATTAATCCACCAATTAAATTGCCAATATCACCGCCTGAAAATGAAATATTTTTTAATAAATTCAATAAGTTTTTTGGAATTATTTAAGGCTAATGTTTGTTTAATTCCAACAACCAACTTTCAAAATCAAATGTCCGAAATTTAATTTTTTCCAAATAATATCTAATTTTAACCTCCTCCATGTCCGCCACCCCCGCCTCCTCCATAACCGCCCCCACCACCACCGCCGCTTAGTAATCCGCCAATTATATCGCCAGCCGGCCCGCCAATTCGATCCTTGATCATTCCACCGGCAATGCTTCCAATTAGCCCATTAAATTCGTTGGGTTTCACTTCGACCTTGAAAATTCAAAATTTTAAAATTTTCAATTTATTTAATTGAACCTTTTTGAATTCATCGTCTACAATTGGGGCTGGTGGCATTTTTGTTGAATTTATTTGTCGATTTGTTTGACAGCAAGCAAGCAGTAAATTTTGACAAAGCCAATTATTATTTTCTGTTGAATTTGAAGAGTTTTTTGTGGATTATTCTAAAAATAATTTTCATTAACATACTTCATCCACAAGAATCCATATTAAATATTCTTGCGCGAATTTTTCCGGAAATTCTTCAATTAAGGAAGGTTGGGAATTTGGGATTAATTTTTGTTGAATTTCTAGCTTATTTTGAGTCGAAAAAAGTTTTATAAATCCGTTCTATTTTAACCACCGTTTTAAGCTCTTTTTTCCTTGACAACGAAATTGTTAATTGAGTGGAAAATCCGAGGGAATATGCATTTTAGGAAAGTGGCAATTTTTGTCCATTTTCATTGGCCTAATTTTAACAGGAAAAGCCTCGGAAATAAAAACCGATTTTATTTAGCTTTGATTTTATTGAAGAAATAACGGGAAGGGGAAGAAGATTCCAAAACAATTTTGAAAAGTAAAAAATATCATAAAGAACCAGAAAAAGGGAAAATGAATGGATCGAAGTAATAAATAAAATGATAAAAAAAAAGACGGCAGGTGGGTCGTGGGTTTGGACTTTGGAGGAAGCAAACAAATAAACAGGTTTATTGCTGTTCTCCGCTCTCCCACACCAAAATTTTAACGGCTTTTACCCTCAACAAATGTTTTAGGGAATGTTGTTTTCTACACGAGAGATGAGTGTAAATTAACGCCAAATGATTGATGAAATGAAAATTTGTTGGGATATATTTTAAATTTGGATCACCGAGAAAAGATGAATTTTTCTTGATTTTCCAATCTACTTAAGTTTAAGCATTTATATATTTTTTAGAACTCAGTAAAGACACAAATATAATGTAAGATATAGCAGCTTTATTCATTCCCCATAATCAATGCAATCCATGCTTTGTTCAATTTTAATCGAGATTAAAAATGTCCGAGCATGCTTGCGCATGATTAATGAATAAATTTCTTTAAATAATTCATTTTTTTGCAATTTCAGCATTATTACAAATTAATTCGATCAATTTCTAATTATTTTCTGCGCAATCAAGGATGAGCTTGCAATCTGGAGGACAGCGAAAAAATGAGCGGGATGAAATTGTAGCCAGATTCCGTGCGGCCGTTATGGCGACATTTCCACGAATTCACGGAGATATTTTATACATCATAGCCGAAAAATTACTCACAATTCCACCGGATGGAACAAATTTTAATCCAAGAATTGATTTTCGCCTGAGAAATTGCTATACAAATTTCATGGTTTGCTTTTTGATATATAATTAAAAATACATTTTCAATTTTAAGTTTCTCAATAAAATGACTACCAGGACCATTATCTCACAATTTGCCAAATTCAAGCAAATTTTTTTCGGCGAATTTTTTGGAGGAGGGAAGCAAATCCGATTTTATAAGAATGACAGCATCGTTAGTTTATTTATTTTTTTTTTTCAATAAAATATCTAAATCTTTTAGAATGATCGACCATCAGAAGAATTTCGTGGACCATACATTGTTCCAAAAGGAATGCTGGAATACATCATCCAAAATGGGAAATTCCGAGTCGATTCAATTAAAACTTTCGATTTTCTTCCGGATGACCATTCAATTAACATCAAAGAATTTGGAGAAATGAACAGTTTGAAGGCCTTCTGCGCCCTTTTTCTTGGCAAACGTAGGTTTTATTAAAATAATTTTTATATAAATTTAGAAATTCAAATCCCTGATGGGCTGAACAACAATCTTATGGTCAAGAAATTAAAGGTTTGCGAATCAGTTACGAGCATTCGTAAGTTTTTTATTTTCAATAAAAAAATTGACAAACTTTTATTACAGAGAATAATTTGGAAACAATTTTGGCTATTGATGCGGTTGAACTGGAATTTTCCACATACAACGAAAACATCATAATCGATTGCAGCCAATATAAGAGGTTAAATCGCAATCTTATCGTTGAAAAATTACCCGTTTTAGCTCTATTATTGCCAATAATACAACGAAAATCACCGTCGATTGTTTAAATTTTCACACCTCGAAAGAGGAACTCGACAAATTTGCCACCAATTTTGAGACATTTTGTTCTTTCCTTGTTCGGGTCTGCCCCAATCTCAAAAATTTGCACTTCAAAATTAGCCTACTATACACCGATTCTTCAATGGATGAATTCACCGATAATTTTCATTCCATAATCCAAACAATGGAAGCCGGCATTAAATCGATCAACATTTGCAATGAGCATTTGCAAATTTCATTCGAGCTGGTTGCTTATTTAGATCCAGAATTTTATGATGTAAGTTATTATTAAAATTCAAAAAATAAATTAAAATATATTTAAAGGATCTTCCAATTCAAAGCCATGATTTGTTCAAACTCGGCATTCCGTTCACCATGGAAAATGTTGATGCTCGTTATATGGCGCGCTCGCTGGACTGTATTGATGTTCGTGGCCGAATCCATAAATTGCAATTCAAAATTATTGAGGGTATCTTTTGGTGATGGCCAGTTGACTACGACAATGATGATTAAGAACTGAAGATTTACAACATTATTTATTTTTTTATCTTCAAAATTTCATTGACGGGAAATAATTCCATTTTTGGACATATATATATTTCACTTATTTAATCTTGGATAAATCTCGAATAAATCATTGGCCATAAAATCTCATCTGTATAATAAAATGTATAGATATTCATGATATTTTCATGATAATAAAATAACAAAAAATCATTTACCTTTTTTTAATTTAAAGAGAAAATGTCCACACAAAAATTTGCCAGCTTCTATCAATATTACGTGCATTTGGACGAATTGATTGATCGCCAAAATTGGGAGGATGCAGAGAAAATTGGCTCGCTTCTTTCCTGCCGAGATTTACACGCGGATTTGCCATTTCTTCAAGTTTTATATTTTTTGGATAGTATTTAATTTGCAAGAAAAAAAATATTGAATTTGCCGAAAAAGAGTACATCAAAATAAATTAATGGTTTAAAGAGGATTTATCCTACATTCCCAAACTAATACCCAAAATTGGATAGAGCTGGTCAAGAAAAGACGCATTGAATGGTATATAATTTGTCATGGTTTGGTCAACAATTAAAGGGTATTAAACGGTTTAAACCAATTTTGATTTGGTCAACAATTAAAGGGTATTAAACGGTTTAAACCACATTTTGGTCTAATGGTCTAAACTGTTAGAATTTGGTTAATCCAAAGCCAAAATATAATCAAATAATACGTCTCTACGAGATCTATCGAATGGGTATAGGGTTCGAAGATCTAGGACAAACCACTAAACCGGTATAAACTTTTCAAATTAACTATTCTCCATTTTTTAAATTAAGCAAATAAATTTTGGATTTTTTTCAAGGTGGCCTCGCCCGAGGAAGCTTACGATGATCGGAAAATAATTGAATGGGGGGTTTTTGACGATTTGATCATTATGCATTTGAATGTTTTGCATTCACTCAGCACCAAAGATTGGCACACCGCTTTCAACCATCAAACAGCGGTTAACTTTATTTGTTTAATTTCATTAATAAATTTTGGTCTTAAGATGCTTCAATTATTCAATCGAGAAGTGTTGCAGAAGGAAAAAGACGCCAACTGGTTTTGTCCAATTCTCTATGTTTTGTGCAGTGATTTGCGGCTAGTTGCCAGAATTGTAAGGCAAAAATAGATTCGAGGGAAATTGTTAAGAGTCCAAAATTATTGTTTTTATATAGGAACTTTCCGGAAAGAATTAATTTGCACTTTTTCCGTTTGGATTTTTCCGGAAAGAATTAATTTGCACTTTTACGGTTGCACTTTTTCCGGAAAGAATTAATTTGCACTTTTTCCGGAAAGAATTAATTTGCACTTTTCTTTCCGGAAAGAATTAATTTGCACTTTTTCCGGAAAGAATTAATTTGCACTTTTCTTTCCGGAAAGAATTAATTTGCACTTTTTCCGGAAAGAATTAATTTGCACTTTTTCCGGAAAGAATTAATTTGCACTTTTTCCGGAAAGAATTAATTTGCACTCTTTCCGGTTGCCCCTTTCCGGAAAGAATTAATTTGCACTTTTTCCGGTTGCACTTTTTCCGGAAAGAATTAAGTTGCACTCTTTCCTGTTGGTTTTTTCCGGAAAGAATTAATTTGCACTTTTCTTTCCGGAAAGAATTAAGTTGCACTCTTTCCGGTTATCTATTTTCCAAAAAAATTTTTTTCACATAATAATTAAATTTATTTCCACTTTTCCAGGCCGACAAGCAAGGTTGCGTTCTATGGACCCGGAAAACGGACACCCAAACTTCATCATTCTATGAAGAGGCAGCCTCACCAATCATGGAAAGCTATCGAATTTGCGTGGCCGAAAGGTTTCACATCGGTTACTAAAATTTTCCAATTTTTATTTTCAGTCGATTGGCGCCGGAAACATCCAAGAAAATTGCCATTCTCAATTTGACCAATCAACTTTTTCGCATCTATTTTGGGGTAATTCACAATCAATCAATAAATAATTTAAATTTGATTTAATTTCCAGATCAATCGATTGCATTTGCTGAAACCGCTGATTCGAAGCATTGAACATGTTGGGGACATGTACCATCGATTCTCATTGGCCGACAAAGTCACTTATAAATATTTCCTGGGACGAAAAGCTATGTTCGATATGGTAAGGAGGAGAAGTGCATTTTTGGGTTAAATTTTTTTGATCGAATGATTGTATTTCGTCTAAAAATTACTTTAAAATATGTAAAATTCACAGGTACAGGTTAGGTCAAGATTAAGGTTTATCAGTTTTTTGCAGCCTAGTCCTTTGGCTTAAAAGAGATAAATTGAGACTAGGTTTAGGATGAGTTTATAAAGAATATATTACCAAAAAATTTTTCAAAAATTTCGAATTTTTTTTTGAAATTTTTGAACCACTGAGCTTTTAACTTTTTTAAAATTTAAGACGTCTCGGGTTCGAATCCGCTCAAGGGAATTTATTTTTTTCATACTTGATTGGTTCACTTTTATGTATTTTTACATATTCTACAGTTCATTTCTAGCCGAAATACATTAATTTGAGCAAAAAAACTTGACTCGAAAAGCACTCATTTATCGAAATATGTAGAGGAAAAATTAAATCCTATAAATTAAAGGATTTATCGCGAGCCGAGGAATCGTTGGCATTTGCATTCCAACATTGTCCGGCCCAATTTGTGCGCAACAAACGACTAATTTTGATGTATTTGATCCCAGTGAAAATGTTCCTCGGCCATATGCCAACCCAAGAGCTACTCGTCCATTATGATTTGAAACAATTTTCGGATGTGGTCAGCAGTGTAAAGTAGGTGTAAATTAATTTTAAAATATTTAAAAATATATAAATATTTAAAAAATATTCAAAATAAATAGCAAAAAAATTCAAGGGCAATGTCAGAATTATTATAATTAAAAAAATTATTTTTATTATACTTATTATTAACAAGATTTGTATTTTAATAAAAAAATTAGAGGAAAAAATTGTTAAAAAATTTAATTAATATTTTTTCAAGAGATGGAAATTATATGAGCTGAGAATAGGGCCCTCCTAATAATTTTAAAGATATTGAAAAAAATAATAAAAATTTGGGTAAAAATTTGGGTAAAAATTCAATAGCAAAAAATTGATACAAAATCATAAATAATTGAAAAGATATTTTTATCCCAAAAGTAATTTTTTTAAAAGCAGAATAAACTATTTTTGGGGTAAAAAAATATAAAATAGTGTAAAAGATAGTCTCCATTAAATTAATAATTTTAAAAAAAATTACATGACCCTGAGCGGGTTCGAACTTCGAACCCGCGCAATTTCTACTCTCTTTAACCAATTCATTTACCAATTGAACCATGCAAACCAATCGCAATCTCTCTAAAATTCTCTTTTATTCAAACAAATAGAGCCAATGGAAAAAAATAAAAATTAAAAAAATTTATTAAAAATTTATTTAATTAATTTTTAAAGGGATGGAAATTTGCGTGAACTGAACGGCGCTCTCCAAAAGCATCAACACTTCTTCATCAAATGTGGCATATTTTTGATGTTGGAAAAGCTCAAAGGCATCACCTATCGAAATTTGTTCAAGAAAATGTGAGTTTTTTGAGGGCAGGGCTAATAAATTCATTTAATGATCGTAAATTTGCAGTGTAACCATTTTGAACACGCATTTGATTAAATTGGAGGCATTTTTGACGGTCCTTCATTTCCTCGGCACTGACATTGATGCCGACGAGTTGGCCTGCATTTTGGCCAATTTAATTGCTCAGGTACGGAGTTTTTTGGGAAATTTTAATCCAATTTTATGTTTTTCATATTTTTAGAAACGAATCAAGGGCTACATTTCGCATCAAAGGCAGACGCTGGTGATCTCAAAGCAGCAACCATTCTCACCACTTTCATCCTCGTCCGTCACATAAACCCTCACATCCCATTTTTTGCATATATCATTTTTATATTTTTTTTTTGGATAAAGTGAAATAAAAATTAGATTAATTTGTAACTTTTTTATCAGATTTAAATTAAATAAAAATTAAAAAATTAAAAAATTAACCAAAAATATTTTTATAATTTTTTGCATTAAATTTAATAAAAATCAAATTAAAAAATTAACCAAAAATATTTTTATATTTTTTTTCTTTAAAATTGAATATTAAATTAAAAAATAAATTTAAAATAATTTTATATTTTTTGGATTAAATTGAATAAAAATTCATCAAAAAATTAACCAAAAATATTTTTATATTTTTTTTCTTTAAAATTGAATATTAAATTAAAAAATTTATTTAAAATAATTTTATATTTTTTGGATTAAATTGAATAAAAATTCATCAAAAAATTAACCAAAAATATTTTTATATTTTTTTTTGTATAAAATTGAATAAAAATTAAATTAAAAAATTAACAAAAATATTTTTATATTTTTTTTTGCATTAAATTTAATAAAAATCTAATTAAAAATTAATTAAATATTTTTCCCCTTAAATTAAATAAAAATTCAACAAAAAATTAAATTAAAAATTAATTAAAAACATTTTAAATTTATTTTTCCGGATAAAATTGAATAAAATTCAACAAAAAAAAACATTAAAAAAATTATCGCCTTTTCCCCTTCTTCTTTTCGGCTCTTCTCTTCGCAATATTCTCCTGTCGCCGTTGTTGCCTTTTTTCCATCCTCTGCTCCACTGCCTCCTTCCGTTCGGCCCATTTTTGTTTCCGTTTTGCTTTGGTCTTCTCCTTCCTTCGTAGTCCCTTTTTCAGCAGACCAATGTTATCCTGAAGAGTGGAAGGAAAATTTTAAAAATAATGGAAAAAATTTCAAAAAATTTATATTTTTAAGTGAAAAATGGAAAAATTTCAAAAAATTTATATTTTTAAGGGAAAAATGTCAAAAAATTTTCAAATTAATTTTTAATGGAGAAAAATCCTCCGAAAATTCTAATTCATTTTTTAAGTAGAAAAAATCAACCAAAAAATTCCAAACAAATTAATTTTAAAGGAAAAAATCATCCAAATTTATTTTTAATGAAGAAAAATTCCTCAAAAAAATTTCAAATTATTTTTTTTTAAAGATAAATTACCCAAAAAGATTGTCAAATTCATTTTTAATGTCAAATTTTTTTTAATTTTATGAAAATTAATAATTTTTAAAAAAATATATAAAATTATAGTTGAAAATTTTTTCTTCTTTTTAAATAAAATATTTTTAATCAAATCCAAGGCCCTTTTTCCAATATTTACAAAAAAATTAAATCCAAATCCATTAATTTATAGCCTTATTATTGCCCCTTTTCCACATTTTTACATCATTTTTACCTTGACTTTTTGTCCGGCCGCCCTCCGTAAAGCCCTTTCCCAAGCAATATTGTTCACAACGACTTCGGCCTTTTGTGGATTTGTGTCCCGAATCCGGGCCAATTGTTCATCACGTTTTGTGGCTTTGGCCAAAAGTCGTTTGTAGTCACGTCCTTTGAATTTGTTCCGCTTGTCCCGTTTTGTTTCTTTCTGAAATAAAAAAAAGAAATTAATTTTTTTATAGAATAATTTTTCGAAAAAAATTAAACCGGCTCAAAGGTTTATCCAAGGCCCCAAACCTTAAACTCAATCAATAGATCTCATCAAGATGCGTCATTTGATTATGTTTTTGACTTGGGTTTAATCAATTCTATAATTTTGAACCATAACCGTTTGATACTCTTTAATTGTTGACCAAATCCTCCTTAGACCATTATAATTTTTTGATTTTTTTGCTTTTTCGGCCAAAAATAATGTAAAAAAACCCACCTTTTGTTCCTGTATGGCAAATGTCAAATTGGAAAATTGAAAATCCTCCTCCAATTCACCAGGCGAATTTTCTTCCATTTTAATGGCATTCAATGGATTTTTGGTCTCCGTTTTTTCCAATTTTGTCTTCATTTTACCTTGAAAAATTATTATAAATAAATTATAAAAAAATTTTAAAAATAAATAGAAATGAAAAATTCAATTTAAAATAAAATGCAAAATTTTATTTAAATTTTTTTATGCTAAAAACAAAAGTAAAATTCATTCGAAAAATTCAAAGGTGAATGAGCGAATTGATGAAAAAGTGGAGTCAAAATTGAACAGAGGAATTTCTTTCGGTCACTAAAATTGGCTTTAAGGTGAAAACAAACAAAAAAAAATGAGTGTAAAATGAGTGTAAATTTTATCCTAAATTGGAAGTAATTCATTGCTCAGCTTCACTTGTAACAGTTCGACCCGCTCCAACATCAGTTTGGCAATGTCCTCGGCCAATTCCGAAACAGTGGTGAAACGGACTCGATTCGGGTTGTAGATTTCGAGGATGAAGCCGAATATTTGTTCCTGTGCAATTTTTTGGGAAAATTAAAATGTTGTAATTTTTTTTGGCAATTTTATTTTATTTATTGATTAAATTTTAATTTAAAAAATTTTTAATCAAATTTTTGATTTTTTTTTTGATTTTATGTTAGTTTCTGGTTAAAAATTTTAATTTACTGGCAAATAAATTTTAATTAAAAAATTTTATTTATTTATTTTATTAAATTTTTATAATTTATAGACAAAAAATTTAAAAATTTTTGAAATTTTTTATTTCCGGTTAAATTAAAATAAAAATTTTACCCAAAAATTACCTTAAAATATATGCAAAGCTCTTGATATTCCCGTGTGCTTCCGCCAAAAAGGCCCATTGCCAAGGAGCTGGTCAATATTTGAGAAATATCGTAGAAATGTGATATAAAGCCATCTTTGAACTGGAAAATTATAATAGAATTTATTGAAAATTTTTATTTTGGATAATTAAAATAAAAAATTTAAAGGCTTTTTATTAAAATATAAATAAAATTAAAATGGAGAAAATTACCGATTTATATTTTTGGAAATTTAAACGAAAATAGGATTTTCAAAAAAAATATAAACCATCTAAGCCTTTTACTTATCATTTGAATTTTTTATATTTTTTTTATTAATGCTAGACAACTCAAAATAAGGGAAATGAATAGCCACATTGCTTTTTTATATGTATAGAAGAAAATGCGAATAACTAGGTCGGCTAGCCTTCTGTGAAATTTCAAATGTTCTATTTTAAAATTGGGCCAAATTATTATGCAAAAAAAGCCCCAAAAAATTCTTAATTTGCTCTAATTTTTAAATCCATCCATCACCATTTTTTAGCCATATTTACCTGAAGCCGTGCCCTCTTCATTTTGATCATTGACCATATCAAATTGTTCAGCGTGGATTCCTTCATCGATCGGGACATGTAGGAATTGCGTATAAGTGCGGAAATTGAGGATGGCGGCCTTTGTAAATCTGTGTTAATTGGGAATAGGCAAAAATGAAGGAACCATTCTTGGAAAATTTGGGTTGAAAAGAATTTTTAATTTTAATGTAAATTTCTCTAATTTTTTGGGAATTTTTGTATCAAAATAGAATAAAATTTTTCTCGAATTTTATTTTTAACCCATAAAAATTTTCATAATAATTTATATTTTTAAAAAAAATAATTTTTATTAAATAAAAAAATTTCAAAAATATTATTTTCAGAAATTAATATAATTTTCCATAAAAAAGTATTTTTTAAATTTTTATTTTATCTAAAAATAATTATTTTTTAATCATTTTAATTCCTCGAAATTTTTTCCCTTTTATATAAATTTTTATGCGAAAAATTAATTTTAAAATAAAATTAGCCCAATTTTTGGAATTTTTCACTTCAAAATAATTTTTTTATTATCAAAAAAATTTTCAAAATTTATAAATTTTTTTTTAATAAATTTTTTTTATTAATTATTGGCCAATTTTTGCCCCCTAAAAATACACACAACCTTCGAATGCGTCCAAAATGATCAAATCAAAGAGGACATCCCATAAATTGGTGCTTTCCACTTTTCGGGCGCGCAATTCCTCCTTCGTTGTTTCCAAATTTTGTTCATCATTCAAATAGGCAATCATTGAGTCATAGGCCTGTGAAAATTAAATAAAAATAATTTCATAGTTGGAAAATTTGAGAGAAGGACCTAAAATTTTTATTAAATTAATTAGTTTTATTTTGTAAATTAATTAAAAAGTTTAAAAATAAAAATGATTGAAGATTTAATAATCCTATTTTCATTTCTATTATATCTAAATTAAAATTTTTGAATTGGAACTGGAAAAAATTATTAAAATTGGTTACAAATTTCCATCAAAATGAAAAGTTCTCATTTTTTAATTTTTCAAATTTAGTTAATTTGTTTTATTTTAAAATGACTTAAAAAATTGTATTAAAAATGTATTCAATATAGTAGAAAATTAATAGTATGGTTTATTTATTTTTTATAAAAATTAATATAAAATAGTAGAAAAATTTTTATAATAATTTTATTTATATTTATCCGAAAAAATGAGATAAAAAAACTCCAAAAAAATGTATTTTAAAATTTTTAAATCAATTTCTCTAAAAATTCAAAAAAAATTGTCCATTTTCGAATTTTAGAAAATTTGGTCGAAGTAAATAAAAGTTATTCCGCTAAAAATTATTTTTGATTATTTCTAAAATTTTCTTTTATCTGAACCAAAAATAATTCTGAATTGGAAAAAAATTTCTAAATTTTAAAATGAATTTTCTTCAAAAGTCATATTTAAAAATTTTAAAAATTTGGAAAAAATTTTTACCGCATAAAAATCGGCCGGATCCCTTTTGTCATGACGCAACAAATCGGCCATAATTGCCCGCCCCGTTCGCATCAATTTTTGCATTGTTTGCGCATCGTCCATGATGCGGCGAAAGGCCAGACGAATGCAATAGAGTTTGGCGATGAAATCTTGTTCCGAATCACAGCCACAAATTTCAGCTCTGTTGAAAAAATTCAAATTAATTTTATTTTATTTTTTATTATTTTTTGGCTTTATTTTTTCTTAGAAAAATTTAAATTAAAAAATGTGAAAAATCGAAATTTTATCAAATTAATTTTTTGTGGGCTAGTGGCTAGACCAGCGCCTAAATTATTGTATTTCGATTAGTAATTTAGTATATAAATGTGTAAAAATGCATAAAACTGACTACCAAGACCGAAAAATAACTTCCTCCAAGCGGACCCGAACCGGAGATTTAAATTTAGCAAAAAGTGATGGGTCCTTCTTTGAATCTAAATTTTTTTTGGTCCAGAAATGTACTGAAGGTTATGTAAAAATGCAAAAAACTTGTAATCAAATCCGAAAAAAATTCCTACATCTGAGCGGATTCGAACCCGGGACCATTGATTTTATAAAACCGAAGGGTTACCCAATCGGCTAAAAGATCCCTAGATTTATTAAAATAATTTTTTACTCTTTTTATTTTAAATTAATAAAATTGCGAACCTTGATTTCCGGTAGACCACTTCGCCTCGTTCGCCAGCTTTCAATCCTTCATTGTACAAAGCGAGTACACTGAAATCCGTTGAGACCGAAATGTCGCGATCTTCATTGGTTGGAATCTGATGATAGAAAATTTAAATTATTTTTTTCTTAGATTTTTATGTATTTTTCAATAATTTATCCATAAATCAAAATAATTTTCGTTTAATTTTGGAGTAAATATAAAAAAAAGATTGCTCAAAACTGGTTTAAAAACCGGGATTCTGATTTTTGGTTTTGCTAAATTTTTTCGAATTAGTTCAGGCTAGCAGGTTTTTCAGCTATTATTTTTGGTTTAAACTGAAAATTCAGTAATAAAACTAGAAAGGTTCTGGTGAAGTTTTTTTTATTCTAGACATTGACACCGATTTCGTCCAGAAATGTCCCGTAGAATGTTTAAAACTGAATAAAAGTGAGAAATGAGTCCGAAAAAATAGCTTTCCTTGAGCGGATTTGAACCCGAGACCCCAAAATTTGTATAAAAGTAAAAGGTAGTTAGCAGGTGGTCCTCCGTAAACAGAAAAATTTTCAAGGGGGGGGGGCAAATTTTTATAAGCTTTTTTGGCCGCGCAGCGAAAAAAAATAGGGCCAAAATAGGCTGCGAAGCGAAAAATTTTGGCCAATTTTGGTCTACTGAAGGGTTCCTCCTCCTTCCTATTTTTTCCGGAGGGGGGCATGTGTCCCCCCTACCATCCCTAGCTAAGGGCTTGGCTGTTAGTTATTTTTTTCTTTAATTTTATTATGATTATAGATTTTAAACCTGTTTTGAGCATCCATAATAAGAAAATTGCCACTTTTAAAACCAAAACCTCGCCCAGAAAAAACATACTCTTCTTCACCTCATATAGACTCACAAATTCATCGCAGGCCGAAATGAATGAATCATCGGAGAGGACGGAGAGGGTGCCAATTCTCCCTGTGCCGGCTATGCTTGCTGCCTCCTCCGTCCCTCCAGTGCCATTTGTTGGTGGTAATTCCGAAATGGATTGGGCATGTTGAATTGGTCTAATCAATAATTCCCTTTTGGGGGCATTCTGTCGTTGTAGTTCTGGTGGTGGCGGCAAAGGTGGTGGCAATCGCCGGAACCATGAAAGGCAATATTCAGAAAATCTAAAAAAAATTATTATTGATTTTTTATTTACGAAATAATTAAGTATAGAATTTAATTTGCCGAAAAGGATTTAACGGTTCAGGTTCAGTGGTTTGTCCTAAACCCTTAAACCTTATACCCAAAATTGGAGAGCTGGTCAAGGCGCATCGTTTGATTAAATTTTGGTATGGGTTTAATCAAATTCTAACTTATTAGTTTTGAACCATTAAACCAAAATAGGTTTAAACCGTTTAATAATACCCTTTAATTGTTGACCAAACTAAAATTGGTTTAAACCGTTTAATACCCTTTAATTGTTGACCAAACCAAATTTGGTTTAAACCGTTTAATACCCTTTAATTGTTGACCAAACTAAAATTGGTTTAAACCGTTTAATACCCTTTAATTGTTGACCAAACCATTGGACAAATTATATACCATTCAATGCATCTTTGACCAGCTCTATACAATTTAGGGTTTATGAATGTAGGATAATTCTTTACTTAATTTTGGCATTAACTAATCTTTTTCGGCAAATTTGTAATAAAATGATTAAAAACCTTAGTTTTGAATTTTTCCACAATCTATGAATATGCAAAATGAGCAATGTTCCAGTGATTGATGCGCCAATCAAAATATATGGACTTATTTTTGAAAGCCGTTCACTCGTATTTTTATGAACAGAAATAATTCGATCCACAATTTGGACTTTCATTTTTGCTAACTAAATGTCTGAATTATGCTTTAAAAATGGTGAATATTAAATTAAAATATCAATGAATGTTTAAAACATTATTATTGTTATCTAAAATTTAATAGCAAACGATTTATTTGAGATTTAAAGAAAAAGAAATGAAATGTTTATGTCCAAAAATAGAATTATTTCCTGTAAATGAAATTTATAGAGATCAACAAAAACAAATATTGTTGCGAATCCTCAGTTCTTAATATGCTTCATCATTCGTAGTGAATTCGCCATCACCAATTAGTCCTCAATTAATTTGAATAGCAATTTATGGATTCGGCCACAAGCATCAACACATTCCAATGAGCGTGCAATGTAACGAGCATATTGATAAGCATTTTCAATAGTGAATGGAGTGCCAAGTTTGAACAAATCATGGCTTTGAATTGGAAGTTCCTATAAAATTATTTTTAATTTATTTATAAACTTTTATAATAACTTACATCGTAAATTTCTGGATCTAAATAGGCAACCACCAGCTCGATTGAAATTTGCAAATGTTCATTGCCAATTTTGATCGATTTAATGCCCGCTTCCATTGCTTTGATTGTGGAATAAAAATTGTTGGTGAATTCATCAATTGAAGAATCGATGGGATTGAATGATGTAAAGAATTGGCCAATTTCGATGTGTAAATTGTTGAGATTGGGGCAGACCAGAACAAGGAAGGAGCAAAATGTCTCAAAATTGCTGGCAAATTTGTTGAGTTCTTCTTTGGAGGAATTAAAATTGAATGGACAGTGGACGGTGATTTTTGTCGTATTATTGGCAATGATAATAGGACTAAAAGGTTATTTTTCAATAAAATATGGCAAAAAATATTCTACCTATTATATCGGCTACAATCGAATATGATGTTGTCCTCATAGGACATTTTCAGTTCAACCGCATCAATGGCCAAAATTGCTTCGAAATTGTTTTCTGTAAAAAAAATTATTGAGTCAATCTTATACAAAAAAATAAAATTTACGAATGCTCAAAATTGATTCACAAATATTGAATTTATTGACCATAAGGTTATTGTTCAGCCTATCAAGGATTTGAACTTCTAAATATGTGAAAATTATTAACAAATTTAAAGCCAAAACTGACGTTTGCCAAGAAAAAGGGCGCAGAAAGCCTTCAAACTATTCATTTCGCCCAATTCTTTGATGTCAGTTGAATGGTCATCCGGAAGAAAATACGCTGTTTTAATGGTATCGACTCGGAGTTTCCCATTTTCGATGATGTATTCCAACATTCCTTTTGGAACGATGTATGCATCAAATTCTTCCGATTGTTGGGATTCATTCTAAAACATTTAATTATTTTAATTTAAAAAAATGAAATAAACTAACGGAGCTATCATTCTTATAAAATTCGATTTTTTGTCCTCCAAAAAAATTGCTGAAATAAATATGCTTGAATTTGGCAAATTGTGAGATAATTGTCCAGGTAGTCATTTCATTAAGGAACTTAAAATGAAATTTTTTAAAATTATAAATCAAAGAGCAAACCATGAAATTTGTATAGCAATTTTGTTTGCGGAAATCAATTTTTTGATTATATGGATCTACCGGCGGAATTGCGAGTTATGATGTAAAGAATGTCTTTGTGGAGTTGTGGACGATTTTGTTGAAGTTCATTCATTTTTAATGATTTGTAATTGTAAAAACAATTTTATGATTCGATTCTTTCTAAAAAATGTTGTGATAGAAATTAGTATTTCCTAATAATTAATATGGATGATATAACAAGGAAATGATTAAACTGTTTAACATTATATTCTACTTTTGAGTTTTATAGCCTAACTTTTAAGCTTAAAATGGTTTGGTTTAATTGTGAATGCGTTTTATAATTGTGATTGGAATTGGATTGATGATTTGATTGATTGATGAATGCTAAGTGATTTGCTTATGCTTATGCTTTCTTTTTTTGGGTGCTAGCGCGTTTCATCGAAAAGGTCGGAAATGCGCGTTTCATCGAAAAAGGTCGGAAATGTTCATATTTCAATTTAGAGGGGTTAAACCAAAAAACCAATGATGTTTTCGGATTCAGCATGTTTGAAAACCCATAAAACCAGTTTAAAAACATACATTTTTTGCGCAAAAACTTTTAAAACAACAATGTTTTTGATATTTTACTTGTTTTCAAATAAACAATGTTTTTGCTAGTTTAAGATCAATAAATATATGTTTTTAAACTAGTGTTATTGGTTTTCAAATATGCTCAATCCGAAAACATCATTGGTTTTTTAGTTTAATCCCTCTAAATTGAAATATGAACATTTCCGACCTTTTTCGATGAAACGCGCATTTCCGACCTTTTCGATAAAACGCGCAAACACGCTTTTTTTGCAGATATTAATTTTAGGATAAAATGTCCACTATTTTTCTTTATACCTCATTTCATCATATCCTCTCTTTTTCTTCATTTCTTTACCTCATTTTATATCATTCTATTTTCATTAGTTTACATTCTATAGGCCATTTGTTTTTATTAGATCTTTTTCTCTTTTGGAAAATGTCTTCATTAATTATCCATCAAAAATCAAGATCAACAGATCAAGTCAAGTAATCAAGTTCAAAGTTTAAAAACCGATTAAAATAAATCAAATCTTCTAATAATTTTAATGTTCCAAATAAAATTCTAATTCATTAATAAAATTATAGCGATTAATTTAATTAAAATCTTCTAAAATGCCAAAACACGAGAAAGGAACGCCGAAGGAGATTGCGAACCGACATAAATCCAAAGGATTGCAAAAGCTGAAATGGTTTTGTCAAATGTGCCAAAAACAATGCCGCGATCAGAATGGCTTTAAATGTCACTTGATTTCGGAGGCGCATCAACGTCAAATGCTTCTTTTTGCCGACAATCAAAGTTCATATTTGCGCGAATTCAGCCGAGAATTTGAGACCAATTTTATGCACATTCTACGCAGCACATTTGGCTGCAAACGAGTCAAGGCCAACGATGTTTATCAGGAATATGTAAGCTTAATAAATGTTTGATTAATTCAAATATTTTACTAGATCAAAGACAAAGGCCATATCCATATGAATTCCACCACCTGGCACACGCTCACCGGCTTTGTGCTCTATCTTGGCAAAACGGGCAAGTGCAAAATTGATGAGAATGAGAAGGGCTGGCACATTCAATACATTGACAAGGAGGAGGAGATTCGCCGTCAAAAGCTGCAGCAGCGGGCCAAGCAGGAAAAGGACGACGAGGAACGCATGAATGAGCATTTGCAGCGACAAATTGAAAGGTTTTAATTTTATTGTGAAAATATAAAAATAAAATTAGAAAATTCCGGAATTTACTGAATGCTTTTCCCCTGATTTTAAAACAAAGGGACCCGAGAATAATTCATTCGACTCTCACTGTCGATTTAGTCTATGAAATTTCAATTTTAGACCCGAAATAAAGCCTAGGCAAAAGTTAATAAACCAAAAACAATTTGGGTCGTTTAGACAACAGTTCAGCTTTTCAAAATAAGCTCAAACTAGTTTGAAATTGAAATTTCATAGAGTAAATCGACAATGCCGAGTCGAATGAGCTTATTCTCTAGACTCGAGTCTACGATCTAAGGAGTCTGGAAGGTTAGATTTCCTAAGTTTTCTCTAAAATGTATCCCAAACTTCAAATGAAACCGCTTAAAATTAAAACTAATTTTCAAAAATTTTTTCAGAGATCGAGAATTGCACGGCGATCAAGAAGAGGAGAAAAAGGAGCCACAAGAGTTGATCCGCAACGACGACACCAAAATCACATTCTCATTGGGCGGCGCCAAAAAACCGTTGATCGACAAGAAACCGGCACCATTTTTGATTGGAGGCAAAAATGCGCTCGCCAACAATGCATTAAAGGCCGGGGCATCTTCCAAGGAGGGTGGCAGCCAAAAACCATCAACTTCCGCCGCTTCCAGATTTTTCAATAATGGCCAAGGGACGAGTAGCAGCAAAAAGCCGCCAGCACGTAAGCCATATATTTTTAGGAATATTTAAATTGAAATTTTTAATTAGATTTTATTCGAATAAAAGAATTAGTTTCTTTTTAGTTTTTATAAGAAAATTGGCTTTTTAAAATAGAAAAATTGGTAATTTTAGTGCTTTTACCAATTCATTTTTTGTCGAATTAATGTAGTTCGCTAATAATGTAGAGTAAAATGTATAAAAATGTATAAGTGAACGAAAAAAATTATTTGCCTTTAAGCAGGTTCGAACCCGAGACTTCAAAATTTAGCAAAAAATAAGCCCCCTCGCACTCTCATTGGGTCAAAAATTAATAAATTAATTATTCTGTTCCATTTCCAATAATTAAATTCCATTAAATTTTTAGCTGGACAAAAGAGAAAATCCGCTTTGGAGGAAATCATGAAGGAGGAGGAGGAAGCGCTCAAGAAGAAGAGGGACCTGAAGAAATATTGGATGAACAAATGAATGAATATATTTATATTGAATTATGGATTTGGATGGATACTTTTGTGGGAAAATATCGATTGATTATATTTACTTTTTTGTATATTTATAAATGTAAAATTTTTGTAAAAGTTTGAAATACGAAATTTGGATTAAATTCCCCTCCCATTTTTTTAAATTTATTATTTTTTCATAAATTTTAGTAAAACATTACAGCAAAAATGCCACCGAAAAAACAACAAAAAGGAGGCGATACAAAAGCTGGTGGCAGTGAAGAAAAGAAAGCGGGCGGTAAAAAGGAGGCTGGCGGTGGAACGGCTGTCAAAGTTCGGCATATTCTATGCGAGAAACAGTCCAAGGCATTGGAAGCATTGGCCAAGTTGAAGGAGGGCGAGAAATTCAATGAAATTGCTGCACAATACAGCGAGGATAAAGCTCGATCAGGGGTTTGTTTTAAATTCCGTAAAATTATTAATGGTTTACCCTAAACCTTACAACCGAACGATTGATCTCATCAAGACACATAATTTGATTATGTTTTGGTTTGGGTTTAATCAATTTTAATTTAGTTTAAACCATTAAACCAAAATGGTTTAAACCGTTTAATACCCTTTAATTGTTGACCAAACCAAAATTGGTTTAAACCGTTTAATACCCTTTAATTGTTGACCAAACCAAAATTAGTTTAAACCGTTTAATACCCTTTAATTGTTGACCAAACTATTATGACAAATTATATACCATTCAATGCGTCTTGGCCATCTCTATCCAATTTTGGGTATATGGTTTGTGAATCTAGAATAAACTCCCCTTAAACCATTTTAATCTTTTTCAAACCATCCTTCTAATATTCCATTTTTTAAAGGGTGATCTCGGTTGGATGACACGTGGCTCAATGGTCGGCCCATTCCAAGACGCCGCATTTGCCCTAGCCAACAGTACAGTGGGCAATCCGGTTTATACGGACCCACCGGTGAAGACCAAATTTGGCTATCATATCATCATGGTGGAGGGCAAAAAATGATGAGAAAAAGAAATTCCATATACAAAATTTATTCAATCATTTTATTAATTTTATTTGTTGCCTAATTTTGAACATAACAAAAAACATCATATTTCCATTTTTGTATAATAATAAAATGTCAATATACGAAAATCGAAACAATTAAACCGAATAAATGGGGTGGAATGGGTGGTGGTGGTCATCAAAATCAATCGCCGAGATTTTCACTTGAATTTGTCATTGTCATCTTTGAATTAAACCCGTTTCAACAGTTCAGCGCCAACTTTGTAGAACACGTAGACGCCAATGGACAGCGCGACCGGTATCAGCAAATTGGTCCATGTCTAATAAAACGCATAAATTATTTTCAA
The DNA here is from genome assembly GCA_030063045.1 of Pratylenchus scribneri. NCBI lineage: Eukaryota > Metazoa > Nematoda > Chromadorea > Rhabditida > Pratylenchidae > Pratylenchus > Pratylenchus scribneri. The sequence continues at coordinate 464,679 of JAQSEB010000020.1, read as the reverse complement.
AAATTAATGAACTTTTGGCATACCGGACTGGTCAAAATGCTCCACCAAGACTCCTGCTTTTCGATATAAACCGCTTCGGGAAGAATCATGCCAGCTTCCAACGTTTCTCCTTCATCCAACTCGCCGATTAGATATTCCTTGGTCATTTCTCGTGCATCCGCCGAATGGCCAACGTCATTGAAACTTAAATGATGAATTGTATTTAATGTAAATTGTAAAAATTCGGAAGATCAAACCTTTCAGTCGCGTCTTGCCCGGCCCATTGGATGAGTACTTGTTCACCGCCGGGATGCTCAAACATGAATTTGGTGACGTCATAGACCTTGTTATCCAAAATAATCCATAGTGAGCTTTCGTCGGTATGCTTGGCCACCTCTTCTCGCGAGATTTTCATGACGGACATTTTTTTTTAAATTGTCTGAAAAAAATAAATTTTTATTTCGTGTTTAATTTATCATTCATTATCAGCGGAATTGTCGGACCAACCATGACATATCAATGTCGATCTCCTATGTCCTATCCTAAATCCTATCTCTCCAAAAAACATCTAACGATTTCATTAATTATTGATCGAGTTTCGACTTTCGAGTCGAGTAATTGAGATTGAGTAAACAGTAAACTGACCAAAATATTCAACTTATTTTCTAGTTTTTTCTGTTTTTTCTTGTCTGTCGTCTGTCCGATTTGAGTAATAAGTTTAATTCGTTTCAGCTTAAGAAAATCGATAAAATTACAAATTGAAATTGGGAATTTTTGCTCAACATAACCGAAAATTAAGAACAAAAAAACCGAAAGAAATTAAAAAAAAAAACCGAAATAGGATCCGATTTTGACCAATACTAGTACTAGGTTTAAGTTTGAGTCTTCTAATTTCGACCTCGGTTTCCTATTGATTAATCATTTTCTGTCTGCCTTCTCATTTACACGAAAACAGTTCATTAATAACTGCTCTGCTATTTCCTTCTTAAAATATTATTTCCTGATCAGATCATTCATAAATTCATAAATATCCAATCTTCAATATACCAAATATAGAACTAGTTTTATTGCAGAGAAATAAGCGATCAACTATTCTAAAACCAGTCCAAAAAGCTATCCAAAAAGAGTGAATAACCGCGACAAAAACAATCAACAACATGGGTCGTATGCACAATCCAGGAAAGGGTATTTCCCGCTCCGCACTTCCCTATCGTCGTTCGGTGCCCACTTGGCAGAAGCTGACCAGCCAAGATGTTGAGGAACAAATCGTCAAACTGGCGCGCAAAGGACATCTTCCATCGCAAATTGGTGTGCTGCTCCGTGACTCCCATGGTGTGGCTCAAGTGCGCCGCATCACTGGCAACAAGATTTTGCGCATTCTTAGGTCCAAGGTTTTGTTTAAAAGATTACTTAAAATTTACTAATGTTTATGTAATAAGGGAATGGCACCCGACATTCCGGAAGACCTCTACCATTTGATCAAGAAGGCTGTCAGCATTCGCAAACATTTGGAGCGTTATCGCAAGGACATTGACTCAAAGTTTGTGATCATATAAATTAGTATAAATTTGGTATAAAGTCCAGATCATTTATAGAACAAATTAACTTTCCATTTACGGTTAGGCTTAAGCTTTCCAACATGGAGCTGGATTACGATTAGGTTTAGACTGGCTTTGGTTTATAAAGAAGTTTTGGTATTTGTATATCCCCGTCCCCGGATGGATATTTTTACAACCTTCAAGTTCAAGTGTTTTTCTATATCAATCATAGTTTGGCTCTTCTAACCTTTGGCTCTAACATACTCATATTCCTAGAGTCTTTAGATGGTAGTGTAGGAAACCTAACGCTCATTCGCTCAAGGCTCAACAAGAATAATGATCAGCCAACCCTAAACTTATTAGTGATTGATTTTGAGAAAACATAGGGTAAGTTTGAGCTTTGACAATGTTAAAAATCTGCCCGGGGGTAATACTATAGAAGATTTAACCAATTTTAAATTTGACCTAAAGAGGGGCCTTAACTTTGACAAAATTTAGGTCTCGGGTTCGAGCTGGGTAAGGGGAAGATATGTTTTTCGGGCTTGGTAGTTACTTTACCTACATTTTTGGACAAAAATACAATATAATATGAATAAAAAATCTTGCCCGAAACACCATGCTGTTATCAATATTTAATTTACTCTCTCTTAAGGTATCGCCTGATTTTGGTCGAATCGCGCATCCACCGTCTTGCTCGCTACTACAAAACAAAGCGTCAACTTCCGCCCACTTGGAAGTATGAATCGTCGACCGCTTCCGCTTTGGTCTCATAAGCGGCTGTTCAACAATGGATGCAAAGATCAATTTGATGAGAGAAGAATAATTGTTAATGATGAATGGATGAAACACAAAAATTTGTTATTTTATTTTCGTTGAATACCCTTTTTGGATGATAAAATGAGTGAATTGTTATTCATATTTTTGTTTTATATTTTACTGAATATTGCTTTATTTAGCATACAAATATTTATTTACTTTATTTTTATTTACTTAGGATACACCCCATGTCACTGAGCCAACTAGGCGCCGCTTAAAATAACTCATCAAGGTTTGGGCCAATTTTAATGATTTTATTATCCAATTAAAAAGCTGACTTTTGGTTATCAAATGATAAGATTTTATTTTAATTGGTCCATAATTGATGAACTTTTGGCCAAAAAACACCAAAAAATAACTTACTAGGGATTAGCAAAATTTGAGGTGGTTTTTTTTAACGTAAGTTAATTCTGAACCAATTTAAATAAAATTAATATCTATGGATAGCCCAAAGTCTGCTCTTTAATTTGGTACCAAAATCATAAAAGTTGGTTCAGTCCTTGATGAGTTATTTTAAGCGGTGCAAGTTGGGCCATTCCACTTTAGAAGAAGGCAATTTATTTTCTAATCAACATTATCCATTTTATTTTTAGATAATATGATTGCACGCAATTTTCGACGGTCCCAGCAACAATTTTTGTCTACCGTTGGAATATGCCGGTTGCCCATTTTTCAAAACAATTTTCGACGGAATGCTTCATCGGCGACGGCGGCCGTCAAAAATACTGAACCGGAACAGATGGAAGAACGCATCGGCGGAGTTCCTGTCCACGAGGGCCCATCCACATCATTGCCTGTCGGCGGAGAACGACAAATTCCTTCGCATATCCGAGAATTGGTTTGTCAAATTTATTCAAAATTCAAAGAGTCTAATAAAAATAACATGTAATCGAAAAGGGGTTTAATGGTTCAATACTTTATCCTAAACTCACAAAACACAAACAACAAATTCTATATTAGTCCATAGATCTTATCAAAACGCATCATTTGAAGTTTTGGTTTGGGCTTTGGGGTTTAACCAATTCCGAACTTAGTTAGTTTTGAACCATTAAACCATAATGGGTTTAAACCGTTTAATACTCTTTAATTGTTGACCAAACCAAAATTGGTTAAACCGTTTAATACCCTTTAATTGTTGACCAAACCAAAATTGGTTTAAACCGTTTAATACCCTTTAATTGTTGACCAAACCATGACAAAGTATACCATTCAATCCATTTTGACCAGCTCTATCCAGTTTTGGGTATATTTAGTTTTAAAATTAAGATAACCCCCTCTCCTTGACATTGTCATTAATCACACAAAAACTTCAGGTCGAACAAATTGCCTCACTTTCACTGTTGGATGCCTCCGACCTGAATTATGCACTCAAAAAACGGCTGAACATTCCCGACCAGCCGATGGGCTCAGCAATGATGATGCCATCAATGGCCGGAATGATGGCAGCAGCGGCGGCGGCGCAACAGCAGGGAAATGCAGGTTATTGCCGAGTGAAATTAATAATTTCCCCATAAAATTTGTTTAGGACAGCAGCAACAACAGGAGGAGGCTGACATAAAACCGACCAAAACATCATACACGGTTAGTCAAAAATTATGAATTCAAAATTGAATAAAAGTTAGGCTATAAAAAATTGGTGACTCATTCTATGTTTTATTCATTTGGTTTTGGTTTATTTATTGATTTGAAATGGCGGGAAAAGAAGAAAATTTATGAGGCAAAGAAATACATAGAAAATTATTAGCAAAATAATTATTTTCATATCTTGGCTGTTCCATTCGCTCATATAACGAATATAGGGGAGTAAATGTTAAAGGATTTTTTGTTCTAATAAAATGTATTTTCGACAAAAAATATACTTACGAATGTATAAAAATACATTAAAGTGGTAACCAAGCCCGAAAAAAAATATTTGCCTCAGAGAGGATTCGAACCCACGACCTCAAAATTTCGCAAAAGTGAAGGTTCCTCGCTGGTCGAAAATTTTCAAAAAACTTTTGAAATTTATTTTATAAACTCTAGCCAATTTAAACCCAACCCTAATTTAAGCATAGACCTAAAATCATGAAAAAATTTTAAAAATTAATAAAAATTTCTCCCATCTTTTTTCAGCTAAAATTGGAAAAATTTGACGAATCCAAGAAGGTTGCACTGATCAAGGAAGTGCGTTCGCTGATGTTGGGAACAAATTTGATTCAAGCCAAAAAGTTGATCGAATCTGCACCGGTGCAAATCAAAGGGGACATTGGAATGGCCGAAGCGGAAGAGATGAAGGCCAAACTGGAAGCGCAGGGAGCCGTGTGCATAATTGAATAGGACCAATGAAGGAGGAGGGCCAAAAACAATAAGAAGAAGGATTAGAGAAAATCCAAACAAATTTTGATGAAAATTGATTTGATTTTTGTTATTTTTATACCAACAAATTTTTTTTGAATTTAAATATTACAAAAAAATAATAAATTAATTTTTATTATCATTTTTTTATGTTTTTTTCCATTCATATTTACATTTTTAATTCATTTAAAATTATATTTAATTATAATTATTTTTCAGCTCAGAAAACCGTTCTAAAGCCAAAACCCAACAACAAAGACAAAATGGCCCGCGGTCATCAAAAGGCATTGTCGCAACAAAAGAATCAGGAGAAGCAAAAGCAGATGCAGAAAAGTCAGGGCAGTAATCAGAAGGCAGCTGCCGCCAAAGCGCTCACTTACAAATGCACAGTTTGCATGGTTAGTTCCGTTTTTTGAGGAAAATTTGGGACAAAAATGGATGAGAGCCAACTCGGCACAGGGCCACTTGGCGCCGACAGAAATAACTCCTCAAGGTCTGAACCAATTTTGATGATTTTGGTATAAAATTAAAGAGCAGACTTTTGGCTATCCAATGATATTGATTTTATTTAAATTGGTTTAGAAATGATGAAGTTATGGCCAAAAAACCATTGAAATTGACCTTTTCTATGGATTAGCAAAATTTGAGGTGTTTTTCTAGCGTAATTCCGTTAATTCTGAACCAATTTAAATAAAATTAATATCTATGGATAGCCGAAAGTCTGCTCTTTAATTTGATATTAAAATCATCAAAATTGGTTCAATTCTTGAACAATTATTTTAAACACCTCCAACTTGGACCGCTACAGACAAAAATAGTTCAAATTAGCTATAAAAATTGCTAAGATAAATGGCATTTTAATGAAATTAAAATTCTAATTAGAAAAATGGCTTAAAAATAAACTTCAAAAATTAATTTCAGGCCCAAATGCCCGATCCGAAAACGTACAAACAACATTTTGAGTCCAAACATCCAAAGGTAAGAGAACACATTTAAAATATTTTTAAACAAAATAACCATTCATTTTTCAGAGTCCTCTTCCGGCCGAACTTGTCGAAGTGCAGGCGTAAAACAAGGCGGTGGTGGCAGCTTAATTGGCGAATGGATGAGAATTTTTGTTGGAAAGAAGAATGAATGAATGGATTTTGGCGGTGTGCATAATTCCAATTGAATATTTTATGTGTTACATCTTTTGGGGCCCACCATTTTAATTTGTGTTTATTTTATTTGGATGGATTCGATCCTAAAATATTTGATTTTATGTTTCCGATGTATTTTAATATGTTTTCCATCCATTCCCACCAAAGAATGTTCTTGCAGTTTCTGGGTTCCCCCATTCCTCCTTCCTCTGTTTTGTTCTTATTTTATGCCTTTCTCCAATCAAATTTAAATAAATGAATAAAATTTTAAATCTATTTTTCTTGTACATTTTATTATTTATATATTTAATTATAAATATTTCACAAAATTTTACAAATGAATTTATTACTAATATAAATGTTCACAATCGGTAGTGCTTTAGCTTTGGCCTTAGCTTGGATCAAGACCCCGACCCGACCACATATTTTTCCGCTGGCTGGGCTGGAGATCCCAGCCGCTTTACTATTTGCACTCTTTCCTGCACTTTTCCGGAAAGAATTAATTTGCACTCTTTCCGGTTGCCCTTTTCCGGAAAGAGTTAATTTGCACTTTTTCCGGAAAGAATTAATTTGCACTTTTTCCGGAAAGAATTAATTTGCACTTTTTCCGGAAAGAATTAATTTGCACTCTTTCCGGTTGCACTCTTTCCGGAAAGAATTAATTTGCACTTTTTCAGGAAAGAATTAATTTGCACTCTTTCCGGTTGCACTTTTTCCGGAAAGAATTAATTTGCACTCTTTCCGGAAAGAATTAATTTGCACTTTTTCCGGAAAGAATTAATTTGCACTCTTTCCGGTTGCACTTTTTCCGGAAAGAATTAATTTGCACTCTTTCCGGTTGCACTTTTTCCGGAAAGAATTAATTTGCACTTTTTCCGGTTGACCTTTTCCGGAAAGAATGATTTTGCTAATTTTATCAATTTAAATATTTGGGAAGATCAAAAGGTTGGCCGTCACTTGCGGATCCGACACTTGCGGACGACATGGTCTCGTGCCGAAGATGGTAAAGCTGGAGTGGCATTGTTTAGAGCATTAGGCATAAAATTAGCTACAAAATGACATCAAAAACATTGGCCAATGTTGAATATTCACCGAGTTTTGGCCAAAAAAGCATCAAAATCGCAATTTTAATTAAATCAACGGTTTTTTGGCCATAACTCGGTGAATATTCAACATTGACCAAAACTTTTGATATCATTTTGTAGCTAATTTAATGCCTAATAATATACTATAAACAATGCCACTCCAGATTTACCACCTTCGGCACCAGCAGACCATTTCGTCCGCAAGTGTCGGGTCCGCAAGTGTCGCAGTAGGGATCAAAATGCAACTACGGTAATTCGTTCAAATCCCATGGCGCAGTGGTAATCCAACTATAAAATTCTAATTCAAAAGAGCCGTCTGTTCAATGCCATTGGGAATATTTTTTTTCCTTATTAAAAAAACATTTAATCAAAATATTATCTGTTTCTCTCCATTTTTCACCAAATTTTTGCCTACATTTTCATCCATTTTTAATGTGATTGACAAACCCTCTGTCTCTATTTTGTTTTCACTAATATTTTGATCAGCAAAATTGAAAAGGATTCTCATTTTCTTATCAATCGCCGAAAGGAAAATCGTCCATTTTTGTTGAGAGCTTATCAATGAGAAAATATTAAGTCAAATGTCCTTCTCCATTTTCCGGTCATGAAGGAAAGCGGATTGGGGAGAATGGCAAAATGCAGGACCAAATGTATTTAAAATAATAATTTCTTCTGATAAAGCTCCACCGATTCCTCCACATGATTTTACTTAATTAGATAGATGAGAAAGGTAAAGGCCAAAAAAGAGCCTTTCCGAATGTTTTCCGGGTCACAGTCTTATTTATTCATTTTTTTTCGTATACATTAATCAGACATACATTTAATTTTTTTTCATTGCCCAACCAACGTAGATTACGACTCACAGTACCTGGTCTATTCTTTTTTCTATAGCTCAATGAGGCGATAACCAATTTGAGAAGGCTATATTCCATTGTAAAGCTCAAAATATCCTCTACAAATTAGCATAATTAAATTTTATGAAATCCTACTTTCGAAAATGTTACATGTCTTTGAGTGTAATAAACTCGAATTCTCAGTAGAAAAGCCGATTGTTTTACAAATTGTTTTAAGTTTTCAAAAAATTAGAAATTCCACTTTTTAGAGGACATTTAGGGCTTTCAAAGGGCATATCGCCTTCTCAAATTGGTTGCTTCCTTGATGAGTTATGACAAAAGAATGAAGCCATATCCTATTTTGACCAAATCCACCTTGATCAGCATTTCACTGCCTGAAGCCTTTTTTCTACCATTCTAACAATTCACTCTCCAAATCCTCTTTTATCCTTTTATAATGATTCTTTATTCAATTTAGCATTTTTTGAATAAAAATGCTTTCATTTTCATCGAATATTCTGCCCATTTTTCTGCTGATTGGCCTCGTCTTTTCGCCTCTACGTAAGTTTTATATTACTATAATCTCTATGGGTTCAATTGGGAATTGGGGTTTACCATGAGTTTTGTAAGTAAAAATTTTGGGTGAAAGCTATTTTCGAAGCCCCCTTTTTGATGCCCTTTTACTTTAATCAGCGATAAATCACACTGTCTACTCTGGTTACCATATTATTTTAAGATTATAGCCCTGGGGAAGACACTTATTTGAAGGAGGGGGATGAATATAACTAGAAGGCAAATTAGAGGAAATACGGTATCTTGAGCTTCCTTCCTTTGCCTTTTTGGCATTGTCACTTTTTGCCGCTGGCATACTTCAGTTATAATAATGCTCAAAATTTAGATGGGGTCTAAAGGAACTAAAGTTCAAATCGGCCTTATTAGGCGATAGGCCAAATCCATCAGCAAGTTTAGTAATTTTTATGAGTTTCCTTTACAGTTTGGTACTTTTAGTCACTGGCATTCTAAAGCTATCCCAAAATTAATCCTGAGCCTAAAAAATGATATCTAAAGAAACAAAAGCTCGTAAATTTGGCAAATTTATTAAGAATCCCAAAATCTGGATCTAAATTCTCCATCAAAACTATAATTTTTCAGCCATCAACGCTCGAATCGCTGATGCCGATGCCGATGCCCCAGATGATGATTCGTCTACGGTATCGCAGGAAGAGGAAGGAGAAAATGGCGGACGAATTGGCGTCACATTCGACCAACTCCTCCATTTCCAGCCATCGCATTTGGCCGAAACATTGAGTGGCCAAGCATTGGTGAACTACGTGAATCGAAGGCAAAATTTGTGGCGGGTAAGCCTTTTTTTTGGGGGAGAGGGACTTCAAACTGGATTGGGATTTGGAAAAGAATAGAAATAGGAGACTTCAAGTGGGATTGGGACGAAGGAGTGCCGCAAGGCATCTATTCACATACTACCGTATTTTTTTTATTAGATACCCATGGGCTTCTATTTTCGGAGCCTCTCTAGGGTGGGCTTCTATTAGAGAATGGACTTTTAATAGAAAAAAATATGGTAGGTCAAAAATTACCCTTTCACATTTCCATCCAATCGGTTAGGAGTCATTTTTTGGCCATTGCTCAAAGAAGCATTGGCCAATTTGGGAAGGCGATATGCCATTGGGAAATCTAAAGTCTCCTCTACAAAATGGCTTATAAATTTAATGAAAACTTTGCCTTAAAAAAGCTACATGTCTTTGATGAATGCAATAAACTCAAATTTGTCGAGGAAAAGCTGCTTATTTTTACAAAATAATTTAAATAAAAAATTAGAAAAGCCAATTTCTAGGCATATCGCCTTCCCAAATTTGTTGCTTCCTTGTTGAGATATGGCCAAAACTATCCAATTATATTTAAGGAATTGGAAAAATGAATAAAAAGAACTTTGAATGTGTTTTTAGGCCGAATTGAACCCAAATTTCGAATCCTATGATGAGGCGGTGAAATGGCGTTTGATGGGCGTAAACCATGTGCGACATTCGGTGAAGGCAAAGAAGAAGTTGGGCAAAACTCGACTGCTCAGCCTCGACTTGCCCGATCAATTCGATGCACGGGCACAATGGCCGTAAGTGAATTTTTCCCATAAATCTTCTCAATAATCTCATCGGGATGTTATGTTTTGGCTTTGGATTTAACCAATTCCAAATTGGTTTTGAACCATTAAACCAAAATAGGTTTAAGCCGTTTTTATTTTGACAGTTTACGCTTTTTTTTGAGTAAATTTCAATCAATAATTTTATCTAAAAACCTAAAGGCAATCGCTGAGGGAATTAAGCACTGTTTATGAAGGATAAAATTTAAAATAGACAAATTTGCCAAAAGTAAAATTATAATAAAATGAGAATTTGCCCCCGGCAGGAATTGCAAATCAATTCAAGCCATCCGTGACCAATCCGCCTGCGGCAGTTGTTGGGCATTTGGTGCTGTGGAGGCAATGTCCGATCGAATTTGCATTGCATCCGGTGGAAAGTTGCAGCCAACCCTGTCTGCCGATGATTTGCTCAGTTGCTGCCATCTTTGCGGTTTTGGGTGGGTCAAAAATTTGGGAGGGCAAGGAGAGGCAAACCAGTTCAACCTTTAAATGGATACCTGGGCCAATTCTTTTGGCCATATCCCAACAAGGAAGCAACCACGATATGCCATTTGAAAGTCCTAAATGTACTCTTAAAAGTGGCTTTACTAATTTTTTGAAAATTTTAAAATAAGATCAAATATTTGAGTAAAGGACAAGGGGGTGCCAGTTCCACTTTCAATTCAATACCCGGGGCCATTCTTTTGGCCATATCTCAACAAGGAAACAACCAATTTGGGGAGGAAATATGCCTTTTGAAAGCCTTAAATGTCCTCTCAAAAGTTGCTTTTCAATTTTTTTTTAATTTAGAAAAATTTGTAAAATAGGCGACTTTTCTTCAAACAAATTAGGATTTATTAGAGTAAAAAACATATAACTTTTTTAAAGGCGGATTTCTGAAAATTTAAATTGAGATAAATTGTAGAGGAAACTTTGGGCTTTCAAATTATATATCAGCTTCCGAAATTGGTAATTTCCTCATTGAGATATGGCCAAAAGAATGGCTAGAGTAATGAAAAATGGTTAAAATGAAGCCATCCAATTTTGATAGAGAATTTTGGCCTTTTCATTTTTAAATTCAAAATTCTTAAGCTGTGATGGCGGCGAACCATTGGCAGCCTGGAAATTTTGGGTACGAACAGGCATTGTCACTGGATCCAATTATACAATGCAACAAGGCTGTCGGCCATACCCATTCCCTCCATGCGAACATCATTCAAACAAAACACATTATCAACCGTGCAAACATGACCTATATCCGGTCAGTATTGAGGCTTTGCCTGATAAGGGAGATATTATGGCAAAGAGTTGCAAATTGGCCAAGTTTTTTTCAAAAAATTTGGCCATAAATCCAAGTGATTTTTGGATGTAAAAATTTTTTGATTTTTTGGCCAAATTAGTTTTTGATTTTTGGCCAAATTTGTTTTTGATTTTTGACCAAATTTGTGTTTGATTTTTGGCCATAAATTTGTGGCCATAAACCAATCATACCCCCTCTATCATCATAACTCCATATATTTGAAGACGCCAAAATGCGAGCATCAATGCCAGACCAGCTACACGGATCGGGCCTATGCAGAGGATAAATTCTACGGTAAATTGAATTGATTGAGTGAGGGAAATCTGGGCGATTAAATATATTTATATTCATTATATTAGATTTTTGCCTCTAGCACAACGAAACAATAACCAATTTGAGAATACGATATACTATTGGAAAGCCCAAAGTGTATTCTACTTTTTAGGCTTATTTAAATTTTATGAAATCTAAGCTTTTTTTTTAAAGTTACATATCTTTAAGTAAAATAAACCCGAAATTTTGGAGGAAAAGCCGCTAATTTTACAAAATATTTTAAATTATCAAAAAATTAGATAAGTCAATTTTTAGAGGACATTTCAGGCTTTCAAATGGCATATCCCCTCCAAAATTGGTGGTTTCCTTATTGAGTTATGGACAAAAGAATGGTCCCGGGTATTGAATTAGCTGTGATCAATCATCCATGAAATAATTTAATAAATATTTTTGAAAAATTTTTTGAAAATTTTTAGAAATTTTGAAAATTTTTTTGAAAATTTTAGAAATTTCAAAAAAGTTGCATTTTTTTAAAACTTTTTGTAGAATTAATTTTAAAATTAAAAAATAGGTAAATCGGCCTATGCTATTGAGGAAAGTGTCAAAGCAATTCAAAATGAATTATACGTGAATGGACCAATGGAGGTGGCATTTGAAGTTTATGAAGATTTTCTCAACTACAAAGGCGGCGTTTACATTGTTTGTTTATGAAGAATTTACTGCAAATTTTCGTTTCATATTTTAGCATACTGGCGGTAAATTGGGCGGTGGGCATGCAGTCAAGCTGATTGGATGGGGCGTCGAAAATGGCATTCCATTTTGGACGGTGGCAAATTCTTGGGTATGAAAGGGCACATTTTGATGGTCAAAAAAAGAGGCTAGGAAATTAATGCCCTAATTAACATAAATTTTTAAAGCCCCGCGGCTTACAATTTCAGAAACCCTCCAATGAAGAATTTCCAATAGAACTTGGGCTTCAAATATTGAGGGGCTAATTCAGAGCAGGAAAATGCATGTAAAAAAATTTTATTCTATAAAATTTTCCAACAAATCAGAACTAATTTTTGCAATTTAAAATATGTTTATAAAATTAAAAATTAAAGAAAAAAATTTTTTTAAGATGGGGCCCCTAATTCTAATAGAGAGGGCTTCCAAGTTCTAATAGAGAATTTACGGTAATAATAATTTGACTTTCCAAGTCCCCGAGGGACATTCAAAGTGGAAATAAAAATGGCCCTTTCGAAGAGATATAAGCCCAATTTGTGTCGCCTTTTATTAATTCATCAAAGTCTGAACCAATTTTAGTGATTTTGTTATTAAATTAAAGAGCAGACTTTTGACTACGAAATGATATTAATTTTATTAAAAATGGTTTATAATTATTGGAATTATGCCCAAAAAAACATTTAAAATGATCTTTGTTATGGATTTGCCAAATTAGCAATGATTTTTTGAGCACAACTTCAACAATTTTGAACCAATTTAAATAAAACAAATATCATTAAATAGTCAAAAGTTTTCTCTATAATTTGATACAAAAATTATCAAAAATTGATTCATTCCTTAATGAATTATAATAATTGGCGCTATGTTGATATGGCAAACATTTGGGTTGTTCAGCAGATTCCAACCCTTTCACAAAGGGAAAATATGGTAACTTTTGTGATTGTTGAGTGAAGGGAATTTGCCTAAAGGAAAAATTGATACATTTTCCAATCATTAGGAAAATACGGTATCCTTGCTGATTGAGAATTTTTCCAATCATTAAATAAATGGAAAATATTAAATTATCGTTTACCCAAATTATTTTGTCTACATCTACAACCAGGTATTAGGGATCAGGGTTAGGTTCAGGGCAGAATGGGATTAGGGGCTAAAAGGCCAAGGGATTAGGGAATCTTAAAGAAGTCAAAATTTGGCCAAATTATATGGCCTAAAAATGATTACGAAAAATTTAGGTAAATTAATTCTTTTTGGCAAATTAATAGTCTCCATTAAATAAATTAATTCCCTTCTCCCTTTGAAGAACACGGATTGGGGCGAGGATGGCTTCTTCCGAATTGTTCGAGGCAAAGATGAATGCGGCATCGAAAGCGGGGCCGTGGCCGGTGTCCCCGATTTGGGTCGTTCGCCAAAGGCAATGGAGGTCGAAGGTGAAGAAGAAGATTTTCAACCCCGGCATCCACATCGTCATCACCTCCATCGCCAACAGCAACAACGCATTTGGGTGGAAGAAGCCGAGGAGGGGGAGGAATGAATATTATTGAATGAAGATGGAAATTTATTTGAAAATAATCAATAATCAATCAATAATTAAGATGAGAAATTTTTTGATATTTGTGACAATTTTAAATACTTCAAAACATTCCATCAATATATATTTAATATTTTTCAAAATTTCCAATTAAAAATTTTATTCAATTTTGTTTGAAATCATTAGGACTAACCGAGTTGTGCAATTGGCCAATATTTATGCAATCTTCTTATTAGCTAATATTAAATCCTTAATATAATTGGGTTAAACTCTTCCTATAGAGCACTTTGATGCCAAAATCATTGATCAAATACATATACAAAATTGACCATAATTCTACGGCTAAACAAATGAAAGTTTTCCTGATTAATAGCCTAGTAATAACTTCATACAATTTACATCAAATTAAATAATTCTTTCTCTATTTAATTCATCCAAATCAGGACTATAAAATATTATTAAATTTGCTTAAATTTAAAGCTAATATTTACTTTAAAAATTGACTTTCTCCTTCCACCACCATTTTAAATTGACCATTAATAAATAAAGCACTTTTGTTTTGAACACTTTCACACAAAATTTACAAAAATATCTCATCTTCATCCGGAAGAAAATGTTGACTTTTGGATGATGCCAAATTAAATGTGAATTTGGCACATAAGAGTACTGCTTGAAAAATGTGTTTTTTGTTGGCCTCTTGAACCCGAAAAAGGATGCTTATTTAACTTTATGAACAAATTCCAAGAGAGTAGAAGAAGCCCTCCAACTCCCATCCCCATCCCCCACCTTCACAAAAGGTTGAACATAAAAGTTTGGTGAACACAGCAAATCCGTGCGCCTTCAACAAGTTATAATTTATATAATTTGAGGTATAGTAGGTGGAGGCAAATAAAATAAGGGTTGGGCGCACAAAAGTTGATGAGAGTGGATCGCGCCGATGGTGGATACGTGACAAAAATGGATGAAGGTGGGATTTGGATTTGGGGGTTTCCAAACTATTTTCTCCACCAAATAAGTCGAATATATATTGGGGCACTTCAAGTTTGGTGGATGAAAGTAGTAGTGGGGATTATAATTAGCCACTATGGATGAATGCTGGCATGGATACCTCATCAAACTTATTTGACGAGCAAAATCCAACACCAAAAATTTATGAGGTGCACCATGTGTGTGTTCAGTGCTCAGTCAATGCCTTTGATTTTAGGATCGGTCATATCTCAACAAGGAAACAACCAATTCGGGAAAATTTTAGACCTTTTGAAAGCCCTAAATGTCCTCTAAAAAGAGGCTTTTATTATTTCTTGTAAACATTAAACAATTTGTAGAATAAGCGGATTTTCGCCAACAAGTTCGGGTTTGTTTTATTGATTTTTCAAAATAAGATTGCATAAAATTTTTAAAAAAGCTAACACTTTTAAGAGGACATTTAGTGCTTTCAAATGGCATATCGGCCCTTCTCAAATTGGTTGCTACCTTCTCGAGTTATGGCCAAAAGCCTAGATTAGACGTTTGCTGACATTTTAAGACCACAACATTTATATAATTTCCTTTACAAAAAACAGAAAAAACAAAAGCCCAGAATGCCTTTCAAACATATTAAATCCCCTTGTTGTTTCCCAAAATGACCAAATACGCCAACTATTATTTATCTCCTTCATCGTTGTGCCTTCTTTTCGCCCAAAACAGCTGCAAATAATTGAGGCCAACAACCAATCAGACCAGTAATAAAGTCGACAGATCCTCCTCATTCAGCCTCTAATTACACATCAAACCACATTCATTACCCCATTCTACATTCATCCATCCCTATAAAGAATATTCCCATTTTCCACTTCATTTTTTGGTCTGTCTTCTTCTTCTCAATCTGCTGGAGGTTTGATGGAAAATTCATTCGGCGGCCCACATTGTTCATCCTCCGCCATTCCTTTTGTGTGAATTGTCCAACCAACCTACACTGAAAAGCTTCGTCATTTTCACGTCAATTTCTTCATCAATTTTTGCCCTCCTTCCTTTCAATCCATTTGACATTTTGATCCTCCCAAATTACCCACGAATCCATCGCCGCTGCCCATCAAATTCCCTCATCAGTGCCACCTTTATTGTCGCCGCCATCAAATTCTATTAAAATTTCCCGACTTCCTTCCCTGCTTCCTCCGTATCGTCGTCGTCAGTCCATTTCAATTACGCAAAGGTAAATCCTATACATTTTCACTTTTGGTTTATAAAAAAAGCATTTGGGCCGGAAAAAATTAAGAAAGTATTCATTTTTAAACTTAAAGTTAGTTTCTAGGTCCATTCTTTTGGCCATATCCCAACAAGGAAGCAACCAATTTTGGAAGGCGATATGCCATTTGAAAGCCCTAAATGTCCTCTAAAAAGTGGCCTTTCTAATTTTTTTGAAAATTTAAAATAATTTGTAAAATAAGCGGCTTTTCCTCTGAGAATTAGGGTTTATTAGATTCAAAGACATTCAAGTTTCAAAGACATATAACTTTTTTAAAGTTTGGATTTTATAAAATTATAAATAGGCCAAATTATATAAGACACTTTTGGCTTTAAAATGGTATAATGCTTTAAAATAGGTTACTTTATTGCTGATGAGATATAGGCAAAAGAATAGCCCATGTCAGTTCATTGATGAGTCGGATTTATTTTACATTCAAAGACATGTAACTTTTTTAAGAATTTAATTTAATAAAATAGCTATTTTGTAGAGGGTATTTTGAGCTTTCTAATTCTAATGGTATTTCGCCTTTCCAAATTGCTTTTGCCATGCTGAGATATAGCCAAAAAATAGCCAGGTTCACTCAATTTGGCGATATCGATATGGTCTTGGCTCTAGGTTGTCCAACCTTTATTAATCTATTTTTTTTATTTTTCTTTTAAATTCAAAATAAAAAACACCTCCCCTTCAATCCCTTCATATTCGTACAGGTCCCCCGGGAATAGTCGAGCCCATCAGCAGCATTCATCCACCCCAAATTTATTCCATCCTCTGCCATCTGCCGTCCTTTCCCGTCAACAACTTCAACCAAATCCAGCGAATCGACGGCCTCACCATCAACGTTTACGACGTCTGAAACCAGCCGAATTTACCGCAAACGTTTCGGCAAATTCTTCGCCACTTCCGTCATTCTTTCGTTCAAATTCCCAGCAGCCATCCTCATCAAATCGACGACCATTTCCTCCATTTTCGCAAGTAATTTTATGGCGTTGACCATGTTTAATTAAAAAAAAACCGAGAAAAGACTTAGGATATACTCTATGAATGCTAAAATTCTAACTAATTAGTCTAATAAAAAATTAGATAAAGAATTTTTCTTTTTCTTACTTTTCCAAAATTTTTAAATTTTCCAAAACGCTTTTGAAAAGAAAGGCTTAATTCCAAGAAAATTTGGGAAAACATCCAAAAGATTGACAGAATTTCTCTATAAATGACAAATCTTATTAGGGTGAAAATGAAAACTCAATTTTAGTTAATTCTTTTTCCTACTTTTCCAAAAAAATTTAAATTTTCAATTTCAATTAGAAGAGCGGCTTAATTGTAAGAGTATTAATTAATTAATTCATTTTGAAATGTATTATCAAATTTGATGGAAAAAGTATTGAAATTACCGAAAAAAGCGTTGAAATTGCTGAAAAAATTTTCATGGGCGAAAAATAATTTTTTTATGCTATTTAACTTGGCCATATCAGGCTTCTTTAAGATTCCTATGCTCCGTAAGCCTTATCTTAACCCAAATTTAAGGCTAATGTTAAGTCGAAACATTTTGTTATAGGTTATGGCTAAAAGTTGTATCTCATTAAAAAGATTATTTTCGACAAATTAAATATATCCATTTTTTTTGAATCAATTTAAATATAAAAGTGAAGCTAAATTGTAAGAGAATTAAGGTGACGCTTTTAAATCATTTTTATTAGTCGCATTATCCACAACATCAACGGCAACAGTTCGGTGGTCGTCGCCTAAATCTTCGCCAAAATCGGCGCCATCTTCGACGCCATTCCCAACTTTTTTCTAGCATCCCCGCAGAACAACAAATCAAAAAACATGGCCAACATGTTGTCGCCTACATTTTCCATCTTATTGCCCATTTTGTTGCCACAAATTTGCATCGTTGCTTCCG
This sequence comes from Pratylenchus scribneri, assembly GCA_030063045.1. Lineage (NCBI taxonomy): Eukaryota > Metazoa > Nematoda > Chromadorea > Rhabditida > Pratylenchidae > Pratylenchus > Pratylenchus scribneri. The sequence goes on along the minus strand of JAQSEB010000020.1, from coordinate 446,867 downwards.
GCCAATTTCCACACATTTTCGTGCCCGCCCTTTTCTATTATTTCCGAACATTTTTCGAGTGTCAATGAAGAAATTGGCCGCTTTACTTCTTCTCATTGTCCTTTTGGCCGGTTTTTTGCTTCATTTGGCCGGTCAGTCAGTTCACCTTTTAATAAAAGTCTTATTTCAATTTGGCCAAATAAAACATTGAATATATTGAATAAAAGTATTGAAAATGTCACCAAAATAATTATATTGGTTTACGGAGGGTTTGACCTACATTCCCAAATCAAATTTACCAAAAATTTAGAGCTGGTCAAGACGCATCGAATGGTATATAATTTGTCATGGTTTGGTCAACAATTAAAGGGTATTAAACGGTTTAAACCAATTTTGGTTTGGTCAACAATTAAAGGGTATTAAACGGTTTAAACCAATTTTGGTTTGGTCAACAATTAAAGGGTATTAAACGGTTTAAACCAATTTTGGTTTGGTCAACAATTAAAGGGTATTAAACGGTTTAAACCTATTTTGGTTTGGTCAACAATTAAAGGGTATTAAACGGTTTAAACCAATTTTGGTTTGGTCAACAATTAAAGGGTATTAAACGGTTTAAACCTATTTTGGTTTAATGGTTCCAAAATCCAAACTAAGTTAGAATTTGAAACTTAAACCAAAACCCTCAATGTCTTTTTAGAATTGCTGGACGTCTATTGTGACACGGATTCGGATTGTCGCCCGCCCACAGTTTGTCGGCTTGTCTGCCGTCGAAATTGCAAATCCGTTTGTGTTCTTGTTGTCCCCGAGGAAGGAGGAGGCGAAAGTGGCAAAGGGGCCCCATTGTTGGAATTACCCAATTCCAGTTTGAATCAACCTTCCGAAATTGTTGGGCGAAACGAAGGCAACGGTTTAGAGGAATTTTGGGTGCAGAAACCCGATTTGGGTGTGTTGAGCCCAATTGGATCGACGGCAAACAAAATGGTAGAATCGACGACGAAAACAGCAAATTTGACCAAAATTGAGGGGAAAATGATAGTAAATGCAACAGAGAAATTCAAGGCGAATTTGACAACCACTACAATAGAAAATAAGCAACAGCAAAGAAAATTGTAAGGGAAAACACTGGGGAATTTGTGAACATTTTGAGAAATTTTCTATTATTGGTCTAACTTAACTCGAACGCATATAATTTATCAAGGACTGAACCAATTTTGAAAATTTTGATAACAAATTAAAGAGCAGACTTTTGGCTATCTAAAAATATTAATTTGATTTAAAAATTTTTAGGAATTGATTAAGTTATGTACAAAAAACCATTCAAAATTACCTTTACTATGGATTATCATATTTTTTTTCATTTTTTGTGCAAAACTTCATCAATTTTGAACCAATTTAAATAAAATGAATATTATTGAATAGCCAAAAGTAAAAGTCTATTCTTTAATTTGAGATATAAACAAAATTAGTTCACTCCTTATTGAGTTAAAAGCGTTCGCGGCTAGTTGATTCGCTCTCAGGTTGGGCCACCTCATATATTATTATTTTTATCAGGCATCGAAGACCAACGTCAACAGCCAATAAATCGAGCTCTGCATCAGAAGGATCAACAGCAGAGTTGGAAAAATCCTCCGATGAAGAAAAACAACCATTTGAAACAAATGTAAATATTCAAAAACAAATTTTGGAACTTATTGAGTTTACGTCCCCTTTTTTCGTGAGAATGGTAAAATTGAAGGGTCCCTTTTTAGAGTGTTAGAGTTAGAATTAGGTTTAGGGGATACGTGAGATGACTATTACCTCATCATATCCGTAACCTATCCTCTAATGAATTTAACCCAATACCTAATGACAAATAGGGCGGACCCTTCACTTTGCAAAAAAGGGGACTTAAACCAAATAAGTACCCAAATCTTAATAATTTCGTGCATTCCTTCCAGGCAAATCCGTTCGCTTCGGCTGCCGCCGCCGCCGCCGCCGCTGCCCCATTTCGTTCCCCATTGAATGGGCCATTGCCTCCACCAGCAGAGAAGAAATCAACGGCACCCAAACAATCATTGTTGCCTTCACCAAGTCCAGTAACCCCATTGACAATTAGTGAGGCCGAATTGGAAGCAGAGCTTCGGCAACAACAATTGAGGGAGGAAAGCAATGGAGGTGGAAAAGGTTTAGGGAGGATAGGTGCTGGGGATGATGGCCCAATTGGCTTTGTGACAGCACCCGGGACCAGTGCCGAAATTGGGGATGTGAAGGTAACTTTGATCCGATCCGAGGGATGGGATATTTCCATTGGAACTTCTTGAAAACAGGAAATTTCATATCTGGGGTCATTCTTTTGGCCATAGCTCAATAAGGGAGCAACCAATTTGGGAAGGCGATATGCCATTTGAAAGCCCTAAATGTCCTCTAAAAAGTGGCTTTTCTAATTTTTTGAAACCTAAACAATTTGTAAAATAAGCTACTTTTCCTCATCAGAGAATTCGGGTTTATTACATTCAAAGACATGTAATTAATTTAAAAGTTTGGATTTCGTTAAATTTAAAAAAGCAACTTTTTAGAGGACACTTTTGGCTTTCAAATGATATATCATCTTCCAAAATTGGTTATTTCCTCACTGAGCTATGGCCAAAAAAATATCCTAGGTAGGTTCTGAAATGGCAGAACTGAAATGTCCCTGGGGGAATATCTAATCCAAATTCACCTCTTTTTCCTTTAAATTGAAGGCAACCACGCCGGATCCATTCGATCCATCCTCATCGGCCAATTCCCATGAATCCATAATCGCAACGGCACCATCAGCAGCTCGACAACGCGCAAACGGAGGCCGAGGCCAAATTAAACAGCAATTGATGCTGAGCACCTCAATGGAATTGGTCACCGATGATTCCCTGTTTCGTCATAGAACAACGCCTCTTGGCGGAATCACCATTACAAGCAGCACTGTTTCACCGCCTTCATTCAGTCCACAGCCACCTGGTAAAATTGAGATTTATGGAAATTTTAGAGAATGGTTCATAATTAGGATTTTAAGAGTACCAGCAGAAAGCAGATTATTCAGATTATTATCATAGAGAATTGTAGGAAGAATAATATTGGGATTTCCAACGCATATTTCTATTTCTTCAAAGATATTGATTTCAAAATTAATTTTAATTCGGATTTCTAATTTATAAACTTATTCTGATTTGTTGTTCTGATTTATAAGGGAGTTCTGGTTTTTATTTCTAATTTGTAATTGTGAATTGTAATTGCGATTTGTAATTGTAATTGCGAATTGTAATTGTAATTGCGATTGTAAATTGTAATTGCACTAAATTGTAATTGCGATTTGTAATTGTAATTGCGATTTGTAATTGTAATTGCGATTTGTAATTGTAATTGCGATTTGTAATTGTAATTTCGATTTGTAATTGTAATTGTAAATTGTAATTGTAATTGTGAATTTTAATTTGTAATTCTGCTGATTTCTAGCAAAATGAATTTTTTTAAATTTATATTAAAGAATTCAAATTTTTCTTTGAAAAAATTAGTAATTCTGGAATCAAACAATTCTAAAAACTTAAAATGAATTTATTACCTTTCTCCTAAATATTTAATTTTTAAGGCCTAATGCCATCGCACACAAATCCACTCCGATCCACTACGACTCCTACCATCCCATCAACAACCACAAAATTTCCCTCCTCGACCCCTTCTAATTCCTTGCTTTTGGGGCGGCATCCGCCAAATGGAGCTGCGGCCACAGAGCGCAGCAAGGAGGCAAATCCCTACAGCGGTCTGTTTTCATAGAGGGGAACGAATGGTAATTTTGTCCTTTTCCCAAAAATGGCTTTTTGGGTATCTTTTTAGGGAATTTTAGACCATTCTTAAGCCATTTCTAAGTACCTCATTTAAGGTATTTTGTTTAAAGCGGCTTTATAGGGAATTAAAGCTAAACCGCACCATTAGCCATTTCCAATGACAGATATTTTATCTTTTGATCTCCAAAAATATTTAAAGGCGAAGAATTTGAGCGTCAGAAGGCTGGCCTAGGCAAACAGCAGCCATCATCTCAAACTTCTTCCCCTCAACAATTCTACAAAAGTACCGAGCGATTGGCTCCTTGGTTTGTTTGCCAAAATTTATATAAATTTTTTAAAAATTCCTCTCCCAAAAAGGTTCCCAAAAACGCCACTGGTTCGTCCGCCACCTCCATCCGCCACCACACTTTCCCCTTTTTTGGCCGCATTGCGCCGAACAACGCAGCGTGTTCCTGTCCATCGCCCTCAGCCATTCAATTGGCATTCAAGAAGCACTTTGGCGGCTGGAGGCCCGACCACGCAGAGGACAACGCTGAGAAGTTGTTGTTTTTTTTTTTTGATTTTTTATGTCATTATAAAATTTCCAATTTCTCTGATAAAAAATTTAAAAAATGTCATTAAAGCCAATTTTCCAATCTCCCTTGCCAATTAAGAATGGGATACTGTTTGCCTCTGTTTATGATAGAATAAATAAAGAAGGAGAAGAAAAGGTGGGAAAAAGCCCTCGGGCATCCGTCAAATTTTCACTTCTATTCAATTCACTTTCTTCTCCTCACAAAATGGAAATGGGATTCTGTATTTGTAATGACATAAAAGAGAAAAGAAAGAGGAAAGCCCTAAATTCAACCAGTGATTTCCAGAGTTATTTTTGAAATTCCATTTAATGTTTTTTTTTTCAATATAATTTTTTGCAATTTAATTAAAATAATCTATAATATAAATTTAAAATAGTTTATGAAGGATGAATAGAATTTGAAATTTTTTTAAAATTAAATTGTGAAAAATTTTTATTATTTTATTTAACATTTAAAAGAAATGATGTTTTTCTATTAAATTCTGTGAAATTTAAATAAATCATTTTATTAATTAAATTAAAAATATTCAACCAATTTTGTTAAAATGTAAAATTTCCACGCCAGATTGTGATTCGCCTCCAGTTTGTGGCAAAAATTGTGGTATCGTCATCGACCCGGACGGATGCCAAAGTTGCCAATGCCTTTGGGCTTCCTCAAAAAGTATTTATTCATTCTGTATTTTTCCCAAAAATATTTTCAATTCCTTTTAGCCTGCTTTTCGGATGTGGATTGTCGTCCGCTGGAAGGACAAGTCTGCGATTTGGGCCGTTGTGAATGTGGGCCCGGCTATGCCCATCATCCATCCCAGTCGGGCATATGCATTCCTAGTGATTTGGCCCAGCCGGCAAGGCAAAGGGGTAATTTTACCTTGATTTTTATTGAATTTTTCTTCCCGTTTTCTCACAAATTTAATTTTCTCTAATAGCTTTTTTTTATGATTCCACTTTTCTAATTCGCCATGGCCAAGATATAACAATCAGAGACCAATTTCTGCCCAAAGGACATTTAAATTTATATCTATTCCAAAATTAAGGCAAAGCACAAATTAAGCCAAAATATAGCCTGGCCCTGGGAATTGATGAGAATTTAAATTTGAATTATTTGGTTATTCCCAGTTCTTTCACCCATATTCAATCACATTTTAAGAGTCATTCTTTTTTTAATAACATTTTTAACAGCTATTTAATAAGCCGAAAAAGCATTGAATTGAATAAAATTTTTTGTGTTGAAAAATAGTCTTTTTTAAGGCCATATAAATTGGTCAAATCCAACTACTATGCTCCAAGAGTTAATGAGCCCTAATCTTAGCCCAACCCTAACTCAACACTTTGTTATTTCCAAATTATATGGCCAGAAAAAAGATTATTTTGACACAAAAAATTTTAATCAAATTCATTGATGGTAAAACTGTCGTTCGTAATCCTTCTCCCCATTTTTTGATATTTTTTTTCCTAATTTTGGCCTTAAAACATTTATTAAGAGGTCTTAAAGACCGGGGATCCGATTTTTAAGAAATTAAATTTTTGTTAAAATCACAATTTCATTCCTAATAAATCCTTCTATATATAAAGGTGTCACCTTGACCCAATCATCGCCGATTCCTGCCTCCTCACCAGTCCTGTCACCATCGCCAGCCTCGTCATGGCCAATTGTGAGTGGCCGTTCCCAGCATCAACTTCCGGTGCATCGACAATTTGCCCATCTTTATCGACATCAACTGTATTATCGCCAGAGGCAACGAATGGTGATGCGTTTGAAGAGGGAAGCAGTAGCAGAGACCACCACAATGCAGAAACCTCACCGGGAAGAGCGATTACAATGGCCAGGTGTGTGGCAAAATATAGTGGTTTAATAAGGAGGGTTTGTCTAACATTCATAAACCAAATATACCCAAAATTGGATAGAGCTGCAAGACGCATTGAATTGTATATAATTTGTCATGGTTTGGTCAATAATTAAAGGGTATTAAACGGTTTAAACCAATTTTGGTTTGGTCAACAATTAAAGGGTATTAAACGGTTTAAACCAATTTTGGTTTGGTCAACAATTAAAGGGTATTAAATGGTTTAAACCAATTTTGGTTTGGCCAACAATTAAAGGGTATTAAACGGTTTAAACCAATTTTGGTTTGGTCAACAATTAAAGGGTATTAAACGGTTTAAACCTATTTTGGTTTGGTCAACAATTAAAGGGTATTAAACGGTTTAAACCTATTTTGGTTTGGTCAACAATTAAAGGGTATTAAACGGTTTAAACCAATTTTGGTTTGGTCAACAATTAAAGGGTATTAAACGGTTTAAACCAATTTTGGTTTGGTCAATAATTAAAGGGTATTAAACGGTTTAAACCATTTTTGGTTTAATGGTTCAAAACTAAGTTAGAATTGGTAAACCCAAGCCAAAACACAATCAAATTATGCGTCTTGACGAGGTCTCTCAATTATATAAGGTGTATGGGACTAGGATAAATGCAATCTTTTTGCCATTTTTCTCACTCTTTTTACCCCTCCATATTTTCCTAATCATTTCGCTCCATATATGAATAGGCCCTTGCGACAGCGATGACCAATGCCCGCCGCAATTATTTTGCGTGGAAGGCGATTGTTGGACGTTGGAACCGGAAAAAGCTGGTCAAAGGCAACAAAGGGATCCATCGGCGGCAACGGCCACACATTCCCATGTGGAGGCACTCGTTCGCGCCGGTGAGAAAAATTTGGAAAGGAGGGGATGGATATTTCAATACCTGGGACCATTCTTTTGGCCAAACTCAATAAGGAAGCAACCAATCTGGGAAGGCGATATGCCATTTGTAAGCCCTAAATGTCCTCTAAAAAGTGGCTTTTCTAATTTTTTCAAAACTAAAGTAATTTGAAAAATAAGAGGCTTTTATTCATAAAATTAGAGTTAATTATACTCAAAGACATGTAACTTTTTTAAAGCTTAGATTTTATTAAAATCTAAAATGGCGAAATTGTAGAGAACACTTTAGGCTTTCTAATGGTATATCGCCTTCACAGATTGGTTATTGTTTCATTGAGATATGTGCCAAAAATTAATGAATATATCCACCCAATCATCCCCGACCCGACCGAAGCGGGGATTTGGGAATGGAAATTTTCCAACCTTTTTTAATTTATCTATTTTGAGTTTATTAGCATTAACTTTTGGACACATATTGAATATTTAGCAAAGATATAGATGAGTAAAAATCCTCAAATTTATTAATTATACCTAAAAATTAATAATTTTTAGCTAGCAGAAAATCCGCATTGGTTGGTAAAAATAATAAATTGTTTGGCAAAATTGGCGATAAGGCAAAGGTGGTGGCCGCAACGGAACAACCTACATCCGGCAGTCAATCCACTGTGGCAGAACATTCCCAAACTACTGAATTAGTTGAGAAGGAACAGAGCAAAACAACAGCAGGCCAAGAAGGGCCATCATTGACCATAACAACAATTGACTCTCCGGAAGGCAAAAAACAGGAGGAATTGTCGACGACGGCATCAAATGGTGGAGCAGAGAGCAGCCAAAAACCAAAGCAATTGCCTTCGAAAAGGTGAATATTATTAGCGGAATTTATATGGAGATGAGAACATGAAAGGGCAGAATGGGCAGAAAATAGTGGAAATGAGCCGATTATTTTGGCCATATCTCAACAAGGAAGCAACCAATTTTGGAAGGCGATATGCCATTTGAAAGCTAAAAGTGTCCTCTATAAGTGACTTTTTAAATTTTTCTGAAAATTTCTGAAAATCTTACTTTTAAAAAAGTTTAATGTCATTGAATTTGATAGACTCGAATTTTCAGAGGAAAAGCCGTTTATTTTACAAATTATTTTAAATATTCAAAAATTATAAAAGCCACTTTTTAGAGGACATTTAGGGCTTTCAAATGGCATATCGCCTTCCAAAATTGGTTGCTTCCTTGTTGGGATATGGCCAAAGGAATGAGGCTAATAAATCTGGCAATCACCCCCTTTTACACATTCCCAAAAAAATTAAATAAAAAAATTCTCAAAAATTTACAGTTCAAAGCCATCGACTGCCATTCCTGCACCTCCTCCTCCATTTGCATTGGCCCCAACTGCTATTGGCCAAGACAGTGGCGAAGAATTGGAGGACCAAATTGATGATGCCGATGAGGAAAAGCAGCAACAACAAGGGGAATATTCCAGCTTGGAAAACAGCGATGAAGAAGATTATGGCATAGTCCAACATGGCCAAAAAACAACAACAAAAACGATCGAAAATGGCCAAGGAATTGGAGGCCAATTTAGCCATCAGACAAATTTTCCGAATTTTGGACAACATCCAGAGGAGAAAGAGGCGGCCTTTGGCCATAAAATAATTGCCGAAAATGCCATTGAATCCGGATCGACGATAAGTGACCAATCAAATAGGGCTGAATTTGCGCAGGGAACAAATGAAACCGGCACAAATTTTGGCGATCAAAAAGCAAATTTTGGCCAACAAAAAGGCGAAGAATCTACACAGAAAATAATAGAAGAAAATGAGAAGAATAAAGCCGTATTAAATCCGAAAGCAACGACCGAATTTGGGAACGAAAATGCCACGGCATTTAGGCGGAATGAAGAAGAAAATAAGGAAAAGGAATCAGGCCAAGAAAATGTAGTTGGCAAAGATTTATCAGCGCCGAACCAAAATTTGACGGTCCATTCTCAGCCGCCTTCTTCCCAATCTCCAATATTGCTGATGGCCATTCAATCCACCACCATCACTGCCATCGATTCATCATCAAAAGTGGCCCCAAGGATTGATCCATCCGTCGGCGGTGAACAGCAGCAATCAACTGTGACGGTGAATATTTTATAATATTTACAGGCAATTCATGTTGAAATAGAACGTTTTAATATTTGGGTCAGTTCTTTTGGCCATATCTCAACAAGAAAGCAGCCAATTTGGGAAGGCGATATGTCATTTGGAAACCCTAAATGTCCTCTAAAAAGTGGTTTTTTTGCTAATTTTTTAAAACTTAAAACAATTTGTAAAATGAGCGACTTTTCCTCAACAAATTCGAGTTTATTACATTCAAAAACATATAATTTTTTAAACATTAATTTCATCAAATTTAAATAAGCCAACGTGTAAAGGAAAGTTTTGGCTTTTTAATGGTATATCGCCTTCCAATTGATTATTGCCTCGTTGAGCAATAGTCAAATGAATGTTACCCCCAGTTAATAATGAAATGACAATACTGAAAAATCTCAGTTCAATCTATTTGCCTATTAATCAAGCTTTTCCTAATTTGAATTAAGCACTTTCTGTAGAGCATTTTGATATCAAAATGATAATTAAGACGTGGAACCGAATTAGCATGATTGGGGGATCTCTGGGACTGTATTGGGGCATTTCTCTTTCCCCGACATATTGTTAAGATTTTGATGAGACAGAATATGCTTTATCCGGTGTAAAAGATTAATAAAAATACGAAATGGAATTACAATAAAAATATTTAAGGGAATAAAATTTTCCAAAAGAATGTTAATGCAAAAAAATTAGCCGAAAAAAATGAATTGGAAAATTGCCATATATAATTGGATTGAAAAATTGCCACATTCCTTCGCCAAAACTTCTCATCATAACCATAAAAGGGATCTTCGTTTTCATCGGGTGTCATTGCCATCACTTTTCTGTTTATCCTTACCGCCACCATTTTTCCGTAATAGATGATTATGATTATCGGAATGGGCCGATGCTTGATCATTTGTCATTTCTATAAAATATTATATTTTACTAAAAGTTAAAATAATTTTCCCGAAGGAATTTGCCTTTTTTTCCGGAAAGAATAAGCCTTTTTATTTAAAATTTCACGCAATTAAAAAATTGCCCCAACATTTGCTGGGAAAATTAATATATTATTAATTTTTTCGACCATGGCTAAACTGGCTTCTCTAATCTCTCTTTTATGACCTAGACCAAATTAAATTGTAGTTAAATTTGTTGTATATTTTTCATCAATTCTTATTGTATTACAAATATTATTTTGAAAATTAATTTCTTGCCTTTCTTCATTACTTCCGGCTGCTCCGAAGGTCCCTCAGAATCTGCTGAATGTTGATGATGATGATGCAATTTTTTACGAATATTATGCTGGCTTCCTTCGGCATTTTCATTTGCTTCCTCAACTTTCCCTCCTTCATGTGGGGCGATGAATGGGCTTCCGGGTTTATGCAGTAATTCCAAAATTTTCCTTGCCATTTCTAACTCTTCCTTCTTGGCTTTCTCGTCCTTCTTTTCTTCCTCGCCGGCTTTGACAACTTTGACAATTTCTTGCACTTTTTGCAGCCCTATATTCGGCAAAAATTCTAATTATATTTTTTTTGATTTTTAAAAATGGAAAAATTGCTTAAAAAAGCAAAATTCTTCATTTATTAAAAAAATTTTTTTATTAATAAAAATGTTAAAAATGTAATTATATTAATTATATTTTTGAGCTTCTCTCCGAGGTAGCCAAATTTATCGATGCCCCAACATTTCTCCATTTTATAACAATTAAGGACTGAACCAATTTTAACGATTTAAGTATCAAATTAAAGAGCAAACTTTTGGCTATTTAATAATATTAATTTATTTAAATTGGTCCATAATTGATGGAATTGTGCCCAAAAAACTTAAAAAATAACTTCTACCATTGATTAGTTAAAATCTTCAATCTTTTTTTGGCCATAACTCCATCAATTCTGAACCAATTTAAAGAAATTTAATATAATTAGATAGCCAAAAGTCTTCTCTATAATTTGATACTAAAATCATCAAAATTGGTTCAAACCTTGATGAGTTAATTTAAATGGCGTCAAGTTAGCCTAATGCTTAATTTGGGCCATTCCCTTTTAACCGCCTCCCATATTTACATGCGTGGAATTTGTTCATCTGTTCCCATTCTTCGAACATTCCAAACTCATGTTCCACTTTCGACTTTTTTGATGTATGCTCATCGTTCGGATTCTTTTTAGGCCCAAAAAACGCGATGGCGTTTCCCACAGCTATTATTGCATTTTCCACTTTTTGCTTCAAATTGTCTTCATATTTCCCATTTGGAACTTCGCTGAAAATTTTTAAAATGTTTTTCTCCAAAACTTCCATCTCCTTCTGATGTTGATGAACGTCCTCATGATGAGGTACTTTTGTGCGCGACAATGCCTTGAATTTGTCGAAAGCACCTTTCGCGTAAAATGCCTCCACCAAGCTGGAAAAATGGAAAAAATTTATGGAGGAAGGGAAAGAGGGGGAGGGATTCTTAAAAAGGGAGATCACGGTAAGAGACCTATCTAAAATGTACAAATGCCGTTTATTATAATTAGGATTGCCCATTTACCTGACCAAAAATATGGCGCAAGCTTTGAAAAATATGTAATTCTTAAAAAGCTTAAAATTCAATAAAAATTGATTTAAAAAACATTTATTTTATATATTTGTACATTATTTTATAGCCAAATATGGCCATGCAGTGAAAAATTTTAGCCAAAAATATGGCTGCGTAGCCAAAAATTTTCGTCAAAATTGGCCTCAAGGTAGAAAATTTTAATTAAAATTTGTCTCAAAGTGAAAAAATGTTCCATTTTTGGCTGATTTTCAGCCAAAGCCAATTTTGGCCTGCCAAAACTAGTTTTAGCCGATTTCCAATTTTGGCTGTAACATATATATAAATTGGATTTAAAATGCAAACTTACAAATGTCCCCTTTCATTCTTCAAATTGTCAGACATTTTATTAAAAATATCAGTCACTTCTACAGCGATCTTGTTAGTTATTATTCCATCATACTCATAAGCAGCATTGCTTCCATTGGGCAAAAGTGCAAATTGAATAAGCAGGAAAAGCAATAAAGGTGACCAAAGCAAGGCCAGTATCATCATAGAGAGCGATGACATTTTTGCTTTTCGGCAATACCGTATTTCTTCTAGTAGGCCCCAGGGGCTATTAAATTTCAGTAATATTTAGAGAGGGGCTTCAAATATAGGAATTGGGTACTAAATTTCAGAAAATTCTTCTACAAATTTTAGAAGAGTGGCTTCTAATAGAGATGGGGCTACTAACAGAGATGGGTCTTCTCTAATAGAGATTGGGATTTCTAATAGAGATGGGCTACTAATAGAAAAGGGGCTTCTAATAGAAATGTGGCTATTAATAGGGGACTTCTAATAGAGATGGGAATAGAAGAGATACGGTATTTGGAGAATTATGATTTTTGGAGAGAGCTTAAGATTGGAGATATTTAGGCTTTGGAGAGGAATGTGAAATGTTGTGGACTTATTTTTGAAAAATGGCCTTTTCCTTGGCATTGGGGTGTGTATTTATTGGCCATAATGGGAAATGTTGATCATCTCATAGGTCTTAAGGAGTGGTGATCAAGAGGAGGTCTTTGGGCTTGTTATTGTTTATGCTCGAATTTTTGTTTTGATCACAGCAGATCTAATAAAGATGTTGAGGAAAATGAGGAGTGACAGCTGACAGAATAGGAGAAATGGAATTGGCCCAAAATGGATTGGCCTCAATATGGAGGGAAAATGCCCTTTGGCGCTGCTCAAGGGAACGACTTTGGGCCAATTGTTGTTGTTTTGATGCCATTTGTGTAATGTGTATTGGATATTGGCCCAGGGAAGAGAAGCGGATGGAAACACAATTGGGGGATGATGGGTCAGCAGATTTGGGGTGTGGGAATGCGCGCGTGTCTTCGCTCGAATTATGATGTGTGATCGGAGTTCGAGTGATGCCTTTATTATCAATAATGTGATTTGTGATGCCTCTCTTCTTGATCCATTTTGTTTTGCCCATTTCTTGTGGCCATGGGAAAAGATTAAAAAAAAAACATTGCATATTTCATTGTCAAAATCAAACCAAAATGCAAAACTAAAAAACTATCACATTCAGCACTATCAAATACCCTATATTTGACATTTCCATCATCAAAATCCATTAACATATAAATTTAAACCGGTTTCGAAATCGGTTTAAGACAAATCAAAATGGTTTCAAAAAACGGTTCAAGACAAACAAAATCGGTTTAAAAATTTGTTCAAGACACATAAAACCGACTTCGAAAAGCGGTTCAAGATAAACCAAACTGCTGTTTTCGAAAAGCGGTTTAATCCAAATTCATAAAATTACATAATAAGTCTCTTCTAGCACAATTGTTCCCCACCTCACCATCTTTATAACATAAATTGGCCTGAAAATTTATGATCAAATAAACAAAAACTCCTAGATTTTGGCATTTACTGCCATTTTTGGTCAAACTTTTTGTCAATTCCATTTCATTCTTCTTCAATTCTATTCAATACAATCAGAGTTATAAAATTAGTACCAAATATATCGAATTTTAAGCTAATATTCTTATGAAAAATAGATTTTTAATGATAGCCTTTGCCTTTAGCAGGTGATAGCCCTTCCTCAGGCCACAATCCCATTACGGCATCCGGCACCGGATGAGGCACCAAAATTACCGGCTTCTGCGCCAACTCCACCCGAAGATGGCGCCGAACCAATTGATTTGCCCAACAGCAATAGACAAAGGCAAAAATCGCTGGTAGAATTTGGCCAACATCAAAAGGTTGACTATGAAAGAATTCTTTGGAGTAAATAACACCAAAAAATATTAAAATGGTTTAAGTAAGGGCTTATCCAACATTCCCAAACCATATACCCAAAATTGGATAGAACTGGTCAAAACGCATTGAATGGTTTATTATTTGTTTTGGTTTGGTCAACAATTAAAGGATATTAAATGGTTTAAACCAATTTTGGTTTGGTCAACAATTAAAGGGTATTAAACGGTTTAAACCCATTTTGGTTTGGTCAACAATTAAAGGGTATTAAACGGTTTAAACCTATTTTGGTTTGGTCAACAATTAAAGGGTATTAAACGGTTTAAATCTATTTTGATTTAGTGGTTCAAAACGAAATTAGAATGTGGTTACAATTACAACTAAGCCTATTTATTGATCGGATATTAGGCTTATAGATTTTATAATTTTTCAGTGTGTTTTCCCAAAAATAGGCCAATATAAAGTCAAAATTGTAAAAAATATTCCTTCACATTTTAAAGAAGCAAAACGATGGCATCGGCGATGATGCCATCCATCCGCCTGCAGCACGTCCTCCACAGGATTGGCACACTTCCAATGGCCTCAGGCAACAATCATCGCAAATTGGGCCACCGGCAATAACACCGCCTGCTTCCTTTAAAACGGAGGAGGATGAGTCGGCATCATCAAAAGGACCAAGGGCCGAATTCGATTCCCAACGGCGATTGGCCCCTTCGGGCACATCAACGGCGGCAAATGGGCCAACAGGTAGGGGACATTCATTTGGCCATAACTCTACAAGGAAACATCCAATTTAGGAAGGCGATGTGCCATTTGAAAGCCCAAAGTGTCTTTTAAAAAAGGCTTATTGAAATTTTATAAAATTCAGGCTTTAAACAAGTTATGTCTCTGAATGTAATAAATCTCAGAGGAAAAGCCGCTTATTTTACAAAATATTTTAAGTTTTCAAAAATTAGAATAGCCACTTTTTAAAGGACATTTTGGGCTTTCAAATGGAATATCGCCTTCCAAAATTGGCTGCTTCCTTATTGAGATATGGCCAAAAGAATTGGCCAATATAATTGTCCTCTGTTTCGAAGGTCCAACATTGCCTTCTTCACCAATTCCATTGCCAATCAGTAGGCAATCGCCGCAAATTGATCGAGGCAATCACAGAGGATTGGAACAAATTCCCACGGAAACCGACATTGAAGTTAGCCCAAGGGGATCGGAATTGTTGGTGGCTGAACCGGTTGAAAATGAGCAGCGACAAATTTTCCATGATTACAGCCGCCGTAATCGGATTCGACGGCCGGTCCGAGTAGAAATGACTAATTCAAAAGGTAATACAATTATAATAAAGACAGTGGACAGCTCTGGACAGTGAAGGCACTTGGGAATTTTTAATTCCTTCCTAAAATAAGTGTTTTTAGGCCCCAATGCCTGAATTCCCCCCTTTTCGGGCAATCTCAATGCGCAAATTCCTCCTTTGACCCCTCCCAAGATCGAATTCCTTTTCGGCTCCTCCTAACAATGGCAAATTCACATTTTGTCCCTCCGAAAATATAAATTTTTTTTACCTTTTGGACCTCCCTAATAAGGCACTTTCTCCTTAAATTCCCTTTCCCAGGAGCAATTTCATTTTATTAATAATTATCCAAAGTTCCAAAAGGCATTTTCAATGATTTCTCTGAAGTGCAAATTTTCTCATTCGTCACAACAATGGAAATCCATTTAATCTTCCCATTTTTTTTACAGAATTGATGAAGGATGAATGCCATTCAAGCCGGGATTGTGGTCGCCGTTTTGTGTGCTGCCTGAAGCGATGGTGAGTCCCAATTAACCAAATGTGTCATTTAGATTTATTTGGCATTTTGAAGCCTAGTTATTAGTACTAATCTAGGCTAAAGATCTACGGCTAAAGTTGTTCGGAGCGATAGGTGGGTCTAGGCTTTCACCCCGAGCCTTTGCCGGAGACCTAATAAGCCCACAGTGACCCAATGACTGGGAAAGGGAAGGGATTAGAGGCGAATTAACTTCAAATTATTCTTTATTTGTTGTGCGGGAAAAATGTAATAACAGAACGTCGAAAAAGTGAACATTTAGTGAGCAAAGGAGCGGGTTTAAACTTTAAACCGTCCGGAGTCGATTCCACAAAAGACAAAGAGCTATGCAAATATTGGTGATTCCACAATTATAAATTATAAATTTTTTAAATATGAAATAAATTATCAAAAAAATGGAAAGCATTTAAAAAGATCATGTTTTTATTTTTCTCAACATTTTTTGTTTTAACAAAGATTTTCCCAGCATTTTTTGATTTTTTATTTTTAATAAACATTTTGTTTATTTTTATCAAAATATCTTTGTGTTTTTGTTTTTTTTTTGCCTAAAATATTTTTTCGATTTTTTTTGTTTTTCTTAACATTTTTTTATTTTTAATAATTTTTCCAAAAATATAATTTTTGGTTCTTATTTAATGTTTCTCTTTAAATAATTTATTCAAAACAATTTTAAATTTAAAAAGAAATTTATAATTGCATACTTGTGGAATCTATAACCGTTTAAAAAGGCAGATTTGGGCAATATTTGATTGATAGGGTGACGGGGTGATTAAGCAAAAATTGGGGGTACAGTAGGATTGAATAATAAAATCCCTTAAGCATTGTTGGAATTGACACTAGTTTACCCAGAAGGGAGCAACAAATATCTTTTTAATGAATAAACATAAAATTTGTAAACCAAAATTATAAATCAGCAAATTAGAATAAATCACAAATACTAAAATAGAAATTAAAATTACAAACCGCAATTACAAATGAGAATAAATTTTATTAAGGTGTGATTTGGGTGGTGATTGCGGACTTGCCAAATTCTGCTTGCCCAGCTGCGAACTCACAAAATTGACCCATTTATCGGAGCTGGGCCGCGATGAAATTCCACCAAGAATGGATTTGATCTACGATTGATATTTTTGATACAATTTTTACTTTTTTTGTTTGGGTATTTTACATTTTCTCCCAATTTGAAAAATGAATTATGTTTGATATTTGATTTTAAGTTATCATTATCATATAGCCAAGTTTTATTAACTAAAAAATGTAAAAATGAACGAACAGAACATTTGAATACCTATGCAATTCTTTTTGTTATAGTTATAGCTCATCGGGGAAGCAACTAATTCAGAAAGGCAATATGCCATTTGAAAGCCCTAAATTCCTCTAAAGTAGCTTTTATAATTTGGGAAAATTTTAATCAATTTGTAAATTAAACGGCTTTTTCCTCAAAACTGGTTTATTATACTGAAAGAAATATAATTATTTTGAAAGTTGATTTTCAAAAAAAAAATAGAAAAGCTAAAAATTGTATTAAGAGACTTTAGACTTTCAAATTGTATATAGCTTAGCTTTATAAAGATCAAGCTAAAATAAATTTGTTATTTGATTTAATTTTTTAAACATTATATTGCAATTTTTTGACATCAGCCAAAATTTTACTTTCCTGTTCCCGTTGCTTTGCTCGTTCGAATTAAATATTTTTTATTTTAATACTTTTATAATCTATTACATAATCTTTAGCTAATTCGTTGATGAACTTTTCGTACTGCAAGCAAAGTTCAGAAATATATTTTTTTGATTCTTCATAATTTTCTCTTTACGAAATCCCGAAAAAGATTTATTCAATTTATAAAATAAAAGTAACATAATAAAAAATAATTATAATTATGAGAACGGAATTTAAAATTAAAATCGAACGAGATTTAAATGAGTTCAAAAATTGAATAAATCGAAGAGATTTAAATGAATTTATATTAAATAAATAAATAAATAAATAAATCAGTATAAGGAAGTGAGCCTTGGTTCATTAAACCAAGTAAGGAACCCATAATTAAAAGAAACATGATGAAATTAACAATTTTTAATTG
The DNA here is from genome assembly GCA_030063045.1 of Pratylenchus scribneri. NCBI lineage: Eukaryota > Metazoa > Nematoda > Chromadorea > Rhabditida > Pratylenchidae > Pratylenchus > Pratylenchus scribneri. The sequence continues at coordinate 429,046 of JAQSEB010000020.1, read as the reverse complement.
AAAACATAAAACACATTAAATTGGTGAAAAAGATCTATTTCTAGAACTAAAGCTTGTGGTAAATTGGTACAAAAGATCTATTTCTAGACCGAGATTGTGGTGTTACAATTAAATAAAAAAGCGTTCCTTTTCAAGTTCTTTTCGATCATCCACTTTGTTCTTTCTTTTTTACCATTTGCCGTTCCGCAATTCGGTCAAAGGAGGCAGAGCTACGCGCTTTGTTCGGTCCTTCTGATCCTCACGTTTTGGCACAAGTTTGAGCTTATCCGAAAAGAAAACGCGAGGATTCATAGTTTTATCTTCCCCATTGACTGTTATGTCCAAATCTCGTTCGTCCATGTGTTGAACCATGCTAAAAATTTATTCATTTTTGTTTTAATAAATTTAATTACTGGTAAGATGTAGGAATTGTTCGAACAAAAACGAACAGATGTGCATCGAATCCTGGGATGCGAGGTTGGCATTTGGGATTCTTAGGAGGATCAATTTTAGCTACTACTGCAAGCACTAAAAAATATATAATTAATATAAAATATTTATTGGTTTAATATTATTAGCCTACGGTCTTTTGCTGCTTCCTTTCCACAAATCCGCCCGAACCAAGTGCGAAAACGAACAAAGAATTTATCATTGCTGAGGTAACGAACAAGATCCCGAGGAAAATAGGAGATGCACATGAGGACGTGCAAACCACGTACCATGGCACCACGATTTTGTGCGGTGCGCCATTCATTCAGCTCCTTGTCCTGTTTAAAAAATTCATTTATAAATATAAAATTTTTAATATAACCTTCTCAGCTATTTTTCGATCTTTTTTTTCCAACTTTTCCTGCAATTCTTTGTTCGAACGTTTTTGCTGTTAATTATCAATATTATTAATAGAATAAATATCATTTCATGTACCAATTCTAGTTCTTTCTTCAATTCTTCCACCTCTTTGTTCTTGATATCCAATTTAGCCAAAGCATTCTCCAAAAGCTGAAAAATAATTAGTAATTAAATTTAAAAAAAAAAAGATACAAACTTCGTCACGTTCCGAATCCGAAATAAGAACCTGTCTTTTTGGCAAATCATTCAGTGAGTTCGCTTGAATGTTCTGACAAATTAGAACAGGTGTCTTATCCTCTGCTTCGATTGGTACATCAATGATGCTCATTGGAGCTCCCAGGCAAATATCATTCAATCGAGAAGAAGCATTAGAACGAACGTTCTCAGCATATTGTTGAATACCATGGGGACGGTTCTTGGTGATATTGAAACTAATTTGGTTATTTTTATATTTCATTTTTACCTCTGAAATTCCGATATATTCAGAACGGACATCATCTCCAATGTAGGCTGATTGAAAACTCTGTACACGATTCTTAGTACTGAACTGAAATTCGGATAGATAACTTTTTATTAGTCAGAAATTAGTCATTTTTACCCCAGACATTTCTGAACGTACTGAACGCACATTCTGTTCAATGTTTGGCTGAAGAAGATGTGAACGGTTCAAAGTACTGGTACTGAACTGAAATATGGATAAATTTTTAATTATTTTAAAAATTAGCCATTTCTACCGTTGATGTTCCGGAAAGTTCGGAGCGCACAGCAGCTTCAAGATTGTCAATGTAGGAAATATTGGAGGGAATATCGGACATTTTCGAGAAATCAAACAAAGTTCCAAAAACAATACAAATTTTTTAATAAAATCAAGAGATTTAAATAATTTTTTTATCAGATTTCAATATTTACTAAGAACATGAACAAATTTATTCAGTCCAAAGAAAACTAATATTCCTAATTTTATGAAATGGAAAGTTTAGGAAAATATGCTAAGTGTTGGTAAAAAATAGTGACCATTAAATGCAAAGGAGTGGATGAATAAATGAATTGGGCAGGGATGGAGTACGCTGCTTTATGGCGTCTTTACTTGACCAATTCATTTACGAATCAATTCCTCCTATATACTGCCCACAATTTTTTTCCAAAACTTTCCCAAGGTCAAGTCAATAATTGCCCCTATCTACATAGCTTGGCTTGGAATGGAATTCAAATTATTTATTTATTCTGCTGAATTTGACCTAGAGAAAAATAAAGTTTCGTTCATATTGAAAGGAAATTAACTATCTATACTAGAATATTCAATATCTTCTGTTGGTTACATCATCTTTGGATCATTTTTATGCTTAGCAAAGTTCTTTTTGAATATGTTCTGATCAGAAAATGTTCGTTTTAAGATAAGTATTTTGATTAGAGTATTTTTAAGAAAAATCCATTATTAAATTAGCAGTTAGTACAAGAAACATTGCTAATAATAATTTCATAAAAAAAAGTTCATCCATAAAGATCGATAGATTTAGGAATTTTCAAATTTAAAAAACATTTATTCTTGCCAAATTCTACTTGTCACGCTGTGAACTCAAAATCGACCACTTTATCAGAGTTGAGAGACGGAAAGAAACTCTGCAACGAATGTATTCGATCTATGATTGATATATTTTAATATTTTTATTTGGTAATTTTTCCTTTTTCCTCCAATTTGAGAAATAATCGAATGAATATTATTTGATTAACACTATAATTTGGCCAAATTTATGGCCTCAGAAATTGTAAAATAACGAACAGAGTAAATGAGAATCTGAGCCGTTCTTTTGGCTGTAGAGAATCAACCAATTCAGGAAGGTGAAATGCCATTTGAAAGCCATAAAATGTCCTTTAAAAAGTGGCTTTTATAATTTTTTGAAAAATTAATAATTTTAAAAGAAGCGGCTTTTCCTAAACAAATTCGAGTTTACTAAACTTAAAGACATGCAACTTTTTTAATCCGGATTTTATCTAATTAGGCCAAATTGTAGAGGACATTTAGGGCTTTCAAATGGCATCCCAGATTGGTTATTGATTTTGTCGAAATACAAGCCAAAAACCGATGAGGATATTCAATCGGCGGTACCCATCGTTGTCGTTGGTTCTTTACAGACGAAAGTAAAATTAATTTATAATAATAATTAATATTTAAATTAAACAAAGAAAAAGCAATATTTAATAATCAAATAAATATGTATAAATTTAATATATTAATTGAATAAGTGTCATAAAATTGGGTCATTTTTCACTTCTTCATCATGTTTTCCAATTGTTGTTGTTGGTGAATTAAATGTTGAGGAACGTGCCATCAACATTGTTGCGGATTGAGGACTCAAAAGTGCACTGTCATTATTATGCGATTGTTGAAGATGGTGATGGATTTCGTCGGTGGCGGCATTTTGTTGGCTTACTGCCGGATTTTCACTGTGACGACGAAACAATGGCGGTGGGCGAAGACTATTGTAAACCATCGGAGAAGCCAGAGGAGATTGGATTGAGCTGTGATGAGAAGGGAAATATTAAATTACTATTTGCACTTTTCAATTAATTTAGTTATTCCGATACTAGTAGATTAACTGGATCCAGATTTTGAAAATCCTTCAAGCCACCTCATTGTTCCCAAAATTAATTCCTTTGGTTGGCTAATAAAAAGTTACATAGAATTCCTATATTATCATCTTAAAGTTCTAAAAAGGACTTACTTTAGGCATAGAACTATCTGTCAATGCCAATAATGACTAAGGGCCTTAACTATCTCTCCTACTGTACCCTCACTTTTTCCCCTAATCACCAGTCATTCATCAATAAAATATTGCCCCAATCTGCCTTTTTAAAAGTCCACCCTTTTCCTCTCATGTAATTATTTATATTTATTATTTACCCCTTCACATTTGCATCACATTTCCCGCACAATTAATAAACGAATTAATTTAAAATTGATTCGCATCTAATCCCTATCCCATTGGGCCACTGGGGGCTTATGCCATTGACCAAGACCCAGGGTGAGAGTGAGAGCCTAGGCCCAGCTCTAGCCCCAAACAACTTTAGTCCTAGATTGGGCCAGATTAGGACTAATATTTTCCTATGATTGCAAATTATAAAATAAAGGAATTTTTTGGTGATATTCGTGTGGTTACAGAAAATCGGGTATTTACTTATGCGTTATTTAAGAGACATTTTTTTCTAACAACTCCAATGAGAAATACCTCTGTATCAAAATATCAATCATATGATGGCTCTATAATCCTTAAGGCTTAATATAATTTTGTAGAAAAGGTGGGCTAATGAAATCCACTGCGCTTATTATGAGTGAATCTTTGGTGAGATTTAAGGATGTTTAGCGAGAGAAAATCCTTTTTGGTTTTAGGAAATCGATGACAGTTAAAATTGAATTTGCGAATTTTTGTTCAAAAAAAACCGAAAATAGTAGAAACCCAAAATCTAATCCGACATTTTTTCAAAAACTAAAAACCGGGTTTTAAAACCGAGAAAGTCTAAAAACCGAACTGTTGGCAAATTCCACTTTTAATCGCAATAATTCACCCAAATTTCCCCCAATTTCACCACTGCTTACCCATATGAGACATAGGAGGAGGAGCTCATCAATCGTTGGGATCGATGTGGGAATTGCCAGCTTCGTTCCCAGATCAGTGATTTGGCATTTTCCTGCTCCTCTTCATCATCGCCCAACAACGGCAACAGCGCTTTTGACCATTTTGGATGGCGTGCCAAACCGGGCAGCGGATGCCGTCCCATTAGAAGGCGAATTTGTTCGAATGGTTGGCCCCGGGTTTCGGGCAACATCAAAAAGAGGATAAAAGCAATGAACAGAGCTGGGATGGAGGAAAGGCAGAGAAGGGCACCAGCACTTCCAATCCAAACCTTTTAAAAGGAAATATTTACCAGAATAATTATAATGGCTTAAAGAAGGGTTTATCCCACATATTCCCAAACCATATACCCAAAATTGGATAGAGCTGGTCAATAAGCATTGAATGGTATATAATTTGTCATGGTTTGGTCAACTATTAAATGGTATTAAACGGTTTAAACCAATTTTGGTTTGGTCAACAATTAAATGGTATTAAACGGTTTAAACCAATTTTGGTTTGGTCAACAATTAAAGGGTATTAAACGATTTAAACCAATTTTGGTTTAATGGTTCAAAACAATTAGAATAGAATTGGTTAAACCCAAGCATAATCAAATGATACACTTTAACTAGATATATCAATTAGGTATAAAGTTTAGACGTCTAGGATAAAAAACACTGAACCATTAAAATCTTTTCGGTAAATTAATTATTTCCAAATTTATTAGTTCGCTAATCGCTACCCCTTTCCCTTTTTAAAATTATATATCCCTTTTTTTAACCTGTATTGAGAGGAAAGAAAGGGTGCTTAGGCCGGTGGCAATCAGCAGTGATCCCTAAAATCATTCAATTTTAAATTCCCCAAATTAATTCCATAAAGTTGCCACTCACCGTGCTGATTGCCTGTGCTTGGGCCACAAAAAGTGGTGAGACCAACTGAAAAATTACCGTTAAAAATAAAATGAAGAAAAAATCACCTCGGAAGTGAGGAACCATGCCGGGGCACCGGCTCCGAATCCAATGAATGCCTTTGTGAAGGCAAATCCGATGGTGACCTTAAAAATGGAGGCAATTAAAGGTTGATATGCCCCAATTTGTTGCCTTTTTAAAAATCCATTATCAATGCCAAATCCCAATATGCCTATAAAGGCCTTTCCAATTCATCCTACTGTACTCTCACCTCAATTTTTACCTAATCGTCCCGGTCCACTATCAATCAAATATTGTCACAATTGTTATATACCATTAGAAAGCCGAAAATGTCCTCTAAAATTGGCTTATTAGTAAATGTTATAGAATCCTAGCTTTAAAAAAAGTTATATTTTTGAATGTAATAAACCCCAATTTTTGCGTAATTGCTGCTTATTTTTAAGTTGTTTAAATTTTCAAAAAATTAGAAAAGCAACTTTTTAGAGGAAATTTAGGGCTTTCAAATAGCATATCGACTTCCAAAATTGGTGGTTCCTTATTGAGTTATGGTGGGCAAAAAAATATTAGGTATTTTAAGTTTCCTCTAACTTTTCCTCTCTTTTATTTCTACTTTGTAATTTTACTACTCGTCTGTTTTCGTCTTCCTTTACTCAAAACATAAAAGAATCGAACCATTTGAATAGAGCCAAGTGTGGCACCAAAAGCGGCTAATGCATTGGAAAGGGCGGTGCCAAGAAGGCCGGAAATGAGCAACCGACGGCGACCAAAATTGTCGACGAGAAGGGCACCGAACACGGAGGTACCGAAGAGTAAAAGGCCAAGCAATGCGGTCAATGTTTCACCGGTGGAGTCGGCTGCATCCGAGGAACGCTAGAATTGAAGGAGAAATTAAACTAGATTTAACTTTAAATTCAATTCAAAATCAATAATTCCCTCTTCCTAATAAGGATAGTAAATTTTGGAAATCTCGGCTTCTAGGTAAGCCCTAGATTGAAAGTGGGCTCATTCGATGCTATGATCGATTTACTCAATGAAATTTCATTTTCAGGTGCGAAATAAGGCTTATTAGGCAAAAAGTTAGAAAACTAAAACCGGTTTGGATTTAAACAACAGTTCAGCTTTTAAAAACAGACTCATACCGGTCTAAAATTAAAATTTCATAGACTAAATCGTGCATACCAAGTCGGATAAATAATCTATACTCAATTTGTGCAAAATCTAAAATCGAGTTTTATAAAATTTACCAACCCATCATCTGGTAAATTCCGCAATATACCAATTTCCAATATTTTATGTCGCATAGTAAACATTCATAAAATAAAGGGTGTAGATGTAGATGTTCTCATGGAAATGCATACCGTATTCTCTATTAAAAACCCCATGACTTTTAAATCAGAGACTATCGAGATGGGGCTTCTCTGATTTTTTAGAGACAAAAATGCTTATTTCGGCTTAATTTTACTTAAAATTTATTTTTGACTTTGATTTTTCGATTGAGGGCTTCGAATAGAGAAAATATACTGTATTCAATTATGCTCCCTACAGTACTTACGTAGAGAAATTCAGCCGAATATGAGTCAATGAGATCGTCGGCCGTGAATGTGAATGAAATTGATGCCAATGTGCCAATTAAAAGGCCTAAAAAATGAATTAAAAATGCCAATTTGCTATTCTTTTGCCTTTGATATTCTCCAAAAATGGTCGATGCTTCTTGCCTTGCTGATGAGGCTGTGGGATTCGCCATCGATGGAATGCCTCGTCACGGATTGCGCCAAAATCCGCACGCGATCCATAATAGAAAAGGGAACTGCGCTCAAATGCTGTAAGGAAATTGACAGATTTTAATAAATTTATAAGCGAGCTTTTTGGGGGAATAATTTGCCCTTTTTCCGGAAAGAATTAATTTACACTTTTCCGGTTGCCCCTTTCCGGAAAGAATTAATTTGCACTTTTTTCGGTTGCACTTTTTCCGGAAAGAATTAATTTGCACTATTTCCGGTTGCACTTTTCCGGAAAGAATTAATTTGCACTATTTCCGGTTGCACTTTTCCGGAAAGAATTAATTTGCACTATTTCCGGTTGCACTTTTCCGGAAAGAATTAATTTGCACTATTTCCGGTTGCACTTTTCCGGAAAGAATTAATTTGCACTATTTCCGGTTGCACTTTTCCGGAAAGAATTAATTTGCACTATTTCCGGTTGCACTTTTCCGGAAAGAATTAATTTGCACTATTTCCGGTTGCACTTTTCCGGAAAGAATTAATTTGCACTATTTCCGGTTGCACTTTTCCGGAAAGACTTAATTTGCACTTTTTCCGGTTGCCCTTTTTCCGGAAAGAATTAATTTGCACTATTTCCGGTTACCCTTCTTCCGGAAAGAATAAATCCTCATTTTAACTAAGAAATATAGCAACTTATTAGAGTTTAATCAGCTAATAATTAATTATAAAATTTTTGTAATGAGATTAGCCTTTGATTATAATCAACCTAAAGAGAATTCCCTCATTTTTTATATTTACCCAATTCCAATTTCTCCTCTTGCCCAATGGCTTCATCGGCTTGACATTTTTCCAACAATCGAAATGGAGTTTCCGGAAGCCAAATCAGGAAAAATATGAAGAATAGAGTTGGGGCAAGGCTGATCATCTAAAATAAGTAAAAGGAAACGGCTCAAATCAATGGATTAAATGTGCCAACCTGAAGCCATTCCAACTTCAAAGGGCCCAAATCCAACAAGGAATCGGAGCCAACGATGAGACCAATGAGGGTGGCCAGCGATTGGAAAACTTGCTAAAATTTGAATGGGAAAAGTCTTGAGGGAAAATTAAATATTGTAGCCAATTTTGAATTTTTCAGTCGATAATTACTCTGATCAAAAATAGAGATACTGTAATGGCAGACATGTACTTTGTGGACTAATGAACATATCTCAGCTCGTAGGTATCCTAGAACATTGATTAATGGTCCTACCCTAAAAATAATCTTATAAATTTTAAAACGGTTTAAAAATCCAATGTAAATAATGTAAACTGGTTCAAAACCCAATATCATTAATTTTAAAGCAGTTTAAAAATTCAATGTCATAATTTAAGTTCAAAATGAACAAATTTATTTGAAACTGAAATCATATAATATTGACCCTGTTGAATCGATTGAGCCAAAGATTAGGCTGTACGATAACTAAAACATACCGAAATCAGAATATGCTGAATTCAGAATCGGCTACAACAAATATTAAAACCTGCAAGGAAGAAAGGAATGGTCGATGCGCAAATGCGCTCGTCTCAATGATGAACAATGGCAGAAGGCAAAGGGAACACCCAGCTTGAATGCCAATCAACAAACGACCCAATGAAAGGATGAGGTCGAAGAGTAAATTTGCTGTAGGAAAATTCAAAATTTCAATGGGAAAATTGACGTTCCAAGGGAAAATAAATTTAAAAAAAGGGAATTACGCGAAAATTGAATATTGCCAAAAGCTGATTTAATGAGTTAACGCATTGATTTTTGGCCCATAGCTCAATGAGGAAAAGGCCAATTTAGGAAGGCGATATGCCATTTGAAAGCCTAAAGTGTACTCTATAAAATGCCTTTTAAATTTATAGGAAATCTAACCTTTTAAAAAAGTTATAGTAACTTGAATGTCTTTGAATGTAATAAACCCGAATTCTCAGAGGAAAATCCGCTTACAAAATTTTTAAAATTTCAAAAAATAGAAAGGTCAGTCAATTTTTAGAGGACAATTAGGGCTTTCAAATGGCATATAGCTTTTCTAAATTAGTTGCTTCCTTGTTGAGATATGGCCAAAAGAATGGCTATAAATATCAGAATTCCTAATTTTACATACTTGATGAAAGGCGAACACCCAATTGGAGAAGACAACCAAACACGGCAGGCAAAGAGGACCAAAGGAGGGCATTTCGAACACCGCCAGTTTTACGTATCAATCGTGGCACCTTATTGTTCAAATTTTTAACTTTATTTTAAAATTAGGCATATATGTAAGCGGAGCCAACTTGACGCCGTTGAGAATATTTCGTTAAGGACTGAACCAATTTTAATGATTTTGATATCAAATTAAAGAGCAGACTTTTGTCTATTCAATAATATTAATTTTATTTAAATTGGTTAAGAATTAATGGAGTTATGTGCCAAAAAGTTACTGAAAATTTTGCTAATCCATAGTTAAGGTCATTTTAAATGGTTTTTGGGCACAACTCCATCAATTCTGAAACAATTTAAATAAAATTAATTCCATTAGATTGCCAAAAGTCTATTCTTTAATTTGATACTAAAATCATCAAAATTAGTTCAGCCCTTAATGAGTTATAATAAACGGCGCAAAGTTGGAATTCTCCCTATCTCTATGCATTATAAATACGCACCAAAATGAAGCCAATCAGGGCACCGGCATAAAATGCCGAAACAATGGCACTCCACTCTTGGCTCCATTGCCCTTTTGGCAACAATTCCGTTGTTCCATTTTTACCAATGGATTCAGCATAAATTTCATTTGCAAGTTCGTAGAAATTCCGGGAGGCAGTGTTGATGTAGGTGATCTTAGATTGGATGCATTTTTAGACAAAATTAATTTATTAGAATTTTTAGTGGGATATTCTACATATTTATTAACTTATAAGCCACTTTTTGCAGAGTTCAAAAAATTGTGCCTTTTGATTTTCCCCAGGGCAATTAAAATAGGAGGGGGATTATGATTTTGAATACGGTTCGAACTTGACGAGGTTTTTAATAAATAACTCATCAATGACTGAACCAATTTTGATGATTTTAGTATCAAATTAAAGAGCAAACTTTTTGGTATTCAAGGATATTAATTTTATTTAAATTGGTTTAGAATTGATGTAATTATGCTCAAAACCACTTAAAATGATCTTTACTTTGAATTAGAGAATTTTCAATGTTTTTTAACATAACTTTATGAAATCTAAAGCAATTTAAATAAAATTATAACCATTAGATAGCCAAAAGTCTGCTCTTTAATTTGATAGTAAAAAGATCAAAATTGGCTGGCTCAGCTTTTAACGAGTTTTATTAGCGTTCGCGCCATGCTGGGCTGCTTCATATGATTTTAGACCAAATTCATCATGAAAATTGAGGCAATTTTCCACTTAAATATTCGGAAATGTATTTGGCTTTACTATAAAAAGAATATATGGAAAGTATATTCTTGCCTGGAATCCGAATTGCCAATTTGAGCAGAAGCTGACTAAACCGACAAGAGTCAAAATTTTAACACTGGGCAACACCATCCACTGGGGGCACACAATTAAAATTGATTAGATCAGCCGGATGATATGCTTAATTAATATTTATTTGTGCGCCAAAATTGATCAATGATCAAAATTATTTAGGCCAAACAAAAACAACACTTTTTTTATTATTTGTATTATTTTGGGTCGGTCTCAATCAATTGCCAGTGTAGCAATTCCCTCAAATTCAGTCTTCATCATTTTGCCTATTTTTTTTATCAGTTATCAGGGGAATTTCTTTACTTTATTACTTATCATTATCGGTTATATCGTCGCTCAATATTTATTTTGTAAAGAAGAAGAATTTAAATTTGTATATTTTTGGGAAGAAATGAGGGAAAAGAGACGGACCCATTCAATGATTGCAACTTTTAAAGAAGTATAATAATTTTTAAGAATCATATTCGGCCTATTTCAGCATTTTGGGACATTAACAGGGGGACATGGGAATAAGATATAATTATGAAAAATGGGCTTATCAAATTCTAATTTAATTTTGAACCATTAAACCAAATTGGGTTTAAACCGTTTAATACCCTTTAATTGTTGACCAAACCAAAATTGGTTTAAACCGTTTAATACCCTTTAAATGTTGACCAAACCTAAATTGGTTTAAACCGTTTAATACCCTTTAATTGTTGACCAAACCTAAATTGGTTTAAACCGTTTAATACCCTTGAATTGTTGACCAAACCAAAATTGGTTTAAACCGTTTAATACCCTTTAATTGTTGACCAAACCTAAATTGGTTTAAACCGTTTAATACCCTTTAATTGTTGACCAAAACCATGACAAATTATATACCATTCAATGCGTCTTGACCAGCTCTATCCAATTTTGCGTATAATGGTTCGGGAATGTAGGATAAACGCTCCTTAAATCATTATAGTAATTATTTTGGCATTATTTACTCTTTTTCGGCAATTTCAGCCGTTTTTTGAGGCTATTTAAATACTTGCATTTTACCCACAATATTTATTTTGTTCAAAATGAAAAATGGGCATCAAAAGGAGTAACAAAAACAGGATAAAATAGGCAGAGTTAGAAAAGAGTTTTAATAAAATATTCAAAGATTGAATGAGATTTTGTGTGGGTTACATTTTCTTGGGATTCACTAAAGAATTTGTTGTTGAATTTTGCGGGTTTTTTGGGCCAAATTTACTAAAAAATTCTTTGGATGGAAAAAATATATCTGACAATGAAGCCTGGCATTTATAAGAGAATCTAATACTTTTTGGGGAAAACTATTCAGATGAAAAAATGGCAAATAAATGACAATGGAAAATTAGACAAAAGAGAGAAATGGAAAATTTATAGAAAACTGGAAAATTTTAAATAATCATTTAAATAATTGTTTTAAAGCCAATAAAATTGTCCTTCTTTTTTGTTGAATTTTCTTCAATCGATTCAGCGTCAATTTTTGCCCGTGGCCAATTTCATTTCACTTTTGCCTTCTCTCCTTCCACCGTAGAATGAGGCGCTTTTCCTATAAAATTGAATGGAAAATTAAAATTTGAATAAAATTAAATTTTATAAATTTTTGTGTCATTTTCAATCTCGAATGATTTTTCATAATTTTTGCCTTAAAAATTGGTTTTATTAAATTCCAATAAAAAAAGACTAAATAAACTAAAAATGGCTAAATTTAGCATAAAATTAAATTTATTGTCCTCTAAAGTTTATTCAAAAATAACGACAGATAGTAAAAGCTCAAATTTTTTCAATTTTTATGAGTTTTAAAAATAGTAACCCATGGGCTTCTAATAGAAGATTTACGGGTGGGTTTCTAATCTTAATGTAAAATATCCTTATTTTGCATATTTAAATTTTTAGCAAAAATTTTATGGCCAATATACAATAAAAAGTGAAAAATTGTATATTCTAAGTTCTTTTGATCAAAAATGTGCATATTAAAGGAGAAATTTTGTGCTGAAATTTGAATACTTTGCCATTTTACGAGTGGGCTATTGGACAATAAAAAAATTTCTTCAAAATATGTAATAAAAATTGCTAAAAATTTTTACATATTTTAATGGTTTTTGAGCATATTTTTTAGAAAATTTTCCTACATTTTCCTAAATTTACCACATAATTGGGCTTTTGGAAATAAAAAATTTCCCCGGTACAATTTACCCCAAAGCATCAAATTCAGGCCATCGCCAATCAAGTAGAGGAACCAGAAGAGGATGCCGGCCACGGTCAACAACAATGCAACTTGTTGGGATTGTAATTTGTCGAATATTGGATACAGCCAAATGCCTTGAGTCAATCGGACGGAGAAAATTCTGAAAATTAAATTTGAAATAAATTTCTATTCAATTTTTAAAAAATTAACTAAAAGGAGAGGAAGAAAAAAAAAATTTTAAAAAATGATCGCGACGGATTCGAGCCTTTAGCCTTCACCCTTCAACCCTCAATTTTTGGAAGAAAAAAAATAAATAGATTAAATGTAATTGTGAATTGGAATAAATTTAATTTGAATTTTTAAAAATATAAAATAAATATTTAAATCTTATTTTAATAATAAAAAATGCCCATGATGGATTCGAATTTTCAACCCTAAATTTAAAAAATCTCCATATTTTTATTTCGAATTTCAAATAAATTTAATGTAAAAATTTTTTTTAAAATTCTATTTAACAAGAATATTCATTTTAAAAAATTAATTAATATTTTAAAATTAAGTCATATTTTTTAAAATTTTTCCTTTAATTTCTCTCTTTTTTAAAGTCCCCCTAATTTTTCGAAATTTAAAAATTTTTTATATTAATTTATTAGATCTTAATTTAAGTTTTATTTTTCCCATTTTAATAATGCAATTTTGAACTTACATTCCCAAATAGAAAATGTAGAGGGAGAAGACCACAATTGAACCAATTTTGCGGCTGGGGGCATGATGGCAAGTCAGCAGGGTGTCCACAAGAACAAAAGCAATTGGTGCAGTGTGGCTTACTGAAAAAAACTATTTTTATTTGAAATTAGGGAAATAATTTTTTAATTTTTGGTTTATTGAAAAATAATTTTTAATAATCATTATTGCATTTCAGATTCTTAATTAATTCCCAAATTAAATAGAAAACATTTAAAATTAATTTAAAATTTTTGTAACGACCATGATTCAACCAATTCGGCACCAATTTGGCCACCCAATGCGGCATTACCAATTCAGGATTGACGGCATGCAAAGACCTGTGGAAAAAATTGATTTTAATTGATTGTTGATTTTAATGGAAATATAAAAAATTTGATAATTTTAAATTTATTTAATATTATTTATTTTTAAATAAAAAAAGGGAGAATTTTCGTAAAAATTATGATAAAAATTTTGATTTTTTTTTGAATTATTTTTAAATTTAATTTTCGAAATTTTGACTCAAATTTTAATAATTTTTTCTTTTGCCTCGAATTTTAAAAAAGTATATTTTCATTTTTTTTGCCATCCCAATTATTAAAATTTTTAAATTTAATTTTAAATTTTTATCAACAATTTTAATTAAAAAACCAACCAAAACATAAGGGAACTGGCCATGCCAACCGGGAACACGCTGGTGGCATACATAAAATCGCAGGCTTTATGCAGCCGGGTTCGACGCCAATAGCTGGGCACATGGGCATGGCCCTTTTTGTACTCGGCCCGATGCTGGACTTCCTCATTCCAGTCGAAGAGGGCACAGAAGAAGCAAATTGCGGAATAGATGGTTTGAAGGGTCTGTGTTAATGAATGTGAAATTAGAATAAGAATATTTTTTTGAAATTTTTGGCTATAAAATTAAATCAATATTTTTTACTTTAAAAAATAATAGATTTTTCCAATTAATTTTTCAAATAGAAATGATTTTTAAAATTTATTTTTAATTGAAAAATTTTAAGTAAGTCAAAAATTGGATCAACATTAATTTCGATTTTATTAATTAAAATTATTATATGTAACTTTTTTGTAATTAATTTAAGGAAAAAATATAAATTTTTTATTTTTCAATATGAAATTAAATTTAAAATTAAATGTTCGTCAAATTTGTTTGTAGTATCAAAAATTGGAGACGAATTTCCATAAAGGAAAATATTCTTTTGGGTCTGGTTTAACCCGGCCAACTTGTCATTTTCGGATTGGCCGATTCCATTTTTGTCGGAACCCAATAATTTTTTTCAGATTTTTATGCATTTCAAAAAATTTTTAAATCCAAAAATTTTTTCTGCTTTCCGAAAAATTAATTTAGTTATTTAATTAATTGCATTTTAGCCTTGTATAATTAAATAATAAAAAATTTCAATTTAATTAAATTTATTATTTTTTTCTTCATTTTTAGCTCCAAAAATTTTTTTAAAAATCCAAAAAAAAATTTTTTAGAAATTTTCTGTTTTCTTTTCAGAAAAACTAATTTATTCAATTATTTGCATTCAGCCTTATAAAATTTAATAAAATAATCTTTTGGATTTGATTTAATTAAAATTTTTCTATAAATTTTTTATACTTAAAATATTTTCAAAATCCTAAAAAATTTATTAAACCAAAAAATATCAAAACCAACCAAATTGAGCATACTCAACATGACCAGCTTATAAATCCACCATTTATGGCCAAGTCGGGGCACATATTGCACATCGTAAACAAGGGCAGAGGCATAGACGCCGAAAATGATGCTGTAGATGAGCACACGGAAAAGGCCCATTTTTTGTAAATTTTATATTCTCTGAAAATATTTCTGAAAAAATTATTGACATTGAAAATGTATGAAAATTGGAATATTTCACAATTTAGGCCATAAAAATGATATTTTAATGTGAAATTTTTATTATAATTATTAATTAATTAATTATTAAAAAAGGCAATAAAAAGGAGCATTGGGCAAGGGGAAAATACATTAATTGGATTTGGCAATTTTATAATTTTATTTTTTCAGAATCGATTTTTCACTTTCAACTTTTTTACAGCAGCCTATTTGTTTGTTTCTCATTTACAACACCAATGTTTATTTTCTCTTCCTCATCATCATATTTCGGTTGCGCATTGGACTGATGGGACGAGGGGTTGGGGCAAATTGACTGCAAAAATAAAAATTAAATTAAAAAGAAAAATATTTTTATTAAAAAATTTAAAGAAAAAATTAGAAAAATATTAAAAAGAAAAAATTTTTAAAATTTTAAAAATAAAAAATATTTAAAAATATTCAAAAGAAATATTAAAAATATTAAATAAAATTAATATTAAAAATAAAAATAATTTGAAGAAATCATGGAAAAAATGTGAGGTAAGCAGAAATACTTCGGGCTTGAAAATTTAGGAGAAAAAATGGTTTTTCTTATTTTAATGATTAACAAAAAAAGGAAATAGAGAGTTTGTTGATTTTCAGAAAATATTCAAATGATTAAAAAGATAAATTTCACCCATTTTTTAATATTATAAAAAAGTGGAAGTAACCAAAAAAAAGTTGTAATTTTTTGCCATTTTCTAAATTCGATTTTTTGGTTGTTTTGCCCTTCTAAAAAATTTTTGATTTTTTTTTTAAATTTTCTGTGTAAAAAGTATTTTTATGAGATTCCTTCCCCAAAAAAGCAAAAATAAGTTCATTATCAAAAGGAAAAACCCACTTGATGAACATATTGATGATATCGCCCACAAGAAATGCCCCAAAAATGAATGCCATACAGAAGAGAATGAAAAGAATGCGAGCTGGAGCCGGTAACACTGCCAAAATTGGATAGGCCCAAAAATTGTGCACGTAGTAGAAATAGTGGATGCTGTGGATGTGGAAAGGGAAGGGTAATTAATTTAAATATTCTCTTCAAATATTTTAAAATTTAAATTAATTTGAAAAATTGCCATTTTTGAGGCCATATAACTAGGCCATAAGAAAATGTTTAGTACTAGAGGTAATAATTAATCCTCCATAAATATTTTATATTGAATTCGAGGAAATTTAATTATTTAAAATCATTTTATTGGAAATTTTTGTGTCTCATAATAATTAAATTTTTCGATCTTATAAAACTTGGTTATAATAAAATGATGTTCAAGGTTAGGTTCAGACTTCAGATTCATAGACCTTTAGGCCGTTTAGGATTTTAAAATGGATTCCAATTTGGCCAAGTTTTATGGCCTCAAAAATGTTGATTTTTTGACAAGAAAAGTTAAGGGTAAACACAATTTTTGGAAATAACACTAGCAAGTTTCCCATCTCGTTTTTTGATTCTAATTTAATGTATTTCGTCTATAAATGTATTGTAAAATTTATAAAAATGCATAAAATTGTTTACCAATTCCGAAAAAAAAATATATTTCGGCTAAAGTGTATTCGTTTTCGTTCGAACCCAAGAAAATTTTGCAGAAATTGAGGTCCCTCCTCTATGGGTTGAGAAATTTTCAAAAAAATTTTTTAAATTTTTTCCTAAACCCAAAAAATCCCCAAATTTTACTCACTCAATCATGTAGAGCAGCACAAAAATGAAGATTGCTTTGAATGCCGAACGTTTTGCCGGCCTTGGATGGCGCCAAATGACAAAATCCAGGAACATTGCGGCCAAAGGCAAAGTATGCTAGAAAATTATGAATTAAATTGGGAAATTTGAACAAAATTGCTCACAATTGTGTGGTTGAACCATTTGACGGCCAAAATGACTTTTGCCACATCATCCACCAGAAAATTTGGATCCAAATAGACTAGTCCCCAGAAGAGGGCCACAACAGTCTGTGCAAAAAGAAATGGGGAATTTAAAATGAAATTTATTTGATTTTATGGGATTTTGAGTTGAATAAAATTTGTTTATTTATTGAAGTTAATTATGTCATTTTTAAATATTGATTTTATTTTTAATTTAAGAATTTTGAGTTGAATAGGTAAAATTATCTAAGTTCAAAAAAAATTTATTTAAAAAATGGTTCATTTTTAATGTTAAAATTTTCAAATAATTTTCTAAAAATTATGTCAATATTTTTAGGATTTTTTCCTATGAAAAAATATTTTCTGGTGGAATGCCGAAATTCGAAAAAAAAGATTGATTTTTAATTGTTAAATGCCAAAAAATTATTTCTTTTGCCGAGTGAAATTTTTTATGGTTTTTAATTTTTTTATTTGGATTTAAATTTAATTTTTTTATTACATAAATCGAAAAGAATAAAGTTGTTTAATTATTGAATTTACTTAATTTTTGGTTTATTTTTAATTATTAAAATAGGTAGCCTAAAAAGTGCTGTGAATTTGGCAAATTTAGGGATTTCGGTAAAATTTTGAACGTACAAATCCGCACGGGAAAACCAGCGAAGTGGCACAGAAATGAAATGGGCGAAGGAAGGTGGCATTTTGGACATTGAGGAGGGCAAAAATTGCGGCAATGGAATTGTAAATGAAGTGCAAATACTGACAAAAAAATTGGGAAATTAAAAATATTGATGTGTTTTTAATTGGTTTATTGACAAATTTTAACCAAAAATTTTTGTTTATTTGGAAAAAAGTGCGCCAAGTTTTTGCGCCTCTCGCCCAGCTGTGGTCGTATTTTTTTGCTATTTTTGGCCTCTAATTGATTCGCCCAAGTGAAAGGCAAAGCAAAAAAAACGAGGAAAATGGGACTTTTACATCGTTGGGGGGATTGGACTAACAAGGCAAAGGCAAATTGTATTTGTTATAGACGGGAAAAGGGCGAGGAGGATTTGACGGAGCGGCAAACAACAAAATAAAAAATGAATGGAATGGACACAGAACTCTGGCTTTGCTTTGGGCGGACCATTAAAAGGAAAAATGTGCGAAAAAGGCACAAATAAACAGGAGCTAAACCAAATTAAGGCTTACTTTATGTGTGGAATTATTGTATTTAGTCTTTTAAGGGAGAAAAATTTGGATCAATTCCCAAAATTTCTACAAGGAAAAAATTTAGGGCTAGGTTTAAGGCATAAGTTCAAAAAATTCAAATTTTTCTCTGTAAGAATTTTGCGTGTAGTGATTTTGGGTGTAGAGATTCTGAGCATAAGTTATTTTGGTTATAGAGATTCTGGGTTAAAGTGGTTTTGGGTAGGTGGCTGCTGGCTGTGACCTGTGATTGATAATTGCAAGCTTATTTTGTTGCTGGGAAATATACTTAAATTTTTGTTTCTGATGAGGAGGATGTCTAAGTGCCGCTTTTAGCCCGAGGGATGTTAATTTTTTACACTTGTCTTTGGCTGAATAAATTGACAAAAGTTGCCATTAATTCCTCCAAATGACTAAAAATAAACCCTCAGGAAAAAATATTACACTTTAGGATTGCTTTTTGGGTCAATTCCCGCTTGAATATCCCCCGAAGGGAGGAATGATGAATGTATATATTGATTTTGAAGATACCAAAAAAAATTAAGTGAAAGCGTCAACGACCACCTCCATCCCCTGCCTATATTTTTGCCTCGGGCGCCCTCGGTGGGAGCTCTGATGAATGAGCAATGAATGGACCTGTGGGGCCTCTGGGGAGAGGGATTGGTATCCATCTGCCTTTGGCCCATTTGCTGGGCCTCGTCTCTATTATTTTTAGTGGTGGTCTTCGCGTTTTTGTGCGTCGTCATCGGCCCCCAAGTCAAAAATAGAGACAAATGGCCTCAGGGCACCACATTGTGAAAGATTGATGAGTAAATTATCCCCCGCGGCGTTCTCTAATTTGCTATTTTTGGTTGGAAAATTAATTTAAGGAAATCCGAACAAAGAATTTTAGTCTATGATTTTTTTAAAATTTTTGCTTGAATTTTTATTATTTATAAACAGAACCTACCAGATTTATCATGGTTAGCCAAACAAATTTGCTCCAATATTTGCCGGGAACTTTTAATAAAATAATTAATTATCATTTAGAATTGAATATTTAATTTTACCAGGCCAAATGTTGTACTTTTCGGTCAATAGAAAATCGTAGTAAATTGCATAGGCATAAAGGACAGCCAAAATAAGATTGGAATATTTTGAAGTGAAATTCGCCAGCGACATTTTAGATTTATTGAAGATAGGGAATTTTGGTGGCTATTTTTTCAATCTAAAATAATGAATAATTTAATTGTTTGGCAAATAAAAATGGTAATTAATTATTTAAATGTATAATAAAAGAAGGAAAACCTAAATTGCAAACTACTATGTATGTCTTTTATCTCGCTATTTGGATTGGGTTCATTCACTTTTCTTTCTTTTACTCTCTCCTCAATAAACAACAAGTTAAACTCAATGCTCAGTCAAACTTCATTCATTTTCAAAGAACAAAGTCCACTTAATTAATTATTACTTGATGATATTTGATATCGAATAAATTTGGGAATATTAAAAATCCAAGATAATCTATTCAGAAACTAAACCTAAACCAAAAACCTTATACCCAATCAATAGATCTCATCAAAACGCATAATTTGATATTGATTTGGCTTGAATTTAACCAATACTAACCTAGTTTTGAACCATTAAACTAAAATAGGTTTATTATACACTTTAATATGGTTTGTGAATGTAAGACAAACCATTGAACCGGTATAATTATAATTATTGATTTTATCAAACCAGTCATCAATTAAAATTTGATCAGAATTTAAACGAAAATTTTTCGTCCACAAATATTAGGTTAATCAACAAAATGAAATGAACATTAATTTATTCAAAATAACAATAGAAAAATATAAAAAACAAAATAACTTCATCTTTCATCAATTAAAGCGTTGTTCATTTAACTTCATCAACCATCATTCCTAAATTCTGCAAAATCAAATCGATGTCCTGAAATTATTTAAAATTAGGTTTCCTTTTTTAATTGTTAAAACTCTCTGACTTCTGGCCGCGATAGTCGATGGTCTCCATCCGTCACTGTGATTCGTTTGGTCCCATTCGATGGCAACATTTTGACCAATTTATCAACCAATTTTACGGGCACATCTTTGTCTTCATTGCCATGAATTATGCAAACTGGACAGCCGGGTTCAATTGGTTGCCCGCTCATGACGCGATTGTTTTCCCGTGCATCCTTAATTGAAAAATTGGATAAATTAGAATTGGAATTAATAAAAACCTGGAAAAATTCTTGGCTCCAAATGTTTCCCTCCTCAAAATATTCAGATTTTTCCATATAAAAACCCTTGGTTTTGAGTTCATTTCGTTGGTCTTCGCTCAGTTCGGGTTCCATTAATTCCACAGTGAAGTCTGGGGCCGGGGCGAGGAGGACAAGACCGGCAATTGGTGGTGGTTTTTGTTCAGTCTGAATTGATGAATAAATTAAATAACAAAAACTTTTAGTTTTTATTATCCAAAAAAAACCTTAAGTTTTTATTACCAAAAAACTAACTTTATTATCCGAAAACCTCTTTTTTTTATCCAAAAAATCTTAAATTTTTATTACCCTAACCTTCAAGTTTTTATTATTCAAAAAACCTTAAGTTTTTATTAACCAAAAAAACTTAATTATCTAAAAACCTTAAGTTCTTATTAACCAAAAAAACCTTAAGTTTTTATTATCCGAAAAATATTTTATCAGAAACCTTTTTGTTCAACTCCTGAACCATTCTCAGCGCAATCCAAGCACCCATTGAAGAGCCAACCAGAATTTGACGACTTCCAGCTGGGATATATCGACGAAAAACGGCCAAGCTTTGAGTCAGCCACTTGGAAATAGTCCCTTCATAATATTTTCCGCTTGATTCGCCGTGACCTTTTAATTTCAAATTTTTTTTGGTAATTTCTAAAATAAGAACCGGAATAGTCGTGACGTGTTAGCATCAATCCTTTTTGCTTTGTCCACTGATGGAGTGCAACGGCTTTCGAGCCAAGCATGTCCGAACGATAGCCGGCAAGCCAAAAAATGCCCGGTTGATTGCCTGGCTCATGGCGAACCGCAATCCGCTCTCCATCAACATCAAGAAAATCGGCTGCTTTTTGTTGCTCTACCTCGGCTGTTTTGGCGTCATCCATTTTATTTTATTTATAAATGGGCTAAATATAATTAAATTTATTTAACAATTCGAAAAGATTTTAATGGTTTGTCTGAGACCGCCCAACCTTATGCCCAATCGATAGATCTGCTGGTCAAAACGCAGTTTAACTATGTTTTGGTTTAACCAATTCTAATTTAGTTTTGAAAAACCAAAATGGGTTTAAACCGTTTAATACCCTTTAATTATTGACCAAACCAAAATTGGTTTAAACCGTTTAATACCCTTTAATTGCTGGCCAAACCAAAATTGGTTTAAACCATTTAATACCCTTTAATTGTTGATCAAACCAAAATTGGTTTAAACCGTTTAATACCCTTTAATTGTTGACCCAGCCCTGACAAATTATAAACCATTCAATGCGTCTTAACCAGCAGTTCTATCCAATTTTGGGTATTTAGTTTGGTCGTCTAGAACAAACCATTAAATCGCTAAAATCTTTACTAATTAAAAAATTGTTTGAAATATTGAAATAAAAAATCAATAATGTAACGAATAAAAACATTTTGGAAAGTGAAAAGAAAACAAATTTATTTGAAAAATTTAACAATGTTTTGATTGGATTTCAATTGAACAAAACAAAAATCAATATAATCAATGATTTTCTTCAATTCCTCATCTCATCATTCTTTATTTGTGATGTTTGCGCATTTCAATCAGAATGCGTTGCATTTCGTCACGTTTACGTTTGGCTCGAACATGTTGACCAATGCGCCGCTTCAGGAATTTCAGCGCTTTCTTGTCCTTACTGATGCGCAACAATTCCATAGTTCGCTTTTCGTATGGGGAGAAACCGACGACCTGTAATTTAAGTGGAGTTTTAGAAAATGTTTTTAAATATTTTAATATTTAATTGGAAATCCAAATAAGAATAATAGTATTTAATTTAGCGAAAAGCTTATAAAGGTTTAATGGTTTGTCCTAAACAATCAAATATTATACTCAAAATTGGGTAGAGCTGGTCAAAACGCATTGAATGGTATATAATTTGTCATGGTTTGGTCAACAATATTAAAGGGTATTAAACGGTTTAAACCTATTTTGGTTTAATGGTTTAAAACTAAATTAAAATTGATTAAACCCAAGCCAAAAACATAATCAAATTATGTGTTTTGACTAGCTTTATAAATTGGGTATAAGGTTTATTGGTTTAGAATAAAATTTTGAACAGCTATAAGCTGTTTTAAATATTTCCAATACAATTAAATAAATTAACACAAACCTCGCGGACAAGTTCACGAACGATGCGCGTTTTCTTTGACAGACGACCTTTATGACGAGATTGACGTGGTTTGCGCACATTTTTGGTCACTGGATGTCCTTTGTCAAGGCCGATGGCCAATCCTTCAACCGCAGGATGTTGCTTTGCTGGCATTTACCAATTTTTTAGATTAAGATTGTTTCCTTGAAAAAATATTTACAAAATTTGATTTTGATTTAGCAATGATTAAATATGATTTGTAAAGCAGTTTCAGCTTACATTTTATTTTTAAAAATATTCTAGTAAATAAATTAAATATTTTATGCAAAAATATGAAATCGATCCAGAATTTACTTTAAGCAACAAGTTAAGATGAATTGGATTTAATCAACCCGGAAATATTTATTCTCATATTTAGCCGAATTTAATCTTCACTTTTCCATGGTGGCTTCTAAAATTTGATCCTTCAATTCGTCATCGGCAAATTCCTTCCAGCCATCCGATTTCATAACCTTGAAAATTAATCAATAAATAAATTTTATAATTTGTTTCTTTAAATTGTACCTCCTTTAAATGTGTTTTGATGAATTTGATTGAATGAGTTTTGAGGTTTTCAGCCGAATAGATATTGGCTAATGACAACAATGCACAAGCATTTGCACTGCCCATGCCCAATGAATTGATTAATTTGCGCTCGCAGAAAAGCTTTAATAAAATTAGATTAAAAAATTTAAAAATATTTCTTTATTCTTTACCTTCAAACGCATGAGCTCATATTTATTAGCGGCCTTCAACAAATCAATTGTCATCAACAAATCCTCAGCCATTTCACCAAAATCCGGTTCTTTTCCACTATAGCTAAAAATCAATAATTCGAACAATTTAAAAATCGATTCAATAATTAAATTTCTCACATGAATCGAAGCATTTTTTCGATCACATCTCCCTTCATGTCCTCAATTTTGACCTCATTATTGTTCTTCTCGATCATATCATGTTGAAACATAGCCCCAAAAACAGGTGAACGACATCCCAAAATGCATTTATGCACCTTAAAATGATTTTAAAATAAGATAACAATTATCTAAATATGAGCTATTGAACCTTATATTCTTTGTTATCTTCCGAAGTGATTTTACAATCCGTGAATAGACCTTGCTCAAACAAATGGCTCAGGTCTTCCGGTATGCGACATTCGGGCACTTCAACATTCGGCAAAGGGACATTTTCTTCCTTTAATTATTACTTTAATTAAGTATTCCTGTTATTTTTTTTTTAAAGATTATCCTTATTTTATGCTCAAAAATGCAAAGATTTCAATCTAGAATTATGAATTAATTATTAACTGTTTTATTTTCCTAAATTTTATCAATAAAAAATTTACCGATTTCTGCTGGACCATCACTGTACATTCAAATGTGAGCCGATCACCATCAATCAAACCATATTTCTCATTGAGCAGAACTTCCCTTTTGATCAGCTTACAGCCCCAAGCATTTACCTGCGAATTGTCAAATTTGAGCCATTCTTTTTCCACTAAAAAATTTTCAATTTAAGAAAAAGTAAATTCAGCATTACTCGGTTTCAACTTGTATTCAAGACCATTGCATTTGCGTAACGAGAACTGGAATTTTGCCTTCACTTCTTCATTGTTGGAATCGATGAGACATAGAAAAATCGCAATATAACCCTTGTGTTCTTCTTTGTCTCCATTCGGATAAATGTGCAATTCCCATTTTAAAATTTGACCATTCGGTGCGGTGGAACTTAAAAAAGTAAATATAAAACCGTGGTTTTTTATTTTAAAAAATACATAAATTCTTTGGATTCCAAGCATTCTCCGCATTTCTCCTCGTGTTCGGAAAAGTGTTTAATCTTAAATAGCAAAAAATGGAAAAATATATTTTAATAAAAAATATCCAACCGTCCAGACGAATTTTTCCCTGAAAAAATATGTAAAACATTATTTTTTACAAATTAATTTATTTTTACGTTGTGGTCTTCAAATCAGTGATGCAGAAATTGTCTTTTTTCATTGACATAATTGTTTGATGATTATTGCTTGCAAAAATAATATTTGTTTGTTGTCTTTTGAGCTGAAATAAATTTAAGTCTATTTTAATCAATGAAATGTGAATTTTAAAAATCAATATTGTTGAAAAACATATTTTTTCAATATTCGAATGAATAAATAAATATTTTATGCAAAAAAATAAAATTGATCCTGGAATTTATGTCAAAACAAAAAACAACAAGTTGAGATGAATTGGATTTATTTAATCAACCCGGAAATATTTATTCTCATATTGAGCCGAATTTAAGGTTCACTTTTACATGGCTTCCAAGATTTGATCCTTCAATTGGTGATCGGCATGAGTCCATCCTTCCGATTTCATAACCTTAAAAAGTTAATCAATAAAATATAAAATTTTGTTGTTTTTAAATTATTTTACCTCCTTCAAATGCGTTTTGATGAAGTCGATTGAATGGATTTTGAGATATTCGGCAGAATGAAGATTGGCCAATGCCAACAATGCGCAAGCATTTGCAATCTCCAATGAATTGATCAATTTGCGCTCGCAGAAAAGCTTTAATAAAATTAGATTAAAAAATTGGTTTTAAAAATGAATTTTTTACTTTCAATCGAATAAGTTCATATTTATCGGCGGCCTCCAACAAATCTTCGGCCAGCTCATCGTTCATATCCGGTTCCTTTCCGCTATAGCTGAAAAATCAATAATCAAAGATTTAATAATCGATTCAAGCTTACATAAAGCGTAACATTTTTTCGATGACTTCACCCTTCATGTCCTCAATTTTGACCTCATTGTTGTTCTTCTCGATTGTTTCATGCTCGAACATGGCTTTAAAAACCGGCGATCGACACATCAAAACGCATTTGTGGACCTTAAAATAATGAATATTATAAACTAAAACCAAAATATGCTCTTTTTACGGACCTTGAATTCTTTGTCATCTTCTGAAGTGATCTTACAATCTGTGCATAGGCCTTCCTCAAACATTTTGATCAAATCCTCCACTAATCGACATTCGGGCACTTCAACATCCGGCAATGGAGCTTTTTCAACCTTTGAATTTTGTAGTAATAATTTCTATTTTTTAAAGATTCTTGGAAATTTTATTAATAAAGTATATCAGGTGATTAGCTATTTTTGCTCAATTAGAAAAATTTGATGATTTTGATTTCATAATCATAAATTAAAAGTAAGTCGTCCAAAAACAGTAAGAATATTAGTAATTGTTAATTTAATTGAATAAAAAGTACCGATTTCTGCTGAACTATCACAGTGCACTCAATTGTAAGCCGATCGCCATCAAGATAACCATTCGCCTCATTGAGTAGATCTTCCCTTTTGATCAAATTGCGAAGGCCCCAACCTTTGAAGCTCGAACCGCCAAATTTGAGCCATTTTTCGTCAACTAGAAAATTTTACTCCAATTTTGTTAAAGAAAATTCAACATTACATGGTTTCAGCATGAATTCATCGCCGTTTGGTTTGCGTATTATGAACTGGTCTTTTGCCTTCACTTCCTCATTGTTAGGTTCGATGAGATATAGAAAAAGCGAAACATAATCCTTGTATTCTCCTTTGTCTCCATTTGGATAAATTTTCAATATCCATTTTAAAATTTGACCATTCGGTGCGGTGGAACTTAAAGTAAAACATCATTAAAATTTCATTTTCCATTCCATTAATAGAAAATTCAGCTTGAAATTTGAATATTCAATGAAGAATAAAAGATTCGTTCATCCAGGAAAATAGTCAATCATAGATTTCATTGTTTTGGATGTTCAATTTTAATATTAATTAAAACTATGTTGTGTTTTTAAATATTAAAAAATACATGAATTCGGTTGATTCCAAATATTCGCCACATTTCTCCTCGTGCTCGGAAAAGTTGTCAATCTTAATTGTTATGAAATTAAGATTTATTAAAAATATCCAACCTGGAAGACGAATTTTTCACTGTAAAAATATGAAATTTATTATTTTTATTTTTACAAATTTTAATTTTTACGTTGTGGTCTTCAATTGGATGGCGCAAAAATTTTCTTTTTTCATTGACATAATTGTTGGATATTGATTATCAAAAAATATTTTACTTTTCTCGTCTTTGAACTGAAATAAATCTAAATGTATGTAAATGTATTTTAATGAATGATATGCGAAAAGTTGTAAAAATCAACATTGTTGAAAAGATTAATTTGTTTTGTCAAATCTCGATATGTAAATTGATTGGGTTGACTGAGACCAGCAGACCTAGACGCTAGACCAGACCTAAAGATATTTGGTTGTTTTAGAGATTTTCGCAAGGAAGAGAAGACATGTAATATTTAATCCCTTTTCATTCCTGATTTTCATTTCTCTATACTATTTTCATTTTTTATCATTCCATATCCCACACGTCAATTATGATTTTTTAGAGATTTTAACGCAAAATCGCTAATTTGCGATTTCGATTATGTCGCGAATCGCGATTCGATTCCCGGTCCCAAACCCTAATAACTCTTGCCTAGCTTAGGAAGGAAAAAATTTTTCGAAAAATAAATTTATCTTCCAGTTAAATAAATCCATTTTTAAGAAAAAAATTTTATTTTATTATTTCTGCGTACTTCACAATTCACATTGTTTTTGAAAGTCAAATCAATGTTGACTCGTTCATCTCGTGCCCTAATTCCAATTTTATTCAATTCAATTTCTACAAATTCCAATCGAACATTGGCAAAAGCAGCAACGGTTTGACATTTGACAACTTTAAACACGTTACGTATAAAGCCATATAATTTAAGAATGCTCCTGTACCAGAACTTGCAGAGAAGCTTAAATGCACACTAATTCCAGGTTTCTTTTTGCAGAGATAATTAAGATTAAATTTTAAAAACTTTTCGTGGTTTTTCGGATAAAAAACCTAAGATTTTTGTTTAATATAAACCTGCGGTCTTTGGATAATAAAAACTAAAGGAAAGTTTTTCGGATAAGAAAAACTTATGGTTTTTTGAATAAAAACTTAAGGAAAACTTTATTTTTAAAGGCGATGGTGTTGGACCTGAACTGGTTTATGCCGTCCAAGACATTGTCAAAGGCACCGGAATTCCAATCGAATTTGAGGAGGTGTTCCTCAGCGAAGTGTATTATTCACGTTCGGCAACAATTGTGAGTGATTTGTGAGATTCTGAATTTGCGTAAATTCCAAAATTTTAAGGACGAAGTGGTCGAAACCATCCGGCGAAATAATCACGTGGCACTGAAAGGCCATATCCTGGAAGGATGGAAGGACGAAACCGACGATTTAAACATGCAATTGCGCAAACGCCTGGACCTCTTTGCCAATGTGGTGAACATCAAATCGTTGGAGGGCATCAAGACGAGGCACAAGAAAATGTTGGATTTTGTCATCATTCGAGAACAAACCGAGGGCGAATATTCCCGAATGGAACATGAGCTGGTGCCAGGTTTGAAATTTGAGTACAATTTTTGGCTGACGGGTTGGGTTAGAGACTATATTTAGACTGGTTAGGGTTTAAAAATGAATATTTCAACAAAAAAAAAATTTTTTTTAAATTTTCAACCCAAAAGGGGACACTTAACTTTACTCGGGTACGAATCCACTCAAAAGGAAATTTTTCCTGCTTGGTGCGCATTTTTATGTATTTTTATATATATTCTACTCCAAACCATACAGTACATTTCAAGACCAAAACAAATTTTTTGAAAATTTTTAGAAACATGGCAAAATTTAGGTCAAGGATTTGAACCTTTTCAAAGATATTTTCTGAGTTTGGTTGTCATTTTTGCATTTTTAAATAAAATTAAAATTTCAAATTGATCCGAAAATAATTTTCAATCAACCTGATTTAAGGTGTGATTGAATGTTTGAAAATTTCCACCCGCACCAAATGCGAACGAATTGCCAAATTCGCTTTCGATTATGCCACAAAACATGGACGCAAAAAAGTCACCGCCGTTCAGTGAGTTCAGCCAAAAATTACAAATTAATTTGACCATCATATTTGTAGCAAAGCGAACATAATGAAATTGGGCGATGGCCTCTTCCTGAATGTTTGCACAGAAATGGCCAAACTTTATCCAAAAATTCAGGTTTTTCCTTTCAATTTATGTAAAGCATAAAAGCTAGTTTTTGGGTTAATTTTGACAAATTTAGAGTAGCAGAAAAATTTAAATTTGATTGAAAATTTTAACCAAAAAATTCATTTTGAAAATTTTTAACCCACCATAGAGGGGACCTTAACTGCAAAATGTTGAGTTTTCGAGTTCAAATCTACTCAAAGGAAATATTTTTGGGCATGGCTGCTTTTATACATTTTTTACACCTTCTGCAATTTATTTCTAGAACAAAAATTTTTTTTTGTTGAAAATTTTCAACCTAATACCTGGGCGACCTTCACTTTTGAAAAAATTTAGGTCTCAGTCAGTTTCGAATTCGCTCAAACAACAAAAATATTTTTTCGGGCATGGTTGTCACTTTTAGTCATTTTTTTGATTTCTATAACGCATTTCTAGACGAAATAAAATTTATTCGAACAAAAAAAAATGTACAAAAAATATGTTAGTATTGGCCACTTTTTTGATAAATTTTCATATCTTTGAAGGATATTTGCTAGGCATAGGCAACAAAATACTAATTAAAATATCAAATTGCTGGTTAAATTTATTCGAAATAAGCAAATTATAATAAAAATCATAAAATTAATTCCAAATTTAATTTTTAAGTTTGAGCAAATGATCATCGACAATTGTTGCATGCAATTGGTAAGCCGACCCGAACAATTCGATGTTATGGTGAATTAAAAACAAATTTTTTCAAAATTAATTTTCCCATCATTTTCTCAGGTAATGCCAAATCTGTACGGCAATATTGTGGACAATTTGGCCTCTGGATTGATTGGAGGCGCCGGCGTTGTTCCAGGCCAATCCGTTGGCTCTGATTTTGTCATTTTTGAACCGGGTTCAAGGTAAATTCGAATTTTTTGTGTTAATAATAGTGCATTTTTAGTAAGGATTTCTTATTAGAATTACCGTAATTCGATTAAAAATGTACCGTAGATGTGTAAAAAACGGTTACCAAGAAAAAAAAATACATTCCATTGGGAGGATTCGAACCAGAGACCTAAATTTTGCCCAAATCATAGGGAAAACCCATTGAGCTAAAAAATTAAGAAAATTTTTTTGGTAAAATTTTCTTTAAACTTTAACCGTTACAAAACTAAGCCTAATCGATTGAATTTTTTAATTCATTTTTCACCTCATTTTCCCATTCCTCATTTGTAGGCATACCTACAAGGAAGCATTTGGCCAACAAATTGCCAATCCCACAGCCATGGTCCTGTCCTGTGCCAATTTGCTGGAACATCTTCATTTGGACCAATGGGGTGTTGCACTGAGAACGGCAGTGGAAAAAGTCATAAATCAAGGCAAAGTTCGGACCCGGGATTTAGGAGGTTTGTTTTGAATGATTTTTAAAATTATTAAAAAGCATAGTATTTTAATAGTCAATGGCAAAAAAAGAGGGTCTCAGCTTAATTCACGAACCAAATATACCCAAAATTGGATAGAGCTAGTCAATACGCATTGAATGATATATAATTTGTCATGGTTTGGTCAACAATTAAAGGGTATTAAACGGTTTAAACCCAATTTTGGTTTCAAGGGTATTAAACGGTTTAAACCCTAGCCAAATCACTATCAAATTATGCGTCTTGACGAGATCTATCTATATCGATTTCGATTGGGAATTGGGTTTATATTTATAGGTTTGGATAGACTTCTGAACCATTACAATTTTTCGGAAATTATAATTATTTCAGTTATTAATTTTGCTCATTTTTCAGGATATGCGACAACCAGTGAATTTGTCTACGAAGTGATTGATCAATTCCAAATTTGATGATGAAAAGAAGTGCGCAATTTTAAAAGTCATAATTTTTGAAGTTATATCTAGTTTAGATAGAAGAATTTAATTCGATAAATGCCACCAAAAATGACAATTCACATTTTCCCTTTTTATGTTTATTAAATTTAATAAAATTATAATCAAATTATAAATTCACATATTAAAAATTAAATGTTGTAAATTTCAATAAATATTGATTTTGATTTTCATTTTCAATAATTTTTTTATTCAAATTTCAAATTTATTTCACAGCTTAAAAGACAACAAACAAATATTATTTTTGCAATTATCATCCAACAATTATGTCAATGAAAAAAGACAATTTTTGCACCACCAAATTGAAGATCGCAACGTAAAAAATAAAA
Organism: Pratylenchus scribneri; assembly: GCA_030063045.1. NCBI lineage: Eukaryota > Metazoa > Nematoda > Chromadorea > Rhabditida > Pratylenchidae > Pratylenchus > Pratylenchus scribneri. Next base: position 397,986 of record JAQSEB010000020.1, on the reverse strand, counting down.
ATTTATAAAAATAATATTTCCTAATTTATAGCGAAAAATTTGTCTGGCCGAACATCTCAAAACCCATTCAATTGACTTCATCAAAGCGCATTTGAAGGAGGTACAATTTAAAGAAATAAATTATAAAATTTATCGATTTTTAGGTTATGAAATCGGACGGTTGGAAATATGCCGATAAACAATTGGTGGAGCAAATCTTGGAATCCACCATGGAAAAGTGAAATGAATTTCGGCTCAAATATGACAATAAATATTTTCGGGTTGATCAAATAAATCAAATTCATCTCAATTTGTTTTTTTTTTTTTTTGCTAGACATAATTCAGGGATCATTTATATATTTTGCATAAAATATTAACATTTTATTCATTCGTATATTGAAAAATGTTTTTTAACATTATTGATTTTTAACAACTTTATGCTCATTTCATCATTACAATACATTTAAATTTTCTAATTTCATCTCAAAGACGACAAACAAATATAATTTTTACAATTATCATCCAAAAATTATGTCAATGAAAAAAGAAAATGTTTGTACCACCAAATTAAAGATCGCAACGTAAAAATTAGAATTTTTAATATTTTCTAATTTTTATTTCAGTGAAAAATTTGTCTGGATTATTGAAAACTTTTCTCTGCACCAGGAGAAAACCGGAGAATATTTGGAATCTACTGAATTCATGTATTTATTTAAATTTAAAAAACACGAAGGTTTAACATTTTGAGAATAAATTTAAACATAAACTTTTGGATTATGATTAGCATTAGTCTAAACTCTAAACCAAAGGAATCTGTCCTCTTTTTCTCTATGAACGTAAATGAAATTTTAAAGGTGGACGATTTTTAAAATTTCTTCAAATTCAAATGAATTTTTGACCATTTTAATGCACTACTTATATAAATTAAATAAAATTTTAAGTTCCACCGCACCAAATGGCCAAATTTTAAAATGGGAAATGGAAATTTATCCAAATGGATATGAAGAAGAATCCAAGGATTATGTTTCGCTTTATCTAAATTCTAAGAATAATGAGAAAATAATGGCACAATATCAGATTTCAATTCGCAAATCCGACGGCAATGAATTCGAGCTGGATCCTTGTATGTATATTGAAATTTATTTTAACGAATGGCATTTTCTAGTTAGCGAAGAATGGCTCAAATTTGGCGTTTTGGGTAGCAACAGCAACAGTTGGGGCGCAAACGATTTGATCAAAAGGAAAGACCTACTCAATGCGAACAATGGTTACCTTGATGGCGATCAACTCACAATCTTATGCACATTGATGGTCCAGCAGAAATTGGTTAACTTTTTATTTTCTCATAAATATACAGTAGAATAATTCTTAAAGGTCGAAAAAGCCCCATTACCGGATATTGAAGTGCCAGAATGTCGAGCATTGGCGGATATGAGCGAAATGTTTGAGAAAAGCCTGTTCCCTGATTGCAAGATTATCTCGGAAGATAAGAAAGAATTCAAGGTTCAATATAGAAGAATATATTTTATTTTATAGTTCATTTTTTAGGTGCATAAATGTGTTTTGGTGTGTCGATCGCCTGTTTTTAAGGCCATGTTCGAGCATGAAATGATTGAGAAGAACAACAATGAGGTCAAAATTGAAGACATGAAGGGGGATGTTATTGAGAAAATGCTTCGATTCATGTGCGAAATTTCATTATTATTATTTATTTTAAAAATTTTGATTTTTAGCTATAGTGGAAAGGAACCGGATATGGACGATGAGCTGGCCATTGCTTTGTTGGAGGCCGCTGATAAATATGAGCTCACCCGTTTGAAGGTAATAAATTCATTTTTTAATTCAAAACTTAATCCTTTTTTATTACAGCTTCTCTGTGAACGGAAATTAATCAATTCACTGGGCAGTGCAAATGTCTGCGAATTATTGTTGTTGGCCAATCTCTATCAGGCAGAACACCTCAAGACCCAAGCAATAGGTTTCATCAAAATGCACATGAATGAGGTAGGATTGAATTTAAAAATATTTAAAATAATTAATTTTTAATTAAAGGTGCTAGAATCCGAAGGATGGAAGACATTGGCCGATGATCCATTGAAAGACCAAATCTTGAAGGCAATGGCCAAATGAAATTATGACAATATTTCCGGGCTGATCAAATTTAATTAATCCCATATCAATATTACGGATTAAATAAATCCATTTCATCTCAACTTGTTTTTCGCTTAAAATACATTCTGGATCGATTTCACATTTTGCATAAAATATTTATTTATTCATTCGAATATTATCAAAAATTTTTAAAGTTTATTAACTTTATTTAAAGAATTTATGATTTAATTATGTGAATTATTATGTGTTATGTCGATTATTGAGTGAGGAATTATTCTCAAGAAAAGAAAAGACTGTTACTATCTAGGATGAATTATATCCCGGACGAAGTTCATCAATTATTTTACCAAAAGAAATGCTTTTTTCCTGAAAAGTGCAACCGGAAAGAGTGCAAATTAATTCTTTCCGGAAAAGGGGCAACCGGAAAAAGTGCAAATTAATTCTTTCCGGAAAAAGTACAACCGGAAAAAGTGCAAGTTAATTCTTTCCGGAAAAGGGCAACCGGAAAAGTGCAAATTAATTCTTTCCGGAAAAGGGCGACCGGAAAAGTGCAAATTAATTCTTTCCGGAAAAGGGCACCGGAAAGAGTGCAAATTAATTCTTTCCGGAAAAGGGCAACCGGAAAGTGCAAATTAATTCTTTCCGGAAAAGGGCAACCGGAAAGTGCAAATTAATTCTTTCCGGAAAAGGGCGACCGGAAAAGTGCAAATTAATTCTTTCTGGAAAAGGGCGACCGGAAAAAGTGCAAATTAATTCTTTCCGGAAAAGGGCAACCGGAAAGTGCAAATTAATTCTTTCCGGAAAAGTGCAACCGGAAATAGTGCAAATTAATTCTTTCCGGAAAAGTGCAACCGCAAAAAGTGCAAATTAATTCTTTCCGGAAAAGGGCAACCGGAAAAGTGCAAATTAATTCTTTCCGGAAAAGTGCAACCGGAAAGAGTGCAAATTAATGGATCTCATTTTACCCATTCAAAAGCATTTTACGTGAATCGGCAGAATGCCAAACGACTAATCTCGAGAATTTATTCTTTTGTCTTTTTTATCTCGAGAGTCGAGACGAAATATTTATTTATTAACTTTTACTTTTTACTATGAATTAATTCAACATAATTTTCAGCAGATAAACCAATAAAAATGCTGTTAACTCGTTCAACTTGCGCATTTATTTCCGCTTTAATTCGTCCAATTTCCGCAACAACCACCACCTCAATAAATCGACGAACATTTGCAGCGAAGGCGCCAACGGAAATGCCGGGAATAACGGTTCATTCAAATTTTAAGAAATGTTTTGAATAATGTTTAAATTTTTCAGGATGAAGGATATGAACTTCGAAAATCCGAGCAAGAACATGAAAAATTGGTGGAAGGCGAAGGCGGTACAACTGATACACCAAAGGAGGAGATCAACAAAAAGAATAGGGCAAAATATCTTTATGATTCGCACAATTTGAGGGAATTGAAGTGAGGTTTTATTATTTCTGTATTTTCTCAGCTAAAATATAGGAGAAGAAAAAGCAATGGCATTATTGAAAAATTGTCCATTCAAATTTTTTAACTAATGGTAATAAGTAACGAAACATGAAACAATGAAGGCTTGGTCATATTGATTTTGAGTCGGAATCGGAATCAACCTCGTATAATCTCAAGGTTTTCATCATTTTTATAGGATAGTGAATGGTGATGGTTGGTTACTTACATAACAAATGTAATACAAATGGTCAATGTTTCTTTTTAAAGTGCATAAAATGGCCAAATTGATCAGCGTTTTTAACTACAATTTTAAATTTTTCGACAATTTTAAATGATATATATGAATGAATATGGTTTTATGATTAAGCACACAATTCATATCCAGAGTTGTGGCTCAAAAACCTGAGATTATATTGTAGACTTGTGACTTGACACCGGATTATTTTAAAATACGTTGATTTATTTGACTTTAAGTTCCAAATAAAATTTAGACAAAAATATTCCTAATTTTCGAATTAAATATGTGAAAAACTTATTATTTAATCCGAAATTCAGTTTCGACGTTTGGCCCTATCGAATTGAACGGGACTGGTGGAAGACGGGCCATCGGATGACATTTTGGGCCAATTTTCGTCAAGCAAAGGACGTGCACCAAAGGCGAGTGGCCTTGGAATATGCAACTGACCGGGTGCGATGGAAAGCGATGAAGACGAACAACATTTTGCCACGTGCAATCATCAACGAATTTCAGGTTTTGAACTTTCTTTTATATTTAATTTAGTCACTAAAATTCTCCAATAAGCTTTGGTTGTGACTTTAAGTTGGATTAACCGAAAATTCCCAAGAATAAAGAGCCTAGTCTGAAGAGCTTAAAAAAGGCAGAAATTAAACAGCATTAAAATTTTCCCTTTGGATTTTAGGATGAATTTAAGTTTAAAAATTTGAATTTCAATAAAAATCAATCAAACAGTAAATTTATCGGCAATTTTGAATAAAAAAAAAAAGTCGGAACTTATCGACTTCCGTCTGAGGTTTTTTGTTTATTAGGTGAAGCCTTATAGGTGATTAGGTTAGGCGTTAGGATCATTTTTCATTGAAGGATAGGACCTCAAGTATCCCTAGCCCTCCCTCTCCCTACCACCTTTATGGGGACCATTCACTTTCTCAATAAAATTAGTACAAATAGTACACAAAATCGATAACTACCGAAAACTCAATAAATCGATTAGAATTCCTCCATTCCATATATCGAAGATATTTAAATATTTGGGTAGAAATTGACAATTTGAAATAATTTTTTTTCCTAAAAATTCGCATAACCTTAAACTCTCCAAATGACTTCATCATAATTTTCTCTTTTAATTTTGTCAAATTCACCACACACAGGAAAAAATGGACACAGCACCCAAATATGCCAATCCCAGTCTAATCCGTTCATTGTGCATGTTCACTGGTCGAAGACGGGGGAAATACGTGCGTTTTCGCATCAATCGACACATTTTCCGGGAAAAATGTGATTCCGGCATGATCAGTGGATTCAAACGGGCACTTTGGTAGATGAAGATGAAATTTGAAGCCTTTTTCTTTAGAATTTGTTTTATTTTTATTTTTTCACGCATTTTTTGACCCAATTGAAAGTATAAAAATGTTCATTTTATTGATTATTTTAATCATTTTTATAATTTTGTTTGATTTTTCAATCAAAATATTTATATTTTAAAATTATTTTATTCTAAATTAAAATTTAACAGAAATTTGACAGCAACCAAAAAATAATGTTTTTCCACCGGCTCATTGTTTTTGCCGTTTGCTTCTCTTCAGGTTTTTTTTACATATTTTATAAATTAATTTGATTCTTTTTTTTTTGTAGTTTTATGGCTAATTTCGGCCCAGCAATCTACTGAAGAGGATCCGTTGAAAAAGTTGAAAAGTATTCGGGAGGGCCTCAACGTTAACATGGTTTGTTCATTTTTATAATAGTTGGCATAAAAATTGGTCCATCATTTTTCTGGCAAGGGTTCAAAAAATCTAGAATGTTATGACCAATTTTATGGGAATTCATACGGTGATTTTGGTGGGCCAAAAAAGTTAACCGATAAAGTATCCTATGGTCTTTTTTCGTCTCAAAATCTTAATAAATGAAGGAGGTTCAAAAATATTTCAATTTTTCTCGAAATTTACATAAAATTTCATTTAAAATGATTAAAAAGAAAATAAAAATTCCAAAATATTTCCCCCTAATTAATTCTCCAATTTTTCAATCTTTGTTTTTTCAGTTCTCCAACCCCGAATATCCGGCCGTTTTTGGCATTGTTGCCGGCATTTCCATTCTGCTCATTGTGGCCGTCACATTCATCGTGGTTGGACTGTTCAGCATGGAACCGGCCAAGGATTCGGTTTGTTAACATTTTTAAATAAATTAAATATTAAAAAGGCTTAAAATGTAATAAAAAAATGTTAATTAAAAGTAAGGAAAGTTAGCCAGACGTGATTAGTCAAATTGGTAAACGTCTCCGATCAAGAGTAGAAATGTGGCTCTGGTTCGAATCCCGTTGGGAGCGAATATTTTTTGATCGTTTTTAATTTAATTATTTTTATTAAATAATTATTTTTTCATGCCATTTAATTGTTTTCAGTAATTTTTTTAATAATTTTTAAACCATATTATTAAAAAAAACAATATTTTTTCATAAATAGTAAATAGTAAAAAATAAAAATAATGAAAACCAACATAGTCATCATTAGTCGAATGGGTAAAGGTCTCCGATCAAGAGTGACGAGAGACTAAGGTTCGAACTCGAAGCCAGCTGTGACAAATAATTTTTTAATTGTTTTTTAAGAATTTCTTTCATGAAATTTAATTATTTTCCAAAATTTTTAAATAAATATTTCTATATTGTTTAAAATCCCTTCCAATTTTACAGATCATCTACCGAATGACAAATACCCGAATGAAGAAGGATTAATAAATTTCAATAAACAATTTGTGAATGTCCGCTTTGTACTGCAGAATGAATGAATTTACACGAAAAATTTAATACCAAAAATTTATTCGACTTTTTCCTGTTTATTTTATAGTCAAAAATCCCACCTTCCTCCCATATATTCTGACCACATCCCACCTCCCTTTTTTATTCACTTGATAGTTGACCCTCAGAGCAGAAAAAAATTCCACATTCATTTTTAAATAAATTTTAAATCGACAAAAATTCGAATAAAAATTATTAATCTGAGAAGGCAAAAAGGGAAACATATCTTAAATATTAAAGCAAAAAATGCATCGTGATTAGTATTTTTTGGATTTATTCCAATTTCCTAAGACATTTTCCCATCCAATCAAAAATAAAATTATTAATCTGAGAAGCCAAAAAGGGAAAGAAAATATTCTAAATATTAAAGTAATTTTTTGATTAACGCGTGGAATCGTTCTTTGTCTCAAAATGAATTGTCAAAAAATGAATTCTTTTTTTTGGATTTCTTTCAATTCCCGAAGGCATTTTTCCCATCCAAAGGTGGCGATTCGTAATATGGAATGGGGCATTCAAATTCAACCCACCTCAACCCAGCCAAGTTAAATCAAAATAATTAATCTGAGAATGAGAAGCAAAAATAAAGGAAAAATCCAATAGTTATATTATAATTTTTGATTGATATGAATCATTCATTGTCAAAAAATGAATTATTTTTTGTTGGATTTCTTCCAATTCCCGAGGGCATTTTTTCCAGTAAAACGGCGCTGATCAACGAAAATATATTGAAGAGGATGGATTAGTTTTTTGGATTTCTTCCAATTTCCGAAGGCATTTTTCTTAGCCATCGGCACAAATCAACGAAATGTATAGTTATGGAAGAGGTCATTCAATTCAATCCACCTTTAACCGTAACCCAGCCAAGTTAAATAAAAATCACATTCATCAACACACATTTTTTGCTTTCCCAACGTAATTCTTTTCCATTTTACGTCCGTGCACTTTTTTGCGTGCCCTACATTTTTTGCTTCCTCCACACAATTCAATTGCCTTCATTCCCATTTTTGATTTGGGAAAGTGTAATTCTATCAATCAACAAAAATCGTAAAATTCGGGCACACATTTTTTGAGAATTTTAAAAAAATTTTTATCCTTTATCCGATCCCTGGAATTCATTTCCATTTGGCTAGAATATAGCGAAAATATAATAAATTTTTCTACTTTTAAAACGTGTAAATTATATTCCCATCTGTCAAAAAACCCAGCCAGAGGCCTACTCATTTGCACTCTACTCTACTCTACTCTACACCTTTGTATTTTGCACATCGTTTTGAGAATTGTAGAATTTTTCCTCGATACCAAGAATCCCTTGCAACACAATTAGTTTACGGTTAGATTAAGTACAAATTTTTGTGAATATTTTTATATAATTTTTTCTAATTGTTTAATTTACCCTAAAGAAGCGTCGAAAACCCCGCCATACAACTTATTTCCACTTTGCCCTTTTAATATAATTCAAGAACGTCGTTTTGGCTTCCTCTAATTTATAAGCGAAAATTATTATTTTTATGTAAATTTTTCAACGCCTCTAATTTATACTCTCCAGCTGCTGTCAAAAACCTAATCAATCTCCTCATTTCGTACTCTGCCCCTTTTTAATAGTTCAAAAATGCTTCCTATAATTTAAAACCGGCTTTTTTAAATATTATTTATTTTTTTATGTAAATCTTTCAACCGTCAACCCGTTAATTATACCTTCCGGCCACCAAAAATTCCATTTACTTTTTTCTCATTTTGTACTCAATTAGTTCAAATTCAAAGGTGGTCGTTTGGCTTCCTCTGAGTTCTCGCTGCTTTTTCTCAATAATTTAAATTGGCCGGCTGCCTAAAAACCCGCGCACGCTTCAAATCGAAGCCTCTAATAATCTTTTTGCTGTGACGACGACAGCCGCGCCACCCACCAAGGTAGTCGAGAAGGCAACGGATACTGACCCAATAAAGCAGAGAAAAGTGGAAAGAAAGAAACCCAAAAGCCAAAGGCAAAAATTGCGAGAGAGAAAGAAAGAAGAACGACCGATGACGACGACCCCGCGGGCGATAGACGACCCGAAAATTTTTCGTTTGAGCCATTTCCCACCGAGATTCTATTCTCTTTCTCTAATTTTGCCTATAGGGAAAATAGATGTGTAGCCAACTCCAACAAATAATTCTTTCCTCCTTTCTCGCCTTCCACACAATAAATTCTATGTATTGACCACACTTTGACCGTCCAAAAACCCTGCCAATAATATTAAAAATTTATAGAGATTCTCGCCATCTTCTCCACATTCCAGTGTACATTGGGCAGAGTACAAAAGCTGCTTTTCTGCTTTTCTCACCATTAGAAGTGGAAAAAAGGATTTGTTTTGGCAGCAGAAAACAACGTAGAACTACGCACCTTTGGCTGGAAGAAGACCCAAAAGCTGCCCTTATTAGGTGCTGGCTGACCATATTCTCACCTTCCAGCGGAATTTATCCTATTTTCTTCTACGGATATTGCCAGCAGCCAGTTCCGTCCGTTTTAAGCCATTTTTTGTCTGACTTTCCTTCCTTCCAGCGGCAGACCTTCCAGGCAGTGGGCAGCACTAAAAGGGCAGAAAATACAAAATACCACCGACATCCGACATCGACTGACGCACTTTTTGTTGGAGAAGACCCAAAAGCTGCTCTATTACTCTTTTGGCTGACCACATTTTTTCTCAAACGGCGGAATTTTGTCCACCAACAACTGTCCGCTGCTTTCCGCCTCTTCTTTCTAATTTCCGTATTTTCTGCTTAATACCAGCTCCGTAAGCTCATTTTTTGTCTGCCTTCCACATTGGTTACCGCTGCTATTTTCGGTATTTTTCATCCATTTTTTGGCCTTGGACTCTGACTGACCGCCTTCTTCTTCTTCTTTAGCCGAATGCCTCCTCAAATGGCCAGTGGCTCTATGGCCAACAAGTCGTCGATGCTCTGTTTGGCCACATGTAAGTGTGTTTGTGCATTTTAGTGTGCCTTTAGGCCGCCCTTTTAGCCATTAGTGCACGAAGAAAAGAGCGAAAATATGCAAATTCCGCATCCTAGGCGAATTTGACCACTCGCCGAAAATTGAGTGCAGGGGAATTTATTTTATTTGCATTTAAGCCTATGGGGAATCAATTTTTACGAAAAATCGGTCAAAAATTCCTTGAAAATTTCACCCCTTTTTTTGTCAATTTGTTTCTTTCCAAATGTTCCAAGTTCTAAGATTATTTCAATCTATGAAAATGAGAAAAACGCCTCAGGGTAAATAATGCCAAAAATAATTAAATTCGCTCACAACATTTGAAAAAAAAGCCGTGGGAAATTTATTTGCTTTAAGCCAATGGGGATTCGTTCATTTAGTATGAAAAAAGGGCAAAAATTTCTCGAAAATTTTCCAAAATTTTCTACTGACAAATTCGACATTTTCCATTTTTTTATTTCAAAGAGTCTAAAATATGTGAATTTAATAGCCGAAAAGGGCCAAAAGTGTAAAAAAATCTGGTTCGGTTAGAAAAATGCTAATTAAAAGCCCCAGGGAAAACACTGCTAGGCCAAAATTACTCAAAAATTTGAAAAAAATATTTTTAAAAAATGCCATTTGATTTAAGCCTCCACTTCTGGCTCCGATTTGGACACAAATTCCAGCAGCAATAATTTGGATTCCGATTCCGATGAAGATGGAAGCGGCAGTAGCATTGATGGCAGCGACTATGATGGCGGCGAATTCCGGCCACCCCCTGGGGCCATGAAAATGATGAAGAAAACACAGCGAATGTCGTTGAGGTCATCGCCTCGCAAAAATGCACAGCCAATGCCAAAAAATTCTCCTCAACCGAAAAAATTGCGTGGACGACCGCCAAAATTGCCAATGAATTCACCGAAAAAGCCAAAAGAGGAAATTTTGAGTCGGTCACCGTCGAATAACAACAAAAATTTTGTGGGGCGAGGCCATCTTCTGCGGCGTATTCTTTTCCAAATAAGAAGGTTGTGGATTTAGGGAACAAACTCATCAAAGACTGCACCAATTTTGATGATTTTGGTATCAAATTAAAGAGCAGACTTTTGGCTATCAAATAATATTAAATTTTATTTAGATTGGTTCAGAATTTTTGGAGTTAGGCCCAAAAAACCATTTGAAATGAACTTCATTAAATTAGCGATTGCAATGATATGGGGCATAACTCCATCAAATGTGAACCAATTTAAATAAAATTAATTTTGCTGGATAGCCAAAAGTCTGTTCTTTAAATTGATACCAAAATCATTAAAAATTGGTTCAGTCCTTGATGAGTTATTGTAAACGGCGACAAATTGAGGCATATCTGTGAATTTATATTGGGAAGGAAATGGAAAATTTGAATTTTTGGATAAAAGAATGTGATAAAAAAATCAGTACAAAGTAGCGCATTGACTATGGACAATTTTGATTATGGTTTCCAGGCTAAAATTTCACCAAAAATTTGGCCATTTTCATTAAATTAATTAGAAAAACATATGAAGGAATTTAGGCATTACCAAATGAGTAAAAGAAGCAATTGATTACTGTAGACTGGGTACTCATTGGTTTTTAGCTCATAGATCAATTAGGAGATAACCAATCTGTGAAGGCGATATGCCATTTGAAAGCCTAAAGTCTTCTCTAAAATTTGGCCATTTTAAAATTTTATTAAATCTGCCTTTAAAAAGGTTTTACATGTCTTTGTGTGTAATAAACTCGAATTTTCAGAGGAAAAGCCGATTATTTTACAATTGTTTTAAATTTTCAAAAAATTAGAAAAGCCACTTTTTAGAGGACATTTAGGGCTTTCAAATGGCATATCGCCTTCTCAAATTAGTTGCTTCCTTCTTGAGTTATGGCCAATAGAATGGCCAAGGAACTCATTCAGTGATATTGAATTGTTTCATTCGAATGTGGGCTTAAAAGTAGTCCCAAAAATTGAAAAAATTTCTATTTTATTTCCCTTTGTGCTTTCAGGCCTCACCTTCGTCGGCAACATTTTCGCCCCGGCACAGTCCCAGGAAGCGATGTTCGGCGGCACCATCCTCCTCTTCAAATTCAATTCCTCCGCCAAATTTGCCCGACGATTTTTCGGCCTCAATTAAAATTGAAATTGATCCACCCATCAGAAACAATTCAAGAATGGAGAAAAAGGTGGCCAAATTATTGTCACCAAAAAAGTTGTCGCCGCCAAATTTGCCAAATCGAAAAATTGCTTCCTCTTCTTCTTCGCCACCTCATTCACCAATTGGGTATGTTACGGCTAAAATCGAACATTGGCTAATTCCAAATAAATGCTGGGCTAGCTATTTTTGAAGATCTCGACGGTACTAATGGACTTTGGGTGCTGCAAGTCACCCATCTTTTCAATCATCCCCTATTATAAGTGTTAATCAGTCCAATTAAAAGAAGTAAAATTTATTCACAAAAATAAATTGACAAAATAGACTGAACCTATTGTTTGGGAAATATATTTCGGGGAAATATGATTGTTCCATTTTAATGTTTATTTTATGCAAAATGAACCTCTGTAATTTCGAATTTTATTAGAACAGAAGAAATTCTTATTAGCCTTTCCTTTCCTTCAACCTCTTCCGCTGTTGGCAGCTGGCACACTTTGATTGACGGATTTATTCTTTATTCGTATCGTACCATAATCATCCCTCTCTCTTCCATCCCCCAAGTCCTTTACCATTAGTAATGGTACCATCTACCATCTCGACTTCCCGGCTTTGTACTGATTTTCGAGAATGGGTTCATTCGTCTTGGCATGATTAGTCTATGAAATTTCAATTTCAAACCGATTTGAACTTGTTTTGAAAAGATGAACCATTGTTTAAACTTGAACCGGTTTTGGTTTACAAACTCCTTATTTTAAGTCTGAAATTGAAATTTCATCGACTAAATCGCATATGCCGAGTCAAATGAGCCCATTTTCGTGTCTGTACGACTCTTATTAGAAGCTGAGATTTCCAAAATTAGCTAGTCCAACATTTAACTACAGGTACAAAAAATCGGCCAAAAAAATGATGAAAAATGGATGTTCACCGTCGAAAATGTTACACCTCATGGCTGAGGCCAAAAGAAGGCGACGGCATCGCATCGATTTGGTGCGGCAAAATGCAATTTTGGAGCCGAACAGGCGGCCAAAAATGGAAGGAATTCGGGCAAAAAAGGCAAAGAATGCAATGATGCTTGGCAAAATGGCCAAAAGATCGGCAAAAATGGCCGCAATGCTACTGATGAAAAAGCCAATTAAGCTGAAGAATGAGCGAATTAGGGCCAATCGAGAACAGCAACGGGTAAAATTTGGAAATTTATTGTGCAAAAAAATCAATTGGGAATTTTGGGGTAGTTTCCTTTTGGAAATTGAATTCAACTTTTATTCTTTCTCATGATCCGAAAATTCATAGAATTATTCCTAAGCCTAATTAATGAAAAGTCTTAAAAATTTTTTCAATTTTTCCGATAAGATTTTGGGTGTTAGGATTTTTGGGTCGCCTCCGAATTCAAAATTGAATAAAAAATAATATTAATTTGCCGAAATGCTAAAATATAATCTTTTTTTTGATGCCATATAACTTGGCCATAACCCATAACTAAAATGTTCAGGCTTAGAAGATTAGGTTTAGGGGTAGGTTTAAAATAAGGGCTTATGGTATTTGTGGAGTCTGTATCCCTTTTTTTTGGGTCAACTTAAGGAAAAGAAAAGTGAAAGGTCCCCCCCCCCCCCCTATGCCCTATGGGTCATTCCATTAGGATTAGGGGTAGGAACATTCTGTGATATGTGTCATATTCTTCAATGACCCTGAATATGAATAACCCTAACCCTTAAGCCTGATGGCCCATAGGGGAAATTTCACTTTTTCCTTCTCAAACAGAAAAGGAGATACAAATTCCATAAGTAGCCCCGGTCATATGTCATATACCCTCTTAAATTGGAAAAATGAATATAAATCCTAAAGAAGCTTGATTTGGCCAAATTTTATGGCCTCAAAAAATTTTTCAACGCCAAAGATTTTCGGCATTTTTTTTCCGGAAAATTACACTTTGAAAGAATTTGGCGAATCTTCAAAATATTCATTCGGACCCCTTTTCCAGAATTTGAGCAGCAGTGAAGAAGAAGACGATGAAGATGACGACCAAATCGACGATGATGATGATGAACAATTGTACACAATTGCAAATGGCAAAATGTCCGACAACTCCTCCGATGAAGATGAAGAAGAGGAAGAAGAAAGTAGTGAAGATGAAGACGATGATCCAATTAACTTCAAATTTCTAAACGGTTTTCGGCATCGACAAAATTGCCATATCAAAAAGGAAAATGCAATTTCACCCGAAAAAGCGGTTGGGAGGAGCAAACAAATTTTGGAGGATGAAAGACAAAACCAACAACAAGCAAAAGTAGAGCCGAAGAGACGAGGCCGAAAACCGGCGAACCTTGGCCAAAATTGCAATAATATTGGCATAAATGTTGTTGGAATTACTGGAGGGAGAAAGGTTTTGAGAATTTTTGATATCCGTAAATTTCTTGGGGAACCTTGGGATTTTTCTCCTCAATTCATCCTTAGCGCTTACCTAGGAAAATAATTTTCACCTTGGATCATTTTTCTCTAGAATCCCTGACATGAGGGCCCAATTCTATTACTGCAAAAAGACCTAGGGCCATTCTTTTGTCCATAGCACAACAAGGAAGCAACTAATTTTGGAAGGTGATATGCCATTTGAAAGCCCTAAATGTCCTCTAAAAAGTGGCTTTTTTAATTTTTTGAAAACTTAAAAAGACGAGGCCAAAAACAGGAAAAGTTGATATTAGCCAAAACAATAACATTCGAACTAATGTTGTTGGAATTACCGGCGAGAAAAAGGTTTTTTCTTCTCAATCTTTTATATCTGTAAATTAGAAATTACAAGTGATTCCCGCGGTTTTTGTTTTTTAACTTTTCATACTTTGGAATCTCTATGGAATCCATCCTAAAATCATCGTTGTCCCCGAGGGTCCAATCTCCAATATTTCAAAGAGACATTTTCCCCAATTTCCTTTAATTCCTTCGATTTTTGTTCCCCATTCACATTCATCCTCGGCGATCAGCGCCTACCTTATTAGTTTACTTTGGATAATTTTCCCCATCCCCTAAAAACGAGACCTGTGGCTGGCAGTTCTTTCTTCTTTGGCCATATCTCAATAAGGAAGCAACCAATTTAGGAAGGCGATATGCCATTTGAAAACCCTAAATGTCCTCTAAAAAGTGGCCTTTCTAATATAAAGAAAATTTAAAATAATTTGTAAAATAAGCGGCTTTTCCTCTAAAAATTCGGGTTTGTTACATTCAAGAACATGTAACTTTTCATAGGCAGAGAATTTACAAAAAATTTAAAAATGCCAAATTGTAGAAGACACTTTGGGCTTTCAAATGGCATATCGCCTTCTCAAACTGGTTCCTTCCTTGTTGAGATATGGCCAAAAAACTAGATCCTAGTTTTGAAATTTCCCATAATACCTCGTATTCCTTTATTCTTTTAATTAATTTAATAGAGGACAAATCCAATAGACAACAACTCTTCTGACCCAATGCCATCAAAATTCAATGATTTCTCGAATCCATTTGATGCCGAATTGGCACAAAATGGCCAAAATGATGATCAACAAATGGACGGGTATCAGCGAAAAATGCGAGGCAATTTCCCTAGTCAAAAATTAATAATTATTTTGCCCTAATTTCTCTACAGACTTGGTCGATTTGGACCGTTATTTGGGCCAACCGGATTGCCGTCGGGGTTTCACTCGCCGCCCCGTGTATAGGCCATTTTTGCTTCGAAATTTGTTTTATATGCAAAAGCAGAGGCCATTAACGGCCAACAACAACAAAAAGCCTTGGATGGGTGGTGATTTTGTGAAGGTAATTTATAAATGATGAATCAGAAATCATTTAGTTATGTTAATTTTTCCCCTCCATAATTCATATCGATTTTCTATATTTCTTTGAATTTCTCCCCCTTTTTTACGGCTGATAGCAAAGACAAATTTCTAGGGCAAAAATCTTATTAATTCGACAAATTTTTGGGCATTTTTTTGGTTGCAAAATTTAGGTTAGAAATTTTCAAAAATCCAAATTCATTTTTTCCGAATTCTTCCAAACATTAAATAAAAATGGCATTTTATTTATTTTGACATTTTATCTTTTTTATTTATGCAACAAAACAAAAATAAATTTTTGCGGAAGATGCCATACCTTTTTCGTTTTTTTTTTGGCAATTCTACTTCATGATTCAGATTTCAGAATTTTTTACATTTTACGTTATAAATAGTAGTAATAGTAGCAGTAATACAAAATCAGAAAAATCGATAATTTCGAAAACAAAACCGACATTTTCAAAAAAAAACCAAAAACCTGGTTTTTCCGAAAATCCCGGGTTTTACCTGACTTTAAACTACTCTAATAAATATCATACTTATTGTTAATCCCATCCTGTCCTCGCCTTAACCTAAACTCTAAACCCATCTTTTAAAAAATTGTGTAATTATTAAGTTAGACTTCAAAAAATCAAAAAATAATATTTTCTCTACTTTTTTAGCAACAAAACCAAAAACCCAACTCCATACAAATTGGTGGCGGATCAAGAGGCGGTTCTCGTGCATCAAATAAAATGCCGGCAACCATAAAATTTACCCTAATTCGCAACAACAATTGCTTCGGTAAATTTGAATAAAATCCGCTCAAATATTTCCAATTTTTAAAGGCAACAAATCCGCAATTGTCCAATGTTTTCACGTGACCGAGCTGAATGGGCGGCTGTCTCAGTTGAAACGAATTCCATCGGCCATATTCGAAAAACCAGTGAACGACAAAATCAGCACTTGCATTGACATTGACATGTTGGAGGAATGCCAGCCGAACAATGTCCTTATGGACACCAAATCCAATCGGTACGTTCACATAACGGATTTAAGGCCTAATTTTGTCCTAAAAATGCCGAAAATATTGAAAAACCACCAAATAATTATAATGGTTTAAGAAAGGTTTGTCCAATATTCCCATATTCCCGAACCATTATACGCAAAATTGGATAGAGCTGGTCAAGACGCATTGAATATGGTATATAATTTGTCATGGTTTGGTCAACAATTAAAGGGTATTAAACGGTTTAAACCAATTTTGGTTTGGTCAACAATTAAAGGGTATTAAACGGTTTAAACCAATTTTGGTTTGGTCAACAATTAAAGGGTATTAAACGGTTTAAACCAATTTTAGTTTGGTCAACAATTAAAGGGTATTAAACGGTTTAAACCAATTTTGGTTTGGTCAACAATTAAAGGGTATTAAATGGTTTAAACCAATTTTGGTTTAATGGTTCAAAACTAAGTTAGAATTGGTTAAACCCAAACCAAAAACATAATCAAATGATGCGTCTTGATGAGATCTATTGAACATTGAATATAAGGTTTATTGGTTTAGGGTTTTGAAACTTTTGAACCATTTGGACATTTTCAGCATTTTTTAGATATTTTCCCATTAAAAAATTTCGAATTTTTTATAATAATTTTAAAAATTTTTCAGCTCCGAACACTTTGTAGTTCGCGTCGTTTTTCGTTTCGAAGATGCCGAAATTGGTGGCCGCCATTTACGCAAAGTGCCATCTCGTCAATTGAACGGTGTTGACCATCAAAATGTTCACCAAAATGTACACCATAAAAATTTACGCAAAAGTGGTTCGGCAGAACAATCGAATGAGTTGGTCATGTTCGGTGCGGTGCGCATATTTTCACATACACCGGAGAGTGGACTCAATGCGGTGGTTGGCGAGACGTTCATCATTCTTCAGTATGTTTTAGTTTTTATTATTTTAAATTATTTTTTTATTTTAAATTTAATAACTTAATTTCTAATAAATTTTTTAAAATCATTTTTTTGAATAATTTTTAATAAATTTTTAAAATTTTAGGTAAATTTTTATTAATTTTTTAAAAATTTTTAACTGAATTTTTAAAATTTTTAAATTAATTTTTAAAATTGAATTAATTTTTTAAAATTTTAATTAATTTTTTAAAAATTTTTTAACTGAATTTTTAAAATTTTAATTAATTTTTAAAATTTTTAATTTTTTTAAAAATTTTTTTTTAACTGAATTTTTAAATTTTCTTAATTAATTTTTCATTGATTTTATATTTTTAAATAATTAAAAATTAATAACAAAATAATATTAATTATTAAATTTTAATTTTTTTTCAGCACCGCGACCGAATTAGAAGTGAACGATTTGAACACCAAATCCAATGCCAGCCAAATTGCCCGCCTTTTGAATATGGAAAACAAGAAAAGTAGCATTGGAGTGCCATTCATCCGCATTGTTGTGCTCAACGAAGAGGAAGATGATGATGATGAAGAGGACGAGGAGGAAGAGGCCGAAAATGAAGAAATTATTGAGGGATTGGGCGCCAGATTGGAACGGGAAAGACTGGTGGAGGAATTGGCCGAAATGGAGGCGGCGAACACATCAACGGCGGCGATGATGGGAGGAGGAATGGGAATGGGGACAAGGAAAACGATGAACAGTAGCCAAAATAGCGGCGGTAAAGGAGGAAGTGGCCATCATCAATTTGAACTGCTTGAAGAACCCATGCCCCAGCGAATTGCGTGAGTTTTGGGGGGTTTTTGTGCTAAAGGCTGTTTTTTTTATTAGCTCAAAATGTAATGTAGGCTTTAGAGATAAAATTCATTTTATAAAGAAGAAAATTAGCTATCAGAGAAAAACAAAAATCTTCAATATAGATTTAGCCAAATTATTTAAAAAAAATCCTTTCAAACAATTTTATATTTTTTATCAATCAATCAATCAATCAATTATTTATGTCTTTTTAATTTTAAATTCCAAATTTCTTTATTAAAATGGGAATTCGAAAACCCAACTAGAAAGCATATAATATTAGGGAGCAGATTTTTAGGGTTTTGACTCTTGATTTATTTTTTATTATATATCAGATTTTGATGATAAAAGTAATATTTTTGCGGATTTCTTTTCATGTTTTTGACTTAATTTTTGACCCATTTTTACCTATATTAGCACTTTTTTATGTGAAAATTCAATTAGAAAAATGCATTAAAATCCCAAAATTACTTATTTTGAAGTTTCCGGAACCTATTTTGGTAAATTTTACAAAAAAAAAACCTAAATACCTAGGGACATTTTCCGAATTTTGCTACCTGAAAATCGGCTTCCTATTTATTAGCCTATTTAACGCAAAATTTAAATTCCATTTTCTCCTATAAAAATGGGTTAAAAAATATTAAATCTTCCCAAAAATAATGGGCAAAATTCAAAAATTTCTTAAAAATAATTCCAATTTATTTGCACAGAATAAAATTTTTGCTCCAACCGCCGCCCTCAACCAACAATTCGTCAATTCCACCATTTCAACCGCTGTTCCTCTCCTCCTTCCAACCGAATGGGCATTGTGGCCAAAACCATCGCCAACAACAACAATTGGGAGGGCAACCTGGAATGAAACGTGCAAAAATGTTACGGCTCTCGGATTCATCTGCGGACGAACAAAATGACAAAATGATGGACAAAGATACACCGCTGGATTCATTGGATGATGAGGAATTGGCTATGAGAGGTGGGGGATAATTTTTTTAATTAAATTATTATTTATTTATGAATTATTTAAAATTATGAATTTATATTTAAAAATTATTTTATTTAAAAAATATTATTACGCTAAAAGGCATTGAACTTTTATAGGATAGATTTAAAAAATCAATCGCTTTACCAATTGCGCTAAAAATTTAGCTTAAAAAATTACAAAATTTTTCTTAAAATTTATATTTTTTGTTATTTTAATTTTTTATTAAATTATCAGTTTTTATTTAAAAAACAATCATTTTACCAACTGAACTAGCCAATTTATTTTTGAATTTTATAATATTATTTTTTGAAGACAATTTATATAACTTATTAATTTTTATTTTAAAAAAGCAATTTAATTCAAATAAAAATTTTTCTACTCCGAAAGGTCTTGAACTTTTAAGTATTGGGTTAAAAAACAACCACTTTACCAACTGGGCTAAAACTTTTTAACAAATTTTCTTCAAAATATAATATATTTTGAAAGCAATTTTTATTATTAAAAAACAATTTTATTTAAAATAAAAAATGAATAAAAAACGGGGGAATAATTCAGTAAAAAGATGAAATAATAAAAAGGAGCAATGATGAGCCATTTGACTAGAGTCTCAGAAGAAGAAATTTGTTGAAAAAAAATGCACTGAGCTCCAAATGAAAAATTTAAAAAATCTTTCTACTCCAAAAGTATTTGAATTTCTAAGGGTTGGGTTTAAAAATAATCACTTTATTTTACACCAATTACGCCGAAATTTTCTGCGTGGGAAAATTTTTCATTTTTTTCTCATTTTTTAAGTTAAATTATTTTAATTTTTAAAAAATTTTTCCAAAAGGATTTGAACTTTTAGAGATGATTTTAAAAAATCAATCACTCACTATCAATTGGGCCAAAACCTATTTGGCTGAGGAAAAATTAATTTCCCAAAATTTTTCTGCAATTTTATATTATTTTTGGCGACAATTTTTTTTATTAAATTATTAATTTTTATTTTTAAAAAGCAATTTAAATTAAATAAAAATTTTACTCCAAAGGTATTTGAACTTTTAAATATTGGATTAAAAAAACAATCACTGCCACAAAAAATATTAAATTTTCTTTAAATTTAATTTTTTTTTAAATTTAATTTAATTCCCTTATATTTTTAGCACAATTCGGCATGCTCGACGGCTTCGATCTGGCTGCGTTGGAGCCAAAGAGGGAATTCACTGTGCGCATTATTTCCACTTCACAATGCTTTTTCTGCCGAGCCCCACTGCGAATTCGCAATTTGTGGACTTTGCTCAAACATCTTCGATTTGTGCATCCTCGCTTCCAATTCACTTTTGATGTGAGTTTAATAGGGGGGAAATTTTTAAATTTTATTAAAATTCTGATTTCATTTAATCAAAATAATATTTAGTAAATTAAAAAACAACCAAATTTATAGATAATTGGTTAGAATACACATGGGAAACTATTTTTTATTCTTTAATAATTTAATATTAATTTTTATTTGATTTTTAATTCTTCTCAGATTTATTTAATTATTTTTTAATCAAAAATTTAATTTAGGAGCTAATTCAAATCCTCATGGAAAAATTTTTTAATTTATTTTTGTACAAATTTTAATATTAATATTTTAATTTAATTTTTTTATCTCTCATCAGTCTCAGCCCCTTTAAAATTCTTTAATTATTTTTTAATGATTTTATATTTTTCGAATTTCTTTATTTATCAAAAAACAATTTTAAATTAATTTGTCCGAATCCTTTTTGATAGAAAAAATATTTTATAATTTATTTTAGTTTATTCTCAATTTTATAATTTATTTTTTATATCAGAAAAATCTTACAAAAAAAAAAACAATTTGTAGGTAATTTGTTCGAAAATTTTTAAAATTTTTTAATTGCTAATTTTATTAAAATTTTCCTTTCCGATTTCTTTTTTTAATCAAAAAAATACAAATTTATAGATTTGTAAGTGATTCGAATTCCTTTCATGAAAAAATATTTTTCCAATTTAATTTTTTTTACCAAAATCTTTTAAATTAAGCCGGCCATTTCACTGTCATCAAATAATTGTGCCAATGCCACCACCAGCTCCGCCGTCTCCAATGCTGGCCCATCATCCACTTTGCCCGGCTTCACCGTTACGTTGAATCCCCGTTTCGATGCCTCATTCGAATTGCGGCCATCATTACGTTTTTCGGCCAGTATGCCAAATTTTGCATCCCATCAAGGGGGCCAACATTTTGAGAATGGCTCATCGTCCTCCTTCAATAATTCCGCCAACAATCGGAAACGGCATTTTCAAAGTCGACCAACTTGGCTGGTCACAAAGTTGGTTTTTACACATCTTTTTGATTTTTACATCTTTTTTTTTATCAATTTTTAAATGATTTTAAATTTGAATTTACTTTTTAGAATTTTTATAATTAAAATAATTTTTTATTGAATTAATTTAATATTTATAAAATAAAAAATGAATTTTTATTATTTTTTAAAATAATATATTTATCAAAAATCAATGTTTAATTAAAAGTTAATTTTTGAAAATTAATTTTTAATTTTTTTAATTACAATTTTAAATATTTTTTTTAAATTTTATTTTTAAATTAATTTTTATTTTTTTAAAAATTATTTTTTATTTTTTAAATTAATTTTTTACATTTTCAAAAATTTATTTTCCTAATTTTCACTTCCTTTAACCAATATGTTTTTTTTTTCACAGAGCATTGGCCCAAAAAATGCGCACCAACGAGAATTTCCCGATTGATCGATTCACCGCAATCAGCCAACAACAATGGGGCGAATATGAATATTTGTTGAGTATGGGCCGATTCGATTTTCCCACACCGGCCAGGATGGACCAATTTTGGTTGATTCAAACCGGTTCAAGGGTGAGTTTAAATTTTATGGCCATAAAATTTTAATAAATTTTTTTATTCCCAAAATAATATTTTCACTATAAAATTTTAAAATTAAAATAGTTAAAAAATTAAATTAAAAACACAATAAAATTTGCCTAAAATTCCTTTCAAAATTTTTTCGATAGAATTTTTATTTTTTCCGAAAATTAAATTAATTAAATATTGAATAAAAAAATAATTTTTAAAGAAATTGGAGGACATCACTGATTTGCATCCGGCCGAGAAATTGATGATGCAAATGTGGAATGGATTTTTGCCCAAAGTTCGGCTCACAATGCTTGGCCATAAATTGACATATGCAGCTGCTGTAAATAAATTTAAAAAATTAATTTAAAAATAAAATTAAAAATAATTAAAAAATTAAAAAAATTAATTAAAAATAAAATTAAAAATAATTAAAAATAAAATTAAAAAATAATTAAAAATAAAATTAAAAATAATTAAAAAATTAAAAATAAATTTAAAAAAATAAATTTAAAAAATAATTCAAATAAATTAATAAATAAATTTAATTTTCCAATTTTTTCAGCGCATTTTTGTACATTATCATTGGCGCCAAATTGACAAATTGAAATTGCGAACTCATTTTCTCCTTCTTTTGACCACTTTATTGAATGCCAATGCCATTGACGAGGATGAACGATACGATTTGATAATGCGCCTGAATGGACCTGGCTATTCGGCTGCACAAGATCCATGCCATTGGGTGAGTTATTGTATTAATTACTATAAAATTTGATTAAGAAAATATTAAAAAATTTATTCAAATTAATTTAAATTACTTTCAAAATAACATTTTTTTTTATAAATTATTGCTTAACAATTTTCCAAAATATAATTATAGTCCAAAATTAAAATAGCGAGGGAATTTTTTAAATAATTACTGGAATGGAAAATTTGAATAAAATTTATTTAAAAAATTTTGCCCAGTGCCCACCAAATTTTCCCCCATATAAATTTTATTCAAAAATACAAAAAATTTTTTAAATAATTTTTTTAAATTTAATTTTTCAGTTTAAAAACATTTTTAGTATAATTAAATTCTTATATTAATTAATATAAATATATTTTATTATTTTAATTTTAAAATCAAAAAATTGTTAATAAATTTAAAAATTTTTTTTGATTATTTTATACCTGAATATTTCCTTCTCCTGCAGGTGAGCCGGCAATTGGCCCAATTGGAGCGGGAAAAGCTGCTGAACGGAGGTGGAGGTGGCACTTCTGGCCAATGCATTCAACAAACCCAACAAAATGAGCCAACAAAACGCCAAGGCCAACAACAACAGCAGAACAATATTCATCATAAAAGCACAAATCCGAACAACAGCAATCCAGGTCGGAAAAAAATTTAATAAGAAAACTAATTATTAAAATCTATCAAAAATTCTAACATTTTTTAGGAATTTTTTCCATTTATAACGAATTTATTAATTTCTTTTAAAAATTTTATAATATTTTTTATTAAAATTTTTTATTTTAATTTAAAATTAATTATTAAAATTCAATTATCGAATGTTAAAAATTCTATAATATTTTTAATAAAAATTTTTTATACCAAAAATATTTTAATTAATTATTAAAATTTAATTCTCGATTTTTATTAAAAAATTATTTAATATTTTTTTATTAAGAAATTTATTTTCTATAATTAAAAAATTTTTAATATTTAAGGAATATAAATAAAAATTCTATTTTCGAATATTTAAAAAATTCTTTAATATTTTTTAATGAGTATTATTTTTTATTTATTTTTAAATTAATTAATTTACATAAAATTGTTTTCCAGGTTCCCCAAACAAAAAACATCATCACAACGCGAATCAGCAGCCAGCATCCCCTCCAATGGCATCCGTCAACAATTTTGGCAGTTTGGCCCAACTTCGTTCACGTTTCCCATTGGCCTCCAACAAAAGGCTGGCACAAATTTGGAAATTCCTTCGCCACTATGATTTTCCCGATTTTGCTTTGATCTCATCTGTGGCAGGTCAGGAATGGGATCGATGTTTTAAAAAATCGAAATTTTGGGTAGTCAAAAAATTTTGAAAACCATAAATTCGAGGGGTCAAAAATTTTCGAAAATCCAAATTATAATTTAAGTGTCAAAAATTTTTTAAATTTTTGAAAAACTTTCTAGGACAAAAAATTTTGAAAAACTTAAACCTAATTTCGGATAGTCAAAAAATTTTCAAAAGAATTTTGCAAAACTCTAAACCTAATTTCGAAGGGTCAAACTTTTTTTTTAAAAAATTAAAACTTTAAAAACCTAATTTCGGGGAGTCAAAAATTTTCGAAAAATTTAAATTGTAATTTCTTAGAGTCTAAAATTTTACGAAAAGCCTAAATCGTAATTTCGATACCAAAAACGGCCGAAATTTCTGACCAAAACAAAAGTAAAATCGAAAATCAATCCCATGACTATTGCAGGCAACGGCTTTGGCTCACCTTCACAAATGATGCCACCACCTCAACAATTTGCGGTGCCTCGTTCCACCACCACACATCAATATCAATCCATTGGAAGTAGCAGCGGAAGCAGTGGATTCTTCACTGGCCAATCCTCAAAGAATTCATCCACAACAAAATCCTCATCTTTGGCCTCGTCATCCGGCGCTTCATCCTCATCCACTTCATCATATTCAAACAGTACAAAATCAACAACATCAATGACAATTGCAAAATTGAACGCCAACCGAAATTGAGCAGCAGATGAAATTGAGATGAGATGATATTTTTGGCCATATTTTATTTTATTTTGCGACTCACATTTTAGACCTTTTTTCTGTTTTCCCTCTTATATTTATTCTCAATCCTATTTTGTCCCATTTAAATTTATTTTTTGCCAATTTTATTGTTTGTTTTGTTCGCATTGTATCAACCATTTAGACATTATTGATTATTTAGACAATTATCAAGCCAACAATTTAAATCTCTACTTAAAATGACATCGTTCTTTCGCAGTCAGGAAATTCATTTTTTTTTTTTGTTTGTTTTGTCGATAAAATTTATTAAATTTAATTATTTCAAATTTATTCAGAATTTTCACATACCTTTGCCCCCCCCCCCCAAAAAATTTATTCATTTTTTATTTACATTTTTATCCATTTTTTTATGTACACATTCTATGCAAATTTTGTTCCAATTCCATCCAAAAATTTTTAATTGTGGCCAATAGGCACAATTCCCAACCCAAAACAAAATTGACTCGTTCCTTTCTTTCTGACCTGATTATTAGAGTAGATAAAAGTCGGTTTTACAAAGGTATCGGTTTAAAACCCGTTTTTCGGTTAAAAAATGTTTGTTTTCGGTTTAGGTTTCTCCTTTTCGGTTTTAAAAAGTAAAATATTCCCAATTTCGGTTTTAAATTTCATCGTTTTTCTCAAACCGAAACCAATTTTATTCTACTCTACTAATTATTACACCAATTTTTAGACCTTAACACTTCCGAAATCTTTCTTTTTCATACAAATTTCCTGCCGAACAATTTTTTCTATATTATTTTTATTTCCACAAATCTTTCATCAATACTTTCATTACAAAATGTTCAAAACGCGCACAGAGACTCATTTGCATATCCCTCCTTTCATTTCCATTTCATCTTTCAATCCCATTTTTTTTTTGTAATTTTCATTGATTTTCTCAACAAAATTATACCTGCTGATGAGAGCGATAAATTTATACTTATTTTAAAGGCATTTATTAATAATGGGAAATGGGACACCGAAAATATTTAAGGAAGTCATTTAATTTGGCGAAAAAAAAACACTGAATTTGGCGAAAATGTTTTCGTGTCGAAAAATAATCATTTTTAGGCCATATAACTTGGCCAAATCAGACTTCTTTAAGATTCCCTAGCCCTTAGCCCCTAATCCCATGCCTGCCCTGAACTTAACCCTAGCCCTAAACTCCCAGTTAGGGCCAAGTTATATGGCCTCAAAAATATAATATTTTTCGACACGAAAGATTTTTGCCAAATTAATATTATCTCAAATTTTTAATACCGGTCTGCGGAATACAGCCAATATAGCCGATCCCTTCTTGAGGCCTAACCTTTAAAAATATATTTTATATTTAAAATGGAACTCTTCGGAAATTGGTTGTTTTGCGCTAAAATTAGTGGCAGTTTCCCTCATCTTTTTTTTTTTATTTGTTTTTTCCATGATTTGTTCGGCGCGAACATAAATTAGGAGGAGAATGTTTGAGAAAAATAATTGTGTGGTTTTCCACATCCAATTTCCACCAATAATCATCATTTTGCCCTCATCGCCGCCCTCAATTAATGGCTTGGTCGAATAAAAATGTGTTGAATATAATAAATGGATGATGATTTATTACAAATTGCTTTTGATGGAGGCAAAAATGGCCTTCCACAAAAAAAATTTCTCCCATTTTTGGGAACATTTTGGATTTAATTGAGGAGAAGGAGGACCACCACAATGAGCAAAATTCCAATGAACGAAATTGTGGAAGGCAAAAATAATAATAAATGCCATCAACAAAATTCAACATTGCCTGATGAGGGAAATAATCAACTTTCGAATCAGCCATCGGCGGTAGGGAACATTTTTCAATATTGCCATTTTATAGTGTCTGGGCCATTCTTTTGGTGTCATAGCTCAATGAGGCATTAGCCACTTTAGGAAGACAATATGCCATTTGAAAGCCCAAAGTATCCTCTACAATTTGGCTTATTTAAATTATATAAATTAAATTTTCAAAAAAAAATTGGATGTCTTTGAGTGTAATAACTCTAATAATTTGAGGAAAAGCCGCTTATTTTACCAAATTGTTTTAAATTTTCAAAAATATTAGAAAAGCCACTTTTTAGAGGACATTTAGAGCATTCAAATGGCATATCGCCTTCCTAAATTGGTTGCTTCCTTGTTGAGTTATGGCCAAAAGAATGAGCCAGACTAGAAAAAGCGGTCAAGAAAAGCACTATCCCCAGCCAAAGAGACGTCGAATTCGAACGGCATTTACCCCATGGCAATTGGCAATGATGGAAGCACAATTTGGGGTGCAACAATATTTAGTGGGCGAAGAAAGGCAGAAATTCGCCGATGCATTGGCATTAAATCAGGTATTAATTTGGGGGAGATACCTGAAATAATTAAGTACCTATGTTCATTCTGGCCATATCTCAACAAGGAAGCAACCAATTTAGGAAGGCGATATTCCATTTCAAAGCCCTAAATGTCCTCTAAATAGTAGCTTTACAAATTTTTTGAAATTTTAAAATAATTTGTAAAATAAGCGGCTTTTCCTCCAATAATTCGGGTTTATTACACCCAATGATATATGTAACTTCTTTAAAGCTTTTAATTTTATAATTTTTATAAGGGCCAAATTGTAGAGGCCATTTTGGGCTTTTAAATAGTAAATCACCTTCCTCACAAATTGGTCATTGCCCTGTCGAGTTATGGGGCCAAATCTAAATTAATTGTTTAATTAAAAAATGATTCTAATCCATCCATATAAATTGAAAATTATCCGAGAATCCCTATTCCCATTTTAAACAGGTGCAAGTCAAAGTGTGGTTCCAGAATAGACGTATCCGTTTCAGAAGTTCGTTTTTTTTTTGGAAACATTAAAACTGGGGAGAAATTTATAGTAATTTATGTACACAATTCAATCAATTTTTGTAGGAGAAGAACAACAACAAAAAGGGCAAAAGAAGCCGAAAAATGGATGATGGCAAATATTGAAAATGGAAGAATTAATGAAAAATGCCCGAAGAAATTGCAGAAAAATAAAATTTGATGCATTTTGATGAATCCACATTTAACAAATAAAAAAATGAAATCAAAGTACATTGAAAATATTTAATCAGTCAATTTTTATTATTGCCACTTTTTCTTTCTATTCCCTCCAATTTGGGTGTTAACACATTTGGGCTTTGGCCTAGACCATTGGCCACCGGCCTTGCATTCCAACACATTCTCGGCAGCTAACTTATAACCTGGTTCCGTACAAAAATACACAACACGTTCACCAATCTAAAATTAGTGGATTTGAATACAATTACAAGTGTTTGTAATTTTTGCCCCAAATTGTAAATGTGTTTTTGCCCCAAATTGTAATTGTGTTTTTGCCCCAAATTGTAAATGTGTTTTTTGCCCCAAATAAATGTGTTTTTGCCCCAAATTGTAATTGTGTTTTTGCCCCAAATTGTAAATGTGTTTTTGCCCCAAATTGTAAATGTGTTTTTGCCCCAAATTGTAATTGTGTTTTTGCTCCAAAATTGTAAATGTGTTTTGCCCCAAATTGTAAATGTGTTTTTGCCCCAAATTGTAAATGTGTTTTTGCCCCAAATTGTAATTGTGTTTTTGCTCCAAAATTGTAAATGTGTTTTTGCCCCAAATTGTAATTGTGTTTTTGCCCCAAATTGTAAATGTGTTTTTGCCCCAAATTGTAAATGTGTTTTTGCCCCAAATTGTAATTGTGTTTTTGCCCCAAATTGTAATTGTGTTTTTGCCCCAAATTGTAAATGTGTTTTTGCCCAAATTACAATTACAAATGTTTTATGTTTTGATAAATAAAATTTATGGGTAAAATATCCACAAATCATACCAAATAATGTTCCTTGGGCAATTGAGTGGTTTTGCCATGGGAAATTGGGCCCGGAAAACGGCAAACCGGTTCACATTTTGTCAACATTGGACTCCATTGTCCATTCGGTTGGCACAACAAAAAGTCGGAACCTTTGGTGGGATTTTATGAACAATGTTGGAAAAAAAAATTATAAAAAAAGCCGGACCCAGGCGTGGGCTTATTACAAATTTGTGGGCAAAAAAAGCTTACGACACCCCCGATTCCCAGGACGTCTCCGTTCCAAGTACTAAGGGGGCCCAGCGTTGCTTAACTTGCCAGATCGGACGGGATGGCGTGCATTCAACGCGGTATGGTCGTAAGCGAATGAACTGGGATTGGAATGGATTTTTAAGGGAAAATGAGAAGGCAGCCCAATCCCCAATCTATGCGTTGACTCAACTTATCTCCATTCATTATTTATAATTCATCAATGACTACATCAATTTTGAAAATTTTGGTACAAAATTAAAGAGCTGACTCTTGGCTATCTAATTAAATTAATTTTATAGAGATTGGCTTAGAAATTGTAAATTTGTGCACAAAAATGCCTAGCCACCTCTTCTCAGAGCTCAGACCCAATTTGACGCCTTATAATAATATAACTCATCAAGGATCGAATCAATTTTAATGATTTTGGTATTGGTACCGAATTAAAGAGCAGATTTTTGGCTATCATAATTTTATTTAAATTGGTTCAAAATTAATGGAGTTATACGTAAAAAAAGACTATTCAAAATGGCTTATACTATGGATTAATGAAATTTTCAATTGTTTTTGGGCAATCAAATCTAATCCAATTTAAATAAAATTATTTGATTAGATAGCCAAAAGTCTGCTCTTTAATTGGATAACAAAATCATCAAAACTGGTTTAGTATTTGATCAACAAATTGGGGTAAATCAAAAATTATATGGGGAGAGAGGAAAAAGGGATATTGGTTGGGACGTGGAAATTAGAAAAAATATATCTTAGACTTTCGGCTAATAAAACTCACCAGTGAGCATATAATTTGGACTTGGGCATTGTAATAGCAACAAATGGCCAACAGGGAATTCCTGTTGCTGCACATTGGCCTGCAGTTGGCTTTGTGTGAGTGGAGGAACATGGGCCAACAAGGAAATTGGCGGTGGAAATGGTTGCGGAGGCGCAGGGCATTTAATTGCTTAAAAAATAGTTGATGATGATTCTAATATTTAGAGTTTTGTAATACTTTTGACAGAGAAATTAATAAATAGTAATAAGAATGAATGACGTTAATATAGCCGGTTTTGCGGGAGATGTTTCCATTCTTTTGACCATATCTCATCGAGGCTATAGCCATTTTCGTAAGGCTATGATATATCCTAAACCATTTGAAAGCCCAAAGTCTCCTCTACAAATAGACTTTATTAAATTTTATGAAATCTACCTTTAAAAAAGTAACATTCTTTGAGTGCAATAAACTCAAATTTGTTGTGAAAACGCCGCTTTTTTTACAAATTGTTTTAAATTATCAAAAAATTAGAAAAGCCACTTTTTAGAGGACAATTTGAGCTTTAAAATGGCATATCGCCTTCTCAAATTGGTTACTTCCTTTTTGAGCTATGGCCAAATGAACAGCCCTGGGTACTTTAACCATCTAATTTCTTGCCTTTGCATTTTGGCACCGGTCCATCCCATCGGCCATCGAGGCCACATTTCAGCAGAACATTTCCTCCTCCGCCTTCATTATTAACTCCTTCCCCTGGCACCAGCTCATGCCTGGCCGAACACCTGCATCGGGCCGTTGCCCCGGGTCGATGGCCACCGCTCAGTTGGCATTGTTGTTCCGGTTGGACAAGGGCCAGTGGAGGGCATTGAATGTCTAATATGGAGAGGAATTCTGATTTTTTCGATTTATAAATGTATAATTAAAAGAGTATATACGGTAAATTGAATATTTACTAGTTTATTTTTATCTCTATTTTGCCCTAAAAATGAAGACGAACATGTGCAAATTGGTGTGAATTGGGACCAGCGGCCGCCCTCCAAGCAAATCTAGATAAAATTGGATTAAATATTGCTAAATATTTTGCGGTTGAACGTTGAACCAATGAACGCTGATTCAAAATCCGATGACCATGGGCACACGAAAATTGGGCCACTGTGCCCAAAAACAGATGAGAAGTGGAATAATGGATGCGAAGGGTGGGCGAACTGTTCAAAATTGGCTCACAATGTTCGTCTGAAAATGTATACAAAAACATAATTTAACTTGGAAAGCAATGAATTAGGAAGGCGAATTTGACTAAAATGTCCAATTTTTAGGGTTTGTCCAAATATAATTGTCATCAAGAAATCAATCAGTGATTCGTACCAATAAATTTCTCCAACAATTAAATACCTAGAGCCATTCTTTTAGCCATAACTCAAGAAGGAAGCAACCAATTTGAGAAGGCAGTTTGCCATTTGAAAGCCCAAAATGTCCTCTAAAAAGTGGCCTTTCTAATTTTTTGAATATTTAAAATAATTTGTAAAATAAGCGGATTTTCCTCTGAGAATTCGGGTTTATTAAATTCAAAGACATTTAACTTTTTTAAAAGGTTGAATTTCATAAAATTAAATATGCTTGTAGAGGACATTTAGGGCTTTCCAATGACATATCGCCTTCCCAAATTGGTTAAGCCTTGTTGAGATATAATCAAAAGAATGGCAAAGGTGTTGAAATGGCGAAAATGTAATTTTCTCTATCGAAAAAACGTCCCTAAAATGACCCAATTTGTTTTTTCCCCCAGACAATTGTAAGTAATAAAACCCCCAGGGACCCATCATTTATTTACCTCGAATCCGAATGTGCAAACTGTTTCTTCGATGATCGGGCAAAACACAATGGAAAAGGCCACCATCCTCGGGCTGTGCCATTGACACGGTCAACTTTTTTTGAAATTAAAATGAGTCAAAAATGAGAAAATTGGGCGATTATTACTTGAAAAGCATCAATGCCAGGGAATTTTGGATGAACATTGCCAGAGGCCCATTCCTTGAATGGGGGAAATAGGAGGGAAAATTACGGTAAAATTTTCGGTTGAAATGTGAAAAAGGTTTCAGAGAAAATTAAAATTCTTGGGAATTAGGCCATAATTTCATCAAATTGGCTTAAATTTTAGTCAGATTAAAAGTCAGTATGGATTGATTAAGTGCAGCCAATTTCAATGGACCAGTTTCGTTTAGTTATATATCTCAACAAGGATGCGCAACCAATCCGGGAAGGCGTGAAACCATTTGAAAGCCAAAAGTATCCTATACAATTTGGCCTTTTTAAAATGTTATAAATCTATTTAAAAAATATATAATCTTTTCAGAATTTTTTGGAGGAAAAGACGCTTATTTTACAAAATGTATTAAGTTTTCAAAAAATTAGAAAAGCCACTTTTTAGAGGACATTTATGGTTTTCAATTTGCATATTCCCTTCCTGAATTGGTTACTTTCTTCTTGAGCTATGGCCAAAAGAATAGGCCAGATATTCAATTGTCTGACTGGTTTGGGCTGCCAATTTAAGAACAAATTGTAGTATTTTCGGACATAAAAAAATAATTAATTTTTCCTCTAACATATGAATGTGAAATGTGAATCATATTTGTAATTTTGGCTCACTCACCTGTGGATATGTCCGATATATGGAAGTGCTTTCCCAATGGGGTTGGCCTCTGTCCCTTGGCTGAAGGCAAAAGAGGCGAACAGTGGCCGAACTTGAAAAAACATTTTTGGCTTTAAATTGAGGCCAAAATTTATAAATTCAACCGATTCAAGAGGAGGACACCGGCCGGTGAAATGCTCCATTGGCCTTGATCCACATGAAAATGAATGGGCGGTGGTTGATCCGGTTGGGTGGGATCCAACGTTTGGCAATGTGGAGAGGGCGGTTGCCATTCGCCTTCTCGGCAAATTGACTGCAAATCGAACATATTTTTCGTCTTTTTTTGCCAAATATAAACTAAATTGCCGAAAAAATTGTAACCGTTTTTATCTTAAACCCATAAACCTTATATCCAATCAATAGATCTCATAAAAAAACATCATTTGATTAATGTTTTGGCCATTGGGTTTAACCAATTCTAACTTAGTTTTGAACCATTAAACCAAAATTGGTTTAAACCGTTTAATACCCTTTAATTGTTGACCAAACCAAAATTGGTTTAAACCGTTTAATACCCTTTAATTGTTGACCAAACCAAAATTGGTTTAAACCGTTTAATACCCTTTAATTGTTGACCAAACCAAAATTGGTTTAAACCGTTTAATACCCTTTAATTGTTGACCAAACGATGACAAATTATATACCATTCAATGCGTCTTGACGAGCTCTTTCCAATGTTTGGTATATGGTTTGAGGGTTTAGGACCCTCTTTAAACCATTATAATTTATTTTGGAGTTATATTTAATGAGGAGAATAAAATGCTTTAAATATTACACCTCTGTAGAGCCTCGCAACAAATCCATGGAATGATTGGCACAAGAAAAGAGAAGGCGTGAGCCATTGGCAAAACGTTGATTGAACAGAACGAATTGGCGACCTTGTTCATGGAAGACTGAAAGGCGGGATGCACCGGATGAGGCCGAGGGGAATTTGAATTCACATTGAGTGGAGATGTTCACTGGAAAATTAGGGGAAAAAACAATTAAAATTCACTCGATTCAAATTAATTTCAGTACCCTAGGTATATTCTTTTGGCCATATCTCAACAAGGAATTAACCAATTTGGGAAGGCGATATGCCATTTGAAAGCCTTAAATTTCCTCTAAAAAGTGGCTTTTCTAATTTTTGAAAGGTTAAAAAATTTGTAAAATAAGCGGCTTTTCCTCAAAAAATTCTGGTTTATTATATTCAAAGGCATATAACTTTTTAAAAAGTTCGATTTAATTAATTCAAAATGGCCAAATTTTAGAGGACACTTTGGGCTTTAAAATGCTATATTGTCTTCTGAAATTGGTTATTGCCTCACAGAGCTATGTGCCCAAAAACCAATGGCGATACTCATCAATTTCCTACCTAGTTGGGAGAAAGATGTATTTTGGTCTATTAATATAAAAATTAATCAGAAAATTTTCTTTCAATTAATATTTATTATTATTAGTATTTTACCTTTTGGACATTCAATCCGATTTCGGACATGCCATTGAGATTGCCGGCATCGCCATTGCTCAAAACGGTCCACTCGAAGTTGATTTGTTGGGCTTGCACATTTCACCTGGATGAATTCCATATTTATAAGAAATTATTTTTTTGCCAAAAAAATATTGAAAATTCCGAAAAATGAGTAAATAGTTATAATGATTTAATGAGTTGTCCTACATTCACCAAAACCATATACCCAAAATTAGACCGAACTAGTCAAGACGGATTGAATGGTATATAATTTGGTTATGGTTTGGTCAACAATTAAAGGGTATTAAACGGTTTAAACCAATTTTGGTTTGGTCAACAATTAAAGGGTATTAAACGGTTTAAACCAATTTTGGTTTGGTCAACAATTAAAGGGTATTAAACGGTTTAAACCAATTTTGGTTTGGTCAAAAATTAAAGGGTATTAAACGGTTTAAACTAATTTTGGTTTAATGGCTCAAAACTAAATTGAATTGGTAAAATCAAGTTAAAATATAATCAAATGATGCGTACTGATGAGAACTATCGATTGGGAAAGGTTTATGGATTACAATTTTTTGACAATTTCAATGTTTTTTCGGCAAATAAAAAAATATTCCCCAAATTATTTCCCAGCTGACTAGTAAATTTGTTCCAGCCGGAAATCGCACCAATGGTTGGCCTTCAACATTCCCCAAAATTTGTTGCTGATTAATTCCACGATTTTCTCCTTCAATTCCTCCATCCAAAAAGTGCAAAGATTTTTCCATGGGAATTTTGGGTGAAAGGCAGGCGCCCATCGGGTCCTTTTTCTTCTTTGATAGACCAAACATTTGGCCAAAGCCATCATCTTCGCCCATGCCTATGGGCTTTTGTTGGCCTTGTTGATCCAATGTGGTTGTTGATGGTGGTTGGATGCATGGCAACAAAAGGGCAGTCCATTGGCCGCGAACGCACTTTAGAAGGAAAATTAATAAGATAATTATATGGATTATTGTAATTTTGATTTATTAAGAGGCTTTAGGATAAATGATAGGGGACAAATACGTAACGTAGTGCCAAATGCCAATTGGTGAATATTTGGGCCACTATGAGGGCTTAGGCCTCCGGCGAAGGCCCGCGGCTAGAATCTAGAACAGTAAACAACTTTAGTACTAGAGCCAAATTAATATTAATAATTAGAAAAGCCATTTTTTAGAGGATATTTTGGGCTTTCAAAAGGCGTATCGCCTTCTCAAATTGATTGCTTCCTTGTTGGGCTATGGCCAATAGAATGGCCCAATTTCTAATGAAATTTCCTTGCCTGAATGGCTGCCGCCTCGCCTCCTTCAGCTATGGCCAAGCCTTCGTCCATCTTTTTGTCCGGCCCACAAAAGTAGCGGATTAATGAGCCATCCGGGTAGACTAGCAATAATTCTTTTTCGTGTTCGTCAATTTGTTCACCGGTGCCCAAATGGATGGAAGCAAGTAAATTGCCATGATAAGGGGCTGGACAAATTGAAGTCGGTAATGATGATGATAGGGAGGACGAAGGTGAAGTTGGCATGGACGAGGCTAAATAATAGACATTTTAGATATATAATTTAGTCAAAAAACAATACAATTAATCCTATTAATAGTACCAATATTCTTAAAAATAGACAGTTATTGAGAACCTAAGGCTATTCTTTTGGCCATATCTCAACAAGGAAGCAATCATTTTTGGAAAGCGATATGCCATTTGAAAGCCCAAAATGTCCTCTAAAAAGTGGCTTTACTAATTTTTTGAAAATTTAAAACAATTTGTAAAATAATCGGCTTTTCCTCAAACAAATTCAGGTTATTACACTCAAAGATATGTAACATTTTTAAAGGTCTGATTTTAGAAAAATTAATATAGTATATAGCCAAATTGTAGATGATACTTTGGGCTTTCAAAAGGTATATTGCTTTCTAAAATGGGTTATTGCATTGATGAACTATTGCTCAAAAACTAATGATTGTCTTCTAATATTTTTTAATAGAGGGAATCTAAATCTAATTGCTAATAATTGATAATATTTCAACAAATTTTAACCAACCATTTTTATCCAATAATGTCTTCTCCAAATGTTGTTCATTAACATCAATTATTGGCTCGCATTGGCCCAATTCCCGAAGCAATTGGTCTCGATGGCATTCGGCCATGGAATTGCCATCAAGGAGAAATCCTCGAAAACATTGTAATTTCGCGCGTTGACCATGATGCAACATTTCATTGGATTGGAAAATGCCATCACCGCCTTCATCAATGGCATCCTGCTCTTTTATACGTAAAAAGATGGCATGTAAACGAGAGGGAAGCCGGCAATTTTCTATAGTGAAGAAAAGGGAAGAAATTGAATGCCATTTCCAAATTTGGACCCAAACTTGGACGGCATTCGCGCAATGCGGGTTGCCAGCGTCCGTTGACATCACATTGGCTAACAAATTGTGGCGATGACATCGTTCTTTCCCTCATTCCTTCCAATTCAAATCCGGGCCTACAAACTGTTTGAGAATTGATGATTGAAATTGATAAAAAGTCGTTTCAATTGTCTAATTATTTAATTTGGCGAAAATATTATAATAACAGTTCAATGGTTTGTCCTAAACCCACATCATTTTATAAATAAGTTGATTTATCTCATCAAGACTCATCATTTGTTATGATTATGGTTAAAGTTTAACCATTTCCAACTTAGTTTTTGTACCATTAAACCAAAATAGGTTTAAACCGTTCAAATACCCTTTAATTGTTGACCAAACCAAAATAGGTTTAAACCGTTTAATACCCTTTAATTGTTGACCAAACCAAAATTGGTTTAAACCGTTTAATACCCTTTATTTGTTGACCAAACCAAAATTGGTTTAAACCGTTAAACCGTTTAATACCCTTTAATTGTTGACCAAACCAAAATTGGGTTTAAACCGTTTAATACCCTTTAATTGTTGACCAAACCAAAATTGGTTTAATACCCTTTAATTGTTGACCAAACCAAAATTGGGTTTAAACCGTTTAATACCCTTTAATTGTTGACCAAACCAAAATTGGGTTTAAACCGTTTAATACCCTTTAATTGTTGACCAAACCAAAATTGGGTTTAAACCGTTTAATACCCTTTAATTGTTGACCAAACCATGACAAATTATATACCATTCAATGCGTCTTGACCAGTTCTATCCAATTTTGGGTATTATATGCTTTGTGAATGTAGGATAAACCCCCTTAAACCATTAGAAGTATTTTGACTTTATATATTTTTCGCCAAACTAAAAATTTTCAACTCAAAATTTACCCAAATTGATAATTTGTGGCACTTTTCCTCGCATGCCATCATTTCCATTGCCATTTCCATTTATTGGCACAAAAGTGCGAGTGTCGCCTTCATCTGGCAATTCACATTTTTTCGACATTTCCCTTTCATTTTCTTCAATGCCATTTTCTTCCCTTTTCCGCCTCCGTCGACTCCACAGAATTTGACCTTCAATGCCCGGATGCCGTTGGAAAACGCATTTTGGCTTTAGGCCGGGCCTTCCATTCTCCATGTTGACAGGTAGCCTTTGGTGGTCCAATCAACAAATTGCCTTTGGGAAATTTATTAATTTATTGAAAAATTAATGAATTTGCTTAAAAATTTTCTTGTCAAATAAGCAAAAATTTTGAGGGAGCCAAACCAGGCTCCTATCCAACACTATTAAGGACAAGACTTATTAATCTAAACCTAACCCTAAACCTATATTATTTTCAATATTTATAGTCCTTATTCTCTGGACTAATGTTGTTTGGGGCGAGAGTTGGGCCTATAAGCCTCTCGCCAAGAGTCTTCGGCCCTATGAAGGGGATTGGATTTATTAGTTGGGCTAGACTTTAATAAATATATATTTATCTGTTCTACTAAAAAATGATGATAACAGAATGTCGGAAATGTGATGGAAAAGTGAACATTATTTGCGGGCAAAAACGAGTGAATTTAAAAGGCAGATTTAGGCAATATTTGATTGATAGGATGACTGGGAGATTGGGAAAAATGTGGGGGTACATTAGGATGAATAGGAGAAGTTCTTATTAGGCATTATTAGCATTGACAAACATTTTGTTATGCCCAAATCCTATGGCCTAAAAATCATTTTTTGACGTAAAAAGTTTTGGGGTAAATTCAATAAATTTAATGAGTAAATAAATATTATTTCATTACCTTTGTCACATTGGAATGAAATTGAGCGGCCTTCGGGCACTCGGCTGATGTAGTCCGAATAGTCATAGGCGCCCATTTGTCCTTCCAACAGGATTCGACCACCCTCCAAACTGCCAAACACCTACGTGCGGGAAAATATTCTATTAATTTGTAGAAAGGAGTGAATAATGTCAAGATAATTATAGTGGTTTAAAGAGGGTTTGTCCTAGATTCACAAACCATATATACCCAAAATTGTAGGGTCAACAATTAAAGGATATTAAACGGTTTAAACCAATTTTGGTTTGGTCAACAATTAAAGAGTATTTGAACGGTTTAAACCAATTTTGGTTTGGTCAACAATTAAAGGGTATTAAACGGTTTAAACCAATTTTGGTTTAATGGTTCAAAAGTAATTTTGAATTGGTTAAACACAAACCAAAACATAAACAAATGATGTGTTTGACGAGATTTAAAGTTTTGTTGGTTTAGGAAAAAGTTTTGAACCGATAACCACCTTCGTTGGATGATCGCAGGACATGGCCAAACATCGGAATGCTGGTCCATCCCGAACCCATTTGCCATAGAGGCATTTGACCATATTATTGATGGATGAGGGCCGAAATCCGTGGAGACAGCGATATTTGGCCACGGAACCATGTGTGGATTTGGTGAAAACAATCCTCGAATTTGACACTTTTTGAGGCCATTTTTGGCAGCGAATTGGCGTGCATTGTGGCACCATTGACCAAGTACCATTCAAACAACCGACAACCGTTCGGGATTTGGTATCATGTTTGGCATCACATTGGATTCGTACCTTTAGGATAATATCAGAAATTATGTAAATTGATAATGAGTATATACTATTTAATTTGGTTAAAAAAATATTGAAAATGGCGAAATTATTACGGTTTTCCTAGAACCTAGACCCTAAAACACTTTATACAATTGAGAGAAATAGTTTAAACGCATCGAGTAAATGTATAATTTATAATTATGGTTTTGTCAAAAATTAAGGTATTAAACCGATTAAAGCACATTAGGTTTTAAACCAATTTAAAATTGTTAAAACTATAAGCCAAATCATGACGATATTCATTGATTAGATATATGATTTGGGGATTGGGGTATAAAATAAAGCACTGAAGCGTTTAAAATCTTTATAATCTTTTTCACAATTTTTATTTTTTTTTATCATTTATTAAGTTTACCTTCCAAATGTTAATTTTGGCCTAGGATTATTTTAGGATGTACTTTAGCATTCAATAAAAATTAAAAAAGCAGCAAAGAAGAAAAGAATGTGATTATAGAAAAGATGGAAAGAATTGAGGAAAGAGAAAATATTATTTTGCCGAAAGATTTAAATGGTTTTGCCGAAAGAATGCATTATTTTGCCGATACTAAATAATAACATTATTTTGCCGAAAGATTTAAATGATTTTGCCAAAAAAATACATTATTTTGCCGAAACTAAATAAAAATTAGTTATTCAATAGAAAATGGTTTGTAATATGGAATTATGGATAAATTAGGTTTAATTAAGGCCAAAACGGGCCAAAAGGAGGTGCGCGGGATATATCCGGATATAGTGGGATTAAGCCGGATTAAGCTTAGTTAGGGGCTAGGGACTAGGATTATGGTTAGGGGCGGCATGGGATCTAGGGGCTAGGGGTTCGGAGCATGCGGGATATAGCCAGATATAGGGGGATTAAGGTGGATATAGGGGGATTAAGCCGGATTAAGCTTAGTTAGGGGCTAGGGATAAGGGTTATGGGTTCTGAGCATAGGGTTCTCGCGAAGCTGGAAGCAAACAACCAAACCAAGACTCACGCCCATCCATTTCGTGGCTTAATCCGGCTTAATCCCCCTTAATCCACGTATATCCCCTTATATCCGGCTTAATCCCGCGCAGTCTCCAGGCCTCTGTTACACTTCCCCTACATTCCCATGGACTTCCGGGGCATTCCGTATCCATTTCGGGGCTTAATCCCCTTTAATCCCTCTAGATCCGGCTTAATCCCGGGCACTCCTAGAGACTTCGGCACACACCCCCGACCTTCCACTGGCCCTCCAGACCATTTCCCATCAATTTCGGGGCTTAATCCCCGTTAATCCACCTTAATCCCCTTTAATCCACCTTAATCCCCCTATATCCGGCTATATCCCGCGCACTCTCAGGCACTTTCTCGACCTTCCAGTGGCTTTCCGGTCCATTTCCCATCAATTCCGGGGCTTAATCCGGCTTAATCCCACTATATCCGGATATATCCCGCGCACCTCCTTTTGGCCCGTTTTGGCCTTAATTAAACCTAATTTATCCATAATTCCATATTACAAACCATTTTCTATTGAATAACTAATTTTTATTTAGTTTCGGCAAAATAATGCATTTTTTCGGCAAAATCATTTAAATCTTTCGGCAAAATAATGTTATTATTTAGTTTCGGCAAAATAATGCATTCTTTCGGCAAAACCATTTAAATCTTTCGGCAAAATAATTGGCTCCCATTGAGGAAATAGTAAGGAAATAGAAGTGTTCTTTTCTTCATCTCCACCAATTTGCTTCCCATCAACAATTTTCTGGATAAATTCCTCTATTCTATATAAAGGACCAAAATTTTTCACAGATCAGCGGTGTTCATTGGCTGGCGCCCTTTCCGCTTCCAAAAGTGCAATTCCCCCAGCATTTGGTACTTAATCTTAATTCGTGTAGAATTAAACCATTAACCCAGTGTTTGGATGAGTCGCCTCTGTGGCGGCTGATATAAATGCTGAAAAGGCACGAAGAATTTTGATATTTCTGTGAAGGGTTGTATCCCGGGTTGGAGTCGGTCAAGAATGCCCCAAATTTTTTCATAATTTTTATTTATGTAAACACACATATAAGATTGAAAATTTCGAAAAGAGCATTGTTATATTTTTTTAGTCTACAAAGAAGACTTTGTTTTTATGGGAAAGAGTGGAAAACGAGCTTAAATAAAAATACAAGATGAAATAGAATGGGGGGTTAACAACAAAGATAAATAAAATTAAAAAAATTTTTAAACCGATTCTTGTTGAACCATTCGAAGTGATCAGAATTCAAAAGGAATGCCAAATTCGGATTCATCCAAAACCCTTAAAAGCATTTTAAGGCAAAAAGTAAATAAATTCAAATTTTTATTCCAAAAGAGTACAAACCGACGTATTAAAATATTCTCATTCTCAGAGGGGCTAACAGATGAAAAATATAAAGAAGGCAAAATTCAACTCTATATTGAGAATTTAGGTAAATTAGCAAAATTTGTTGCATATTCCATTCTGTGGCGAATTGTTTAGCCAATCGCTTACCTGCGTTCCATGTGCGACCAATTCGGATTCGGCGAATTGTTCCAATCGGCCATTGCGAATTGGTGGCACTTTGCAGGCGGCCAAACATTTTGGCACCTGCGCACTCCATTTGCCATTTTCCTCGCATTTGGCAAATGGTGCGCCCACATGGCTCATCCCTTCGAAGCATCGGAAGACGACGATGGCACCGAAACTGGTGTCCTCCCCTTCGATGTAGCCATTCCAGATGATGGGCAGCGGTGGGCATTTGATCTCTTCACAATATGGGTCTTGGCCTACAAAAAATCAAGGAATAGAATATTTCAATTATGTTACGAAAATTGGGTATGTACAGGGTGGACCAAAAGTTCTGTTACTCTTTTCAAATGATTATTTTAGGTCTTTACTGTAAAGTCTATACAATTTTCTTCTCATCAGCAGATTCTCCAATCTTTTTTACCTTTATAACAACTATGATTGGTCTGCTAACAAATTCCTAAATTATTTTATAATTTTTTTAAAAAAGGTCCATTCATTTTGATCCTGAAAATCCCCATTTTAACGAAAAATTCTTTAAGGCATAACTTGAGAATGGGAAAATGAAAATGTATAAAATTTTCGGGATTAATAAATCCATATCTTGGCTTCATAAATTGCTGAAAATTTTGCATCCCACCCTGAATATAAAAAAGTGGCATAGAAAGATGTTAAAAAAATCGTGCGACCATGGGAAAACCCAAAAATCGGCCTAAAAATGCCCCTCAAAAATGGTTTTAAAATGGGGTGGCCGGTCTCAAAATTTGCCTTTTTCATTAAAATAGATAGAAAAGTAATATTTAGGCAGAAAGAACACAAATGGTCAAGGAAATTCAGAATTAGAAAATTTTGGTTTTTCAAGTCATCAATTTTTGTATTTTCGTATCAAATAGTTCGTCTAGGCTAATTTGTTTAATTTTTAATATTTTTATTTTTCTTTTTTATATTAATTGGCCCTGTGTTTAAGCTATTAGAAAATATAGTTAAAAGTTTTTAATTTGCAATTTAAAATAGGAAAAAAATTAAAATGCTCCTAAAAAATGTGCGACCATTTCTGCCTTGAGGAGGACATGTATTCAAGTCCGCCTCTCGAATGAGAGGCTTTAAATTCCCAATTCTTTTAATAATTCCAATAAAGTGCATAATGGTTTATTATTTAACCAAAAATGAAACAATTTTATTCATCCAAAAAATTTTTTATAAGGAAATTTTCGAGTAACAGAACTTTTGGTCCACCCTGTATTATGTAAAGTTCTATTGTCATTGGGATAAAGATATTGAGTTAATTTACCGTATTTTTCCTATTAATGGCCCGGGCTACTATTTTTCTGAGTCTGAGACTCTCTAAAATAAAGGGGACTATAATTAGAGAGGGAGGGCCTCTACTATAGAGAGAGCTCCTTTATTTTTCATAGACCCTTTAAATAGGGCTATTAAATTGGGAAGGGGACTTCTACTAAAGAATGGGCAAATATTAGAAAATACGGTATATGGAATTATATTTAATATAAAATTACCCTATTTTTCTATTAGTAGACCAGTGGCTAAATTTCAGTGACCTTCCCTTCTAGTGGAGTCTTTAAATAGAAGAGGGCTTCTAATAAATATACAGTGTCTAAAATTGGTATCAAAAGCATTAGCCAATATAGAATATTTATCGAGTTATGGCCATAAAATGATTAGATACAATTTTAATTAAATCAACCATTTTAAGGCCATACTCGTAAAATATTCGATAGTGATCTACGCTTTTGATATCATTTTATAGCTAATTTTATGCTCTATAAAATTCTAATTATTTAAATTTTCCCATCTATCTGCATTGACAATAGAACGTTTCATCCAAAATTGTCATGGAGCCAGTTTCAATACAACTCTGACCCATTATTTTGGCCATAACTCAACAAGGAAACAACCAATTTAGGAGGCGATATGCCATTTGAAAGCCCTAAATGTCCTCTAAAAATTGGCTTTTTAGTTTTTTAAAAATTAAAACATTTTTTTTAAATTAACGGCTTTTGCTAAAAAAGCTCGGGTTTATTCACTCAGTCAAAGATATATAACTTTTTTATATTTGGAATTTCATAAAGTATAAAAAAGTCAAATTGTAGAGGGCACTTTTTGCTTCTTAATGGCATATCGCCTTCCAAAATTGGTTCTTTCCTTGTTGAGATATGACCAAAAGAATAGCTCAGGATACATAGAATTATCTCTTACCCGCCCAAACGCCTTCGGCCAAACAAATTCGCTGGACCTGGCCAACCAATCGATATCCCTCATTGCATGAATAGGTGACCACCGATTGGAAGGTCAAAGATGAGCCGATCACAGCGCCATGCAATGGATCAGTGGGTCGTGCGCATTCCGTCGGTTTACAAATTGGCTGCTCTCCGCTCCATTCCCCTCGACTGGTGCATTTTCGTTGGGCCGTGCCAATCAGACGAAAACCGGCGGAACATGAAAATTCCACAGAATGTGGGAATGTGAACACATCGCCCAGACGGAATCCATTCAGCGGGATGCCTGGATCCGGGCATTCTCGCGCTTTACATTTCAACTCGGGGCCTAGCCAACGGGCGGTGCCTCCATCTGTATTAAATTGTCGAAAGATGGTAATGGTTCAAAAGTTTATCCTAAACCCATAAATCTTATACCCAATCGATAGATCTCTTCAAGAAGCATCATTTGATTATATTTTGACTTGGATTTAACCAAAAAAGATTTTAAATTAGTTTTGAACCATTAAACCAAAATTGGTTTAAACCGTTTAATACCCTTTAATTTGTTGACCAAACCAAAATTGGTTTAAACCGTTTAATACCCTTTAATTGTTGACCAAACCAAAATTGGTTTAAACCGTTTAATACCCTTTAATTGTTGACCAAACCAAAATTGGTTTAAACCGTTTAATACCCTTTAATTGTTGACCAAACCATGACAAATTATATACCATTCAATGCGCTTGACCAGCTCTATTCAATTTTGGATATTTGGTTTTTGAATTTAGGATAAACCCTCCTTAAACCATTATAATTATGTTGGCATAATGTATTTTTTAGACAATTTAAATATACCAACCGTTGTCCAAAAGGCATTTGGCCACATTTGTTGTGCCACCATGGCCTCCCATGAATCTATGATAGCCCCCAATGCATTGATAGATGGCCTCCGTGTCCAGTTCATATTGGCCATCATGTGGGCTGGCAGATTGAAGCTCATAAATGGCATAGGGAATTTCGGGTGGAGGTCCACATTTGGATTGAGGGCGACAAGCAGGCCTTGGCCCTGACCATTCCCTGTTGCAATGGAAAATAAAATCAAATTTTCCCTAGTTTGATTTAGAATTTATTTTCCGGATAAATTGGCCCAATCAATGGATCAACTTTTTCCTTTTTGTTGTTTTTTTTTGTCATAATTAATTTACACTTCTAAAAAGCATTCTGACCCTACCCATTTAATCCATTGGATTTTCCTTAAATTCCCACTTCTTGTCATTGACATAGTATCATTTCATATCATTTTTCCTTCGGTGCTATGACAATTGAAGATGGTATGGTTTACAGTAGTATCGATGTTGATAATGCTGCTTGTTCGACTTAAAAAGCATTTTATTTGAAAAAAATAAC
Source organism: Pratylenchus scribneri (assembly GCA_030063045.1). Classification (NCBI taxonomy): domain Eukaryota; kingdom Metazoa; phylum Nematoda; class Chromadorea; order Rhabditida; family Pratylenchidae; genus Pratylenchus; species Pratylenchus scribneri. The sequence goes on along the minus strand of JAQSEB010000020.1, from coordinate 353,034 downwards.
TATAAAATGATATTAAAAGCATTGTCTACCGAGCTATGATCATAAATCTCTTGATTTAATTAAAATTATATTACTGGCTGTTTTGTATTTTTAAAATTATCATCTTCGACATTGGACCTTTACATTCTCAATGTTCCACTTTGTCGTTTCAAAATTCCACAGTCAAACTTTCATTTGTTACATCATTTTTCAGTCTATATTTGACCGTATTCTCTTATTCTTTGCCCATTTGTCCTTATTTGATTCCCCTAACCCATCTTTTTTTTGCAATTTAAATTACAGTAATTGATTCTACTTATTTAGATATGTATTTGTGATAAATAAATTGTTTCCTTTTTATAAAATGCGTGAAAATTCTCTGAATTTTAAGGAAATATTCTCAGAATTTTTGTTTTAACTAGAGTAGGACAGAGTCGGTTTCGGTTTGAGAAAATCGATGCAAACCGAAATTTGGAAATTTTGCTCAAAATAACCGAAAATAGGAGAACGAAACCGAAAACCGACTTTTTTTCAAAAACAGAAACCGGTTTTCAAACCGAGACCGTCTAAAACCCGACTCTGTCCTACTCTAGTTTTAACTTTTAACCCCCGGAAGACCCATCTATGCCCATATCCACACCTGTTGCCTTGGCATCTTCTCTGGCTGGGTCCAACCAGCAGGAAACCCGAATCGCAACCATATTCCGCGACAGCATTGAATTGGAAGCCACCGGGCGTTCTGATGTAGCCATTGGGCAAATCCACGAGTGGGTGGCAACTGGCCGATTGGGACACACAACTGAGGCCGCATTGGCCATCGCAAAGGCACAATTTGTTGCCGCGGCGGCATTCCTCATGTTGGGTGCATGGCTTTCGGCAATGGGTAGGCCTGCTGGGCAATGTTGGGGCGGGACAAGTGTCTGGGAGAGGCTCAGAAACAAAATTGGCGGAAATATTGGAAATGAGGCCAATGATGAGAATAAAATTGATGGCCAAATTTGTAGAGAACATATTTAGGTTAAATTGGAACCATCAAATTCCTTTGCCCTTTGAAGCCTCCTTCTGAATTCAGGGTTTTTAAATTTGTCATCATTTATAATAATTTATCAAGAATTGAACGAATTTTGATGATTTAATTATCAAATTTTAGGTTTATCAGAAACAAAATTGGCCAAAATGTTTGAAAGAAGGCCAATAATGCATATAAAACTGGTGGCCAAATGGGAAGATGGTGGAAATTTGGCCAGATTTGTGGAGAACATTTTTGGGAATATTTAAATTAGAGCCATAATTTGTTGTGGGACCTCTTTCTAGATTTAAGGCTGCCAGACCAACTTGATGCCGTTTATAATAACACATTAAGAACCGATGAACCAATTATGATGATTTTATTATCGAATTAAATAGCAAATTTTTGGCTCTAAAAGTCATGAATTTTTGAGCATAATTTCAAACAATTTTGGTCCAATTTAAGTAAATATTAATATAATAATAGGATAGCCCTTTAATTTTATAAAAAAAGCAAAAACAAATCATTTAGAGCTTGATGAATTATTTATTATAAAACTGTGTCAAATTGGGCCAGCGACAATTTTGGGTGTTTCTTTTTGGAATGGGCCAATGGATGCTTATTGCTTACTTAAAGGCCAATCAAAAATAATGGAGTGGAGTGGAAGAATCGATGGATGGAATCAATCCCATTCCCCCATTAATTAATTCCATTGAATTGAGGAATTGACAACTGTTATCTCCCCCCAAGGCTAATTAGAAGGGCAAAATCAACAATCAAAAATGAAATAAAAAAAAATGTGAAATATGAAATCCATTTTCAGAGGCACAAGAATTTAAAGGCATTTTTGGGGTCATGATTTTAGGGAAACGTGGGGCTTATTTCTTCCTCTAATTCGGCTTATTTTAGCCTCTAATTTTGCGAAAAATGGTTTTTTGGCCATAACTTGGCCTAATTTTTGTCTGTCAAAAAGTATAATATACCATTCGATAGCCCACAAAAAATCTATTAAATGAAGTTTAGATCACTTAAATTGGCCCATTGGCCACAGAGTTGTGGCCAAAAAACACATTATCACAAAATGGCCATAACTCAACAAAATTATGGCCAAGCCCCTAGCCCCTACATATCCTAAGCCCCTAGTCCCTAATCCCATGCCGCCCCTAACCTAACCCTAAGCCCCTAGCCCCTAAAAAGTTTTCCAAGGAAAAACAAAAATAGTCAAATTAGAGGCTAAAATAAGCCGAATTAGAGGAAGAAATAAGCTTTTCCTTTTTAGGGAATTTTGAAAATAATTCTGACTATTTTGAGGAATTGTAAATTAATTCCACCTAATTTGAATAATTGCAAAATTAATCCCACCAATAGAGCATTTTTTGGACTGTGGATTTGAGAGAATTGTAAAATTAATTCCGCTGATTCCATTGGAATTGGATTGCAATTAAGGAATTGGATCACCAGTGGATTGAATGAAAAAGGGAATGCTGTTTGGAATTTGGAAGATTAGAATTAGAATTTCAATTGAAAATCATTTTTTGAATGGTTTCTCACAATCACAAATTCCCTTCAATAGTCTTATCAATGTCAGAATTATAGAAGAAATGTGGACATTTATACATTTTTGAATAATATTTATCCACTTTGAAAGATAGCACAAAAAATAGCTCATATGATATAAAATCACAAATGAATTGAACCGAAAAAAATGAAATTTAAAAAAATGCCATTTAATCAGCGATGGAAACAACTTCTCATAAAATGAATCTCCATTAAATGAATGCCATTTGTCATCATTCTTCTACTGCGGATTATGTGGATAATCATAATGGTGAGAGTCGGCCGCCGATCCTTTGCCTTTTGTCATTGCTTGAAAATATTTTTTAATAAAATAAAATAATTAAAAATAAAATTGCTTTATCCTAGAATACCTTTGCCTTTTTTATATTTTAATATAATTTTTTTTAATTTAACAATGAAAATAAAAATTTAAACTAAATTTTAAATTAAAATTGCACCATTAAATTGTTGTCGATATGGATTATATCTTCGTTCTAGTAGTTGTAGTCGCTGATCAGCATGTGTTTGTTGTCGTCGATTATAAATTTGCCTCGAATTTTGGTCATGAATTATTTCTTGCCCATTGTTTTGCACTTGCATTTGCGAACCAGCAGTTCCGGATTGGTGTCGGCCAGTCATTTTATTTACATTTTGATGTTTAGAATTTTGCATATATTTTGGTGCTTGCTGATGAGGCTGATTATAAATTTGCATAGGATTATGATGAGGAATTATTTCTTGATGTCCAATGTTTTGCACTTAAATCGGTGGGTCGGCAGATTGGGGTTTGCCATTGCCAGTCACTTTAAATAAATTTTGGATAGTATTATTTAATTTACCGAATAAATTATTGAAAATGCCGAATAAATAATAATTTATTTTAACGGTTTAGTGGTTTGTCCTAAACCCTCAAACCCTATATCCAATCGATAGATCTCGTCAAGGCGCATCGAATGGTTTATATTTGGTTGTGTTTTGGCCTAAAATTAAAGGTATTTAAACCGTTTAAACCATCTTTTAGTTTTTGGTTCAAAACTACTTTAACATTGGTTAAACCCAAGCCAAAACATAATCAAATGATGCGCCTCAACGAGATCTATCGATTGGATATAGGGTTTGGGGGTCTAGGGCAAACCACTAAACTGTTAAAATAAATTATTACTTTATTCGGCATTTTCAATACTCTATTTGGCATTTCCAATAATTTATTTGGCATTTTAAATATTTCCCTTTTAATTTTTAACAAAAAAGAAAATTAAGGAGCAATAAAAATATTTTTGACTCCGCAATCCGCACTGCATTTCTATGCTCATATCAGCTCCGGAATTGGAGTTAAAATTTAGTTTTGCAATTTTTCCACTCTCCCTTGTCCAAACTTGCACCTAGGAGGAAAATGATTCCTCCTGGGTCTTTTTTTTCGATATGCTTTTACTAACCATCTTTTACTATCCACATTTTATCCTGTGGATTTTACTATTCTCAATATTCCCGGATTATTCTCAGTCTTTCCAGTTTCCACCTTTTTCTTGTTGATTCCTTGATTCCACTCCACATATGAATATGTCGTTTTACAACACATGCGGAGTGCGGACCCGACACTTGCGGACGAAATGGTCTGGCGCCGAAAGTGGTAAAGCTGGAATGGCATTGTTTATAGCATATTATTAGGCATATAATTAGCTACATAATGACATCAAAGGTTTTAGTCAATGTTGAATATTCACCGAATTATGGCCAAAAAACCATCAAAATCGTAAATTTAATTAAAACAACGGTTTTTTGGCCATAATTCGATGAATACCCAATATTGGTCCAAGATTTTGATGTCATTTTATAGCTAATTTTATGCTTCTAATATGCCATAAACAATTCCACAAAAGCTTTACCACAATCGGCGCCAGACCGTTTGGTCCGCAAGTGTCGGCCAACCATAAATGTTCCCCCCAGATAATTTTAATTCCTCGTTTTTACACATTGCCTAATAAATCATTTAAAAATGAATTTTTTGGCAATAAACAGTTGAAATCTTGAAATTGACTATATTATACATTGTTGAACAGTATTCATGAAATCTGAAGGTTCGACATGCACGATTATTGGGTCCGGTTCATAGATGATTCTTGGTCCGCCAATTTTATTTCCTGTTGAATCATTCATTTCGAATGGTTTTTCAACCTTTTCTTCTTTAATTACAGCCATAATATTATCGAAAATGCTAATGAAAATAATTAAAATAAATAGAAATAGAATTGTTTCCATTTTTCTAAAATGAAAAATTATGATAAATTTAATCAAATTATTTTAAACTAAATTTCGAAATTTTTTGAGAAAATATTTTTTTAAATTATTATAAGAATTTAAGAATTGTGGAAGGATTTTTGTTGAGGCTCGGCAATTTAGTTTTGGTAGGATGATTGAGAATTGGCACTTTGAGAGGATTCGGATTTTTTTTGGATATGGCCATTCCATTGCCAATTGGTTGGGATTTTATTGGCCTTGGAAAATAGCGCGCGGCCATTACCTATATGGAGAAATGGTGATGGCGGTTGCACGCATAGGGAAGCTTCGAAGGCTATTTTACTGCGTTTTGGCCAAGAGATTTGAGAGATTGATGGGAAAAGACAAAATTGGCCAAAAATAGAGGGGCCAATGCCTCCCGCCCCCATCCTATTTGTGGGCGGCACACAGGTGATCTCAGTCATTCAGATAAATTGAGGTTGTTTTTCTGCCACTTTTGTGTTGGCCATGGTCAGAGGCCGTGGATTGATCTCAGTCAGTCAGCAGATAAATTGAGGTTGTTTTTCTGCCACTTTTGTGTTGGCCATGGGCCATGATGGGAGTGGAAGAGCCAGCCACAGAAAAGAAATATTGGGGGAAATTGGAGAGGGTGATGGTGATGCGATGCCTCAACGAGCCCCAAATGAGAAATGGCCATTGTAAAATATAAGGCCATTTTTATTGCCATTGAGCATAAAAATTTATTGATTTGTTTGGACCATAATATACGGATTTGAGGGAATTATATAAAGTATAATTAATTCCGAGTTGTTTGAAGATAATAAAAGAGGATGGATGCCATTGATCAAGGCCTCATTTCTCCATAATCGTTGATTTAATTAAAAATGTTTTTTGTTGACCGTTTTTTTATAGCCATGTAAATATTCAACATTAGCGCCATGTTTTGGTGTCATTTTGTAATTAATTTTATGCATTATTATCCAGCAGCTTTATCACCTTCAACACAAGTGCGGATTTGGATATGACCATTCCAATGCCCAATGGACTTGAGGCCTTGGAAAATATGGCCATACCTCACGTGAAGTGGTCAGAGGATGATCACGGGAAATTTGGGGTTGTTTTCTATTATTTTTGTGTTTATGATGGGAGACCGGGGGGGGGGGGGGGTGGCACCAAAAATGTTGGGGAAAAGGGGAAGGGATAAGGGACATTAATGAGGGAAGGGACAAAGCAGTGGCGGTTCCAGGATTTTGCCAGAGGGGGGGTGCGCAGCCGAAAAAAACACAGCACCCCGGGGTGCTCTTTCAAAAATTTAAATTTGCGAGCGCCGATAGGCGCGAGCGAAAATTTTTAGGTCTAAAAACAGAAAATTTTGAAAAATTATGAGGTTTTCTGGAAAAAAATGAGTAAAAAAAAATATAATGCGAGCGCCGAAAGGCGCGAGCGCGAAATTTTTTTTGGGTTTTTAATCTAATTTGTAAAAAAACCCCTATTTTTTTCTTTCTACCCCCACGGCACCCCGGGGTGCCACTCCCCCAAACCGGGGGTGCGCACCCCAGCACCACCCCCCTGAAACCGCCACTGGGACAAAGTGAGAGAATAAGGGGGATTGGCACAAATGGGAAATGGGCCAAATAATGGAGGGGAAAATGCCCCAAATCCTTGAGAAATGGCCAAGTTAATATTCAGGCAAATTTCTTATTTTTCTGTCATTTTTATGTTGGCCATGGTGTGGGCTGTTAGAGAGGGAGAGAGGAGGGGAATGTTAGAAAATGGAAGGGTTATTAAGGGAGGTGGCTGTGCATTTTTCTTTAGGACGCAATTTTCTTCAATTATTTGAGTGACGGGCAAAAATGAATCAAAAAAAAATTAAAATATGGAGAGCCTTTTTTAGGGACACAAAATAATTTATCGTATTAATTAAGTAAAATTATGATAGGAAATTACTGGATCGTTTTTGGTCATATCTCAGCAAAGAAGCTATACCAATTTGGGAAGGCGATATGCCATTTGAAAGCCCTAAATGTCCTCTAAAAAGTGGTCTTTCTAATTTTTGCAAATTTAAAATATTTTATAAAATAAGCAGTTTTTCCTCAAAAAATTCGGGTTTATTACACTTAAAGACTTATGACTTTCTGAAATTGATAAAATATAAAAAGCAAAATTATAGAACACATTTTTGGCTTTCCAATGACAAATCATCTTCTTCCGAAATTGGTTTCTTTATTGTTGATCTATGGCCGAAAATAATGAAAGTAAATAGACAATTCTGCCATTAATTCTTCTCAATTTTTTTCACTTCCTCATCCGTCCAATTAAAATTCCCTCATTTCAATAAATCATCCATCCACATTCATCCATTAAATTGGGTGGAATAAAACGAGAAAAGGCACAGAGTGGGGGACGAAAAGCCGGATCTTCTCCCTCCTTCCTTCTACCTCACTCATATTCTCGGCTTCTTCTTTCCCCCCCCCCCCCCCCCCCCCCCAAATGAGACGGAACATTTTTTATTTTTTAATGTTGCGACTTTTTGTGCCTTCGTTGCTTTAAATTTTGCGCACATTTTCCGCCTCATTAAATTCGACACGGAAGAGAATAATCAAGGAAATGAGGAGGAAAAAAAAAGGAAATATGATTTGGCTGAAAGCAATCTTTTAAATTAATCGAAAATCTACAAAATATAATATTGCATTTTTTGAGAAGAAAATTGGCCAAAAATGAAGTCAAAAAAATTAATTGTTTAATGTCGAAATTTGCGCATTAATTATTAATCAAATTTTTTCATTTTTAGCTCATTAATATAATAAAAAATTTGCATCAAACTTTGAATGAATTGAAATTAAAATCCAATTCCACAAATCCATCCACATTCCACATTGGCCTCATAGCAGAGAGCCAATCCAAAAGAAGCAGCTTTGAATATTTTTCTATTTTTCCTCGGGGCATTTTCTCTTCCCCTTTATCAAATTCCTTTCTCAATTGAAGGGAAAAAGGGAACACGATCAACTGTCATCCATCATCCATTCTTTGCACTACAGTAATTTTAAGTTCATTTGCGTTCCCCCTTTTTATTCTTTTTATTTTAATATATTCCCATTCCCAGAGGAATTGTCATCCTTTCTTTACAGTAATTCACTTCAATTTCAATCTGTTCTTTTTATTATTTATTTACCCAGGCGAAAGGCCAAGAGGGTTAAATATTAAAAATAATATTTTGTTGTTAGTAAAGGCATCAGTTTATATGTCATTTTCCTCATAATTTCCCCCATTCATTCATTTTCCATTTTCTTGGAAAGTCATTCATTCCTCAATCCTCGATGGTCAATGCTCATTTCCATCCATCCAGCCATTCATTCATCCAACAGGTTTGATAAATTTTATAAATATGAGAGTGAGTCCAAAAACGGGAATTTGCCTTCAAGACTTTTGCTGGATGAGGAAGGGAATCGCGCCCAGGAATGGGGAATGGACGACGGCATTGACGCGGCTAGGATGCTTTCCATTTCCATCTAAAATAGGATTCTTCCTCCTCTTCCTCCTCCCTCATCCCTCCTCCTCTTCATCCTTCCTCCTCATCTTCCTCTTCATCCCAATCCCACCCTGGAGCCGACGGATGATCTTTATCGGCCCGATCCCCGCTCCATCCCATTCGCTCGCCCGCCTGCGCATCCATTGCCCCGTCGTGTGTGCCTCACGAGAGCAGCCATCCAGCAGCCAGCCGGACGATTGACGACTCTCGTTGAGTTGAGAATTGAGTCCCGCACGGCTATAATTCACTGCCCTCATCGGTGGCGTGGCGGCTTTTTCTTTTCACTTTTTTTTTTGTCACAGAAGGAAGGCTCAAAAAAGCCTTCAAAAATGCCGACATTTGGGCGCCAATTTATAAATTTTTTGGGTGTGCCAATTCCACGCCATCCACCCTCCCTCTTGGGCGGCCTTTTAACCTGAAAAGTCCGAAAGGAATTCAATTCATTCAAATTTACCTTTTTGCATTCCAAAATAATGTTTAAGCAAATTTTCCTTGGCTTTTGGACAATGTCACAACGTCGAAGCTGTTCCAACTCATCTTTTGGCTCGACGCGGAATCAATCAACAAATTCGTCGACGGCTTCTTCCAAAAATGCTTCCCCCTCATCTAGTCCACATAATTCCATGGCCAATAATGAACAAATGGGGGCAGACTGTGGCCAAAAGAACGATAAAACCATCATCAACATTTGCCCATTTGGCCATTCACCGAGTACTTCGAACATATCGCCAATTCAATCATCATCAATTTCCGATAATAATTCCCTGGTGGATGATGAGAACAATCGTCTGAGGCTAGTTTTTTTTTGGACTCATTTGTTTGGGTGGGATTCTGCCAGTACTGCTTATTTAGTATCTCTGATCATACTTCTGGTTATAACTCAACAAGGAAGTAACCAATTTGGGAAGGCGGTTTGCCATTTGAAAGCCCTAAATCTCCTCTAAAAAGTTGCTTTTCTAGTTTATTGAAAATTTTAAAAAATTTTTAAAATAAATGGATTTTCCTCCGAAAATTCTCTAACCTTTTTAAAGCTTTGATTCAAAAAATTTTAGAAAGTAAAATTGTAGAGCATACTTTTGGCTTCCTAATGATATATCGCTTTCTTAAATTCGTTACCACCTCACTGAATTATAGGCAAAATGGCCTATTTTAATGTTGAAATTTAAACATTAATTTTTAGGTTATCCTCCCCATTGCCAAGCCCATCAAAATTGAATCCAAAAGGGGGAAGGCCTTCAAGATTATCCACATTCTCACAATTTTGCCCCCTACTCTGTTCGACTCGACAACAAAAACAACAAAAACAACCTGTTGCCACAACTGACAATTCAAAGAAAAAGAATTCCACTTCAAAGAATTCCAGGCCACAATATTCTCAAGAAATTCAACAAATTTTTACATTGAAACAGCAAAAATCCTTCCAAAATTCCAGCAGACATGTTGAGACTAAGGCTAATGAGAACTGTGGTAAACAAAACACTAAAAATTCTTTAAAAAGTGGCTTTTTAAATTTTAAATCAGTCTTTAAAAAGGAGCAACCTATTTGTCGCCATATCCAAATATAACTGATCAAGGACTGAACCAATTTTGATGATTTTAATATCAAATTAGAGAGCAAACCATTGACTATCAAATAATATTAATATTAATTAAATTGCTTCAAAATTATTGGAGTTATGCCAAAAAACAACTAATAAGATGATCTTTACTATCGATTAGGAAAATTTTCATTGTTTTTTTGGGCCAACTCCATCCAATTATGGACCAATTAAAAGAAATTTATATAATTAAATAGCCAAAAATCTAATCTCTTACAAAATCAAAATATGTTCAATTCTTGCTGGGTTATTACTTATTATAGATGGCAATAAGATGACCTAATAATAATAAGGCTACAATTTTGGGGCGTATCCCCTATAAAAAGTTACATTTCTTTGAGTTTAAATAAAATAAACCCAATTTTTTTTGATGAAAGGCCGCTAATTTTACAAATTCTAACAGGTGTCAACAATGCAGCAACCACCACAACAACAACAATTTGTTGCGATTGCAATTGTGTCGATTCCAATAAATGTGAGGAAAAACTGCAACAAATTACATTCTCACAAAGGAGAAGAAGGCGAAGACAATGGGAGAAGAGAGGAGGAAATGTCTTATTAAAAGGCAATAATGGAAATAGCTCAAACAATAATAATGATAGCATATGGTGGAGGAGGAATGGCAAAGTGAAGGAAGTGATCTGGATTTTGCTATTTCAATTCGCCTGGGTATTCCCCTATTTATTGGTGGGTGCGCTTTTTCCCTTTTTTTGTAAGAATTGTATTATTATTTATTATTACCTATTATTATAGGATGCCATCCCTTTTAGTTATATTATAGAAAATTCATTGCAATATAGCCATTTCAGGCCTGTACCATTCTTTTGGTCATAGTTCATCGAGCAAATAATAACCTTTTCTTATATAAGAAGTTGGAAGGCAATATATATTTGAAATTTGAAATGCCTATTACAATTTTTAAATTTAGAAAATTCAATTTTAAAAAAGTGTCTTTGAGTGTAATAAACCTAATTGGGAAAAAAACTGATTATATATTTTGTAAAATGTTTTAAATTTTAAAAAAAATTAGAAGCGCCATTTTTTTGGCGGAAATTTAGCGCTTTTAAATGATATATTGCCTTCCCGAATTGGTTGCATCCTTGTTGAGTTATGGCCAAAAAAATTTTATCCCAGGGTGATATTGGTAATACTCGAATACACTCCTATTTCAATATATAATTAGTATTTTTGAAAATTCCAAAAAATGAAACTAAATTGTTTAATCCAAAAAATTCCAATAATTTCAGTTTGCCAACTATTTGGAACGTTGCCTCCTCCCATTTCGTCTCCATTGCTATACGGACTCAGATTTGTTGGCCGTGCGTCGATCCCCAGGACAATCCCCAGAATTTTGTTCTGCTCAATTTTTTGCCAGTAACGGTGAATTCCGGAGTCCCCGGAGAAGGGAGGAACAGTTCCCTTCCATGCCATGTCCATTCAATCAAACATTGGGTGTTCAGCTGGAACCCTGGCGAATTCGAATGGATGAGCCCTCATTGAAAAGGGTGATTGTGGTCAGTTTTGGGTGGAATTTTGAAACATATAGCCAGATAGAAGATAAATTATAATAATTCCAATGTTGAAGCCGATCTCGATTTTCACTGACCAATAATAGTTAGTGACAGACATTTTGCGCCCTTGTGACTATCGATGATTTATTGCCCTTTCCATAGGCAAACCCCAGCCTTCTAATCCCATTCTAGCCATGTTAAATCCGGTTTAAAAACCTGAAATTTCAATTGGCCTAATTTAGATTCAAATCGCTTAAATCAATCTGAAAGTGTAACTTTCTGACCCTGACGAATCGATTGAGCCCTTTGGTTTAAGCTTTAAGGTCGTACAATAATAATAAGATGTCAAAAACAATATTGGCTGAAGATTCGTGACTAAAACATGAATACTATAAGATTTCATGCCCAATTTCCTATAGATTCGGTCAGCGCCGCGCTCCCTGGAATATCGTGAATTCATTCGATCCAGTTGGAAATCGAGAGTGGAATTATTGGCCGGGCCAGTTATTTTCGTCACAGGCCAAGATGGAACGGAGTTGGCCGGCGAAAATGCTCAGCATGGGGACATTTTACAGCTGGATTTTGCCGATTCCTATCGCAATTTAAGTCTCAAAATGATGGGCATTTATCGATTCTTCACGGAACGCAGCGAACGAATCCAACAAATTGTGGTCATCAATGATGGTGCGTGGAGGGGATTTAAAATTTAATTAAAAATTGAGAGATTCGATTTCACCAAATATTCATTAGAAAGGAAATTCACAAATTTATTCATTTAAAAAACGGACTAGAGAATAACGCAAGAATAGAACTTAATTATAATTACTTTTTAAGCATTTTCTTATTTAAGCTTAAATAAGCCGAAAGATAAATTATTCTTTCCGGAAAAAGTGCAAATTAATTCTTTCCGGAAAAAGTGCAAATTAATTCTTTCCGGAAAAAGTGCAAATTAATTCTTTCCGGAAAAAGTGCAAATTAATTCTTTCCGGAAAAAGTGCAAATTAATTCTTTCCGGAAAAAGTGCAAATTAATTCTTTCCGGAAAAAGTGCAAATTAATTCTTTCCGGAAAAAGTGCAAATTAATTCTTTCCGGAAAAAGTGCAAATTAATTCTTTCCGGAAAAAGTGCAAATTAATTCTTTCCGGAAAGAAAAGTGCAAATTAATTCTTTCCGGAAAAAGTGCAAATTAATTCTTTCCGGAAAAGGTGCAAATTAATTCTTTCCGGAAAAAGTGCAAATTAATTCTTTCCGGAAAAAGTGCAAATTAATTCTTTCCGGAAAAAGTGCAAATTAATTCTTTCCGGAAAAAGTGCAAATTAATTCTTTCCGGAAAAAGTGCAAATTAATTCTTTCCGGAAAAAGTGCAAATTAATTCTTTCCGGAAAAAGTGCAAATTAATTCTTTCCGGAAAAAGTGCAAATTAATTCTTTCCGGAAAAAGTGCAAATTAATTCTTTCCGGAAAAAGTGCAAATTAATTCTTTCCGGAAAAAGTGCAAATTAATTCTTTCCGGAAAAAGTGCAAATTAATTCTTTCCGGAAAAAGTGCAAATTAATTCTTTCCGGAAAAAGTGCAAATTAATTCTTTCCGGAAAAAGTGCAAATTAATTCTTTCCGGAAAAGGTGCAAATTAATTCTTTCCGGAAAAAGTGCAAATTAATTCTTTCCGGAAAAAGCTGATTATTTCTCATCACATGAGTTTAAAAGATGGAGTAATTTCTAAATAACTAATTATAACCTAATTAAGTTAAATCATTTCTAAATAAGCTAACTAGAAGGAATAATTCTTACTATATTAACCAAAAAACAGGATTATTTATTTGCTAAATATTTTAATTAATTCTTCCGTCTAACCTCCATCCATTCGCTTAATTCTTATATCTCTAATATTCAGAAATTAATTTTAAAAATTTCCCAAAAAATTGCCCATTTATTCAAACCTTCTCCAGATACAATAGTGAATGCAACAGCATTGGATCAGCTGTTTGGAAAGATTGAAAGTGGCGGAATGCCATCAATGCCCACGGATCGGCGCTATTTGCTTGGGAAAGTTTCAAGAGGCTACCCAAGATTGGTGTTCCCTTGGCTGCCTTGGTATGTGCCCGCCCAGCTTTATCCTCACAAATGCTATCCCCCATTTGTGCAGGCAAGTTTGACAATCGGGGCTTCTGAAATCTGAAATGGAGGGGAAGGGGGTTGGGTGGGCTAGAGATTTTACTAATAAGAGCCAAAATGGCAAAAATTGGGATATGGAATGGAATAAGGATTGGCTTTTCGACATCCACATTGTCAAAATTATCACTTTTTAACAGGGCTCAAGCTTCATCATTTCACGTGAGGCTGCCGTCGAAGTGTTGCGCCGCGTGTGCGATTTCCCATGGCGACATATTCATTTGGTGATTGGATAAGAGGGAAAATTGGTTATGATGAGTGAATTTTTTGATGATTGCTCTAGGGTATACAGTAAAAGGAAAAAAGCTGATTATGGAAAAAAACCAATTAATTGACTAAATTATTTTAAGGCTACAAAATCCATTGACTTAAATTTTTAATTAAATAAAATAAGATGGATTGGATCAATTAAAATTAAAAATTGATTTTATTTCAAATTTTTTTACATTATTTCACTTATTTCTAATTTTAATCTTTTATGTTGGGAATTTGAATCTAAAAATAGGAAAGCAAATGAAATCAGCAAAAATATGTTAAGTAATTTTTTATTTTTTTACAGGACGATATCCTAATGGGAATTGCCACAAATTGCTTGGGCATTGCCAATTTGCATGCGGATGGTTTTGATGTGGGCCATGGCCTTGACCAATTCATTGTTTATCATTATCAGGTGAATTGTGTGAGGAAGGGTTGGTAAAACAATTTATTAGCAAATAAAAATTATAAAAATAAATTTTTGTGTAAAAATGCAATCAATTGGGCAATTTAAAAGTTGACATTTTTTAAGCAAAAAAGAATGGCCAAATTTCACTTTAATTTAATTAAATTTATTTCATTGTTTTAATTTTTTTGGCCAATTGGTTTCCAAAAGTTGACCTTGGGAATTGGAATCCCTTAAAATAAATTCACCTAATAAAATTATTTAATTTTTCCTATTCAGTTCTCGCGACATTCAGCCAACAAATTGGCCGGCATGTTCAACGACATTCGGCACAATTTATAGATTCTGATTCAATATATTTTTGACATCTTTTCTGTGATTGATCTTCAAATTTTGTACATAAATTTTTGTTCTAATTATGTATTCTCTTTCAGTTTTTGATTGTTTTCTCTTCTTTCAATGATTCATTTCCATTTTCTTCATTTACCAATTACCATCAAATTTTTTTATTCGTTAATAAAATTTTATAAAATAATTTCTCATTGATTGATTAAAATTTTATAAAATAATATTTTTTATTGTTTGATTATCGAAAGGCGGTAAATAATAAATGAGGTGAAAATGAGGAGAATATTTTATTAATATAATTAATTAGCTATATTTTTTGGTTGGACGGAGAGAAGAAAGTCGGCTTTTAAAAAATGTTTATAATAAATTCGAAGACTATAAAATTGGAAAGGGGAATATGATCGATATTAAATCGTTGACTTTCTTAGTTATTTAAATATTTAATTGGAGGGAATTTTGGAAGATTATAAGTTATAAGAGGAGGATTATTTGAATATTAATGGAGAAGAAAGGCGGCATAAAAATGTTTACATGAGTTGGAAGAATTTATAAAATGTTCAATATTTATATTTTATTTAAGGGAATTTTGGTATATTTTAGAGGATTATATAGGATTATATTGAATATTTGCGCTTATATTTTAAGCATGTTTTCGTTCCTTCTTCTGCGCAGATGCCTTCGCCGCCTTTTTTGCTTTTGGCCCAATAGCATTTCCATTTGTTGTGTTCAATCCATCCGCCGTAGATGAGGTGATACCATTGGATGCAGTTGAAGCGGCAGCCACAGTAACGATCGGCGCCGATGCAGTTGAGCCCAATTCCCGATGGCCATTTGCATTTGGACGATGGCGAATAATGCCATCGGCGATGCCATTGTTGGCGGAATGTGCCAATTGTTGGCCACGATTATGGTCAATACTGTTGCCATTTGCACGCTAAATATCAATTAGAATGAGGGTCAACATAATTTTTTTAAATTTCGGCTATATATTAGAATTAAATCCAAATTTTTATTTTTTTTTGTTGATGCTTTTAAATATGCAGGCCGTTCTTTTGACCATATCTCAACAAGGAAGCAACCAATTTAGGAAGGCGGTTTGCCATTTGAAAGCCCTAAATGTCCTCTAAAAAGCGGCTTTTCTAATTTATAAATAATTTATAAAATAAACGGCTTTTCCTCAAAAAATTCGAGTTTATTTCATTGAAAAATAAGTAATATTTTTTAAAAGTAAATAATAAATTCAAATAAGCTAAATTATAGAGGACACCACTAAAAATTAAATATTTTTTTCCCTATCATCCCTTTTAAATTTACCCCATTCTTCTTTTGGCCATGATGAATGCCATTCACCGTGTTCCCATTCACTAGGCCATTTTTCAATGCCTTTGCATCCTCTTTGCCATCATCTCCTTCGTTTTCCTTTACCGCAAACAATTCGGCAATGGCCGCATCGATGCGTTGCCCAAAGCCGGCCCAGCTGAAATGTTTGTCGAAACGGGCACGCTAAAAACAAAATGGCAAGATTAACAAAATTATTGGACTAGTAAAATTGAAATAAATTCCCTTTGGTTACCTGTTCAGCATAGTGTTCATCCAAATCCAATTCGACCCATTCTTCACGGCCCATATGTTCGGCCATTGCCGCGGCCAGCAAACGACCATCTGTGTCCGCAATCTGAAGAAAGAATGGAGAAATATTAGAATTTCTAATATTCGGAGTGTCATTTTCCATCGAGAAAAGATCATTTTTCCCTTGGAAAAATCATTTCAATTCGAAGGGATCATTTCCTTTTAGAAATGCTCTGGAGCTATGTTTTCAGATTGCACAAAAACATCAGTGGCTTCCGCGTTGGCCCCTGATTCTTTCTTCTGACAACCATCGGAGAATCAATGGATTCAAGGAAATTGAAAAATCATCGGCGTAAATAGATTTGACTTTATATATATTATCAAATAAAAATATTTATAAAAATTCCAAAATTCCCTATTCCATGCAAAAACCACTTTATTTATGCTATTTAATTTTTTACAAATTAAAATGAATTTACATTTACTTATAATGTGCAAGAATTAAAATTGAAAATTTAGGCTGATGTTTACGCTGTGTCTTACAATTTTTTACCCCTGCTGATGATTTTTTTTGCGTGAACAACTTCATCAATTTTTACTATGTGAAAGTAATTTGTTTGACTAATATTTATATACCTTTGTGCCGGTGACCCCCTCAATGACGGTCTCAGCCGGTCCGCCACTGTCAATCACAATGACTGGACGTCTTTGTTCCAATGCCTCGATTGGCACAATGCCAAAATGCTCATTTGGTGGTGTGTAGATTGCCGAATCGCATTGTCGATACAGTTGGAATTTGCGCTCATCACTTGGGTCCGGCACAAACTGGAAAATTTGGGAGAAATTTGGGGGAAAATGTTGGGAAGTAAAAGGGGAATCTGGGCCATTTTTTTGGCCATAGTCTAGCGAGGCAATAAATAACCAATTAGGAAAGCGATATACCTTTTAAAAGCCAAAAGTGTCCGGTATAATTTGGCCTTTTTATTTTTTTTATAAAATCCTACTTTGAAAAAAGTTAAATGTCTGTAAATGTGATAAACCTTTTTGAGATAAAGCTGCTAATTTTGCAAATTATTTTAAATTTTCAAAAATTAGAAAAGCCACTTTTTAGAGGACATTTAGGCCTTTCAAATGGCATACCGCCTTCAAAAATTAATTGTTTACTTGTTGAAATATTGCCTAAAAGAATAGCTAGAGATATTGATATTCATAATTTCCATTGAATACCTCGATGATGTCATCCAATCGAAGTTGTTTGCATCGTTTCTTCAACAGTTCAAAGTAAATTCGTGATTCCGGAATGTGTGGCATCACGGAGCCGGCCATTTGAATGTGCGGGAATAGGCCAATTCGCTTCAGTTCCACTGTAATTTAAATTTTTTTATAAACAATGTTTTATGAAATAGGGTTTTCTTTTATTTGACCCATATTTCTTATTCTATTATCAAAGTCTATAATTATTTTTGGCCATTAAGATGATGACCTAAGTTTCGAATTAGCTGAAATTAGGTATTACCGCTACTTATTTTGCATTTCTATATTAAAAATATTAATTTGCCTTTAAAATCATTGAATTTAACCATAATTTCCCTTGTTGAAAAATCAACTTTATTGAAGACATTTAACTTGGCCATACCATAGCCGAATGTTGGAACTTAAGATTGGGTTTTAGGTTAAGTTTATATGAAAAGCTA
The DNA here is from genome assembly GCA_030063045.1 of Pratylenchus scribneri. Classification (NCBI taxonomy): domain Eukaryota; kingdom Metazoa; phylum Nematoda; class Chromadorea; order Rhabditida; family Pratylenchidae; genus Pratylenchus; species Pratylenchus scribneri. The sequence continues at coordinate 335,171 of JAQSEB010000020.1, read as the reverse complement.
GGCTTTGGGACTGGATAGTGTTTAAAAATGATCCAGAATTAGCCAAGTTTTATGGTCTCAAAAATGTTGATGATTTTACGAAAGGAATGGCAAGTGTAATTTTATAAATTGCCAACTTTTTTTCTGAATTACGAAAAAGGTCCCAGTCTCAATACATATTTTAGGCTTTCATCTAGTTCTTTCTAATCCATTCCTGAATATTCAAATTTCTCAACAATTCATATGTCATTGTCATGCATTCATCCATCACTTTTTCCCGTGGAAAATGTCAATTTGGACGCAAAAGAGGAGAATTTTGAAACAATATCCCCTCTCAAATTTGTTCGGGATTCGGGAATGAACGAACAAAAGAGAGGGAAGACGTGCGGAGATTAGGATCGAGACTGGACCAAAAACACAAAGGGGAAATTGGTCGAAAATTGGATGGGGATATGGGCGTGAAAATGAGGGAAGAAACAAGAAAGCAAAAGTTTTGGATGACGGGGGAATGGAGTGTGCATGTGCAATGCGCAATTTTTGATTTGGGCTGTCATTTTGAGGGAATAAATGAGGAAAGCAATGGCAAAAATCAGGGATGGATTCTCTTTTAGATGCCAGAGGCCAAAAAGGTATTATCTGTTATGCCATCTTTGAATATGGCATTTTGTAGCCAAATGAATAAAAAAAATGCCTAATAATTTAACAATGGTATTTAATTTGGCGAAAAAAAAAACATTGGAAATGGCGGAAAAATATTGAAAATGGCGAAAGGAGTATTGAAAATGGCGAGAAAAGTTTATGATTTAACGGTTTGTCCTAGACCTTCAAACCTTATATACCCAATTGATAGATCTCGTCAAGACGCATCGATTTGTATATATTTTGTCGTGGTTTGATCAAAAATTAAGGGTTTAAAACCACTTAGACCATCTATGGGGTTTGGTTCAAAACCATTTAAACCATGACAAATTATATACCATTCGAAGCGTCTTGACGAGCTCTATCCAATAGTATGTGGTTTGTGAATTTTAGGCAAACCACTAAACCGTTATAAACTTTTCGCCATTTTCAATACTCTTTTCGCCATTTTCAATTTTTACCATTTAACAATTATGCCTTCCATATTTTTGGCTTTTTTTACTCTCAAATAGTGGAAAATATCTTAAATCAAGTTTTATATGTACCAGTAGTGCTCTCGAATCTCTAGTGAATAAAAAATGTCAAAAAATTGATTTTTTGCCTCAAAAATGGAAATTGTGTGCCTACCGGCTGCATCCAAAATGATGTCAAGCCGTTTTTCTGGCCAAAATCTGTTCATCGACAGGAACAAATAGCGTTTGTTTGGCGGCCTCTGTTTTCTCGAAATTGGTTTCGATGCCACATTCAACGAATCCACATCGCAAGGCGGGTAGACGACGCGCAATAAATCGCGTGGCACAGTGGGCATTACTGCTTGGAATTGGCGGGCTGTGCAAAAAATTGGATTTTTAGTTGCTGGAAACGACGATTTATGGCTTATAGATGGACCATTCTTTTGGCCATATCTCAACAAAGGAAGCAACCAATTTGGGAAGGCGATTTGCCATTAGAAAGCTCTAAATGTCCTCTTAAAAAGTTGTTTTTCTAATTTTTTGAAAATTTAAAACAATTTATAAAATAAGCGGCTTTTCTTCTGGGAATTCGGCTTTATTATATCAAAAACATGTAATTTTTTTTAAAGATGGAATTCAGAAAATTCAAATAGGCTAAATTTTAGAGGACACTTGAGTTTTCAATTGGCATTTAGCCTTCTCAAATTGATTATTTCCTCACTTAGATATGGTCAAAAGAATGGGTTTAAGTACTAGATGGAATGTTTCTACCTACTCTGTTTTATTATGAATATATTAAATACGGAAATTAGCCTCTAAAAATATATTCAAAACGTACAAGTGAATTCACTGTTCACCAAAATTGCATCAGTATATTCAAAGAGTCTGCCCTCGATGATGCCCATCAGCCAGGAATAGGCACGGTAGACGAAAAAACGATTCGGCGTTACCTTAAAATTTGGCAAAAAAAAATGATGAAAAATTCCCCCGCAAAACCAATTGTTGTGGAAAATGGCAATAGAAAAGCACACGGCACTTTGGATAGCACCATTTAAGCAATGGCACACATGAGGCACTGTGGTCGACCACAACCAAGTCCGGCTTCAAGTTGGTCCGAAAGATCAAATGATAGGAGAGGGCAATGTTCTGCGAGAACCAATCGCCCGGATGCAGGGGCAATCGAATCTCACGAATATCTGTGAAAAAATCAAATGCAATTAATGGTTTTAATAAGTAAATTATTAAATTTTTTTATTGTCAAATTATTCTAAAAGTTTCCAATCAATAATAATAAAGGCTAATTTAATAGATTTTGATCATTATTTCAGTGAGAAATAACCAAATTGGGGAAAGCTAATTTTATTAAATCAAATTTTTTAAAAATCTTATGTCTATGTCCTTATAGGTGTTTAAACCCGAATTTTTGAAGAAAAAGTAGCTTATTTCACAAATTTCACAAATAGTTTTAAATTTTCAAAAAAAATCCATTTTTAGAGGACATTTGGAGCTTTCAAATGGCATATCACCTTCCCAAATTGGTTGCTTCCTTGTTGAGCTATGGTCAAAAGAATGGCCTCAGATATTCAATAAGTCTTAATGAATGCCTAGATCTGCGGGAATTTTTTGGCCCATTTGAGGTATTTTTCAAACTGACCAACACCCTGGAAATCCTCGCCCGCCCAATAATCATCAATCATTGTGGTCAACCAAACGACCTGATGGCCGGCTTGGACGAAATGCCGTAACAATCCAATCGTGCACCGGTCCGAGCCGCCATTCCATTGTTCCGGGTGGATGACGACAACGAGCATGACTGCAAAATTTTAGGGGAGCAAATTTAGAGGGCAATAAGCGGAATTTGCATAAAATTTAAAATAAAAATAATGCCAATTTTTTTAAATATAATCAAAAATCGTGCCATTTATGTGCGAATTTCCGTTAAGTTTGCACATCATCTAATTTGCATATTTTAAGAATGTTATATCTTTAAGTTTAATTAATTTGATACAATTTTATAGACTGATTAGGATGAATTGATTTATAAAAATATTTTGTGGATTTGATTAAAATTTACAAAAGTTATGACCAAAAAGCAGTCAAATAAACTGAAATAGGGCACTTTCAATTTATTTTGCCATAATCTTTTTGGCCAATTAATTTTGAGTAATAATTTTGATATCAAAATTCTATATGGGAAGAGCTTAATCCACCGAGAAAAAAGATTTATTTAATAGCTTGAAAGATTACCGAGATATTGGCCAATTCGTAAAATTCGGGCAGGTATAACCCCCCTTTTTTTAAAGTTAAGCTCATTAAAAAGGCAAAAAAGTAATCATGTTGATATCAAAATACTCTACATAAAGTGTTTAATACACTGGGATAAAAGTGTTAATTAATTGATTGGAATATCAGTGAAATATTTGCCATTGGCAAATTCGGATAATCCCAATCCTCTCAAATTTGGCTCATAAAAAATGAAGACAAAATAATATAAAAATTAGAAATTCCTACCAAATTCACTCAAATTTAATCCATAAAAATTATGTAAAAAAGTGAGAAATTTACCCCGGCAACTTGTGTTTCGTTGAAAATGCGACGACGAATGAACCAAACAGTGAATGAGGCAGGCACACAAATGAACAATCCGAACAAATAGAGCAAAATGAAGACTGGGCGCGAAACGGTCAACGGCTTATGCGGTTTCCACTGCTTTGGATCCTGCATACACACAATACAGACGAAGAATGAATTGGCTTGAATGTGTGAATTTGTTGGATATTAGCTGATTTAGAATTTTATATTAAAATTAAAAGTGTACAAAAATTTCAAAATGGCAATTATATAAAGAAAAAGCTAGACATAAATTAAAGGAGGATTCGCGAGATTGGTTAATTTTAATACTAATTATAATTACTAAATAAAAGATCAGTTACATTCGCATTTATTCGTTAAAATCATTATTCCCTAAAAAACATAAATAGGATTTATATCATATTTGGCACTATGGATAAGGATAAATTTGATTTATATCGCTAGAGGGCTTTCAAAATCACCATCATATTTTTTGCCGATATCTCATAGAGGCAATAACCAATTCAAGAAGGCAATATAAATATGCCATTTGAAAGCCCATAATTTCCGCTACAATTTACTTATTTAAATTTTATTATTTCTACACTTTAAAAAATGCTATAAGTCTTGCAAACCCGAATTTTTTGAGGAAAAGCTGCTTATTTTACAAATGGTTTTAAATTTTCTAAAAATAATAAAAGCCACTTTTTAGAGGACAGTTAGGGCTTTAAAATGGCATATCGCCTTCCCAAATTGGTTGCTTCCCTGATGAGTTATGGCCAAAAGAATTGCTTCATAATGGATCATATAAGAAAGGGAACAAAATGGCCTCATTCCCCGCTAATTATAAAGGGTAACATAGATGGATGCTTTATATTATCGGATGATATGGTCGACGTAATATGACGACACAGAATGATGGCCCCATTTTTGGTGAATATCGGGAATTGACAAGGGAAATATTGGACAGGGAAAAGCCAAGAATGCGGATTATATTACCATAAACCGGCTTGGATTCGGGGCTAAAAATGAGGACAACACATTTTTGGCGCCATCCGTAACAAGCTTTGAATGCTTTCATCATCATTCATTAATGGATGGATGAAAGTAGATTAAAAATGATTAATGATTGAAGGAATAGCAGCAAATCTTGGGGCAATTTTTAAAGGTTTAAATTGACTAAAAAAATGTTTTTTTGAATATGATGGAGTCATTGAATTTTATTAATATGTGGAAAAAGGAATATACTTTAAAGAAATGTGCAATCTACATTTAAGGTCCTCTCTTTTATATAATACTTTCACAAAAGGGCACAAGCAACCAAAACTGCCACCACATTGTAGGCTTATAAAGGGTCAAGAGGAGAAAATGTGCAATTCAAGAATGCGTAAAAGAACATAGAATCTCTTTCAAGTTTGAAGTGCCATTACCAAAAATGGAAACTAACAAAGACGCTTATTAGGCTAAATATAGCGGATCCCATTTAGCAAAAATGGGCAGCAATATCGAAAAGGGTCAAGTGGATAAAAGGCTAATCCGGCAGTGGAAAAGGAAGAGATAGATTGGTGCCGATGGAAAAATGCTTTGAACCAATTGAATGGGAAATTGAGCCGGCATTAACCAAATTCCCTTCACTTTCAATTAAACAATCGCCAAATGCATTTTCCAAATTAGGTGGAGAGAGGGAATGGTTGATATTATTGCTAACCGGGGTTTCCCTCTTGGATGGATTCTGTTTGAAATGAATCCCGAGGTAATGAAGGGACCCATCATCATCTCGAGGGGAGGATGTCTTCTTATTTGAGGATTTTGCGCCTCCATCCAAAATACTCCCAGAGGAATGTGTCAGCTCCTCCCCCTTTTGCCCCTTCCTCTTGCGCGCGTGACCGGTGCCGATGCCAACTCCAAAGGCTGGATTGGGTGGGCGGGGGCAGAATCATGGTTGCACATATTTTGGATGTGAGGGGAAAGTTGTGGATGATGATGAGGAGGAGGAGGAAAATTGCGACGATGAAAAGCGCTTTTTAAAGGGAGATATGTGAGGATGGTGCCCGAGACTTTGGAATTGAAGAGTAGCGGAATGTTTTGTGAAAGGGAACATAAACAAAGAAGAGTGAATTTGCATGGAAGGACCCAAAGGAGAATGCGAAGATCCTGAGCGGAGATATTCCACCCTGGATGGGCTAATAAGGGAATTTAGTATTTCTGGAAAACGTATATTTTTGAAGGGGGTATGTCGGCATATGCGCAATTCACAATGAAAAAAAATTTGAAATATAATAAAAATTACCCGAAGACAAATTTTTAATAGGGGTGATGGCGGTACCATTTTTGGCGGTATTAAATACTTTTGATATTGATGAAGAAAGAGGTCGGCATTTTGTTAAAAATTTTATTGCCGAATTAACTAGCGGAAATGTCAAAGAATTTGTATGGAAAAGAAGAAACAAAAAAAGAAGGCAGCAAATTCTTGTAATTTTTTCGCTAATTTGCCTTTCCACGGATAGTGAAATGAAATGGTATTAACTAAATATAGGTAGTCAGCTACACCTTTCAAAAACGCCGAAAACGGGATCAAATGAGTGAGCGGCACATTAAAACCGCAACAATTCAGAGATCAGCCAACAAAACACATTGTGTGCCGGCCACCTTTTGGTTGCTTTTAATAGGCGCAAATTATTAGTGAGTGCCGTCTGCCGTGCCATCTTCTCAATCCATCGGAGAACCAGTTTCCGCCCAATCTTATGATGAACAACATTTCCAGACATGCATGGCGCCCCCAAATGCCCAAAAAAGTGTGATGTGTGCCATCAATCATCATCATCATTCCATCCCAATCCCATCCCCCCCCCCAAAATTCGTGTCAGCTGCTTCTTTTTGAGATGTCCAACAGAAAATCCTCCGCCTTCAAATCAGCTGCCTCCTATAAGGAGAATGCGCATGGATAAAAAGTGAGGGGAAAGGGATAAACTGGATTTGGCTTAGGCGAGATTTGGGCGAGACTGGCTGAATCTGTTGATTATTTTTTGGTGAAAATGAATGAAAGGACATTGGACAATGCATATTGTGATTTATGTCTTCTGTCTGGATTGGACACAAACTTCGCAGAAACACAATCCATTATATTATATTTAATCTATAACTTAATGAAACAATAATCAATCAGAGAAGACGATATACCATCTTGATAAGCCCAAAGTGCCTTCTAAAATTTTGCTTATTTAAATTTTATCAAATTCTATCTTTCAAAAAGCTACATGTCTTTGAGTTTAATAAACTCGAATTCTCAGAGGAAAAACCGCTTATTTTTCAAATTATTTTAAATTTTCAAAAAATAAGAAAAACCACTTTTTAGAGGACATTTAGGGCTTTCAAATGGCATATCGCCTCCACAAATTGGTTGCTTCCTTGTTGTGATATGGCCAAAAATATACTCAATATTTATGAGAATATACATTTTTAGCCGAAATCATATGAAATATTTTGAAAAATTTATTAGCCAAAAATTAAATGATTTGAGGAGGAATGATTTCTTCTTCCTCATCTTCTTCCTCCTCCTCATCTTCATCTTCTTCCTCATATTCTTCATCCTCCTCATCTTCATCATCTTCTTCTTCCATAATTTGGCCATCTTCCATTTCTCCATTATTTTCAACTTCCATCGGCAAATTAGCAATTAATGGAACAGTATTTTGAGTTGTCGTTGACGTCGATGATGATGATATTGCTTCTGGCGTTGGGCTCTTTTCCTCTATTTTTGCCTCGCCATTTACTATTTTGTTGTCTAATTTTGTGACATTTTCAAGATTTATTTTGTCCTTTTTCTTGGCATTTTCAACATTTATTTTGTCCTTTTTCGTGGCATTCTCGGCATTTATTTCGTTGTCCATTTCGGCAGCATTCTCAACATTTATTTTGTTGTCCATTTTCGTGGCATTTTCAGAATTTATTTTGCTGTCCATTTTCGTGGCATTTTCAGCATTTGTTTTTCTGTTCATTTTTGCAGCATTCCCAGCATTTATTTTGTCCATTTTTGCGGCATTTTCAGCATTTATTTCGTTGTCCATTTTTGTCCCAGCATTCTGAACATCCATTTTCATGGAATTCTCAACATTTATAATTTTGGCTTCTCCTTCCTTTTCATCTTTTGCTGATGCTAATTGACGTTTCCAAGCTGTGGAAATTTGCGCAATCAATGTGTCAATTTCTTCTCCCTTCAGCTTCAATGCTGCTTCATGTGAAAGCAAGGATTTCTATGAATAAAAATTTTTTAAATTAATTGCAACAATTTTATTATGTTTATGCATTCCTCCGAAAAAGTCGTTTAAAACATTTCAATCAATCCATGGTTTTGCCACTTTAACATTTAGAAATTTATGTTTTGAAATTGGTTTTAATGGTTTTTCCGAAATGCTAAACCAAAACGGTTTTTTTTTGTTTAATCTCTGTGCCAAAAAATGTTTAGGATACAATGGGTTTCTTAAATGACCTAAAATCGCTTTGATAAATGGCCTAAAACGATCTTAAACTGGCTTAATATAAAACGTTTTAAGGGCCATCTTTTCCGTGAAACACATTATCACCCAATGTTTAACTAACTTGAATGTTCGCATATTCATTTTGAGTGTAGGTAAATTCACGGTATGCAGAAACCAATTTTGTGGTCAATTTTCCAAATGCATCATTCGCTGCAGAATTTATCGATTTTTTAGCAATTTGGACAACAGCAGGAGCAGCAGATTTATTCGTAGAGGTTGCCACTTTTTCTTTTGCAGGCTTTTGTGCCAGTTTCGGCTGTTTCAACTGCTGCTTTGCCTGATTTTGACCAGCTGCTTTCTTCAAGAAATATAAAAGTAGTATTTAATTTAAGTGATTTCAAGTAATATAGAACAACAACAGTTCAATAGTATATCTAGCCCAAAGCCGTTCTTTCGGCCATATCTCAACAAGGAAGCAACCAATTTTGGAAGGCGATATACCATTTGAAAGCCCTAAATGTCCTTCAAAAATGGCTTTTTTTAATTTTTTTGAAAATTTAAAACAATTTGTAATTTTGGCTTTTCCTCCAAAAAATTCGGATTTATTACTCAAAAACATGTAACATTTTCTAAAGATGGAACTCATAAAATTTAAATAAGCCACTTTTTAAAGGACACTTTGAGCTTTCAAATGGCATATCGCCTTCCTGGATTGGTCATTGCCTCACTGAGCTATGGTCAAAAATAGCCCATATGCATGCGATAAAATGGGGATATTGAATTTTTCCCATTTAAAATACCTCTTGCCGATTGGATGCCATACCCTTTAGCAATTGTTGCCGCAATTTGGCTTCCTCATTATTATCATCTTCTCCTCGACAACTTTGTTGTTTTTGTTTCCTTCCACGTTCCTCTTTTTCGCGCAGCTTCCTTCGCTCCTCATCCTCATCGTCCCATTTTCTCTTTTTGCGCTCCCATTGTTCCTCCTCTTCGAGCCATCTTTCGGCGTGCCGTTTTTGCCGTCGCAATTTTCTTTCCTCCTCCTCTTCCCTCTGGCGTTTTCGCCACTGCTCATCTTCAGACTCTCGATGTCGACTTCCTCGGCCGCCTCCATGCCGATCCCGCCATTCACTTTCTCGTCGTTCGCGCACACTTTTCGACATTGAAAAAGCTGTGGAAGCAATGAATTTTAATTGTATAAAGAATTTCTGAAAATGTAAGTAATAAACAAATTCGATAGGGCAATTTCAGTAATACTATTTCCAGTTCTTTAATTATAGCTCAGCCTGGCAACAGCTAATCTGGGGAAGCAATTTTGCCAAAAATTTTCATCTGTAGTTTTGTAATAAACCCGAATTTATTGAGGAAAAGCCTATTTTACAAATTTTTTAATTTTCAAAAAATTAGAAAAGCCACTTTTTAGAGGACATTTAGGGCTTTCAAATGGCATATCGCCTTCCCAAATTAGTTGCTTCCTTGTTGGGATATGGCCAAAAAATAACCTCAGTTACTAACGGAGGCATTGCAAATGGAATATGAAAAAATTTAATGAGGAAGGCGGAAAGGTGAAAACGGAATGAAGCTCTATATTTGCTGCAGGTGTTGAATGTTGATCAAAAAATGCAGATAAAAAAAAGGATGATTGGAATTGGATGTGGGAAAGACGAAAGAGGGATGGAGGAGAATTCGCTTGGGGAAAAAGAATTATTCATCAACAATTTTATTTCATTTTTTAATGGAAAGGTGCGATAAAGTATGTATATGTAGTATAGTAGGGAGATGAATCATTTGGGATGGAAAAATTGGGCATTGGGTTGTGTTGAATGAATTTTGGCTCAAGATGGAAAGACAAAAAAAAGGATGTAGTTGTCCAAATTTTCGGTGATAAAACAATTTTAATTTATATATTTATTCTGATTTTTAATTCTGATTTCTTAATTTATTCTGATTTGTAATTTTGATTTTTAAATTTATTCTGATTTTTATTTTTATTCTGATTTCTGAATTTATTCTGATTTTTATTCTGATTTCTGAATTTATTCTGATTTCTGAATTTATTCTGATTTTTATTCTGATTTCTGAATTTATTCTGATTTCTGAATTTATTTTGAATTGTAATTCTGATTTTTAATTCTGATTTCTGAATTTATTTTGAATTGTAATTCTGATTTTTAAATCTGATTTCTGAATTTATTCTGATTTTTATTCTGATTTCTGAATTTATTCTGATTTTAATTCTGATTTCTGAATTTATTTTGAATTGTAATTCTGATTTTTAATTCTGATTTCTGAATTTATTTTGAATTGTAATTCTGATTTTTAAATCTGATTTCTGAATTTATTCTGATTTTTATTCTGATTTCTGAATTTATTCTGATTTTAATTCTGATTTCTGAATTTATTTTGAATTGTAATTCTGATTTTTAAGTCTGATTTCTGAATTTATTTTGAATTGTAATTCTGATTTTTAAATCTGATTTTTATATTTATTCTGATTTTTAAGTTTATTTTGATTCTGATTTTTCGAATTTATTTATTCTGATTTAAAATTCTGATTTTTAAATCTGATTTTGAATTTTGTTTTGTAAAAATATACAAAATTTATTGTCCTATCAGTACCAAATCATTTTAAATTAAAGTCATTCTTCAAAATTGATGCAGAATATTTGATTGATGCGGGCACAAAAGAGGAAACAAGAGGCAAATCCATTTTGGTTTTTTGGTTCAATAAATAAAAACAAATATTTCTTTTTTTGTCAATTCTCCATTGTTTATTCTGGGCCACACAAATTTGTTTTTGTTTTATGCAATCTCCAAACTTCTCCCTTCGCTCCTTTACCAAAAATTTCTTTACAAAAATTTGCAAATTTTGGCTGAAATTTGAAGAATGAAAAGGATTGAGGGCAAGTAATCTTTCCATTGTCCATTTTCGATTCAAAAATTTGTTTTTATTTATGCGGTCATCAAATTTTTCAGTTTTCCTTACCAAAAATTTCGTCTCAAAATTCGCTTTCACCCATATAATCTCCTTCCGCCTCCTCCTAATTCTTTTGCATATTTTTAACTGGAATTTGAAGAATGGGGAGAAGGGGAAATTTTGGGCTTCAAGACTCTCGACATCGACATTCTCTGCCCAATTCCTCCAAATTCAAACTCAATTCACTCCAGCGAAAAAGCAGCATACTTTGTCTGTCCATAAAGCAATAGGCATTGGCATTGGCACAAGAAGAGGACAAATGGGACTGACTGACTGACTGACTCAAATGCCAAGGCACATTGGCCAAAAAAGGCAAGGCACATTGGCCAAAAGGCGAGGCGAACAAATGGACTCTGCCTGTCTTTTGGGGGCAGAGAGATGGAGAGTGGAGAAAAGCAAATTAGAGGCGAATTTGTGGCCCATTCGGCCGCCTCCTTTCATTGCCCACGGTTGGCCATGGGCTCTGCTGGCCCCGTTGTGCCATCCAAAAGGCATTCTCGGCTGTGGGGCTTTCGTTTATTATTCTTTGTGCGGCAAAGAAGCCTTCCTTATTCTACTTTTGTTGCTTGCCCATCCTTTTTGCCCAGTTATTCAGGCAATTACCTATGTCCCTTCGAAATATGCGCAAAAAAAGTTCATAAAATTTTAAAATAATTATTCCTATCATATCATATCATTACATATTCTTTTAATGCGTCATTATACATATTCACCGCCTAGTCACCTTATATGAGTACCTCTGTGTTATTATTTTGTCCATAGTTCAACAAGAAAGCAACCAATTTGGGAAGGCGATATGCCATTTGAAAGCCTTAAATGTCCTCTAAAAAGTGGCTTTACTAATTTTTTGAAAACTTAAAATACACAATTTGTAAAAGTGGATTTTCTTAAACAAATTCAAGTTTATTTTACTCAAAGATATGTAACATTTATAAAATTGATTTTATAATTAAAATGGTCAAATGGTAGAGAAGTTTGGGCTTTCCATTGGCATCATATCGTCTTCCAAAATTGGTTATTTTTCCCGAACTATTTTGGCTACAAGTAATGCCGGGCTGTACTCACATTAATTGTCTCCTACTTGGCTTTGCCCATCTAATAAATGAACACAATAACATTTAAATCTATTTAGTTAAATAATTTTCTAGATCCTCATTTTCAGTTTTTCCTCATTATAATAATTCACATTCATGGGCATTGTCATTAAATAAGTGTTTATGCTTTCCCTCCTCTCTATCATCGTTGTAATAATCGTACAAAAGGGTCAACGAGAATATGCAAAAGTGAAAGAAAGAAGGCCATCAGCAGTTCAGTATGAAAATAAATGTGCCCTTGGCGCTCTCCCTCGATCAAATTATTATTATACTTTATTTATGATTGGGTGTGGCCTCGCCATCTCAAAGCAAAACATTGCGCGATGGATGATCCTATATATCTTACATTATGATCAGTTAAAGCAAAAAGGAAATTCACCAGTATAAAATATTTCTCTTCTTTTTTTCATCAGAGTGCCATTAGACAATTTTAAAATGGGAATTGATATTGGCACCAATAAAATTCCCCCGAGGCTAATTTTGCCGGCGTAAACATCCACTAACATTTTGTACCAAATAATTTGTCCCATTCCAAGCAAATAATAATTTTCCCTCAATTTTTTCCAATTTAATGTGTGGATATTGGGCCTCTCATCAGGCCTCTGGGGTGTTAACTAAATTTTAACGGCAATGGCCAATTGTGTGTATTTGGTGTTGTGGGTTGTTTTGGCGCATCCCACCACAGAACTAAGCAGATGGGCCCACACCAACCAATGTCCCCCCGGTGCCACCCAAATCCTTAACTCAATAATCCTCTGCCCAGGGCGTCCAGCCCCATTCTTTGCTAAACTAAAATTTGGTCACCAAAGTGTTTTGTGCCAATCCGGCGGCCAATGTCCTCCCCTTCCATTTCCTTTGCCATTTTCATTTAATTAGTAGACCAATTTCGGTGCCAACTCTCCTATTTTCAGTCAGGGATTAGATTTTTACATCGCTTTTAATGAATTTATTATTTCAAACTTATAGAACGAATCAAAAATCTTTTGTATAAAAAATTTTATATTTTTAAGGCCATTTAACTTGGCCATAACTAAATGTTAGGGCCTTGGGTTAGGTTTAGGGCCCAGGATAGACTTATTAGGTTGGGACTAAATAGATTAGGAACCTTAAAATGTCTGCTGATTTGGCCAAGATATATAGCCTAAAAATTATTTTTCGACAAGTAAGATTTCGAGTAAAATTCAATCATTTTTGGATAATACATTTCCTGAACTAAAATCCGAATCATCCACCGATTTTCCTTTTCCCCCGCCCTTAATTCCCTTAAATAATGATAATTTTTCGTCAATTTATTAATGTCATGTGAATATGAAATTTTATTTAAATAACTTCTTCAAAAATATATTTGTAATTTTGTATTTATTTCATTTTCTTTCAAAAGAATTTTCCAAGATTTTCGCAACATTTCAAACCCCCCCCCCCCCTCTCAAATATAGGGTTGACTTTGGCGGCGACCTCAAAAGTCAAAACAAATTGCCTGCTTTTATGTCATGCCGCCTCCATATTTTTCTTTCCCTTCTAGCCTCATCTTTCTTCAACCATATTATCCCCCGCCCTTCTCAAAATTTCATCAATAAAAATGATGAATATTTGGGGAAATAAAATTCTGCATTTTTTAATTTATTTTATTATGCCATTATGAATTTTAATAATTGAATAAAAAAAACTCTTAAAAAATTTATTCCTTTTTGAATTTTAATGATTTGAAAAATTTTTCAAATATACATTTTCCCAATTGAGTATTGTTATTGGCTAATAAACGAAATTTGGCTCCAAATTTTGAGGCCCATATTAAAAATGAAATTTGTAGTCCAAAACCCATCCTCCAAAGCATAAATTAGCCTAAATCCAAGTACCATACATATTCCGTGTCCTTAAAACCTTTATCTTCAGCCTTAAATTTTACTCTGTTAAGTTCATATTTATTATCATTTTTGTAAGAAAACACAAAATTCAGGGCCACAAATTTCGCCATTAAGAATTGTGCATTAAACTAAAACATCAAAACAAAATATTGGGATATTTAATGTTGAAGATGGCATTTATGCCAAAAACATGGACAAAATTGGAGAAAAAAGTTGCCAAATGTCAACCATAATTCTAAACATTTTGTCCCTCGTTTTTCCTCAAATTATCCCTTTGCTCTCTTTCAACAATATTTTTTTGGCCATGTCCATCATTTTGGAATCTGCCATCCGCCCTTCAAACAAAATCCTTCAGGGGTCAAAGTGAGGCTAAAATGATGTTTTCCCTTGGGGCTGGAAGCGACAATAACAAAGGTCCTTTCCAAAATCCTCTTGGAAGGAAAATTTGAAGGAAGATGGCATTTTAAAAGACGGCTTTGTCCCTTTTTGTCCATTCCATTCATTTGTCAATAAAATTTCCAGTTTCCACTCATCAAATTGGGAACAATTAGAAAGGGGGTAGCGTTCCCATTCCCCAATTAATTGTGGCCAAAGTTTTTCCTTCTTACTTTAATTGGATGAAACTTTTTTTCCATTGATAACTTCGCAAATTCATAGGAACTAGGAACCTTGTTTTTATTAACATCGCGCTCCAACTACCAATTTATGAAAGGCGGGAAATGAAAAATGTTCGGCTTGAAGCCATTATTATTATGTTTGCTAAACTTATATTTTTATGTTATAGTCAATATTGAATCTTTAGCAGATTTAGAATTCGTTCTATTCTATATTTATCGTCTCATTGATTCATTAGGGACTATTTTATTTATAAAATTTCAGTTTTAAATTGGTGTGATTTGGATCAAAATTATGGCAATCGATTTTAAACCGGTTTAATATTTTTATGACTAGGCTAGAAATAGGCCAATTCCATGCCATTTTGTAGGCCAAATATTTTCATAGATGGTTTAATTTAGCTTATAAATATATATAACATTCAAATAATTTATAGATATTTTAGGGTAAATTGGCGAAAGAGGCAACAATAAATGGGGTAATAAATACCTCTAATAATATTTTCATTGCTATTGAAATGAAATACAAATTATTTTCATCTTACCATTTGCTGTGCAAACCCATCAAAAATTATGCACAATAATTCGCTTCTATATTATCTTACTTTACTTTTCATAAAAGACTAGGTGGCTTGCCCTAAAACAAATCATTCAAACAATGTAACTCATTCATTAAAATGCCTAAAGAATGAGAAAAGCGATAATATAAATGGATTAAAAAAATAGAGAAGAAAAGGGCACAGCTGTCCTCATTTAAAACAGGGAAAAAAGGGGGAAATGGCTTTTAGCAATATTTACCTTTTATCCGGACAACTCAGCTTTAAGGGTAGATCAAGCCACCTTCCCATCCCTTCCACTCAAATCAATTGCCTTCCTTTTCCTTTATATTTCCAGCCGGATGCCCTCCGGCAATATTGATGATCGCATCAATGGGCGAGAAAGAGGTGGGGGAAAGGAAAAGCCGCCACCGGCTGGCATTAATCCAATACAATGTGTCCTCCTTTTCAAATAATCCATTAAAATATCTTCTCCTCTGCTCAATCTCACCGTGTTTTTATTAGTTTTTTTTTTTTTGAGAAAATTTAACTTTTTTTACTTTAAAATGTCTATCAATGCCGACATTAATACCTGTGGTGGCTCTTTTGGCCTTATCTCAACAAGGAAGCAACCAATTTTGGGAAGGCGATATGCCATTTGAAAGCCCTAAATGTCCTCTAAAAAGTGGCCTTTCTAATTTTTTGAAAATTTAAAATAATTTGTAAAATAAGCGGCTTTTCCTCAACGAATTCGGGTTTATTACACACAAATACATTTAACTTATTTATTACTAGCATTTCACTTAATTTAAATAGGCCAAATTGTAGAGGGCACTTTTCGCTTTCAAATGGCATATCGCCTTCCCGAATTGGTTAACGCCTTGTTGAGATATGGTCAAAAGTAAGCCCCTCGGATAATGGATATTTCATACCCAATAAATTCGCCTATTAGCCAATTTGTCGGAGGCAATGAAAAATAGTTCCTAAAAATTAGCCGAAGATTAACTACTGTCAATTTTCAGATAGTTTTGCCATCTACGAAAATTTTCCACTATTTAACACCAAAGATTGCCTTCTAATTTATTAATATTTTTTCATCGAATCAACATATAAAATGCCATTCAACCGATTCGAATTTTGGTGCCAAAAATGATGCAAAAGCCGGTCTCATCGGAGATTCCCAGAGGCGTAGTTTGTTAAATTTTTAAATAAATTATTAATTAAATGTTTTTTTAGGGTTGTCCGCCACCACCTGGCATGGATCCTCGCAAGGGAAAAGGCAAATTGATGTGCATTAAGGTTAGAAAAAATAAAAGCAAAATTCCCTAATAAGGAAATTTCATTTTCTAACGATCCATTTCCCTTGAAAGTTGAAATTGAAGGTCTATTTTTCTCATGTTTGGAATATTTAATTAAGCTAATTATTCAGCGAGATAATAAAGCAATTCGGGAAGGCGATATACCATTGGAAAATCCAAAGCGTCCATTACAATTTAGCCTTTCTTTATGCAATCCATCTTTAAAAAGTTACATTGTCTTTGAATGTAATAAACCTGAATTATTTGGAGGAAAAGCCGCTTATTTTACAAATTGTTTTAAATATTCACAAAATTAGGAAAGGCCACTTTTTAGAGGACATTTAGAGCTTTAAAATGGCATATCGCCTTCCAAAATTGGTTACTCCCTTGTTGAGATATGGCGAAATGAATGGCCCTAGGTACCCTTAATAATCAATTTTACTTCTAAAATACAAATTTGTACAATAAATTTAATAAATCAATTTTTTATCAGGTTCGAATGCTCGACGACACCGTTGGCGTATTCCACTTAGGGGTAAGCTCTTTTATGTTTTTTATTCAATTAATAACCCGTTTTAAAGCATAAAGCATTGGGCCAAGCATTGTTCGATGAAGTTTGCCGTCATTTGAATTTACTTGAATCCGACTATTTTGGTCTGGAATTTATTGACAGTTATGGGAATCGGGTAAGTCTTAATGATGAAACATGATGAAACAACATTAGTTAGGGACATTCTTTTGGCCATATCTCAACAAGGAAATAACCAATTTGGGAAGGCGATATGCCAATTGAAAGCCCTAAATGTCCTCTAAAAAGTAGCTTTTCTAATTTCTTGCAAATTTAACATAATTTGTAAAATAATCGACTTTTCCCCAACAAATTCGGTTTATTATACTCAAAGAGATGCAATTTTTTAAAATCTTGCTTTTATAAAATTCAAAAATTATAAATTAATAAAGGACACTTTAGGCTTTCCAAATGTACATTGCTGTCCTAAATTAGTAATCTCCATGTTGAGTATGGCCTAAAAACTATTAAATCTCCAAATTAAATGTTCCCTATTCTTTGAATAAAAATAGATAATATTTAATTTGCCAAAAAATATTAAAAATGTCAAAAAAAAATTTCGAGTCAAATAATCTTTTTAGGCTATAATAATTAAATTGGTCTCAAATCAGATTTCTTTAAGATTCCTACCCTATTTAAACCTAGCCTTAAATAAACTCGACCTTGGCCCTAAATCTAAATTAAAGCCCTAAAAAGTTTATTTTTCTATGCGAAAATTTTTTGCCACATTTTTACCCTTTTTCCGACATAAAATTTTTTCAACATTTTTAGCTTTTTTCGACCTCTTAATTTTTTACCAATTAAAATGAAATCCTGAAATAAATTAAACCATTCCTCCCTTCCTCTCAAGTGTTGGCTGGACAAGGAGAAGTCAATTTTGCGCCAAATAATGGCTGCCCAATCCGATGCCCGCTTCTTCTTCATCATCAAATTCTACACACCAAATCCGTCGGAATTGGAGGAGGAATACACCCGCTACCTTTTTGCCCTCCAACTTCGCAGGGATTTGGCCCGAGGCGAACTGCTTTGCAATGAGAATACGGCGGCAATGCTCGTTTCTTGCATTGTTGGTTTTTTGGAAGAATTAATTTGGGGGAATTTTTGAGCAAATTTGGAAAAGGCTTTTTTGATTATATTTTAAAATAAATTTGAAATTGAAATTGCCCAAAAATTTTAGAATTAATTTGGATGAAATTTTGGATAATGGAAGGAAAAAGGGTCTACTCTAATTATAAATTAAAAAACCAAATTTTGAATAGAAATTGACCAAAAATTAGATTAACTGTGAATAATCTTAAAATTTAGACATATAAATACTGCATGATTAGCTAGGGACCGGATTTGAAGGCAAATGCCTTTTTTTGCGAACTTAGATTGAATTTAAAACTCACAAAAAACAAGTTTTTAGCATAATTTTAAAAGAAAATAAGTGGTTTCTAAATGCCTATTTTTTCCTTTTTTGAACTATTTTTGCCTTTTTTCGACTTTTGATGCCTTTTTACTGCCTTTTTTTTTGGCGATTTTTAATGCCTTCAAATCCGGTCCCTAATGAGAGCCAATAAAAAATATATTTACGATTTTTATAATGCTATTTTTAAGTGATATCGACCGACCTTTTTAAATAGACCAAAAATGGAATTTTCAGGAAAGAATAAATAAATAGACCCCGTAATTTATTGACCAAAATTAAAACTCATTTAATTCAAAATTCTCTAAAAAATCATTTTTAAGAATGTCATTCTAGCACAATTCTATATGAAATACTATGAAATTAAGATAAAGGCCAAAATTGTCGAAAAGGTGTTTTTGGCTGATGTGGGATATCAAATTAGGAAAAACTGACTTCCCTTTTGCCCCAAAAAAAAAACAAAATTACCAATAAAAAAAATTTAGTCAAATTTATGGTCAAAAACTGTCGATTATGAGAGAAAATATTCATCGAAAAATTTTCATAGGTTCAATCGGAATGCGGCGACTTTTCCCCGTTGGACTACCCAGACCCAAGCTATTTGGCCGCTGCTCAATTTGTACCGAATCAGAGTCCGGCATTTCAGCTTAAAGTGATGGAACAGCATAAAAAGGTTGAAGGAGGCTTCCAAATCCCACCCAAATAAACAAACTAGTTGCCAATGAAAAGGACCCCCAATTAATCGCCTTTTATAATTAATCATCATTGATTAACCGAATTAAATGAATTTGATATCAAATTAAAGAGCAGACTTTTGGCTATCTTTTGATATAATTTTATTTAAATTGGCTCAGAATTGATGAAGTTATGGCCCAAAAAAAATCATTTAAAATAATTCTTTACTTAAAATTAGAGAAATTTTCCCATGTTTTTTTTAGGAATAATTCCATCATTTCTGAACCAATTTAAATAAAATTAATTTTATTTGATAGCCAAAAGTCAGTTCTTTAATTTGATACAAAAATCATCGGAATTGGTACAATCTCTTAATAAGTTGTATGCATTCGCTCAAGTTGGGACATATTTAACTAGACTAGTGAAATTATTGTTTCATATAGTATGGGAAAAAATTAACAAAATTTTTGCGTTGTTCTTTTAATGGAGAAAAATGTAAAAAATTGCAGCCATAATGAGATAAGGACTTCAAATGGGAAAATCAGCCGAATCTTTCCATGTTTCTAATTATAAAAATTTGCAGCTTGTTGGAATGAGCCCGGCCGAAGCGGATTTCAATTTGTTGGAAACGGCACGACGTTGCGATTTCTATGGCGTCCGATTGCATGGAGCCCGAGATTTGGAGGGAATCGAAGTGGCGTTGGCCGTCGTCCATATGGGCATAAAGGTGTTTTTTTGGGGGTATATGATTTTGGGCATATTTTTTGATTATTCCCTAAAGAAATATAGAATATGGATTTACCTAAATTTTTTATTAGAATAATAGGCAATTTACAGCTACCTTGGTCATTTCTTTTTGGCTATAGCTCAGCAAGGCGATGACCAAATCAATGAGGCAATAGACCATTTTGTAGCCTAAAATGTCCTCTAAAATATATATAGCTTACATTTTTCTATGAAATCCTTCTTTTAAAAAAGTTACTAAATGTCTTTGAGTGTAATAAACCCGAATTTGTTGATGAAAAGCCACCTATTTTACAAAATATTTTAAATTTTTCAAAAAATTAGAAAGGCCACTTTTTAGAGGACATTTTGGGCTATCAAATGGCATATCGTCTTCCCAAATTGGTTGCTTCCTTGTTGAGTTATGGCCAAAAGAATGGCTTAAATTATTTAAAATATCACATTGAATTTTATTATTCCGTTACCCAAAGATAAGGAAACTATTCTAAAGTATCAATTTTTTATCGATTTTTTGCAGGTTTTCCATAATTTGAATTGTGTGACCACATTTTCATGGGCCAAAGTGCGAAAATTAAGTTTTAAACGGAAGCGGCTGATGATCAAAATCCATCCGGACAGCAATGTTCGCCAAAAAAATCCCCAAAAAATTATAAATAAATTTCCACTTTCAGCAACAATACAAAGAGATAATCGAATTTTTGTTCGAGAATCGGGATGATTGCAAAAATTTTTGGAAAAAATGCGTTGAACATCACAGTAAGTAATTGGGCCACATTTCAATATCCAGGACCATTGTTTTGGCCATATCTCAACAAGGGAGTAACCAATTTTGGAAGGCAATATACAATTTGAAAGCCCTAAATGTCCTCTAAAAAGTGGCTTTTATTATTTTTAGAAAATTTAAAATAATTTGTAAAATAATCGGCTTTTCCTTTAAAAATTCGGGTTTATTACATTCAAAAACATTTAACTTTTTAAGAGGGAGATTTCTAAAATTTAAAAATAGCCAAATTATAGAGGACACTTTCGCTTTCAGAAAATATACAATTTCCGCAAATTGTTTATGGCCTTGATGAATTATGGCCAAAGAAAGTTCTAGCTCCTATTAAACATTATATTAGCATATAGCATTGTCATTGAAAGTTTCATTGAAATAAATAAAAAAAATTTAGGCTTTTTCCGCTGCCCTGAACCAGTAGAGCAAAAGCGTGATGCAAAGCGTCGATATTTCCATCGGGGTTCCCATTTCCATTATCAAGGCCGAACACAAAAACAATTAATTGACTATGTGCGCGAACATCGAAAACGTAGAGAACCCTTTGAAAGGTGAGCCAAAAAATGGAATAGAATTGAAAATGACGAAAAGATTTTAATTGCTAAAAAATTTATCCCAAACCCATAAACCTTTACCCAATAGCTAGAACTCATCAAGACGCATCATTTGATTATATTTTGGTTTGAGTTTAACGTTTAACCAATTCTAATTTAGTTTTGAAACATTAAACCAAAATTGGTTTAAACCGTTTAATACCCTTTAATTGTTGACCAAACCAAAATTGGGTTTAAACCGTTTAATACCCTTTAATTGTTGACCAAACCAAAATTGGTTTAAACCGTTTAATACCCTTTAATTGTTGACCAAACCAAAATTGGTTTAAACCGTTTAATACCCTTTAATTGTTGACCAAACCATGACAAATTATATTCAATGCGTCTTGACCAGCTCTATCCAAAATTGGGTAATGGTTTGTGAATGTAGGAAAAACCCTCCTAAAACTAATATAATTTATTTTTTTGCTTTCATTTTTCAATTTATAGACCTCTCCGCCGCAGCGGTGCTCCTCATTCGTCGGTGAATTCCACAATGCTAAACCATCAACAGGGCGGTGGATTCCTTCAAAATATGGCCACAAATCAACAAAATCAACAACGCGCCTATTTTGTGATGGATCGAATTGCGGACGAATATCAGCTGGATGGAATGGCAATGAATGCGGATGGTGGCCAAAAACATGTAAATTTCCCTTCAATTTGCCATCAACAACAAAGAGGAGGAGATGCTAAAATGTCAATGGGATTGGCCAATGGAGGAACAGCCAACAGCAACAGCAGAAAGCCAAGACCTAAAGTGTGTTCGAAATTCGAATAGAATAATTGCGAATTTTTTAAAATTAATTTAAGGAAAGAAATAGGTAGCCTATAGAGAGAGGAAATTTCACAGTTGCGATATTTCATTAATATACTGGCATTTCTTTTGGCCTATTTAAGCGAGGTTATAACAAATTCAAGAAGGTGATATACCATTGGAAAGTCCAAAGTGTCTACTAAAATTTGGCTTATTTTAATTTTATGAAATCCAACCTTTTAAAAAAGTTAATACTTTTAGTGCAATAAACCCGAATTATTTTGAGGAAAAGCCGCTTATTTTACAAATTGTTTTAAATATTCAAAAAATTAGAAAAGCCATTTTTAAAGGACATTTAGGGCTTTCAAATGGCATTTCGCCTTCCCAAATTGGTTACTTCCTTGTTGAGATAAGGCCAAAAGAATGACCCCCCCCCCCATCAATCAAAATGTCGGAATATTTAGTTATATTTCTAAAAAATTTAGAAGAAATACCCCAATAATTTCAAACATTTATTAGAGTGCTATACTCGAGAATGGCAATTCCAACATCCAACAACAAAATGGCCAAAGGAATGGGGACCATCAACAACAAAAGCAACCGCCACTTCCTCATCACGATCCAATGCAACAATCTTGCCATGGGGCCATTCTACCGGTGAATCCACATGAGGCGACCCGGCAGAATAACATCAACCATCATCAGAATCAACAAAGGAATATGATGGCCCAACAGCAGGCTGCCATTGCGGCATTCCATCAACAAATGGATCCGGTATGAAAGGGTGAATAAATATGCCTTAATTTGTCATTGCACTTCACTTGCCCGAAGTCTTCTGACTTATGACGGGACCAATTTTGATGATTTTAGTGTTAAATTAAAGAGAAAAGACTTTTGACTATCTAATGATATTTGTTTTATTTAAATTCGTTTAGAATTGTTGAAGTTATGCTCAAAAAATCATTTAAAAAGGCATTTGCCATGAATTAGCAAAAATGTCATTGTTTTTTGCGCATAACTCCAATAATTCTGAACCAATTTAATTAAAATTAATAGATAGTTAAAAGTCTGTTCTATTCTTTAATTTAATTGTAAATTCATTAAAATTGGTTCAGTCTTTGATAAATTATTATAAACGACGATAATTTGGGCGATTCACTTTATCTATGGAAGGATACCCGAATCAAACTGGCCAATATCTCATCAATTAATTAAGCCATTAATAAAACTTTTAATCATTGGATTAAATGCGTTTAGAATATTTTTATATGAAAATGATTAGTCAAAAGTTCAATTAACCTAAGGGCCATTCACTTGGAATTTGGAAATATGAGATTTTAAGATGGCACAAAATTTGGGTACGCATAAATTTCGTTGAAAATAAAAATTTATCAAGGAAAATTCTGGAAAAATTTGATTTTTGCAATCTTTACTTCTGATTTAGCCAGTTTTATTTATAATTCTTTATCAAAGATGTCCATGTCCCTACCAAATGTGTTGGCCCCATCTGCTCTGCAAACAGACAATTGCTTTGTTTTTGCCGCCGGTGGCCCATTGAAGTCGATAAGCGGCGAAAATTTCCACGTGATGGAACAGCGGAGACGGGAAAATGATAATCAGTCGGAAGGTTAGGACTGAGGAAGGAAATTAATCGTGGAAATTAATTTTATTCCCATATTTACTTTTTTTTGAAAATTCAGAAAAATATTTTACAATTTTTTTCTGAATTTTTTAAAATTATTTTTCATTTAAATTTTTAAAATTTTCGACTTTTTTAAAATATCTTCAAATTTTTTTAAAATTTTCCAATTTTTCAAAATTTTTTTTCCATAAAAATATTTTCAAAATTTTTAAAAATATTTTCTAAATATTAAAAATATTTTTCAAATATTAAAAAATATTTTCCAATTTTGTATAATATTTTCAAATTTTCAAAAATATTTTTCAAATCTTTAAAAATATTTTTCTGAATTTTTAAAAAAATTATCCAATTTTTTAAAAATTAATTTCCAGATTTTTAAAATTTTTTCCAATTTTATAAAAATATTATAGAATTTTTAAAAAGGTTTTTTTTAAATATTTACAATTTTAAAATATTTTCCAAATTTTTAAAATTCACGTCTTTAAAATATTTTTCAAAATTTTGAATAAATATTCCAAATTTGTAAAAAATATTTTTCAAATTTTAAACAATTTTTTCCCGTTTATAAAATTTTTCAAAAATATTTTAAAAATATTTTCCAATTTTTTAAAAAATATTTTATAAATTTTTAAAAATATTATCCAGTTTTTAAAAATATTTTCCAATTTTTAAAAATATTTAATTTTTTCTCGAATTTTTTATTTTTTGGTCATTTTCTACATTAATTTCGGAAAATTTTTGACCAAATTTTCCCTCAAAGGTTCCTATCGAATTGGCGGTGATCCGGGCGGTGCATATGGCGGCCCGCTGAATTCCTCACAATCCGATGTTGGCTCCATGGGGCCATCCGCCGGCGTTGATCCCCGAATTTTCCAAACAACATTCACCACAAAACGGGTTGGCAATGTGATCGTGAAAAAGGTGACACCATCGACGGCTGCCACCGCAAATGCCATCAATGGTGGTAGCAGCAGTGCCGGAATTTCAGGTGTGGTATTTGGCACTTTGAATTTTGGCATTGGGTGGATTTTTCCTTTAATTCGTTAAATTTGCAATATTTTAATATTTAATTTAATTTTTTTTAAATGCCAAGGAATCCGTTAATTTGCTGTCTTGTTAAACTAATAACCGGGTTTTATAATTACGGTACCCGAATGATTATAAATCGTCAAAGACTGAATTTTGATGGTTTAGTACCAATTAACGAGCAGATTTTTTTATAATTTTATTTAAATTGATTCAGAATTGATCCGATTTTGGCTTAAAATCATTTAAAATGTTATTTATTATAGGAATTATACTAAAATTTCTAATGATTTTTTGGGCATAATTTCATCAATTTTGAACCAAATTTAAATAAAATTAATATAAATAGATAGCTAAAAGTCTGCTCATCAATGTATAAACAAAATCATCAAAATTGGTTCAGTAATTGAAGATTTATAATAAATGGCGACAAGTTGGCTACCGACAAATTGCTTCAATTTATCAATAAAAAAAAAGTTTAAAACAAGCCTATGCCCATGAGCTGTTTCAATTGTTTATCTATTATAGAAAACTTAACATCATCAAAACCTATATCTAATAAGCATTTAGGCTAATTAAAGTGGCATAAACTTTTCAAAAATTTATAAACGAAAATCAAATTTGAGCCTTTGTTGAATAATAATGCCGATTGAAATGCCTAAAAAAATATTTTCAAAAATAACTAAAAAATTCCAACAGGACCAAATCAACCGCATCGTTCCATCTCTTCCTCATCAACACGTCCATCAACCGGTGGCACAAATCGTCGCCAACCACAACCACAAACACAAATTGCCACAATCCTATCAAATGGCCAAATTGAAAATCGACCATTTGCCTCCTCACAGCAAATTGGTTTGGCCACAACCACCGGAGGTAGCAGCATTGTGTCCCCATTGGAGGGAATTGGGAGTGGATGTTCATCGACGTGTTGTTCCGACTATTCGCTGGCCTCTTCTTCGGCACCAACATCGGCCAGAAGTGCCCAACAAGGGCAACAACAACAACAAGGAGGAGGCAGATTGCGATATGCGCCCGCGGGGCAAATGGGCATTGGTGGTGGTGGATTTGCTGGCAGATTAAGGTGGAAAAATATTAAAAAACGATGGTATTTAATTTGCCAAAAAACAAAAAAAATGTGAAAAAGGCTAAATTACATCTAAATTATAAAATTAAAGAAGTTAAAATTTTTAAAAAATTTTTTTATGATATTCCTTGATGTGTTTTTATTTTTGTGCTAAAATAGGATAGAATATAATTTGCGCATCTAACTTTTTAGTATTTTCAAATTATTAGTTTTATATTTAACTAATTATTTTATCATTTTATAGAGCCTCTGATTGGGCTGCTTTAAATAAATTAGCAGATTTGTTGAAAATTACAAAACTTAATGACCAAAAAAAGTAAAATAGGCCAAAAAAATTTAGGTAGTTTTCATTTTTTACCATAACTTTCTGGCCAATTTTTTGCTCTATCATTTTGATATCAAAATGAACTATCTATAGATCTAGAAAGTGCTTAACAAAATGGTATAAACATTTTAATTGCTTAATTAATTGATGAGATATTGGCCAATGCAGGAATCGGGTAGCTTAAAAATAAAAAATATGTTTATTAAATTAATATAAAATTAATATAAAAATTAATTTTCCAATAGACACGAAATTCCGGTGGCCATCGACGGGCCACCTGCCCAAATACAAAGTGCCTCTGCCGGTTGCACACCTTCCCCCATAATTCGTCCAGTTTTGCTTCCATCACCCCCGGGCCGTCGTCAATCCGGCTCATCCGCTTCCACATCGGCCCAATCCACGCCAACCCAATCAACTGCCATTATGGCCGGTGGCACGTCTTCGAATGGGGCAAGAAGACCTTTGGTGATGAAAGCACCTGGGGCCAGCGATTTTGGCATTGGAATGGCCGGTGGCAAAAATACCGTGTCCACAAAAATTGGTAAGGCAAAATTGGGGAATAATTATGAAGCAAAATAATTGTTTACCTGATTCTTTTGGCAATACTTCAATAAGGAAGCAACCAATTTTGGAAGGCGATATTCCATTTGAAAGCCCTAAATGTCCTCTAAAAAGTGGCTGATCTAATTGTTTGAAAATTTAAAACAATATGTAAAATAAGCGGCTTTTCCTCAAAATAATTCGGGTTTATTTCACTCAAACACATGTAATTTTTTAATAAAATTTGAACTTTTCAATGGTATACAACATTTCGGAATTGGCTATTTTCTTCTTTGAGTTATTCGCCAAAAACTGATGTAAGTTCTCAATCATAGTCGATTATCCTCTACCATGGGAAAGAATTATTTTTGGAAAATCCTTCATTTTATGTTTAGTGCCAATAACAAAATTGAATGACAATTCTCCGCTCATCACATCGGCGTCAATCCCTACAGTAGGCAATGAAAATGCGCCCACCCCATCAAATGCAGTAGGAAGCCCTCAAGGCCCATTGACAGGGCGGGTGATACGCAAAGAGGATTTGATGATCACCACAAATGGAATTGAGTTGAAACCGGCAAAAATGCCATCACAGCCTGATTATAGAAGAAATGCCGAAAATGAGGGGAATAACAATACAATCATTGCTGTGGGCCAACAGCAGAAGCCAAAAGTGCCACCCAAACCGGATTTGGAAACATTGCAATTTGTAAGTGGAATATTTTTTTTATTTTAATTATTTTAATTTGGAAGTGAATTTTCTATTAAAAAATGAAAAATATTAGGAGGAAAAATCCTTGGAATGAAATGGGATCGAACTTTCAATCTATAAGATAGGAGAATGAAATATTTTAACCAATTATACAATGAATCCATAAGTATTTTTAAATGTAATTTATTTTGAAGAAAAAAGTTGAGATGTATTTGAACTTGTAATCATAAAAAGGAAAGCAAAACACTTAACCACTCACTACCAATGAATCCACTTGAAATTGATTTGTTTTTTCATTAAAAAAATTTAAAAGGGGGAAAATATATATGGAAGGCGGATTCGAACCAGGCATGACCACGGCTACCATTTTTTTATAGCCGTAGCCGTTTTAGCCGTGGCTATCTCATAGCCGTAGCCGCCCATAGCCGCGTATTTTTTCAAATTTTATAGCCGTAGCCGCCCGCGGCTAGCCGCGGTTAGCCGTATTTTCGAAAAAAAATTTTTTTGGTCAAAAATATTTTTACAAAATAGCCCAGAAAAGAAAAAAAAGACAAAAAATTACCCCTCTGGGAAGAATTTGAAAATTCTTTACAAAAAAATTTAATATAATGGCAAAAATTTCTCAATTAAAAAATAATAAATATTGATGGAGGGAGTTTTATGAAAAATCTCCAAAAAAATAGAAAATTTGTATATGGCGGCTATTTCACGGCTAGCCGCGGCTATGGGTTCAAAGCCGTTAGCCGCCCGTAGCCGTCCAATTTTCAAAAATTTGTAGCCGTTAGCCGCCCGTAGCCGCGGCTAGCCGCGGTTAACCGCGGCTTAGCCGTAGCCGTGGTCATGCCTGATTCGAACCTTCAACCTATAGGCTAAGAGAGTTAACCATTACACCACCAACGGATATCAATACCTTCTAACTTATGTTAGAAATATTTAAATTTATTGAATAAATAAAAAATGTTCAGAAAATTGCTAAATCTTTGGGAACGGAATTATCAAATGGCCAACAAAATGCACAATTGGATGAAGAAAAAGATCAAGAAAGGCATCGTGCTTTGTTAGATCCGTTGGAAAGCATTCTGAAAGATGTTCAAGCAATCAACGATGCATTGGATGGAACAACAACGGCGACGGCGCAACGGCCACATCAAATGCCGGCGGCAATTTCCATTCAAAGTGAAGAAAGGCCAGACCTAAAAACGTGAGTACCGTTACCGTATAATAATATCTTTTCATTCTCCAGCAGGGGAAATTATTTTTCAATCTCTTAAAAATTTGGAAAATTGGGCTCCTATCTCCTTTAATTTGCAGATATTTTGGAACAAATTATAGCGGATTTTATAGAAGGGAACAAAGAAAATGAAATATAAAAATTTATTAAAAGTACCCCCACAAGAAGCTATGGGTTCCCAAAATCGAAGATGGGGAATTATTATTAGAGTGTGGGAATTCAAAGAGTTTTATGGTACTAAAAATACCGAAATTTGCATACAATTTTTTGTATTTATTAAAAATAGTGATCGAAAAATGAGAAAAAGTAATTATTGATTAGAGATGATTCAGTGCCGCCAAATCATGTTTAGGTTTTTTGATCACTGCTCAACGAGGCAATAACCAATTCGAGAAGGCCATATATTTTTGAAATTTTTGATAGCCCAAAGTGTCCTCTACAAATTTGTTATTTTTAAATTTATAAAAATCCATCTTTAAAAATTTTTACATATCCTTGAATATAATAAAC
Source organism: Pratylenchus scribneri (assembly GCA_030063045.1). Taxonomy (NCBI): domain Eukaryota; kingdom Metazoa; phylum Nematoda; class Chromadorea; order Rhabditida; family Pratylenchidae; genus Pratylenchus; species Pratylenchus scribneri. The sequence goes on along the minus strand of JAQSEB010000020.1, from coordinate 306,075 downwards.
TCGAATCTTTAGAGGAAAAGCCACTTAATTTAAAAAATTATTTTAAATTTTCAAAAATTAGAAATGCCACTTTTTAAAGGATATGTATGGCTTTCAAATGGCATTTCGCCTTGTCAAATTAGTTGCTTCCTTGTTGAGTTATGGCCAAAAGAACGGTTCTAGATATAGAATTTTCCATTTACGGGGGTTAAGGATATTTTTCAGCCGAAATTTGTACCTTCAAATTTCCTCATCCCCAACAGTGTTCATTTATTCAACGGAGGCACAGGACCAAATGGAGGCGGCGCCGGTACACCATACACGTTGACCGTGCGCGACTTGAGTTTGAGTTCCCGAGGAGGAAAAGAATTAACCGAACACAAAGAAACTGGAGGCAAATCTGTTTCTGGCACTGGCACAGGTGGAGGCCGATGTGAACATTCCAGTCGCCCGGGGAAATCCTCCATTGAATTGGTAATAAATTAGGAAATAAATACTTTATTAAATTATTTTTTATTAATTAATTTAAAGCCGCTAAAGAAAATTTTTTCGAGATTTATTTAAATTATTTCCAAATTTATTGGGAATATTTTGGCACTAATAAAAACTTTTAAGCCTATGAATTCGGCATATTCTAGAGAATATTTTGACACATTTGAAAATATATTTATACCAAAGAGAATTTTGGAAATTTTTCTAAAGGTTTTTGGGCATTTTCTTGGGAAATTTTCGATTAATGAAAATTTATTTATAGCCCAAATTTGCCAATTTCGAGGGAATATTTTGGTACATTAAAAACCTCTTTTCCAAAAGATATTTCCGGCCTTCTTCTCCTCTTTAAATCAGAATTACATATTGATAAACATTTTTTCACCATCCTTGAATAAATTTTAGCCTTCAAAAGCTCGATTCAAAATGATTAGCATATTTCCTTCCAAATTCATTACAAATACAAAATTGCCATTATTTTGCAGGTGAATCGTCGCTGCCTTCCCTCCCAAGATTCCTACTCCTCCCAGGACCATTCAATCTCGCCAACAAATGAAGACACCGGAAATGTGCTGGAATATGTGATGAGGCGTCGATCGCAGAGCAGCGATCGAGCAGTCCAAGGCAGCGGCCAATTCCAACAGCCAAAAATGGGAGGCGGAAAAAGACGATCGGCGGAACGGCGAATGACACAACCGGTGGAATTTGGAAGCAATTTGGCCACAAAAATGGAAGAAATTCGGCCGAAAAATGATGAAAATGGAGGAGGGGAAAATGCCAAAAATGCCGGAGGAAAATTTACGGAAGAAATGAAGAAAGATGAAGAAGAGAAAGAAATGCCAAAAAATGATGAAGCCATCGGCATTTTGGCCGAACAATCCAAAGAGTCTGAAAAAGAAATGGAAAAAGAAGAGGAAATGACGGCGATGGAGGAAAAACGGCTCTTGGAGACGGATTTTTAATTAATTAATTAATTCATAATTACGTATTTATTCTATTAGAAGCCTAGTCTCTAATAAAAACCTACCCCATCAAAAATTCACATTAAAAATAACCAATTTTTATGTGAAATTAAGCCAAAATAAGCATTATTTGTGTCCAAAAAATCAGAAAATCCCCATCCCAGAATATCTAAGAAAATTATAAGCCCCGTCTCTATTAGAAGCCCTATCTCTATTAGAAGCCCACCCTAGGAAGCCTCTGAAAACTATAAGCCCTTGGGCTTCTAATAGAATAAATACTGTAAATAAAATTTATTATAATTTGTTAAGCTTGCAAAAATACCAAAGAATGTGTACAAAAAAGCATCCCAAAATCCTTTTAATTTGCCAAATTTATTATTTTCCCATTTATTTTTTGTGGTGCAATTTTAAAATTTTCCCATTTGGCCATCCAATTAAAATTTATAATTTCATTTTTGTTTTATTTTTTATCAGAGGATATAAATTGCTGAATAATTTTTTAAAAATATTATAATTTATTGAATGCCCTAATTTGTTGCCATTTTTAAATCATCAAGGATTGAACCAATTTAGATAATTTTGGTACAAGAGAACCCCATAGACAAAAGTCTATAAAGGTAGCGTACCCCACGACAGAAGTCTGTAAAGGCCCCACGGACAAAATGTATCTGTAAAGTCGGGTACCCCACAGACACGTATCTTTACTATATAACTAATTAATGCCAATTGTTGTCACCATCAAAGTTCAAAGCATTATAAATTTTTATAATATATATTAATTTTATTTATACTATTTTATGATATGTATATATAAATCATAAAATATATATTTCATGCTATTTCCCAATTTCCATCACTTCTCCAATTTTATTGTCAATATTTATGCCCATTGTGCATTCAATTGTTTGAAGTGAATATTGGTTTGATCATTTTGCATTGGATTCTCTTTCACTTCATATTTTTTTCGCTTAATAAATCGCACAAATTGAATATAGACGAAAATGGTGATCAGCATGTAGAAATGGAGGAGCTGTGGAAAAGAAGTTAGATGAAAATGCATCAATTATTGTGAAAAATTAAGGAAAATATTTAATTTGCCGAAAAAATATTGAAATTGCCGAAAAGATTGAAATGGTTCAATGGTTTATCCTAGACCCCTAAACCTTATACCCAATCGATATCTCGTCTATGCGCATCATTTGATTGTGTTTCGGTTTTGGGTTTAATCAGATGAATTTAGTTTCGAACCATTAAACCAAAATGGGTTTAATTTAAACCGTTTAATACCCTTTATTTGTTGAACAAACCAAAATTGGTTTAAACCGTTTAATACCCTTTATTTGTGACCAAACCATGACAAATTATATACCATCCAATGCGTCAGTCAGCTCTATCCAATTTTAGGTATATTTGGTTTGCAAATACAAACCCTTTAACCATTATAATTATTTTTGGGCGTTATATACTCTTTTGTCGGCAATTTCATTTTCAATGTTTTTCAGCAAATTAAATTCCATCCTATTTTTTATACCGTTAGCACAAAAAAATAATAGAACTGGTAGTCATGCGGTGACATTGTCTGCTTAAGGGCCCGAAGCGCAATCGCCGTCGACCCAAAAATGGAATAGATGGAGGCATAGGAAATGTCCAACGGCAATATCAAACGCATTGTGAACAAATTCTCATTCAATTGATAGTTTCTACTCAAACTGTAATGGCCGTAAACAATTTCCGCCGATTTTTGTCTAATAAATATTATAAAATAATTAAATATAGTTTGGATTTAATGAAAAATTAATTTTTATGATTAGGTATTTTAAAATATAGTGAAGTTGAAGAATTTTTTCTTTTTTTCATTTTTATTTTTTGGGACAATAATTTCTATACTAATAATTTTTTTATCAGAAAAATTTTTTTCCACTTTGAATTTAATAAAAATTTTATTATTAATTCAGTAAAAAATTTTATTAAAATTTTATTATAGGATTGGAAATTAATTCCAGTATATTTTTTTATTTTATGCAAATTTTTATGTAATTATTTTTTATTTTAATTATAATTTTTCTTTTTCTTTCATACTTTTTCTTCGCATTGTTGATCCTTGTTATTTGCCAATCACAAAATGCAGTTATAATCACCAATGGAAGAGTGAAAATAGAAACATACAAGTTGACTTGGGAATTGTATTGTGTCGTCATTGAAATCACACCCTGGGGATGGCTGAACCTATCAGTGTCGGCATATGCCGTAAAAATAACAAAAACCATGTAGACAATGGAAATAAACCACTTTAATAAAATTGGAAAATATTATAAATTAAAAAATTAAAGAATTTTGAAAAATAGTGGAATTTAAAAAATCAAAAAATTTCAAAAATTTTTAAATTAAAAAATTTCAAAAATTTTAAAATAAAAAGTTACAAATATTTGATAATAAAAAGTTTTAAAAAATTTAAAATTAAATTTCAAAAAATTTTAAAATCAAAAATATTCAAAAATTTTTAAATTAAAAAATTTCAAAAAATTTTAAAATAATAAGTTTCAAAAAATTTTAAATTAAAAATTTCAAAAATTTTAAATTAAAAAATTTCAAAAAATTTTAAATACAAAAAAATTCAAAAATTTTTAAATTAAAAATTTCAAAAATTTTAAATTAAATTTCAAAAAATTTTAAAATTAAAAAGATTAAAAAATTTTAAAATTAAAAAATAGCAAAATTTAAAAAAACTCACAATTAAAGCTTAAAAAATTAGTTATAATTTTAACTAACAATTAAGGCATCAAAAATAGGAAAAAAAAGTAAAAATTAAAATAAAACTCACAATTAGAGCAACAATTTTTATGCCACTCTTCATTCCCTCATTTTCATATTTTTCTGCAATGAATGTGGCTCGAGCCCGTTCACACATTATAAAGAAATGAAAAGAGGGCATTCCAAGTACATACGGATAGTAGGTACCATAGAGGAAAGGAACAGCCCAAACTGGTGTCAAAAGTTCGCAAGCATTTTTATAGAAAAACAATTGAATCTGAAATGTTTTTTTAATTAAAATAATTAATTAAAGATAAAATTTCTTTTATTGCCCTTTTTGTATTTTTTACCCCACTTTTTATTTTGTAGTTTATTATCAGAAACCGGTTTTAGATCTTACAAACAATATACTAATTTGTAGATCTTATGTAGACGCATCTTTACACATATATATATTATATATGTTGCAGCCGATCTCGTTTTCGGCATGTTCTAGTTATCGTATAGACTTGATCTATATAGCTCATTCGATTCGTCAGGGTCGGTTTTCTTTATAAGATTTCAATTTCAGAAAGATTTGACAAGTTTGAACCAAAGTTATGGGGCCAATTGAAATTTCGGGTTTTCAAACCGGTTTAACTAGGGTAGGGCTAGGGCTATGGTCATGCCGGCATGGGTTTTAGGGCTAGGGTAGGGTAGGCTAGGGCTAGAAAAAGAATTAAAACTCTAATTGGCCTAGGAACTGAGATCATTAGTCACAAACTACAATGTCTGCCACTACACTATTTCTGTCAGAAAAAACGAGATTGGCTAGCCGAATTCGAAATCGGCTAAAAAAACGAGATCGGCTGCAACATATATCATATATATATTTCTTAGTTTATATAGAAATTGAGCGAGTGAAACCGTTTAAACCATATTTCCAGTTTTTGGTTTTAAACAATTTAATTTTGAGTCAAAACCTGGTATTTTATATTTCATTCGGTGTATTTCGATGAGATCTACAAATTTATAGAGATCAAAAACTACTTTTTGTAGTAATAAATGGGATTAAAAAATGTGATAAAAAAATTGTCTTCCTTAATTAAAATGAAAACTTACCCAATAACGAAAGAAGAAAGCGAACATCGACATGGTGTAGATGAAAGAAAGGAGAATTATGTTAATAAACAACAACTGCAAAATTAGTCAGATATTAGTGAAAAATACAATGAAAAAAAATTCTCAAAATTTGACAAATTCTGAAAATATTTGTGAAAATAATAATATGTCTAATTTTCAGAATCTATATTCTCAAAATAGTGCTAAAAATATCTTCTACATATAATCATATTTTTCAGAATATATTTTCATCATATTTTTCATAATGTATTATCAATATAGGGCTAAAACTAAAATGTATCTTCAGAATGGGATTATTTTCAAAATATTTTGATAATGGGGCAAAAAAGAAAAAAAACTAGATCTTATCTCTTATTTTAATTATTAATTTACATTTTAATATTTTCAGAATTTCTCTTTTTTAAATAAATTATGAATTTTTTGCCATTAAAAAAATTTTTTTTCAAATTTTGATCAAATTATGAAAATAGTATTTCATCGCCATATTTCCTTATCCTGGGAAGTTGTTTCTTGTTTACTAATATTAATTTAAGTTTTGGTCTAAGCTTAATTTTTAAAAAAGTCTATTGTATGCTCTATTGAGAGTGGAATTTAGTATTAATATGTCTTAAACTTAAGTTAATTTCTATTTACGAGCCAATAACTTGTCTAATTATAAGGCCGAGTTAACTTAAAATTAGCCAAAATTTTTCAAAAATTCAAGCTAATTCAGGTTTATCTTCAAGTTACACTTAGGCTAATTTCGGTTTAAGTTTAACTTAATGTTAATATTGATTTAGTTTAATATTAAATTAATTATAAACATTTTTTAGCTTAATATACTGCCCAAACCTACTGGGAATTGAACCCAGGGTGTCTAAAATACCATATAAATGTGGTATTTGCCACATTTTCGACCATCTCGCCACATTTTTCCCACATTTTTGATTTTTTTGGCGAGCACTTTTTGTTATAATTTTTCGGTAGTTAGCCATTTTCGACTAAAATTTTTAGCTATGCGGCCATTTTTTAGTAAAATTTTTCGCTGCGCGGCCATATTTGGATATAAAATAATAAAGAAATATATAAAATAAATATTTTTAAATTAATTTTTATTTGAATCATAATTGTTTTAAAAAATGCCACATTTTTGGCCAATTTTGCCACATTTTTCCCACATTTTTCATAGCCAATGCCACATTTTTGGTCAGACCTTATAGACACCCTGATTGAACCATAAACTTTGAGAACATCCTTTATTATCCATTCGGCTATCCCAGGACACAAAATAACTAGACTTTTGTTGTATTTTTTTAATTCATAGAAAGTTAATTTTTTATTAAAAGTAGCCTAACATTACATTAACTTTAAGCTAAATAAGTTAATCTATAATTTTAAATTATTTTTAACGAAATTTTAAGCCCAAAATAAGATAGGAAAAAATTAAACTAAATTTAAGCAAAATAGGCTATTTTTGGGGTTAAGAAAAATTTAGGCTAACTCCCAGTCTCAGAGCTGGGTGGGAGAATATGAATTGGTAAATGATTACCAAAAGATTTCCATGGACAACAATTTTGCATCGGAAATATTGAAGGGCGAGTACAAAAATGCCGATCAATGTTGCGCCCAGCACAAGAACTTGAATATGAATAATTGTGTAGATGGCTTTATTCGTTATAAAATCTTCAATTTGTTGGCAATATTGAAGCCATTCGGCTGGATATTCATTTTCCATTGTTACAATTGAAGAATTGTCCATTTATTCAAGTTGAATATATTGTCAGGAATTTATTTGCTTTAATAATAAAGGAAAATATTTTTTTGCCCTACAAATTTTATTACCCGAAAAGTGGTTTTTGACTTCTAATAAATCAGAAACCGGTTATAGACCCTAAAAACCTTATACACATTTTTAGATCTCACTAAGATGCATTGAATGGTATATAATTTGTCAAGATTTGGACAACAACTAAAGGGTATTAAATGGTTTAAACCTATTTTGGTTTGGACAACAACTAAAGGTATTAAACCGTTTAAATCATATTTTCCAGATTGATTTTAAACACCTTTAATTTTGACTAAACAATCACAAATTACATATCAATCGATGCATCTCGACGGGATCTACAAATTGGTATAAGGTTTCTATGGTTTAAAATCAATTTCTGATTTATAATAAGTCTAAAACTATTTTTCGTATTAAAAAAAATCGAGTAAAAAAAATTTGGGTAAAAATATTATTCATAATAAAATGGTAGAATTTAAGTATGCTTTGATAAATTATTCATCATAAATTTTTGTGTGCAAATTTGTTGCTTTAATTGAATATATGCGTCAAGAAAGGATGGTGAATTTTGGCAATAACAATCATAAATTAATTTTTTTATTTGTTAATCAAATTTTATTTAGCTTACAAAAGCTAAAAAGTAATTTAATTTTCAATGCCTTTTGGCATACGTTGATTTCCAGGAAAATTAATGAAAAATGTATATTCAAATATAATTGAATATTTTGCCGGCAGAACAAATGGAATTAGGCCTTGCCCCAAACTGCCAGCAGCACAGCCTGTCGCCAATTAGCCGTAATATTACTTTGAAACTAAACTCAATAAATATAAGCAAGGGAGCCGAAAATTTAATTTAGAGTTGTGAAAATTTTAATTTTACTAAGAAAATGACATTGGCGAATGGCCAGTTTTCCACGTATTACGACACTTGCGGACGAAACGGTCTGGCGCCGATGGTGGTAAAGCTATTGTGGAATTGTTTATGGCATATTATTAGGCTTAAAATTAGCTACATAATGACATCAAAAGCATTGGCCAATGTTGAATATTCACCGAATTATGGCCAAAAAACCGTTGATTTAATTAAAATTGCTATTTTGACGGTTTTTTGGCCATAACTCGGTGAATATTCAACATTGGCCACTGCTTTTGATGTCATTTTGTAGCTAATTTTATGTCTAATAAAATGCTCTATACAATTCCACAATAGCTTTACCTCCATCGGCGCCAAACCGTTTCGTCCGCAAGTGTCGGCCAACCGATATAATTGAAATAAGGAAAAAAATTTTAAATTAATAAGTACGATATGTACAATAAAAAAAATATAATGGAATTGTAAATATAATCTTTAATTATATTAATATTAAGCTTGAAATTGAAAATCGTTATTTTCTTAAAAGTGCAATAATAACCATGCAATTTAATTTTCCCACAAATTTCAGGCCCACACATTCAGCAGAGGTCTACAAATTACATCTGTCCACGCCCACACACCCGTCTACAAATTACATCTGTCCACGCCCACACACCCGTCTACAAATTACATCTGCTGTCCACGCCCACACATTCCCATCATAAACTCAGTCAGTCAGAATAGGTCATGGGAATTGTCCTTTTCCAAAATTGTTAACTACATTTATGTATGAAAAGCTTAATTCTTCCTCTAATTGGGCTGAATTTAGCCTCTAATTTGACTATTTTTGTTTTTCCTTGGAAAACTTTTTAGGGTTAGGGCTAGGGTTAGGGTTAGGTTAGGGGTGGCATGGGATTTAGGGGCTAAGGGCTAGGTATATGTAGGGGTAGGGGCTTGGCCATAGATTTGTTAAGTTATTGCCATTTTTGTGATAATATGTTTTTGGCCATAACTCTGTGGCCAATGGGCCAATTTAATTGAAATAAACTGCATTTAATAGCTTTTTTTGTGGGCTATCGAATGGTATATTATACTTTTTGACAGACAAATAGGCCAAGTTATGGCCAAAAAAACATTTTTCGCAAAATTAGAGGTTAAAATAAGCCGAATTAGAGGAAGAAAAAAGCCCCACGTCATTTATGTTCACACAAATGGATATCCGACACGTCGGATGAGTATTCAAAAAAATTTTTAACCGTCCAAAAATAATAATTTTTTACCAAAATATAGAGGACACTTTTCTACATTGGTAATATTAAAAGGGTTGGCCGACACTTGCGGACGAAATGGTTTGTTGCCGAAGGTGGTAAAGCTGGAATGGCATTGTTTATAGGATATTATTAGGCATAAAATTAGCTACAAAATGACATCAAAAGGTTTGAAAAATTTTGAGTATTCACCGAGTTATGGCCAAAAAACCGTCAAAATCGCAATTTTAATTAATTCAACGGTTTTTTGGCCATAACTCAATGAATATTCAACATTGGTCAATGCTTTTGATGTCATTTTGTAGCTAATTTTATGCCTAATAATATCCTATAAACAATGACACTCCTGTTTGAGCACCTTCGTCTCCAGAACGTTTGGTCCGCAAGTGTCGGGTCCGCAAGTGTCGCAGTACGATATTAAAAAGAGTTTTCTATTTTTTTAGGTATAAAAATTATTTTTTGGACGGTTACAGAAATTACTCAAAAATCCTATTAATAAATTTTTTTAAAAGCTCTTTTCTCTTTATTTAAACATGAAAATGGACAAAAAAGAAGCTGTTTTACAATAACAAAAAAAAATATATATAAATTTAGGAATTTTTTTTGAAAGAAAATTTTGGAAGAATGTTTTAATTTGATAATGGTAAAAATGATAAAAAAAAATTTGTTGTGGAAAGATATCAAAAAAAATAATCCAATATCTATCTTCTGCCGAAATTGCCTCCACCTCCCGGTTGGAATCTTTGCTGTGGCATTTGGGTGCCGGATCTTGAAGGTGGCATTTCGATTCGGGGCGAATCATCCTCGCCAAATTCCACTCGTGGTGCCTGCAAATTTGGTCCAAAAAATTTATTTCGACAAGAGATATATTCGTAAAAAAAGTGACAATTAAGTTAATTATCACCATATGAAATTCGCAAAATTTAAGCGTCCCCCTATGGGCCGAAATTGGAAAAAAATTGAAATTTTTTTGTCCAAATTATCTTTTAGTTCGAATCAACATTGGTTTTATTTTACAAAGGTATTATCAAAAGACGGTTTTACAAAAGTGTAGGTTTTACAAAAAATAGTTTTATGTTCCTGAAAAAGACGGTTTTCTGTTTCATTTTCTGCTTTTTTGGGGCAAAAATTGTTATAATTTCAGTTTTAAAATGCATCGATTTTTTTTTAAACCAAAGTCAACTTTGGCAAGCCTTTTGACGCAAATCCAAAAAAAATAAAAATTGGTCAATAGTTTTATATAAGTAAGGATGGGGGCTAATTTTGAAAATTTTCGACCACATAAGGGGACATTTCACTTTTGCAAAAATTTATATCACCAGCGGTTCAAATCCGTTCAGCAGGGGAAATTATATTTTTGTAGGATTTTTGAGAATACTTTTGCATTATTTTAGTATATTCTACACTATATGTATATTTCTACACGAAATACTGTAATTCGTACAAAAAACTGTTGTTACCTGTAATTGTTGTTGCTGATTATGTTGGTACTGATTTTGGTGTTGTTGTTTTCGTCCAGCCGCCGTCAATGGGCCAATTCGATCGAGGCCAGAGGCGGATGAGCCGCCAAATGTTGAGGTGGACCCGGTGAATACTTGTTGTTTGATCACAAAACGGCGAGGAGGCGAAGCCTTTTCTGGGTCATTGCCACCGCGTTGAGATTGTTGTTGGAATTCGATCTCTTGGCTTATGCCCAATTTGGGGCCACCACGTGTGGGCGATACCGTAATGCGAAAACGGCGGGGCGACGCTTCAGGCGGAGGTGTCAGCTCATTCTAAAGAAGAGGGGGATTTTATATTTTCAATATATAGAAAAGTTTTATATATTGTTGAATAAGTGGGAAATGGACTGAATTCTGAATAAGAATTAGTCATTTGAAACGAATAATAAATATATTATCCTTTTCTATTCTAAAATACAGCATATGTTTCACCATAAAACTTCTAATAGAAGCCCCTGCTCTAATAGAAGCCCCCGCTCTATTAGAAGCCCCCCTATCCATTGAAAATTTTCTTTTCCCAAATAACCTATTTTTTAGTGAAATTAAGCCGAAATAAGCATTTTTTATTTTTCAAAAATTCCAAAAATTTCCCACCTCGGAGGGTCTCTGAAATTTATAAGCCCCGGGGCTTCTATTAGAAGTTTTACGGTAACTATTCTTAATCCAATAATAATATATAGCGATAGGGGACGATTTAGTACAGCCATTTCATCAGGTATCTAGGCCTTTTCTTTTGGCCATAGTTCATTGGAGTTATAACCAAATTGAAAGGCGATATACATATACCAGTTGAAAGCCCAAATTGTCCTCTATAATTCGATCTATTTAAATTTTTATAAAATTTAGCTTTAAAAAATTTATATCTATTTGAGTGAAATAAACCCGAATTTGTTGAGGAAAAGCCGCCTATTTTACGAATTATTTTAAATTTTCAAAAAAAAAAAAATAGATAAGCCATTTTTTAGAGGACATTTGGAGCTTTCAAATGGCATATCGCCTTCCAAAATTGGTTGCTTCCTTTGTTGAGTTATGGCCAAAAGAATGGCCTTGGGTTCTGAAATGAAAAGTCTTTTTTCGAGCTAATAGACATTGAAGGAGAAATGTCCTATTTAAGGTCAAAAAATGTTCAAAAAAGGCTGACCGAATGGACGGATTTGATCATTTTGGGTGGTGACCGGGCTCTTCCCGTTGTGAATATTGGCAATTGTTGCTCCATTTCTTGTTGTTGAATTGGTTGGGGCTGCGTGGATCGAGTTGTACCCGGACCAAAGCCAGTTGGCCTAAGCAATTGTGCCCGCTGCTTTCGAATTTCATCCGGCGATGGCCATGGCACAAATTGGTCTGAGAGCTTGCCAGGAAGTCTGCGATGGTAAATTAATAAGGATTAATTTACCGAAAAAAAGAGTACACAAGCCAAAATAATTTTAACGGTTTAAGTTGGGTTTATCATAAATTCCCAAACCATATATACCCAAAACTGGATAGAGCTGGTCAAAACGCATTGAATGGTATATAATTTGTCATGGTTTGGTCAACAATTAAAGGGTATTAAACGGTTTAAACCAATTTTGGTTTGGTCAATAATTAAAGGGTATTAAACGGTTTAAACCAATTTTGGTTTGGTCAACAATTAAAGGGTATTAAACGGTTTAAACCAATTTTGGTTTGGTCAACAATTAAAGGGTATTAAACGGTTTAAACCAATTTTGGTTTGGTCAATAATTAAAGGGTATTAAACGGTTTAAACCAATTTAGGTTTGGTCAACAATTAAAGGGTATTAAACGGTTTAAACCAATTTTGGTTTGGTCAACAATTAAAGGGTATTAAACGGTTTAAACCAATTTTGGTTTGGTCAACAATTAAAGGGTATTAAACGGTTTAAATCAATTTTGGTTTAACGGTTCAAAACTAAGTTAGAATTGGTTAAACCTAAGCCAAAATATAATCAAATGATGCATTTTTAAAGAGATCTATCTATTGGATATATGGTTTGGGGGTTTAGGATGAGCTTTTGAACGGTTACAATCATTTCGGCAATTTCAATACTATATTTCCCAAAATGTATTCCCTGCATTTACGTTTTTGTGTCGCCACTAGTCGATGCCGGTCCAGCTGGAATAATTCTCGATTGTTTTTGTTCGTCTTTCTCACTTTTCTTATTATTATTTTCCTTTCGCCTTTTCTTCTCGCCAGAATTTCCAACGGCAATTGTTCTCGACGGGGACACGGACAATTGCCGAATTCTTTCTGGCTCACCGCCGCCAATGCCAATTCGTCTTGGCTCTTTCGAATATAGGGCAATTCGATGTGGAGCCTCCATTGATGGGGTACCGCCCGGGAATACGTCGGAACGAGTCATCATACCGGCATCCGGATCCATGCTGAAAAAATATTCTTCAAATTCTATTATTCTTTTGGCATTGGAACTTTGGATAATGATTTTTGCCTATGGGAATAAAAAGATCTTTCGGTACTCGGTATGTCACAAGTTGTCACAGACCATACTTGGCGCGAACGCTTATAACTCATCAAGGAATGAACCAATTTTGATGATTTTTGTACCAAATTAAAGAGCAGACTCTTGGCTATCCAATGATATTCGTTTTATATAAATTGGCTCAAAATTGATGAAGTTATGATCCAACGAACACTAAAATTTCCCAATCAATAGTTTAGGTAATTTTAAAGAGTTTTTTCGGCATAAATTTACGACTTCTGAACCAATTTAATAGAATTAAGATTGTTTGAAAAGGCGAAAGTCTTCTCTTTAATTTGATACCAAAATCAACAAAATTGATTCAGTCTTTAATGAGTTAGAAGCGCTCGAGACAACTTAGTTTAGCGACTTATTAATTTGGTTATTCAAAAATTAATCTCTATTCAAAAGAGATTAAAACATTTTTATAATTTGTTAGTCAAAAATTCCAAAAAAAACATTTCAAATATTTTGGTAAAAAATTCACTCTATGAAATAATGCTAATATTGGCCAAACTATCAATCAAAAAAAGCAAAAAAAAAATAGCATAACTAAACTAACGTCAATTTCTCCTTCGCTTCTCGCTTTTTGTGGCCAGCCGAAACAATAGGTGATTTTATTTTACCAATAGCTTTGGTCGTTGGCACTATGGCTGGCATCAATTTTGGCTTTGATATTCCCGTTGCTGGTAGCGAAGTACTCTCCTCAATTGTTGTTAAATTTAAGGACGGCATTTCGGGCAAATTTGCCGGCTTTTTGTTGTCTTTTGGCAGTTTCGTGTCCTTAGATTCAGCCTTGACTTCAGAAGTGCCCATTAAACGTGTATTCGGCATCCCGGCTGGCAGCGAAATTGATGGCATCCCGGCCTGCCCGTCGGCTGGCAGTAAAGTTGGCACCAAATTTTTGCTCGATTTTGATGGCATGAATGTCGCTTTTGAAGGCGCCACTACTTTTTGCGCCTCTTTAGTGGCTGATGAAATGCTCGGAATTGCGGCTGGCACCAAGGGTGATGCGGCCATCTTCCTTTGTGTGCCAGTTGAAATGCTACTTTCAGGCCTGGCCAATGGAGCGGCCATGTGGGGTTGGGCACCGCGAGGGAGGCGATAAATTTTTGAGAAGCTTCTCTGTTGTGGCTGCTGTTGATGAACAACAATTCGGCCATGAATGGCACCGCCGGATGCTAATGGCAGTCGTTTGGGCCTTTCCACAGTGGATTGTGCCATATTTGTTGCGGGGGAATTCAGCTCATCGTAGATGGATTGCTTGTCAATATCATCGTATTCCTCGAACTTTTTTAAAGGTTACAAAATAGAAAAATGTTTTTACACAGAATTATAATCTCTACTCTATACCTTGTCTTATGGGAATATGCCTAAACTTAACCATGTTCATAATAACTCATCAAAGATTGGACTAGTTTTGATTATTTTAGTATAAATTTAAAAAGCAGACTGATGGCTTTATAATACTAATTTATTGGATTCAAAAATGATGAAATTGTGCACAAAAACCATTTAAAATGATGCTTTATGGATAAGTTTAATTTAGTGTTTTTTTTGGGCATAATACTTGAACAATTATTAACCAATTTAAATAAAATTAATATTATTTAAAAGCCAACAGTTTTGCTTTTAATTTGATAATAAAATAATCAAAATTATTCAGTCCTTGATGAGTTATTATAAACGAGGACAAGCTGGGCTACTCCGGAGCTCACCACGTCTATTTTTAAAGACTAAAGTATTGGGGAGAATATAAACTAGATAGTAGATAATAGACAAAGTGGGCAAATTAAATGATTTATTAAGAATAAATTTCCGAAGATATTAATAGAAATAAAAGAGGAATATTTGTCTATGTTTTGGCACTTAATATTAGAGCTCAACGCTTGGCTCATTTTAGCTATATTTGTCTTCTAATATCTATCAAATCTAATGAGAAGGAAATTTGAAAATTTCAATCAGTGGAAAAAATTCCAAAATTGCTTTTTGGCATTGGCCCCTTTTCCTCTGACATAAAATCAACTAGTATTTTGGCATTGCATTAGCCA
The DNA here is from genome assembly GCA_030063045.1 of Pratylenchus scribneri. Lineage (NCBI taxonomy): Eukaryota > Metazoa > Nematoda > Chromadorea > Rhabditida > Pratylenchidae > Pratylenchus > Pratylenchus scribneri. The sequence continues at coordinate 290,856 of JAQSEB010000020.1, read as the reverse complement.
CCTTTTCCTCCTCTCCATTGTTGCTGGGAGTGACGGACTCCTTTTTCTCGATTCTTTCCTTCTGCTCGCCAACATTTTCCACAGATTTTGAAGGAGGCGATGAGGATTCCGCCCGACTTCCGGCCATCGCCTTCATCGATGGCGAATGGCTGGATGGACGATGGATATGGCCACCGCTGGCAAATTGTGAGGAGACACCCAGCGAGGAGGCTGTCCCAAAAAGGATGGCCAGCGGAGGACAATCGCGGGGGAAACCGGCCAACGAAACTGCGGAAATACTGGCACCATGGGCATGGGCAGAAGAAGGTGCCATTTTGGACATTGGCTGATGATATGGAGAAGGTGGGAAATGGTGATGATGATGGTCAATGGTGGTGGCTGGACGAGATGATGATGATGAAGTTTGGTAGGGGGCAATCAAATCACTGTGCCAAATTTGTGTGTTAATTTTTGTTAAGGGATTAGTTTTTTGTAGGGTTAAATATTAAAGAGATGATATTTGATTTATTAAAGAAATTCTGCAAATTAAATATTTTCCATTAATTTGTTTGGGATTAGTTTTTTGTAGGGTTAAATATTAAAGAGATGATATTTGATTTATTGAAGAAATTCTGCAAATTAAATATTTTCCATTAATTTGTTTGGGATTAGTTTTTTTTGTTTGATGTGAGTTAAAAAGTGAAAATAAAAAAAATAAAATGTATTATTTTTGGTACATTTTCCTAGCCTTTAATTATAGCTGCATTCAAATCTTCCATAAAAAATTAGCCAAATAAAAATTAAAATTCAACCAAAAAAGGCAAACAGAGTAAATTTCAGTACCACTACCTAGTCTTTTGTCCTTATTAGTTCATCGAGGGAATAACTAGTTTTGGAAGACGATATACCATTGAAAAGTCCAAAGTGTCGTCTACAATTTGGCCATTTTTAAATTTTACAGGCTCTTTAAAAAGTTACATTTTTTGATTGTGATAAACTCGAATTTTTTTAGAGGAAAAGCCGCTTATTTTACAAATTGTTTTAAATTTTCAAGGAATTAGGAAAGCCACTTTTTAGAGGACATTTAGGGCTTTCAATTGGCATATCGCCTTCCCAAATTGGTTGCTTCCTTTGTTGAGATATGGCCAAAAGAATGGCCAAGTACTGGAAATGGCTTATTCTTCTAATTCCTATCGTTTTTCGGCCATCATATGCATTTATTATTTGGATTTCACCTACCGAACTTCCTCCGGTGTGCTACTCCCATTTCGGCTTGACCTTCTTTCCCTTTGCCAAATGTCCGTATCCCCATCCAATGGTTGTGTTTGGGAATTTGGCAGATGGCCAAATGGCATTTTGCCTTGTGGGTGAATTTGATGATTTTTTGAATTGATGCCATTGGTGGCCGCGGAAGAATGTGATCCACTATCCAAGCTGTTCCCTTCCTCCAAAGAACTGTACAAATTCAATGAATAAAATTAAATTTAATGAATTTTTGAAGAAATTTTAAGAATTTAATTAAATCGGAATAAGGAGGAGCCATTCCATTCTTTTGGCCATATCTCAATAAGGAAGGAACCAATTTGGGAAGGCAATACCCCATTTGAAAGTCCTAAATGTCCTCTAAAAAGTGGCCTTTCCTAATTTTTTGAAAATTTAAAACAATTTGTAAAATAAGCGGCTTTTCCTTTAAAAATTCGGGTTTAATACATTCAAAGACGTGTAACTTTTTTAAAGCTGGGATTTTATAAAATTTAAAAAGGCCAAATTAAGTAGGACATTTAGGGCTTTCAAATGACCTATCGCCTTCCCAAATTGGTTACCACCTCGCTGAGCTATGGCCAAAAGAATGGCCGATTCCCAATTAAAATATATATTCACCCAAGGGATGGCCGAAATCCGCTGGTTTTACTCGGTGAATAGTCCAAAATTGTAGGCCGCTGTGTTGATTGTTTCCCTCCAATTGTGGACAATTTGCCGTATGGCTCGGTTGGTGATTCATCGGAACCTGGGGAATTCAGCGAACTTGGTGGCTCGTCAGATGGGCAAAGTGAGGGGCGGCCATCGCCTTTGTGCTTAAAAAAGTGGGGAAAAATATTTTAAATGGAATTTTTAAAAAATTTTAAAATAAATATTTAAAAAATATTTTAATTAAAAATAATTTTTGGAGAGAAATTGAATAAATTTAAATAATTTTAATTCATCAATATATTTATTTTAATTAAATGCAAACTAAAATTTCAATTTCTTAAGTGAATATTGGCTTTGGCGAATTACATATTAATTTGTACAAAAATTACAAAAAATTATGACCAAAAATTAGTAAAAATGTCCAAAATTTGGGTAGTTTTCGTTAAATTGGCCATAAATTTCTGGCAAATTTATATTTTTGGTTGATCTTTTTGATATTAAAATGATATCTACACAAAGAGCTTAATCAAAAATATATAAATATCAATAGCTTGAAAGAGTGCCAGGATATTGGCCAATTCGCAAATACGGAGAGCCATTTTATCCCAAATATTCAAAGTCTATTTAATTAGTCAAAAAAGTATTAATATGCATAGAGATTAGAGAGTTTCCAAAATAAAGAATTTCAATGAAAAAGGCCTACATTAACATTGTTGAAGAGTCGCCAGGGTTCACGCCTCTTTCGTTCCACCTCCGGCAGATGTTGGCCGGATGGCACTTTGCGTTGTCCTTTTTGCTGTTGAAGTTGATTATGTTGATGGGTGGCAGCTGCGGCTGTGGCCACGGCTGTGGCAGAGCTGGGCGGCGGCATTCCGGAAGCGCCGCCACCCTTTTTACGGCTTCCGCCACCGGCCAATTCAAAGATTTTGCGCTTTTCCTCGGTTCGTTCCTAATAATAGAAAATTAAAATTATGTATTAAACGGTTTAAACCAATTTTGGTTTGGTCAACAATTAAAGGGTATTAAATGGTTTAAACCAATTTTGGTTTGGTCAACAATTAAAGGGTATTAAACGGTTTATACCCAATTTTGGCTTGGTCAACAATTAAAGGGTATTAAACGGTTTAAACCAATTTTGGTTTGATCAACAATTAAAGGGTATTAAACGGTTTAAACCCAATTTTGGTTTGGTCAACAATTAAAGGGTATTAAACGGTTTAAACCATTTGGTTTAATGGTTCAAAACTAAAAGTTAGAATTGGTTAAACCCAAACCTAATCATTATCAAATGATGCGTCTCGAAGAGATATATCGGGGTCTAAAACAAATCATTAAACCACTAAAATCTTTTCGCCAATTTCAATGTTTTTTCGCTATTTTAATTTCCCTTTTTATTGACAAAAACTCACATGGATTAATTGTTTTTGCAAATCAGTGTTGGCTTTGCGCAAGCCTCGAACCATGGAGAAGAGGAAGAAAATGAACAGAATCAACAACTTTATGGGGAAATTAATAAATTGGATTATTTAAAAAAGAATATAATATTAATTTAGCTAAAAATTACTGAATTTACCCAAAACCTTTCGTATCGAAAAAATACATTTTTGAGGCCATATAACTTGGCCATAAATAGCTGTTAGGGCTTAAGGTTAGATTTAGGGCCAGGCATGGATTTATTAGGGCTAGAACTAGGAAGGGTAGAAATCCTAAAAAAACCAGATTTGGCCAACCAAGTTTTATGGCTTCAAAAAATATTAATTTTTCGATAAGAAAAATTTTATTTTTGAGTAAATTAATACATTTCCTAGACCAAAAAAGCATAAAAGATATTCTCAGTTCAATGACTGAGCAATTTTTTGTTTCATAATTCACCCTACCTAAACTGAACTGTTTTGAATGATTTTTTAAACAAGAATTGTTATTTTTAAATTGAGAGATAAAAATTTCGAAATCAAATCCAATTAATGAAGGAATAGAGTTAATTAATTATTCCATTTTATCCACCTGGATGAGAGAAATATTTATTACTAAAAATTGATTGTTTAGCTCAAAGTATAAAAAAAGGTTATAGCCAAAAATCTCTGCAGCAGGGGACATGCCATAATTTTATATTAGGAAGAATGGAAAGAAGTTGATTGATTTATGATTTCTTTGGGCATAAAAATATGTGTACTGTATATGTACACTGTACAGTAATGTCAAAGAAAGAGTGATCTCTTCGAGTGGGGCTCACTGCTTCCACCTTTTTGCCTCTCTTGAGAAGAAGAAGGAAGAGAGAATATAACAATACACTAACTATACACTATTTTATAAATATTTTCTCACAATCAAGCAGTTTTGAAAAATTTCTCGTTTTTTGACCATTGTTTTTTGTAAATGAATTTAAACCTTCTATTTTAAGAATTAAAATGTTCTAATAATTCATTTATATTTCCATTTTGATTATTCTGTCAATTATGTATTTTTAGCCCTAAAATTCCCCAGATTTAATTTATTGGCCTACCAAAATGATGGGGAAAATGACACCCGGCGATGTGATGTATCGAAGCCATCGCATCACCTTCTTGTTCACGTGCCCTTTCACCAAATCCGTTATGATCGAATAGAAGTGGGATTGGCCTCTTTAACAGGAAAATTTAATAAAAATATGAATAAAAATTAATTGCTTCCAAAATCTCTTAATTTGTCTTTAAATTGATTTGTGACCAAATTTTTGGGCCATAACGAAAAATTAAGCTTTATAAAATTTGACATAGATTTAAGGCAATTAATGGTTTATAAATAAGGCAAAAAATAAGCTAAATTTTATGTCCAAAAGATGCCAATTTTGGAGAAAAGTGATATTTAATTACTATCAAAGTATACGATAGGGACGATTCAGTATTCGAGGTCCATTCTTTTGGCCATATCTCAACTAGGAAACAACTAATTTGGGAAGGCGATATGCCATTTGAAAGCCCTAAATATCCTCTAAAAAGTCGCTTTTCTAATTTTTTGAAATTTTAAAACATTTTCAATATAAGTGGCTTTTCCTCTGAAAATGAGGATTTATTGCATTCAAAGACATGTAACTTTTTCAAAAGTGGATTTAATTAAATTTTAAAAATGGCCAAATTATAGAGGACACTTTGGGCTTTGAAATGGTATATCGTCTTTACAGATAGGTTACATCCTTATTAAGATATGGCCAAAAGAATAGGCCACAGGTGTCATAAAATATTCAAATTAGCATTTAATTGTTTAGGTTTATGCCCTTACGCAAATGGGCCACAAAGGACGGAAGGCCGTTTCATTGTGATCACATAGCCAACGGGGATTGTGCAAAGCAAAAGGGCACTCAACAGAATGTACAGGAAAAAACTGGAGGATCTGCAAAAAATTGGGGCCAAATTAAAATATTTATAAAAATTAATGGCCAAAATAAAAAATATTTAAAATATAATTTAATTAAAACCTTAAAAAATGGAGTTGAATTTGTAGAAAAAACATTGGTAAAATTTTTTGCACAATTTTATTTCAGCTGGCAAAAATAAATTCAAAGATTTTTTTAACACTTTTGGGGTAAATAATTTGACCAATTGGTCAAGGATTGAGGGAAAAGCTAGGAGGCCAATGATCAATTTTTATTTTCTCTTTGGCTGGTCAAATTTTAGACATTTGGCCTTTTTCACATTTGATCCGAAACAAAATTTGACGTGATTAATTTAATTTGAAAAGATTTTGGTCTCAAGAGTCAATCAAAAGTTTTTGTGAGGTGGAAAATTTTTGGCAATTGCCTCATCTTTATCCCTTCTTTGATTATTTTCTCTTAAATTTTCACTTCATCATTAAAAATGTGACAATTGTTGGCTTTGCCCAAAAATTCTCCACACAGAATTTTGGATCCAATTATTTGACCGATTGCTGCTGATTGTTGCCCTTGGCTATTTAATTTGCCTTCAAAAATTTGTAAAAAAATAAAAATTTTGCTAATAATTCTTGCCTCAAATTCTTTGTTATTATGAAAAAATCATTTTAAAAAATTGAAAAATTTTTTAAAATGATTTTTGAAAATTGGAAAAACAAAATAAAATTTTAAATATTGAAAAATTTATTAAAAATTGAATTTTTGAAAAATGGAAAAATTTATTAAAATTGAATTTTTGAAAAATGGAAAAATTTATTAAAAATTGAATTTTTGAAAAATGGAAAAATTTATTAAAAATTGAATTTTTGAAAAATGGAAAAATTTATTAAAAATTGAATTTTTGAAAAATGGAAAAATTTATTAAAAATTGAATTTTAAAATTTTGAAAATTTTTAAATTGATTTTTAAAAATTGATCAAAATTGAATTTTCAAAGATTGGAAAATCTTTTAAAATGATTTTTTTAATTGGAAATTTTTATTGATTTTTAAAATTAGAAAATATAAAAATTTTAATTGAAATTTTTTAAATTTAAATTTGTGTAAAATTTGCTTGAATCTAACCTGGATGCGCGAAAAATTTCACGGGCTGGCACATTGCACGTGGTACAGGCCCAACCTCGAATGTACATGATGATCACCTTAAATTAGAATTATTTAAAATTTTGCTGCTTTTAGACCATACCAATTTGATGCTGTTAATCGCTGGCAACAGAGGCGCAAAAAATAAGCCCAGCCAGACCATTCCTTAGAAATAATTAATTTAACAAAATTAATTAGAGGAATTTTTGGCTCATTCAAATAAATTTTCAATAAATTCCTCCTCTTTTTGGCTGAAAGAGGCTTACGAAAATCAATAGCAAAAAAAGTATCACCAAAATTAGATAAATGGCCAAAGGAAAAATGTGCAAAAAGCAGCCAAATTCCCAGTGAAAGAAGTTTGGACTATGACATTTGGCATTAAAGGAAATTTGCATATTTGATTGAGAATATTCAAACTGGCATAAAATTATGGCCTAGTTTGGATTGTCCACACAAAATTACATGTCCTAAAGTCATTTTTATCAATGTTTGATCTTTGCTTGAACAAAGTTAAATAATATCTCATAAAATTATGCCTTTGACAAAGTGAATAATACATTTTCCATTATTATTTCCCAAAATCGGCTTTACAAATCTGTGAGGGCCTGTGGGATTTAAAACCGGTTTTGGTTTTTAAAAGTGTCAGTTTTCGGTTTTGTTTTCTCTTATTTTCGATTTTTTGAATGAAAATTCCCAATTTTATTAAAAATGCATCGTTTTTCGAGCCGAAGTTGGACAACCTTATTTTCCTTATAAATTTTCCCTCACACTTACCCTGATTGTTGCAAATGTGCAGAACATTTTCGGCCACTTTGAATTCCCCATATTCTGGCTAAAAATAAATAAAATGGGAAAATGCTAAAAATGATTAATTTGTGCACTCACAAATGTGGTCTCAATGTCCCAACACCACCACGAGGAACAATAACGAATCCAAATGCCTCGAAGGAAGTCGATGAGGAATATGGACACAATTGTGATGTACAAATCCTAGGGGAGAATTAAGTAAAATTTGAATGGATTAAAAATTTGAACGCAGAATAATTATTAAATATATCTTTCCAGAAAGCTCAATAATTAAATATTAATTACCTACTAGAAAACAGGCGGCTTTTTTACCTGGCAAAAGGGGCTGAATATTGAGACAAATTAGACACAAAAAAGAGTTCCCAGATAAAAGTTTTTAGGTTTAGGTTTAAGTCTCTCAATATTAAGCTATATATCGTTCGATAGCCCACGCAAAAAGCTGCTTTAAAACCACTTAAATTGTCCTAATGGCCACTGAATTATAGGCTAAAATCCCAATGGCCACAAAAATGGCCATAACTCGACCACCGTTATGGCCAAGCCCTAACCCTAATTCTATCACTCGAACTAATACCACCCTAACCCTAAAAAAGTTTTATTTGGGAAATCTTTTTTGTGTCTACTTTGCCTCAAAATTCAGCACATTTTACCAAGCAAAAAAGTTCCACTAAAAATAGAACTAAAATAAAAAATTAGAATTAGAAAATATTTATTAATAAGATAGTCTCCTTCAATAAATTTACATAAAGCAGAATACACGTACCATTGTGACCAATTTGACAATTTCTTGGCCAATCATTGTTTCCCAACAAATTTGTTCATTATATTTGGACTCATTGTCTTCCTCATCCTCTCCATTCACCATTTGTGCACTGTTCGTCGATGTACTACTTGTGCTGGTCACTGGCATTTCTTTAAAATAATTAAAAATATAAAAAATTTTCCAAAAATTTTTGACCCTCCAAAATTTCGATTTTCTTTCGAAAAAATTTTTATCTTCAGAAATTTCTTCCGAAAAATTTTTAACCCTCCGAAATTCGATTTTCGAAAATTTTTAACCCTCCGAAATTCGATTTTCGAAAATTTTTAACCCTCCGAAATTCGATTTTCGAAAATTTTTAACCCTCCGAAATTCGATTTTCGAAAATTTTTAACCCTCCGAAATTCGATTTTCGAAAATTTTTAACCCTCCGAAATTCGATTTTCGAAAATTTTTGACCCTTTCAATTTTGAAAAATCTTTTGATACCTCCGAAATTTCGATTTTCAAAAAATTTTTGACCCTCCAAAATTTCAATTTTGAAAAATTTTTGATACTCCGAAATTTCGATTTTTGAAAAATGTTTGACCTTATGAAATTTCGATTTTGAAATTTTTTTTGTTAATTCACCTGGTGGAGGCAACGGCGGTTCCTCATCCTCCTCCTCATCAGATTCATCTGCAGCCGGAATCACCGTTGTCGTCGTTGTTGATGAAGTCTCCATTTTGGCATATGGCAATCCGTGAATTGGCCGTTCCACTGTGATGTTTGCCGGCGTTGGTGCTGGTGTTGGCCGCTTCCTTTCACGCTCCTTCTCCCTTTCCCTTTGAATTGCTTGCCAATCGGGGCCAAAATTCTAGAAGATGGGAAAATTTTTCAGTAAAATTAAATTATAAAAGGAAATATTTATATACTAATTTGTCAAAAAACATCGAAAATTCCGAAAAGATTGTAATGGTTTAGATTTGTATCCTATACCTTCAACCTTAAACCTAAACTGATTTGATAGATTTCGTCAAATCGCATCATTTGATTATGTTTTGGTTTGGGTTTAATCAATTCCAACTTAGTTTCAAACCATTAAACCAAAATTGGTTTAAACTGTTTAATACCCTTTAATTGTTGACCAAACCAAAATTGGTTTAAACCGTTTAATACCCTTTAATTGTTGACCAAACCAAAATTGGTTTAAACCGTTTAATACCCTTTAATTGTTGACCAAACCAAAATTGGTTTAAACCGTTTAATACCCTTTAATTGTTGACCAAACCATGAAAATTATATACCATTCAATGCCTCTTGACCAGCTCTATCTAATTTTGGGTATATTTGGTTTGTGAATGGACAAAACTTCTTAAACCATTATAAATATTTTTTCGGCAATTTCAATGCTTTTTCAACAAATTTAAATACCATCCAATCCCAAAATGTTTGCAGCCTACCTGTCCTTTAAATGTTGGCACCCGCTGGGTTGGTGGCAATGGAGGTGGCGTGAACACCGGCAACGGAGTTGGCCCAACTCTTCTCGTCTCATACGGACTGGATTCAAGCATCGGAGGTAGGGTGGAATTGCGCATCAGCGCCGATGGGTTATTCACGCCGACTGGCCCAAATTGGGCATGCACCGTGACCGAGGTGCCTAACAAATTTAAATGAAATTTCATCCACACCATATCCCAAATTTTCACCTAGGCCAACTTGTCGACTTTTATGATACCGTATTTCTTCTATTAGATGCCACGAGGATACTAATTTTCGAAGCCCCAAAATTGGTAAATTTTGAGTCTCTTACAACACTCTTATTAGATTCTTTTTGAACAAATTAGAGCGTTTTTTATGGAGTCCAACCTCCAACCACACTAAGAAATACAATAAAAACACTAAGAAATACAATAAAAATTTTATCAAAATATTACAAGAAAAGCACTGAAAGATTTCCAAAGAATTTATATCATATTAAAGAGCTCAAACAAATCTATCGAATGATGTAAAATTCGATAAATCTGTTTAAAATTCAATAAATTATGACCAAAAATGCCGAAAAAATGATGAAAAATGGTGTCAGACTTATTCTCAAAGTTATTTTTTCGGTAAAACTAAACCAATAATTTATTTACCGATCAATAGCTAAGACTTGGCTCTTCAATATGACATTAAATTTGTTGGAAACGGTTCAGAACTTTAAAAGTTATGATACGTCAAACTTTCTCCCACCCAGTTGACCTGAAGCCAGTAGGGGTGTACCCATATTCAACATTCAACGTACCATCCACCGTGATTCGCCCTCCTCCCTTTGTCCTCTGCTGTTGCCCATTTCCATTTGCGTGGGTACTGGTTGATGTAAATGCAGAAATTGTCGACGTAGAAATTCCGGAGGCTCCACTGGTCGTCGTTTGATCATCGACAATTTGTGCCATCGTTGTTGTTGCGGATCGTTTATTCAGCCGTGTGCCAAAATCGAATGCACCCAGAAAAAATTGTTTCCATTGTCGAGGTTTGGAAAAATTCCGACTCAAAAATGGCTGGTCCGGTTGTGGACGAAAGGGATGCTGAAAAATTTACATTATAATTAATTGTTTTTTTTTTAAATATTTTCCATGGAATTTTGTTTTGCATTTATGATAAAATAAGGATTAATTCGTCCTGAATTTAATTTGCCAATTTTACTTTTATTTATTAGTGTTTAGGTAATATTACCAAAAATCCCCAATTTTATGCCTCATAATTTAATTCGATTTTGGATAACCAAGAATATCCCCTTAGGGTATTTGCCACTTTTTTAAGGATTTTGCCACAATTTAGATGCCCTCCCTCCAAGCAGAGTGCCCTCCAAATTGGTTTTTTTTTGTATTTTTGTCAAATTTTTCCCAGCGGGCCATTTTTAACAAAAATTTTTTGCCTTTGGGGAAAATCATCCGCCATCTCTGTACACATTTCTGTTCTTTTCCAGAAAAATTTTTAAAATTATCATATACAAAACTGCTAAGTCTCTGTAAAGTTTTTTGACAATTTTGAAAAATTATTTGATATATTTTAAGGATTTTTTTATTCCTCATCAAAATTTATAGGAAGGTAATTTTGCTTCCATATTTAATTTATTCGCCAATTTTCCATTTAATTCGACTTTACCGTATTTCCAGCCGCGCCCGGAATTCGCCATTGCCATTTTTCGGCCATCGGCGCAATGCGTTCCCCATCCTCCTCGTCCAAATCCTTCCTTGTTGTATCACGTATTGAGTCCAATTTTTCGAACAATGAAAGCATCAATGTCACATAGTTGACTGAAAATTGACAAAGGTAATAAAATAGGAAAATATTTAATTTCTATCGCAAAAAAATTGATTATTTTTAAAAATAAATTTTTGATTTTTTTGCCGGACTAAAGATGAATAATATTAAAAATAATTCATTTCATTTCCTAATTAGGGAAAGGAGAAAATGAAAAAATAAATAAATTTCATTGTCTTTGTCCTAAATTGTAATTGCAATTACAAATGTTTGTGTTTTTGTCCCAAATTGTAAATGTGTTTTTGCCCCAAATTGTAATTGTGTTTTTGCCCCAAATTGCAAATGTATTTGCCCTAAACTGTAAATGTGTTTTTGCCCTAAACTGTAAATGTGTTTTTGCCCCAAATTGCAAATGTATTTGCCCTAAACTGTAAATGTGTTTTTGCCCTAAACTGTAAATGTGTTTTTGCCCTAAACTGTAAATGTGTTTTTGCCCCAAATTGTAATTGTGTTTTTGCCCCAAATTGCAAATGTATTTGCCCTAAACTGTAAATGTGTTTTTGCCCTAAACTGTAAATGTGTTTTTGCCCCAAATTGTAATTGTGTTTTTGCCTCAAATTGTAATTGTGTTTTTGCCACAAATTGTAAATGTGTTTTTGCCCCAAATTGTAAATGTGTTTTTGCCCCAAATTGTAAATGTGTTTTTGCCCCAAATTGTAATTGTGTTTTTGCCCCAAATTGTAATTGTGTTTTTGCCCCAAATTGTAATTGTGTTTTTGCCCCAAATTGTAATTGTGTTTTTGCCCCAAATTTTAATTGTGTTTTTGCCCCAAATTGTAATTGTGTTTTTGCCCCAAATTGTAATTGTATTTTTGCCCCAAATTGTAATTGTGTTTTTGCCCCAAGTTGTAATTGTGTTTTTGCCCCAAATTGTAATTGTGTTTTTGCCCCAAATTGTAATTGTGTTTTTGCCCCAAATTGTAATTACAATTACAAATGTTTGTATTTTGCCCCATGACCAAACCATGACAAATTATCGTTACCCGTGATTTCATTATCCGCGCACGGATAATTAACGCTAGGATAAACCCTCCTTTAACCATTATGATTATTTTGACATTATATATTCTATTTTAGACAATTTCAATGTTTTTTCGGCAAATTAAATATCATCCAAATAATTTGAAATAAAATTTGAATATTATTCACTTATGTAAAGGGCAGAAATGCGAATCAAATGAAGCCTGAGAGCCGTCCGAGCATCTGAAAATTTTTTCTAAATAATTTTCTATTTATATTTGGCAAATTACGATGCTTTTCTGCCCTTCCAATCAAATCGAAAATCATCGGGAAAATATGCGTAATTGTGGACATCAACAATGGTACCTTTAAAAGGGCATAAAATTGGTGAGTTAAATTCAATTGAATGTGGAGACCTGATTTTTGGTAAATAAACTTCCCGATGATTTTTCGATTGTCGTTGATGCGGACATTGCCGCTTGAATGCAATACACTGACAGCACAATCATGCCCAAAATTACCGCATTTGTGATCTGAATTTTTTATAATAATTTAATAGTTAAATTTTCGAAAAGTCATTTTTGAATAAATGTAAATTAATTTAAATATTAATTAATAAAAACTAAAAAGTAAAAATATCTTTTTACCTACATTTTTTACCTTAAATTTTATTTTTTAACCCAAAATAGTTTTTGACTTTTAATAAATCAAAAGTCGGTTTTAGACTCTACAAACCATATACCAATTTGTAGATCTAATCGAGGCGCATCGAATGATATCTTAGGTTTTGGCCAAAATTAAATAGTTTAAAACCAAAAAACCAAAAAAAAACATAGTTTAAAACGGTTTAACTCGCTCAGTTTTATTTGAACTATGAATTGAATATGTCCAAACAAGCGTCTTGATGAGCTCTACAAATTGGTAGAAGGTTTGTAGGGTCTAATACCGGTTATTAGAAGTCAAAAAACTACATTTTGTGGTAAAAATTTTTTTAAAAAAGTGGTAAAAATTGCCTTCCTTTAAAAATAATAGCCAATTAATACTATATTCATGGATTAAAAAGATAGTTTATTAAATAATTTTCTTTTAATAATTTTCAAAAAAACACTAATAAAACTGACCACACGAACAGCCCACAATGAGGGGACGCAAGCCTTCCGGGCATAACTCCGACTTTCGTTGATTGCCTCGCGCAATTTGATGACGGCGGCCATTGCCGCATTCGACGCAGTTTCGGCATTCCCAATTGAGTAGTCCCAGCCGGTGAACAGTTTCCAATTGAAAACATATTGTTCCGCTTTGGTGCCCGACAGCTTGCTGATCCGCGCATTCCGTGCTATCCTATATGGATAAGGGAATAAATTACATTTTTGAACTATAATTTTATTCAATTTTATGGAAATATTTTTTAATTCCTTTGTTTTTTAAAATAATTATTAATTTCGCACTTAAAGGAATAATTTTCCTTTTTTTACTTTTTATTTTATTCTATTTTGGGAATATTTTTGTGTTCCTTAATTAATTTACCAATTAAATCATTATATTTACCCAAAAATTACATATTAAAAAATCAGTATTTTTGAGGCCATAAAATGTTTCAAAATCAGAATTTATTTTAAATCCTATCCTGTCCAAGCACTTACCATAATATTATAAAGTTAACAAAGCTAATAAGCCTAAACCCTAAAGCTTCCTTAAGGCCAAATGCAAGGTTTCAAAAAATTCCAATTTTCAAGATAAATTATTTTGAGTTATTCTCAGCTGTTAACTGGGGGGTGTATTTCCTGGTAAATTTTTTAGTAATTTTTTTAATTATATTAAGATTAGTGTTTTTATTAATTAATTGTTTGTTAAACGGGTATTTAGTTGTTAAGTCAAAGAAGAGTCCTTTGATATTATGGTAAATTATATATTTTCAAATGCAGGGGAAAAGAAAGGGAGAATGATTCAATTGTATCCTAGGCATTATTATTTACTGCATTGTTGATGAGCTGTTACTGTATTGAATTGGAAAGAGCGCTCCCATTTCCCACCGTATATTCTCCCATCCTTAATCAACGAGTGAGAGTTTAACATGCCTTGGAGACAATGTTCAATTCCACGTACTTTATCTCTACAGTAATAAACCTTATCACAAAATTATGGCTGAATTTATAGATCTAAAAATGCAAATTTTCGGTAAAAAAAAATTTTAGTAAATTAAAATTTATTACATTTTAAACATTTTTGGTTAAAAAGCAAATTTTTGCTCAAATATTTAAATGAATATTTTTAATTAAATTAAAAATTAAAATTTCGAATTTCAGTGATAAAAAATTTCCAATTATACAATTTTTCACCTCCTTGGAATGACAATGAGACTGAAAAGAAAAACAAAAAGTGTAGCCAAAAAGTAGGCCAATGGAAGTGGATAACGGATTGCATCCGAAATGAATGGATCATTTGAATAGAAGCCATAGAACAGAGGCGAAAAGCGCAGATAACCCTATGGAAGGGAATAAATGAGAAATTAATTAAGAAAAATATTTAATTTTCAGAGAAGTTTATAACGGTTTAATGGTTTGTCCTAAACCCATAAACCCAATCGATAGATCTCGTCAAGACGCATCATTTGATTATGTTTTGTTTTGGATTTTACCAATCCTAACTTAATTTTGAACCATTAAACCAAAATTGGTTTAAACCGTTTAATACCCTTTAATTGTTGACCAAACCAAAATTGGTTTAAACCGTTTAATACCCTTTAATTGTTGACCAAACCAAAATTGGTTTAAACCGTTTAATACCCTTTAATTGTTGACCAAACCAAAATGTGGTTTAAACCGTTTAATACCCTTTAATTATTGACCAAACCAAAATTGGGTTTAAACCGTTTAATACCCTTTAATTGTTGACCAAACCAAAATGGGTTTAAACCGTTTAATACCTTTTAATTGTTGACCAAACCAAAATATGGTTTAAACCGTTTAATACCCTTTAATTGTTGACCAAACCAAAATTGGTTTAAACCGTTTAATACCCTTTAATTGTTGACCAAACCAATATTGGGTTTAAACCGTTTAATACCCTTTAATTGTTGACCAAACCATGACAAATTATATACCATTCAATGCGTATTGACCAGCTCTATCCAATTTTGGGTATATAATTTGATGCTATATAACAAACCACTAAACCGTCTGCATTTTCAGTCATTTTTTCTTCAAATTAAATAGTATCCATTAATTACATCGAAATGCCAAACAACGGCCAATTCATCAGCATGGGGCTGTGCCTCAGGTGGTATCCTCTTCCGGCCAGCCGTTCGATTTTGACGGGCCGGATCGGCCATTGCATCCGCAATGCATTCCGGCACAACAATGAAAGCGAGAATTACAATCTGTGTCAATAGATGAGCGAATTTTATTTTAGCTGGATGGACAGTTAGGCATCATATTAAAATTCTATTATTAATTTTAAGTTAGACTTTAGGTTTAGTTTAAATTTAAAAAGACTTAACTTTCGGAATATTTAGGAAAAATGCGGCCATATAATGTAATAAAAAAAAATAAAAATTTACCTATTTTACAGTTAGCGGAACTTATTTTGGCAAATTTCACAAAAAATGGATTGATGAAAATTACAAAAAAAAAAAATTTAACCAAAAATATGGGAAAATAGGTCAAAATTATGACAAATTTCATTTCATAACTTTTTGGCCAATTAAGTTCGGGTCAAACATTTTGAAAATACTCTATTGAAAGAGTTTAACCAATAGTATTAAGTTTTATTAATAGATAAATTTTGGGCCAGTAAATTTTAAATTTTTTGACACTAAAAATTAAGGCAAATTCAATGTTTTTTGCCAAATTAAGTATAATTTTCATTTAATTAAGTATAATTTTCATTTTAAAAATTACTTAAAAATTACATATAATATTTATAAAATTGTAGTGTAAAAAACTAACAGTAATGGCAAAATTGATGAAGATGACCCAACGAAGGAATGTGAAATAGGAGGAAACGACCGAACCAAATTGGCTTTCAATTCGTTTTATGCGCGATTCCCACGGCACAAAATAGATCCAAATGTTGCCCAGCTAAAAATTGCAAATTAATTAATTTGTGAATTAATCAAAAAGTCAGTTTTGTCCATTTAATTTACATTAATTTGGCCATAATTCAACGAGCGATTTACCATTGGAAAGCCCAGAATGCCCTCTACAATTCGGTCAATTTAAAATTTTATGAATTCAATCTTTATAAAAAGTAAGACGAATTTTTTTGGGGAGCAAAAATTTATATTAATTTTTATTTTAAAAAATCAGAAAAAAGATTTGCCCCCACACGGGATTGAACCGTGGACCTCCAGTTTACGAGACTGGCGCTCTACCACTGAGCTATAAGGGCATTTGGTGGGGTTGGGAATTTATTTTACTTTATTCTACAAATTATTAACTAAAATAGCTAGAAATTGGGCTTTCAAATGCCAAATCGCCTTTTTGACTGAATTGGTTGCTTTCTATTGAGCTATGGTCAAAAATGTCCAATAAAATTATTTAATTAAATAAATTAAAAACGAACCCAACGAAGGAATTGTCGCCATCTTTTCACCAATTCCTCTTTGTACAAATGCGTTCGCGAAACTTTGCTCTCATTTTGTTCCAAATATTTTTGGGCTAACCTGAAAATTATATAAATTATTAATCCGAAATTTAATTATTTTAAACAATTTTTTCGCTTTTTGTTTGTCTTGTACCAAAATTTTATGCACCCAAAAATTTAAAATATAGATCATTATCTCTGCAATTAATTAAGCTATTCATATAAATTTTTATATAATTTTTAGCTCTGTCTATAGAGCATTTCCATACCAAAATGATTGATCAGAAACATAATTGCCTAAATTTTATGGAAAATCAAACTAAAACGGCCAAAATTTTGGGCTATTTTGCAGTCTTTTTTGGTCATAAATTTTTGTAATTTTCTTCAAATCCACTAAATTTTTCCCTAATCAATTCATCCCAATCTGTGTTATAAATTGATAAAAATTTATTAATTTTTTGATGCGCAAAAATTCGCATGCCCATGTTCCTATTTTGCCATTTTTTGGTTATAAATTTTTGTAATTTCCATCTAATTTACGAATTCTTTTTCTAATTAATTCTTCGCATTCATGGCTATAGAATTCAAATTTGTCTAAATGTAAATCAAATATTCCCTTGAAAATATGCAAATTAAATGCGCAAAATTCGGGCAATATATCCCTCCAATCCCCTACCTTAATGTTCTCCTCTTTCTGTTCATATTCCATGCTTGACATCGCAATTTGTTGATCACCTCCTTCTTCTCACGGATTTTGTTCAACAAATGTTGGCGGGTCAATGGCTTTCCGCTGGGATCAGCAACACCGGCTGCCTCCTCGTCCTCATCCTTGTCCCGGTCCACTTCACTAAAAATCGGAGAGGAAAAATTTATTAAAATTTAGTTAATTTTTTTAATAAAAATGGAAGACAAATTTATTAAAAATTTAATTCATTTTCTAACAAAAATGGAAGGCAAAATTTATTATTAATTAATTAAAAATTTAAATCATTTTTAATTAAAAAGCAAAATTTTTAAAATTATAATTTATTAAAAAATTTATTTATTTTTTGAAATTTTCCTCCTAATTTAGCTGTAGAATTTTTTAAAAATTTTTTTTGCGGCATTTTTTTCCATTCATTTTCCACCGTGAACGAATGGAGTCCTCACGCTTCAGAACGCCCAACTCAAAATCCTTGTCGCCGCCTTTTGATCGACGATGATGATCGCCGGGGGGTTCGGCATGATAGATGGATGGACGGGGACGGACAAATGTGGACTTTCGCCGGAATACGGTGAGCAAATCGTGAAACACCGATGAACGGCGTACAGTGGAGGTGGGCGATGCCGGTGTTGAGGTTGAGGTGGACATTTTTTATACTTTACAGAGGTTTAATGCCGAGTTGATTTTGTGATGGATAATGTGAGCAAATTTGGAATGGAATAATTATAAGAGAAAATGAATAGCATAAAAATGCATCTGCGAATGTTTTAGAGCGAAAGTAGAACGAAATTTAAGCACCCCAATTTTGTCTACCAAGTCAATATTTGAATACATTAGTAGTTTTTCTATTAGTGAAACTGGGGCTACTAGTATTGTTCAGTTCAGAAGCCCCACAAAGGAGGCTTTTATTAGAAGGTGAGCTTTATTTTCAGGGCCTCTCTTCTAATAAGTTCTAAGGTAAGCTTCTATTAGAGGGTGCGCTTTCCACCTAGATGCTGGGCTTTTCTAATAAAAGAAATACTTAGGTATAAGTTTTAAGTTTAGTAAATTTGATACCATTTTATAGCCGTGAATTGGGTTGAATTTGTATTGATTTTAAAAAAGTACTAGTGAATTTGATGGAAATTGGCAAAAAGTTATGACCAAAAATGTGGTAAAATAAGCTTAAATTTGATTAAATTTGATTGGCCATAATTTTTTGGCCAATTATTTTTTGATCAGAAAATTATTCCATGGAAAAAGCTTAATCAAAAGGTATAAAAGTTTAATTAATCAATTGAAGGATTAGTTAGGATATAGACCAATGCGCAAAAATTTGAGATTAATGCTCAATTTTTAGAATGGCATTTTCATTGGATTTATTCCAATTTTCTGATTAATTTTTATCGAATTTTGTCTACTAATGAAATTAATTAACTAGTAATAAGCTTAAAGGCCAATTATGTACGGAATTGTAAAAGGGAAAAAGTGTCAATTAAATTAATTTGCTCTATACTTTTGGCCAAATTAAAAGTCGATTCAATTCAAAGGTAAAAATGTAGTGGAGAAGGAAAGGTGTTTATTTAGTGGGGATCATTGCGAACAGCAACAGGGGGAGGGGATAAATGGGATTTTTGAGGCTAATGGAATTAGTCGGCCATTACTTTTCATCCAGCCAATTGCTTCTGTTGCTCCATTTGCCCTTCGATTGGCCAATTGAGATTGACAAAAAAAAAAGGTTGACGGCTGGGCCAAGGATAATCAATTGAATTGGAGGGAATGGGGCAATTGGCCATAAAAATATCATTGGTCTCGGGCAAGGGGAAGGGGACATTTCAGTACCGCCGATTGAATACCTGCACCGTTCTTTTGGCCATAACTCATCAGGGAAGCAACCAATTTTGGAAGGCAATATGCCATTTGAAAGCCCTGAATGTCCTCTAAAAAGTGGCTTTTCTAATTTTTTTGAAAACTTAAAATAATTTGTAAAATAAGTGACTTTTCCTCAACAAATTCTGTTTATTTCATTCAAAGTAAAATGTAACTTTTTTAAAGGCTGGATTTCATAAAATTTAAATAAGCCAAATTGAAGAGGACAAATTGGACTTTCAAATGGTATATCGCTTTCCTAAATTGGTTATTGTCTTGCTGAACTTTTGGTCAAAAAAAAAGCTATCGACCTAATTCAATTATCCCCCCTCCCCCTACCTGGTATTGAGATTAGTTTGGGAAAGGTGGGAAGGTCAGTCGAAAACAAGGGGAGAGTTGTGGCTTGTGGGGGACTTGGGGTAGGATCAATGTGGAAAACTGAATGGAAATAAGGGAATTTAGAGGAATATCAACAAAGAAAAAATTGAGGATCAAGCAAAATCAGTAGAAGTGTCCAAAATGTCCGAGACAAATGGCCTTGAGGGGCTTTGATAGGTTTAGAGCTCTCTGGAAAAAATGCTTGACTGGAAACCGGCCATTGGCTTCTCTGCTAATGCTGATGATAGGCCCAAAAGGTGACGCGGCTGTTTCCCCCCAAAACGAATGAATATGGGGGACAAAAATCATGGCCACTTCCTCCATATTTGCTGCCATTGATGATGGCCACAATGGCTGCTGATTGGAAGAGAATGTGGCAGCCTCTTCCTTTCCATTTTTTTTACAAATAAGCTCTGTCTATGTCCACATAATTTTGGGAGAATTTTTGGGGCCAATTGGGAGTGCACCCAAAAAAATGATAGGACTTTAAAGATGGAAAGAGCGAATTTTTGGAGAAAAAAGTTGCTCTCGATTTTGCTTGTGGCGACCCCTGCTGGGGAAAATTGATTCATTATCCCTTGGCTAAATTACTTGTCCACCGGGCAAATGGACAAATATTTTTGAGAGTCGATGTTTTATAATGGATTGATGTGAAAAATTGTAGGAAAAAAAAGATAAATTTGCAACATGACCAAATGACCCATTTGATTTGATGGATGAATTTGTATTTTTGAATTATAAATATTTTAATCAATAAATTTAGATATTATATTATTTATTTGGGAAATTTAGTATTTCAATTTAAAAAAAAAATATATTAATAATAATTATTATTAATTATTTTTAAACAATTCAGAAAATTATTATTTTTAATTCAAGTTTATCAGGGGAAATTTATAAAGAAGAGAGAAATTGGCCACCGGTTGGTCATTGGCCAATATCTCAACAATCTTTAAAGCCAATATAATAAACCTTTTATATTAGCTCATCCTGAAGCGTTGATAACAAAATGATTAATCAAAATATAAATGGCCAGAATATTATGGCCAAATAAATGTCCCGATTTTGGTCTATTTTGCTCTCTCTTTTTTGGTGTTCATTCCATCAAATCTAATAATTTTTTTTAATATTCATCCTTCCTAATACAAGGCTAACAAAAGTATCAAATTTGGCAACCTTTTATAATCAGTTCATCCAAATCTAGGGCTAAAAATAGCAGTAAATTAAATATGATAAATTTAAAGCCTAATCACAGTGCAATACCGGGAAAGGCTTATTTAGAGCAGAAAATATTGAGAATTAAAAAGAAAACTATATTAAATGGCATATTTAGTTATTTTCGGGTGTAAGAGGAAATGGAATGGTCCAAAAATGAATATTTTGTGATACTTTTTCCTCTGTCTTGGAGAGGCTAATAAGATGGATGATGACGCGCCAATAGTCCAACAAAAGAGGGAGGGGATTATTTATGGCCATAAGAAAATGAAGCGAAAAAAGAAGAAGCAAAAAAGTGAAAAAAAAAAGACCTATAGGGGGATTTTTCTCGAATTTTATTTTTGCAAATTTTAATAATTTTTTTTCTTTTTAAATTTTTTAATATATTTTTAAAAACTTACTATTCATTCAAATATGCCAAAAAATCTTGTGCTGTTGATGAGAGTGAACTGTCGCCGGCGGCGGATTGCCGACGCCGTCGAGCGGCTTTATAAAATGATGAACTATTTCGAGGAATTTTGGCGGCAGTATTCGGCGGATTTTGGAATGTAATATTCGACGGAAATTGGATTTTAATTTTAATGCAATTTGGCACTAACGAAATACAGAAAAAATATTCAAGCTTCAAGGCGGCATTTTCATAATTAAAAAAATGAGAAAAAACACTAAAAATAAAAATTTATTTTATTAAAACGATTTAAGGCCATATAACTTTGCCATAACTTAGATATATAGGGCTAAGGAGGGTTAAAATTTAGGCTTACTATTACTAGGTCAGGTCAGGACAAAATGTTAGGGGACAATTCGGCTAGGTGGCCCATAATTCAACGAGGCAATAACCAATTAGAGTAGGCGATATTCTATTCGAAAACCCAAAGTGTTCTCTGCAATTTGTTCATTTTAAATTTTATAGAATCTACCGTAAATATTCTATTAGAAGCCTCGGGGCTTATAAATTTCAGAGAGGAAAAATTGATGAAAAATAAAATTTATTCAATAAAATTTGCAACAAATCAGAACAAGTTTTTACATACCATAACATATTTTTACAAAATATTTTTTTAAATTTTTCATTTAATAAGATGTTTCTGGTGATTCCAAACATTTTTAGAACATGTTTTTAAAATTTACAACATTTTCTACAATTTAAAACATGTTTCTGAAGATATTTTTACGATTCCAAACATGTTTATGAAGTTTTTTTTTTAAATTCAAACATTTTTTTGTAATTCACAACATGTTTTATAAATTCGCAAATGTTTTTAACATTAGAAACATGTTTATAGAATTAAAAATGAAAAAAAATTTTTTTTTTTTGGGGGGGGGGGGGAGCTACAGATAGAGAGGGGGCTTCAAATGGAGAGGGAGCTTATAAATTTCAGAGACCCTCTATAGGAGGGGGCTTCAAATAGAATATTTACGGTATCTTTAAAAATTTTTACACGTTTTTGGGTATAAAAAAACCTCTTATTTTGCAAATTGTTTTAAGTCATAATAAAATTAGAAAAGACATTTTTAGAAGACATTTAGGACTTGCAAATGGCATATCGCCTTCCCAAATTAGTTGCTATCTTGCTGGGCTATGGCCGAAAGAATGGCACAAGTATATTCTACGATTCCGATTATTTCTATTTTACGACTGTAATTTATGTTTCAAAAAGAATCAAATTCTATGGTCGAGTGGATACTGATTCTACGATAGCATAATAATTTTTTTCTAAAGTAAATTTTAAAGTGGACCCTAGATTTGCCTAGTTTTATGGCTCTAAAATGGCAATTTTTTTGAAGATTTTGCCTAATTAATAATTTTTGTGGCCAAGTCAGGTATGTGTAGAATATGAAATAAAAGAGAGAAGAAGCCTGCTGGACAAGAAAAGAAGTCTCAAGGTGAATATAGGAAAAAAGGGGACAACAAAATCAATCCCCTCCGGCGAAGATCCCTCAGGTAGTAGGATCAATGTAGCTGGAAGATGGCCACCACACGGCTTTCCCCGCAGGCACATAAGTCATTTTCCTCCCCCTTCCCCTCCCCTCCCCACCTTCACATTAAGGCCCCTTCAATGAGAAGGATAAGCGGCCAAAAAATATTAAAGGATGGACAGGGGGAAGTGGATTGGGCCAAAAAAATTTTTTTTGACAGCCGGCCAGCAAAAAGCAGTCAGTCCCTCAGTCAGCAAACTTCACTTTTTCCTCTTTCTCCAAATAGCCGTTTAGCACACTGCTTTCTTTTCCTTTGGGAACCTTGATTGGGGCGGCCCCTTGGCCTTATATCCCTCAATTATAATTTTTTTTGTTTTAATCTTATTAGAAGAAATAAAGAGAAGAAATTGAAGGTGATTTTTCCCGAATCTCGATGCTTCAGAGAAAAAATTGCTAGACTGAACTGGGGCCTTTTTTGTTTAATTTTTGAACACATTTAAAAATTGTCTGTGTGATGTGGGAACCGAATGTTTCAGTTTAAAAAAGTTCTGGCTCTAATGATTTCATACAATTCTTTTGATTCCTAGACAAGTTTCCAAGTTGTTTTTTTCACATCTGTTTCATTTTTAAATACACAAAATAAATGAGAAATTCGGGTTAAATTTGACTCAATTTTTTATTGAATGAAAATAAATCCTCTAATTTTTTAGTAGAAAGAATTTTATGAATCAAATCACTTTTTGCAAATGAATTTATTTTAGCTAATAGCTCTAATTTTGATGAATTGATTAGAGGAAGAATTAGTGGATTTGATGGAAATTGGCAAAAGTTACAATGAAAAAAATGGCAAAAATAAGCCAATATTTGGCAGTTTTCAATTTTGGCAATAAAAATTGCCAAAAAAAAATACCAAAAAAAAGCAAAATATGACATTATCTGAGGCGGTTTTGTTTTTTGACCATAACATTCTGGCAAATTTATGTTTTGATCAATCATTTTGATATTAAAATTCTCTACAGAAAGAGCCTACTAATCCAAAGGAATGAAAATCTTTAATTAATTGATTGAACATTTCTAAATATTGGCCAATTTCACAAAATTCGAACCTTACATTCCTCTGTTCTCATTTTGAATTTATTTGCTTTTAATTTAAAAATATATTTTTCCCACTTTTAATGATTTTTTATTAAAATAATATCAAAATTTCCCCAAAAAAACTCACAGAAATGCATAGATTATGTCATAGAGCTCCTCGTCCAGTGTCAACTTTGAGCCGGTCCTCTCGCCCAACTCCATTGATTCCGTGTGCCTTGCCGGTGCCCTTTTGTTTAGAATAATTGAGGAGCGACGGCGATGTTGGGGTTGGCCTTGGCCTACTGCTGTGCCTTGGCCGCCATAACCACCACTTGACGGGAATTGAAATGTTCTCGGATGGTCGAGGGCGGAAAATTGCGGTGCCAATGCCAATGTTTGGGGTGCCGTTGTTTCATGCTGATGTGGCTGTTGATGATGATGATGATGATGGGGCGAATGGGAGGCAAAATGTGGATGATGATGGTGGTAAAGAATGGGAAGGTGGGTGGTGCTGGTGGACATGGATTTGACGGTGGAAAAGTAGTCATTTTGGGAATGTTGCCTACGGCCACCGCCACCACCACCGTCAATCGAGGGGCGGCCTCTTCGGCCAGCACCAATTTGGCCGAATGATGACGACGAATTCGGTGTATTCGTCGAATTATTATTATTATTGTTGTTGGCCACAAGATGAATTTGTCCTTCGGTAGATAAAGCAGATTCCAACCTAATAAAAGGAGGCAAAAAAACATGAAGGAAATATATTTAATTAATTTCAATTAAATTAGTGAAAAATTAATGAATCCAGAAGTTCTTTAGCTAACATAAGGAAAAATTTTTAGTATCGAAAAAAATAATAATTTTTAGGCCATAAAAATGTGACCAAATGAATTCCATAACCCCCAATACCAATTTCCCAAGTGTCAATTCTTTTTTTTTGTAGCTAAAAGTAATTGGTGTCTCGAAAAATTATTTTATAAGGCAATTATTTTTTTAGCAAGTTCACTGTTTTTATTGCCCAATTCATATATTTTTAATTAGAAAATGAACGATTATGTATTTACTATGCATTCTTTTGGTCATATCTCAACAAAGAAAGCAACCAATTTTGGGAAGGCGATATGCCATTTGAAAGCTCTAAATGTCCTCTAAAAAGTGGCTTTACTATTTTTTTGAAAACTTAAAACATTTTGTAAAATAAGTAGCTTTTCCTCAAAAAATTCGGGTTTATTATACTCTAAGACATGTAACATTTTTAAAAGTATAATTTTATAAAATTTAAAATGGCCAAATTTTAGAGAACTCTTTTGGCTTTCCAATGGTATATTACATTCCCTAATTGGCTACTGCCTCGCTGATCTACGTGCCATAAACCAATGCTTACAGATTGCAGTAGAGAATTTTCCCCTGCCACATTTCACAACCATTTTTGCCAATTTTTTGGTGGTTAATAAATTAATTAAAATTTTTTTATTCAACCAACATTCCAAGTGACATTAATGGAAGCCGATTAGCATTCGTGTCCACCGGGAAAATGGCACTTTTTGCTCGAGGCAATGGCCGATCCGTTGTGGAAGGCTCATCTCCAGCAGTGCTGCTAATTGCCGCGGGCGAAAGATCTCTATTTTTAGGTATCATATTCCCTTCTATTATACCCGTTTTAAAAGTTGATTCTCATAAATGTGATATCATCTGAAAAATACAAAAATTCTAAATTTAATTTAAGAAAATATGAGTTGTAGAAGAAAAGGAGGATTATAAGGAGTTTTTAACACTTTAGGTAAATTTAAAGTGTTAGTTAAATTAAACTCTTTTCGCTAGATTTAATATCATATTAAAGAACCAAGTTTTGTATAGAATGGTGGATTACATTAAAATATTTAGTTCAGTCTTTATGAAAATTTTCAGAATATATTTAATAACATTTTTCGTCATTTTTTGGACTATTTTGCTCTGAATTTTTAATCAATTAATATTAATTCAAAATCATTTGATAGATTTGATTTAATTCTTTCAAATGATATCAAATAAAGTAAAGCTTCAATCTAAATTGTGCCCAATTAGCCTACACCCATAGTTGATTTTAATAATATAAGCCTTTAGGAAAGGTCATAAAGTTAAATATTAAACAGATTAGAGGCAATGAAAATTGGTTAATCAGATTTATCTAAATTCTCATTATTTGATAGAACAGATTCAGCTCTTTAATTTGTTATAAAATAAGATAAAAAAGTTTCAATTTTAAAGACATAAAAAGCCCTGTGCAAATTTGGCCTCTGCTAAGTCAGTTGTTTTTAATTTTTTTACTAATAGGTAATAAGCCTTTAGGAAAGGTCATAAAATTCAATAAGACAGCCTAGGGGTATTGAAAAACTTCAAAAAAATATTAATAAAAAAAGGCAACAGAATAAAATGGTTAGCAAACAATCCATGCCATGCCAAGTGCCAACTCTTTAGGGACTAAAAAGTAACCACAAAAAAAGTTGGGTGTTGAAAGCTGGCTCCTCGATATGATGTCCTTTTTTTCTGGCTATGGCACACTACTTGAATTCTGTTTTTGTCTTTTTTGGCCCTTGTCGAAGGGTCGAAGGGTGAAAAGTCAGCTGCAATGTGCCTCTTGGCACAAAAGCGGTAAAATGTCTGTGGTGGGGGCAAAAAGGGAGCAATTTGATGGAAGAGGAGGAAGGAGGGGGAATGAGGGCGCGGTGGTGGCCGCCGAAACAAATCCCAAGTGGCAAATTCCCGCAAAAGGCAAAACCAACATCAGAGCCGATGGGGCCACTTCCATAGCATTTTGGCCATGTTTTTCAATCCAACATTTTTTTGGTGGCCTTCTACCCGTTAAAATGTGGGAATAAAATGGGGGAAGGGGCACAATTGGAAGGATTTTGTGGCATGGACGATGGATGCAAAAAAAAAAATGCATGTGTAAAATATGGAGTTGGACAAGGTCATTGTGGGGAAGAATGGAAGAAAATTTGGATGACCATAAAAAAGGAGGGAAAATTTGCAAAATTGTCTACAAAATTCTGGACAAAAAAAGGAAAAAAGTTTACTAAATTGTCTACAAAATTTCAAAATTCTGATTATCTTGGCATTTGAATTAAATTTTTAATTTTCATCAACAGAATTTTTTCAAAATTATTTTTCAGAGCCTTTTTGATGGGGGCTTTTAGAGAGGGTGGGCTTCTATTAGAGGGGAGGCCAATATTAGGAAAAATATTGTAATTATTTTTTTATAGCATCGTAACGTAAAATCAACTAGAAAGATTTGAGGCTCATTTTTTAAGAAAATACATCCTAAAAAGATCAACAAGATGTGCGAAATTAAAAAGTTTTTTTGGGTGTGTGCCCAAAGTTGGCACCAAATTAATTTCTTTTTTTTTCAATAGAAGCCCTAAACTGCAACCAATTCCGCGGGGGGACCAGCAGAGGCCAACCGCCACCAAAAGCAGAAAGTTTGCGGCCTTGACCCGTGAAGCGGAAATTGGGTGGGGGAATGTGAGCGACGATGGGCGCCTATGCCAAAAAATGCATGAAAAACCGAGACGGAAATGGCCACATTTCCTCTGTGCCACACCACCAAAACCACCTTCTCCTCAACCACCATTTTTTCCTCATTGAAGCTGAAAAGTTTAAGAGAATGGGACGGAATAAGGAGGGGATGATGGCTTTTTTACTGGCACATCAGCGGCTAAAAGTCAAATAAATAAGCAAGGAAAAACTCATGATGTTTTGGCACTTCATCATTTTACAATCAAATAGCAAAAACGAATAATAAAATAAGATTCTGAAACAAAATTTTTGAAATCTGGCGACAGATAACCGATAACGATAGTATTAATTACCTTTTGATTTGACTCCCATTTGTAGGTTGAAATGATGTCGAGAATGGAAAAACCCCCCGCTTTTATAGTCTTAAACTAGGTCGATTAATCAATTATCTATTACTTTTATATTCTCATTCTCTAATAACTCGGCCTACTATACTTTTGTATTTATCGTATCGATATCATACTATAGTATAAGGTTTGTTGATGGTCTAAAAACGGTGCTAGTGCGTTTCACTTAAATTGGTCGTTTATTCTCATAATTCAATTTAGAGGGCTTAAACCAAAAAACCGATGATGTTTTCGAATTCAGCGTGTTGCAAAACCCCTAAAACAAGTTTAAAAACATATATTTATACATGTTAAACTAGCAAAAACATTGATTGTTTGAAAATAGATGTTGAATCAAAAACATTGATGTTTTAGATGTTTTAGCAAAGATAATTTATGTTTTTAAACTGGTTTTAGGGGTTTTGCAACACGTTGAATCCGAAAACATCATTAGTTTTTTGGTTTAAGCTCTCTAAATTGAGATATAAGAATAAACGACCAATTTAAGTGAAACGCGCATTTCCGACCATTTAAGTGAAACGCGCAAACACGTCTAAAAACTAAAAGACAAACCATTGAACCACTAAGTATAATCCTTTTTGCCATTTTCAATGTTTTAATATTTCCATTTTTCTACTTTTTACTTTCCTTCCATTTCACATCATAGCAGAGGGACCAAAGTTCAACACAAACAATCAATTTTTCTCCTCTCTGCAAAACCAAAAACCCTTCCAAAAATATAAAAGAGAAATCATTTGAGTCTTCGCCCTGCTGGGCCCACTATTTAAAATCTGCTGTTTTGCACGAGAATTCCCGGCTCAAAATCACACGTAGACCGTAGAGTTGTTTATTTCTCTTTAAACCCCAAAGTTCAATGGACAGAGAAAAATGCATTTATTTATTTTCAAAGAGCTCTGCTGACAAAAATAAAAATAAATAAATAAGTAGACAATAGACATCAAACACCAGCCAAAATAGACAAAATAAAAACATTTCCCCCTCTCCTCCAATTAATACATCCGATAAATTATGATAAAAAGCGAGTCAAACTAGGCTTTTAGGGTATTTTTAGCTCTCTAAATATAACAAATTCAAACAAAAAAAACTATTTTCTCCCTTTTTTTACCGAATAAAATTGAATTGTTTTTTCATATTTTAATTTAATTTATTAAAATGACCTCCACAACAACAGTGAATAATTTAGTAAACAACATTCGAATGTTGCTATATTCACCGAGAAAAATTTATCGATTTTTGCCCACCAAATCATTTTATGCTCAAATTTTTACTGCAGGTTTTTTTTTGTTGATCGAAATAAATTTAATTAATTTAACAAAGGTATTTTGGCCACATCCGGTGATTTAATCTGCCAAAAATTCGTGGAAAAACGTGAACAAATCGACCGGTTCCGGACCTCTCGTTTCGCGCTGACCACAATGTTGCTCATTGTAAGTGCCGAAAATTTGGTTTAAAACTGAAAAAAAAGTAGAAAATTTATAACGGTTCAATGGTTTGTCCTACCATAAACCTTATCTCAATCGATAGTTCTCATCAAGAAGCATCATTTGATTTTGTTTTGGCTTTGGATTTAACCAATTCTAACTTAGTTTTGAACCATTAAACCAAAATTGGTTTAAACCGTTTAATACCCTTTAATTGTTGACCAAACCAAAATAGGTTTAAACCGTTTAATACCCTTTAATTGTTGACCAAACCAAAATTGGTTTAAACCGTTTAATACCCTTTAATTGTTGACCAAACCAAAATTGGTTTAAACCGTTTAATACCCTTTAATTGTTGACCAAACCATGACAAATTATATACCATTCAATGCGTTTTGACCAGCTCTATCCAATTTTGGGTATATTTGGTTTATGAATGTAGAACAAACCATTAAACCGTTATAATTATTTTGGTATTTTCAATATTGACAAATGAATTATTTTTAGGCCCCAATCCAATATCGTTGGTTCCGCTTTCTGGAACGCCGATTCCCAACTTCACAATCCGCAAATTCGAAGGATCGAATTAAAGTGGCAATGAAACGTGTTGCCGTCGACCAAATTTGTTTGGCCCCAATGCTCACTGCCGGCTTCCTTTTTACCGTCAATTTGATCGATTCCCGTTCGCCAAATTCTGCATTCCAAAGGCTGAAACGAATTTATCCGGAAGTGATGTCTAACAATTATAAGGTTTCTTTTTTAATTAAATAATGGTAATTGGTCCTTAAAAACTTTATCAAGATAGTCAAAAACCTTAAGATTTCCCAAAAGATCTTAAGATTGCTAAAAAAAACCCAAAGATGGCCCAAAGGACCTTAAGATGAGCCCAAAAACTCTTTAACCCAAAAAACTTAGAATGGCCCAAAGACTTTAATATGGCCTAAAATTCCCTAAGCTGACCCAAAATATGCTAATAAAATGGCCCAAAAAACTATAAGATGCTTCAAAACCTACAAAATAATCATTTTAATTTTATCTACATTTCAGTTTTGGCCATTTGTTCAATCCGTGAATATGATGTTTGTTCCATTGCATTATCGCGTTGTGTTCCTTCAATTTTTTGCCATTTTTTGGAACATTTACATCAGCCATAAAGCAAACAATTGAACAATGGAGAAATTGGAAAACAATGGAAACGAAGTGAAATGAAACCGATGATCTCCCCAAATAATAAAATTATCCAAATTTATTTTTGTTGAAATTTATTCTCTTTTTGATTATAAAATATTTGATATTAATACAATTAAACTTCCGAAAAAATTCAAAACAGTCATAAAACCTGTTTCCCTATCCAAAAAAACCTTTTCCCAACATTGTTCATCAAAAAAAATTATTTGCACTTGGGTGGATTCGAACCCACGACCTCCGTCCAGTTTCCCTATTCCATGCCAACCATCTTAGCCATTCAGCCATATAAATAAAAATTCAATTTTGAAATTTTTTCTCCACAGCCCTGGGTTTTGAAAATTGATGAACCCATATACCATTTTTATAGCTAAGAATCTATCAAAACTTAAAATCCAAGTAATACATTGGGCATAAAAATATTAAAATGATTTTACCAATGCAAATTGAAAAAATTGTGGAAAAATAAAAATTATCAAATTTATTTTATCAATTTTTTTGATTAAAAATATTTGATTTATTAATATTAAATATTAATCCTCCATTTTTTCTTCCTCTAAATCATTTTCCACCGTCGCCAAAAGTCCCCGTCCAATTCGCTGCCACAAAAAGTCGGCCATCACACTTTGGACTGTGCATTTTTGCATTTCCAATTTGGTCTGAAATTTAATTAATTTTAAAATTTTTTAATACCAATTAAATTTATTATATTTAATTTTTTTATGATTAATTAAAATTTATTTTTAATTTTAAAAAATTTATTTACTCGTTCCGATTGGGAAAGTCGTCGGAATGTGCCCAAATTGAATTGAATAAATTGGGTTTGATGGGTGGCAAAAAATTGGGCGCATTGCTCCACTCTTTCCAGAAAAGATTTACTCCTCAATTTGGCCGTACATTTTTCCTCCGATTGTTCTCCTCGAAAATTCAGGCATAGCAAATAGACCTGAAAAATTGGCACTAAAAATTTTATGGCTCAGTTGGTAAAGTCTTTTGATTTTTAATCAGAGGTCGATGGTTCGATACCCATTGGTGGTAAATGATTTTTAATGTCGAAAAAATTATAATGGTCCAAAGTTTATCCTAAACTCATAAACCGTATACCAAATGGATAGATCTTGATTATTTATTGGTTTGGGTTTAACCAACTAACTTAGTTTTGAACCATTAAACCAAAATTGGTTTAAACCGTTTAATACCCTTTAATTGTTGACCAAACCAAAATTGGTTTAAACCGTTTAATACCCTTTAATTGTTGACCAAAACCATGACAAATTATATACAATTCAATGCGTCTTGACCAGCTCTATCCCAATTTTTGGTATATGGTTTGGGAATTTGGGATAAACCCTCCTTAAACCGCTATTATTATTTTAGTTATTTTTTATGTTTTTTTTGGTGGATTAAATAAAAATCAAAAATTTTTGTCTTACAACTTACACACCTCGGAATTTCCAGGTTTACTGCTGGGCGGTTTCAGGCAATGGACTTGTTGGAAATGTGCGCAAATTGTGGCCAACAATTCGATGGTTTGGGTCTCAAAAAATGTGTAGATTTTGAGTAGAAAATTGCCACCATTTCGTAAACATTCCGCAGCAATTTGGAATTGACGTTGAATTAGAGGACGCGTTCGGCTTTCTTGGTCCTTCGGTTCATCCTAAAAAGATGAATAAAAAATTTAAAAATTTAAAAAAATAATATAAAAATTGTCAGAAAATTGATGAAAATATTTTATTGATAATTTATAAAAAAAATGTCAGAAAATTGCCAAAAATTATATTAATATTTTCTTGCTTTTTTAAAATTTTTTATTTGATTTCTTGCAATTATTTATGGAAAAAATTAATATAAAATTGCGAGAAAATTCGATGAAAATAATATGTTTGTTTTTTTTTATTTTATATTCGATTGCTTAATTTAGAAAAAATGTCAGAAAATTCAATGAATATTTTTTATTTTATTTTTCAGGAAACTCGACGAAAAAATTTTATTTTTTTAATGCAAAAATTCAAGGAAAAAATGATACAGAAATCTAAGAATATTTGAATATTTTATTTATTTATCTCACTGTACAATCAATGCCACCATCGCCGGTGATCAAATCGAATTTGGCGCCGTCCTGTTCGGCAATAATTGAAGCTGAATATTCCGGAGTCCAGCGGAAAATATCGCCGCTTTCATCCGGTCCCAATGCCATTCGGCGTGGATTGGCCTGGCACAGGTGTTGGTCAAAATTGATGATGGAATTTGGTGGTGAGGATGATGATTGTGATTGGCTTTCATCGGCATTTGCGGAAGAAGTGGTGGGTGGAGAAATTAGACTGGAAATTGGTGGAAATTTATTGAAATTTTTAATTTTTTTTGTAGAAAAATGAAATAAATAAATAAAAAAAATTTTAGAATTTTTGACTCCGATAAATTTTGTTTGAAAATTGTGACCTATTTTTTAAAATTTTGTCCAAAAATTTTTTTAATTTTGCCCAAAAATTTTTTTAATTTTGACCAATTTGTTTTTGAAAATTTTGACCAAAAATTTTTAAAAATTTTGACTAAATTTTTTTGAAATTTTGATCTTTTTTTTTAAATTTTGCCCAAAAATTTTTTTTAAATTTTAACCAATTTATTTTTGAAAATTTTGACAAAAAATTTTTTTGAAAATTTGACCTATTTTTTAAAATTTTGCCCAAAAATTTTTTTTAATTTTCACCAATTTGTTTTTGAAAATACCCAATATAATTTATTTTTATAATATAAATTCTTTTTAAAATTAATTAATTCACCTATTCATTCGCCAGTCCAATTCAATGCCATTTTCAGCAAGGAGATGCTAAAATTTTAAAATTTTGCCCATTCAGAAATTTTAAAATTTTACTTTTAAAGCAAGTACAAATGCACCGGGTGCTTCGCAAAGATGGAGAGAGCTAAAAAGAAAAATTGGAAAATAATTTATCAAAAAAAAATTAAAAAATAAAATCCAAAAAAAATTAAAATAATTAAAAATCCAAAAAAAAAAATTAAAAAATAATTTTAAAAAATATAACAAATTAAAAATGTGTAAAAATTTACCGAAATTTTGACGATTTCCTTTGGCAATCGTTCCCATTTAAATCAACGGAATGCAACTTTTTCGATGGTGGTTCCCCTTCTCCATCATTTTCGCCTTCCATCGATGTGATTAATTTTGGATGGGCAATGGCAATTTGAAGGAATTTGCAATAAGCTTGCGTGCAAATAACAATCGATCCGCCACCATTTTCGGCACATTTTACCGCCAATCGGTGCGGCAATTGTCGAAGTGGATGCGTAAAACTGGTAAATGAACGCCAACGGCCCAATTGTTCCGAATGTGAAGGATCATCCTCATTTACGGCACCACATTTTCCGGTGTTGCTCAACACCATTGCGTGCACTTTTGCCTAAATAAAATTCATATAAATTATTTTTGTATTTCCTTAAAAATCATTGAAATTATGGAAAAATGCAAAAATAATTGCAATGGTTTAAAGGTTTGTCCTATATTCACAAACCATTATACCCAAAATTGGATAGAGCTGCTGGTCAAGCATTGAATGGTATATAATTTGTCATGGTTTGGTCAACAATTAATGGGTATTAAACGGTTTAAACCCATTTTGGTTTGGTCAAAAATTAAAGGGTATTAAACAGTTTAAACCAATTTTGGTTTGGTCAACAATTAAAGGGTATTAAACGGTTTAAACCAATTTTGGTTTGGTCAACAATTAAAGGGTATTAAACGGTTTAAACCAATTTTGGTTTGGTCAACACTTAAAGGGTATTAAACGGTTTAAACCCATTTTGGTTTGGTCAACAATTAAAGGGTATTAAACGGTTTAAACCCATTTTGGTTTAATGGTTCAAAACTATGTTAGAATTGATTGAACCCAAACCAAAATATAATCCAATGGTGCGTTTAATAGAGTTTTGAGTGTAGTAATGGATCTAGAATAAACTATTGAACTGTTACAATCTTTTAAACTCTCAAAATAAAAAATTCTCAAATTTTCCGTCCTACCTTAACTGCATTCAATCCCTCTCGAATTGCATCCATCCGGCATTGGAATGCGGCAAATTCTTCATCGGATGCCATTGTCGTCGGCATCCCTTCATTTTCTCCCTCCAATTGGAATCCTTTCCGCCAAAGTGCGTCCAAAAGTCGGCCATAATTTTGTTCAACATCTTCCGGAATAATTTCCATTGTTTTTATCGATTTTCTGAATCATTTTTAAATTAAAATAGAATAAAAATGTTTAAAAATAAATAAATTAATTAAATATTCCAAAAAATTTATTAAATTATCAAAAATAAACAATTAAAAACAATTTTTTGCCATTTCATTTTGTCAAAATTAACAGAAAAATTACTAAAAAAATGAAAACAAATTTAACAAAAAATTGGGTTGAAGTCAACATTAATAATTTTAAAGGGTCAAATCGGATCAAATTTTGTGCCAACATTTCAATAATTAATTGGCTCCATTTTCCTCTGCAGCAGATTTGCCTTTGGCCAATGCCATTTTTCGAATCAATTCCGCATTCTCCTAGCCTCTTTGTCGATGTAAGCAGCGAACTTAATTGAGGAGGGGAAAATGAATTATTAAAAAATTCATAATTTTTATTAAATTTTTTGTCCAAAGATTTTTTAAAATTTTTGGCCCAAAATTTTTGTCTAAGTTTTTTTAAATCTTTAATCCAAAGATTTTTTAAATTTTTAGTCCAGAGATTTTTTAAATTTTTAGTCCAAAGATTTTTAAAATTTTTGATCCAAAGGTTTTTTAAATTTTTAGTCCAAATGTTTTTTTTAAATTTTAATTATTTAATTTTCTTCTCAAATTAATCGAAAAATTTCAAATTAAAAAGGCAAAAATATCCCAAACATTTTAAAATTTTTATAATTTATTAAATTTTTATGGACAAGCCCACCTGTGACGGTCTTGGATATGTCGCAACACAAATACTTTCCGCCCTCTCACTGGCCCTGCGCGGTAATCGTTGCCATAATTCCTCGGTGATGAATGGCATTATTGGGGAGGCCAATCGGAGGAATGTGTCCACGCAATGGTGCAAAATGTGGCGGGTCATTTGGGCTGCGGTGGCGGCATCTCCGTTTAGCACTAAAATAAATAAGATAAATTTTATTTTAAGAGCATTTAATTTGCGTAGATAATTCCAAAATAATTATAATGGTTTAAGGGTTTGGGTTTGTCCTATATTCCCAAACCATATACTCAAAATTTGAACTGGTCAAGATGCATTGAATGGTATATAATTTGTCATGGTTTGGTCAGTCAACAATTAAAGGGTATTAAACGGTTTAAACCAAATTTTGGTTTAATGGTTCAAAACTAGCTTAGAATTGGTTAAACTTAGGTTAAAAACATAATCAAATAATGCGTATTGACGAGATCTACCAAATTTTTGAACCGTACAATCTTTTTGGTATCTTCTTATTTCCGAAAATTAATTATTTCTCGTTTTATTAACATAACAGTTAAATCTCACATTTGTTGGCTGATTTGCCACCGCCTAGCACTGGTTTTACCGCCTCCAAATAGACATCGCAAAATTCATAATACCAAAATGAGTGCAGGGCACTGGTCAATTGCCGGAAATTGTAGGTTTGAAAGCCGGCCTCACATTCCAGAACACAATTTGCCAAACGGGACAAAACCCAGCGATCTTGGATCGATGCAATGGTCGGATTGTGCTGAAAAAATATTTAAATTAGACAAAAAATTAAAATAAATAAATTTTCACCATAAAATGCTCTTCAGGTTGATATCCATCTGGGGCAGTGGCCAATTGGCTGAGCACAAATCGAACGCCTTGCCAAATTTTGTTGCAATAGCGACGATATCCACGCACACTGAATTGAAATGGAAAATTAATAAATTAAATTAAAATTGATATTACTTATTTATCTAATTTCTACCCTTTAAATTTTTAATAATTTATATTTTTGACCATTCTCTCACCGAAGTACATCCAAATTGATGGCCCGTTCCTGGGTGGTGTAGGACATCAGCGCGAACCGGAGGGCATCTGTCCCACATTCTGGTATGCCTTCCGGATAGTCCTGGCGTTGAGCGGCTTTGGCCGTCTCCAATTCTCTGTGGAAATATGGAAATATTTTCATTTAAAAAAAGCTTCAAAAATGGTTTAAATTATCTCAATTTCGTAAATTTATTTATATTTCCTTTTTTTTATTAAAATAAATTTAAATTTTATTATCATTTATTATGTTTTTTTTATTATTTTATGTATTTTATTTTGGCAGTTTATAAAAAAAATACAGCAGAGTTTCGAACTTTAGGTGGGTTGACAAGTTTTTTAGTTCTTAAATCAGCGCTTTAACCACTGCGCCACCACTCGCCATGTTAACTTGCCTTTGGAATCGGAGTAATTTGGATAGATATATGGGAGGAGAAAATGGATGGGAATTATAAATAAATTGACGCAAAAATGTGTTAATTTATAAATTTCTCAGGCATAAATAAATAGAAAAAGTGATAATTATTTAAATTTGTATTGGTACATACTTTTTGTCCAAATTCCCCTCGACCAGGCGTTGATGCAATTGTTCCAGTGTGGTGCCAAAAATCACGTCCAATGGATCGATCACATTTCCCAGCGATTTGCTCATTTTTCGGCCGTGCGCATCCCGAATCATTGCATGCAAAAATACCTAAAAATATGGATAGAGTAATAGTGTTTCGGATTTTTTGTTTGAATTAATGTTTCGTCTAAAAATTAAAATTTTGCAACAAAATTTTTGAAATTTTTTAGTCTAGAGGGAAAATCCTTTATTTTTACAAAATCACTGATGGGTTCGAATCCCCTCGGGGAATATTATTTTTTGCGGGCTTAATTCTAAATTTCAGCACATTTTTAGACGAAATATAGTAATTCACGCTAAAAAGAGATGGAAATTTTTAAATAAAATTATTTAAAATAAAAAAATTCAAATTTTATATATTTTTCATATTTCACCTCATTAAAGGGTAATTGTCCATCGCAAAGTTCCTGAGCCATAAAAACCATTCGTGCCACCCAAAAGAACAAAATGTCATGGCCAGTCTCCAGCAAATTGCCCGGGAAGAAATGACGCATATCAGCGGTCGGTTCGGGCCAACCCAACACAACAAAGGGCCACATCCCGGAGGAAAACCACGTGTCCAGAACATCGTCATCTGCAAATGAGTGGTAGATTATAGATTTTTTGAGAAAATAAGAATAAATTATCTTAAAATTTCGAATTTGAACCATTAAACCAAAATAGGTTAAAACCGTTTAATACCCTTTAATTGTTGACCAAACCAAAATTGGTTTAAACCGTTTAATACCCTTTAAGTGTTGACCAAACCAAAATTGGTTTAAACCGTTTAATACCCTTTAAGTGTTGACCAAACCAAAATAGGTTTAAACCGTTTAAACCCTTTAATTGTTGACCAAATTAAAAAAGGTTTAAACCGTTTAATACCCTTTAATTGTTGACCAAACCAAAATTGGTTTAAACCGTTTAATACCCTTTAAGTGTTGACCAAACCAAAATTGGTTTAAACCGTTTAATACCCTTTAAGTGTTGACCAAACCAAAATAGGTTTAAACCGTTTAAACCCTTTAATTGTTGACCAAATTAAAAAAGGTTTAAACCGTTTAATACCCTTTAATTGTTGACAAACCAAAATTGGTTTTAATCTGTTTAATACCCTTTAATTGTTGACCAAACTAATTGGTTTAAACCGTTTAATACCCTTTAATTGTTGACCAAACCATGACAAATTATATACCATTCAATGCGTCTTGACCAGCTCATCCAATTATGGGTAATATGGTTTGGGAATTTAGGATAAACCCTCCTTAAATTAAACCATTATAATTATTTGGCATTATATTATTCTTTTTTTCGCTAAATAAAATTATATCCGAAAATAACCCATTTTTACCTCTTTTCAGTGTAATTTTGTCAAATTCATTTTTGGAAAGTCCAAATTTGGAAGCTGCCTTTTCCTTCGCTTCCTGCTCATTCCGTGCACAAATCCAATGAGAATCGTCGGCCGGATTGCCCGCTGGATGGGCCGTATCATTGATAGTGACAAAATAGGCGGGAATTTGGTGGCCCCACCAGAGTTGACGTGAAATGCACCAATCCCTTAAAGAAAAGGGAATATAGAACTTAATTAATTACGGATGAATCGATTTTTATTTGAGTCGTTTAAATTAATTTTTTGATATTCAAAAAATGCCCACTTTATTTCGCCCAGCCAATTGTTCCAAGTTTTCACATGTGATTCGGGCAAAATCCGCAATTTGCCACTCTCCACCGCCTCCATCGCTCTTTTCGCCATTTCCGTGCATCGAACATACCATTGGGCCTTGACGATTGGTTCAATAATGTCCTTGGAACGGCTAAAAAATTTGTTTTTTTTATCAAATATTTTTAAAATTTTTATTTCTTTTCAGATGAAAATTTAATGAAAATTTTAAGATGTTTCTTCTTTAGTATTTTAATTAGTTCCATTCCCTATGTAATTATTTTTTAATTAACAAAAATTTTTAAATCAAAAATTCACGAAAAAAATTTAAAAAAAAATATCAAAAATTTTAAAAATTATCAAAAAAAATTTAAAAATTATCAAAAATTTTAAAAATAAATTCATTAAAATTTTAAAAATTACCGTAAAATTCTCGAAAAAAAAAATTAAAAATTTCGAAAAATTTATTTTAAAAAATTTTCCCAAAACTGACTTGCAAATTGGCACAATCATTTGATGGTCCCGATCACCACGGTATAGGCCCAATTTCTTCAATTCCTCCGTAACCGCTTTTCTGGCCTCAAATCGTTTCATCCCAGCAAATTTGCCACAATTCTCCAACAAAAGGCCATCATCCGTCAAAATATTCACAAATGGTAGTTGATGGCGGACACCGACCTGCAAAATGGGAGATTAGTTTGATATTTTTTGAATTATTTAAAATTAATTAAAAATATTTTTAAAAAAATTATTAAATTTCCTGGGTCAATATTTTTAAATTGAATTTTTAGGTTAAAAAATATTTCCGAAACTGGCCTCATAGTCATTATGGTCATGGGCCGGGGTGATTTTGACGACGCCAGTACCGAATTGAGGGTCCACAAATGAGTCGGCAATGATTGGGAGACGACGTTCCACAAATGGATGGATGCAATGCTGAAAATATTGGAGAATTTAATACAAAGTAATTAAAGCGATATCCTAAGTAAACAAATCAAATATACCCAAAATTGGATAGAGCTAATCAAGAAGAGGCAATGAATGGTATATAATTTGTCATGGTTTGGTCAACAATTAAAGGGTATTAAACGGTTTAAACCAGTTTTGGTTTGGTCAACAATTAAAGGGTATTAAACGGTTTAAACCAATTTTGGTTTGGTCAACAATTAAAGGGTATTAAACGGTTTAAACCAATTTTGGTTTGGTCAACAATTAAAGGGTATTAAACGGTTTAAACCAATTTTGGTTTAATGGTTCAAATCTAATTTATAATTTTATTCAAACCCAAGTCAAAACATAATCAAATGATTCGTTTTATGAGATCTACCAGTAAATATAAAGTTTATGGGTTTAGTATAAACTTCCGAACCTTTTTTTTGGCATTTTGTGGTTTTTTTTCGCAAAATTATTTCCGAAATTTAATTAAAATTTAAAAATTGTAAAAATTTTAAAAATAAAACCTTGCCAATCAATGATTTGTATCGTTCATCATCGGGATGGACGGCGATGGCCACATCGCCCAGCATTGTCTCAATTCGAGTGGTGGCCACAACCATGAATTTGTCTTTGTCATCTTCCAGTGGATATGCAAATTCGGCCAATACGCCCAGCTCAATTTTGTCATCATAGCCGGGCACAGACATCAGGGTTCGTCCGGCAATTTCCTTCTTGTCCACCTAAAATAAGGTTTTTTCTTGTAAATTGTATTTTGGCCAAAATACTGTATTTTGACTACCGTAATTTTCCTATTAGAAGAACATGGGCTTCTATTTTTCAATGCCTCATGTAGTTTTTTGAACAAACCTCAATGTCTGAAATTGCTGAACGCAAAGTGCATGACCAATTCACCAGCCGTTTGCTTCGATATATCACACCTTTGTCGTGCATTCGAATGAAGGCTTCCACCACGGCGCGTACAACTTTCTGCACAAAAAGATTAAAATTTTAATTGATGGTATTTTAATTTGATGAAAAAATTTTTGCAGGTTTAAAGGTTTGTTGTCCTAGACCCCCAAAACTACATACCCAAATTGGATAGAACTGCTGATCAAGACGCATTGAATGGCAATTTGTCATGGTTTGGTCATAAAGGGTATTAAACGGTTTAAACCAATTTTGGTTTAATGGTTCAAAACTAAGTTAGAATTGGTTAAACCACCAAAGCAAAACATTATCAAATAATGAGGCTATTTATTAATTTGGTAAAGATTTATGAATCTAAGTTAAACCATTAAACCACTACAATTTTAATTCTATTTGAAAATTTGTGGGAGAAAATTTGGAACGAACCGGATCCATCATGAACACGGCTCGGTCCCAATCGACACCGGCGCCCATTTTCTTCAATTGATCATAAATTATGTGGCCTTTCCTGAAATTTTGGACAATTCGTATTTTGTTTTCAAAATTTCCGACTTACTCATTTTTCCATTTCCAAACTTCTTGTACAAATTTCTCGCGGCCCAATTCGTGTCTGCTGATTCCTCGTTCCCGCTGCAACTTTTTCTCCACAACAACTTGAGTTGCGATGCCAGCATGATCGCAGCCCGGTACGAATAGAACAGTTTTGCCGCACATTCGATGCCTGCAAAAATTAGGGTAATTGAATTAAAAAATTTTTTAAATTGTTTTTGATTTTAAATGGAAAATAATAAGAGACCGTGAGAGTGAAGGGGAAATGGACAATTTTGAAATTAGAACTTAACTTTTCAAACTTGTTCTTAAGTTTTAAAATTGGACCTTAAGTTTTCGATTAGACCTTAACTTTCAAATTAGGCTGGGTTTCACCTTAGATCTTAATTTTGAAAACTAGACCTTAACTTTGTTTGCAAATTAGACTTTAACTTTGTATACTAGACCTTAAGTTTTCAAATTAGTCCTAGGGTTTCAAATTAAACTAACCCGTTTTCAAGGTTATCATTTGAACATAAAAACAACGAAATTACTCATATTTTCTCCTAATTTTGCAATTTTGCACCAAAATAACAAAACAAACCATCGTGAAATTGTATCCTCAACGGTTGTTGCTAACGCATGGCCAACATGCAATGTGCCGGTCACATTTGGTGGTGGAATTACAATTGTGAATTGGCCCGCCGGATTCGGTTCACTAAAAGATGAAAATTTGGCAAGTATTGAAATTGGAACAAACTCAAGGTTTCTGCCTCCATATTCTGGTCGGAAAAATCCCTTCTGCTCCCACCATTCGTACCAAGCTGCCTCCACGTAACGAGGGGAATATGCGCTGGGCATTGTAGCAGACACATCTACGAGGATGGATGGTGGAATTAAAATTCACATTTTTGGCCCAAACCTTTTTTCTCTCCTGGCCCCACAATCCATTCATATTCAATCGGTTCATTGGTGGCTTTTTGCCCTCCTCCTTTTTGTTGTTTTCCATCTTGTTGTTTTTGTTTGGTGGCAGCGGCCGCTTTTTGTTCTTCCATTTTCTTTTGCTTTTCGGCAAATTTTGCCAATTTTTCGGCCTTTGCCTTTTCCCGGGCTAACTCCTTTTCCGTTTTAGGTTTTTGTTCGTCGTTCATTGTCGTTAATTAATTGCCGATGAATGATAATTCTAATTAACTTTTTTTTAAAAAAATGATCCTACCTATGCTTTTATCAAATAATAAAAGTAATATTTAAAAAGATTTTAAAACAATATATCGATTTAAATACACAAAATTTTGATTCATTTTTATCTCGTGTCAAAAATCCATTAAAACATTGATGAAAGGCAACATAAATAGGGTGGAATTATGTCCAAAAAACCATTAAAATTATCCAATAATATAAATAAATAGTCAAAGATTGGCAGATTGTCCGATATCCTTCAGCCTCTACATTCATTCTTGAGATCACATCAACCACCCTTGTTCGCATTTTTGCCCGACATTTGGATAGCAAAGGCCAGCTGAGACTTCAATTCACGAATGGCATTGGTGGTTTCGGCAATTTGGCCTTCCAATGAGGAAACTGCCGCCTTTAATTGGGCCGTTTTCATCTATAAAAATAACGAAGTTATAGATGAGAATAACAATTTAAATTAAAACCTTCATTTGTTCCAATTCCGCAAGTTTTTCGCGTTTGGCCTTTGCTTTCTCCAATTGTTCACGATGAGCTTCCTGTTCCGCTGTTGGTTTTGCCATAAACGAGAGGGTTGCTGAGGTGTTTTGAGCTAAAAGAAAACAATATTATAAATTTGAGCATTTAAATGTATTAAATACTCGTATTTTCGGATGAAGTCTGCAGCCTGGATCGGCGACGTTCGCGCAATTCATTGAGCAATGAAGTGTCCATATTTTCCTTTCTCGATGATAATTTATGTAAATTTATTTCGCTATCTAATAAATAGTAATTAATTATTGATAATAAGATGTGTGATTTGGAAAATGGGAACTTCCTTAGAGTCCTAAATTTTACAAAAGTGAAGGGTAGAAAACCTAAACCTTAGTTTTTCAGCTAGGGTCTTACTTAAGGTCAATGCTTGGATTATAGCTAGGTTTGAACTTGGGATTTATAAAGAAAATTTAAAAATTTATGCGAAATCTGAAAAGTATTTGTACGCCGAAAATT
This sequence comes from Pratylenchus scribneri, assembly GCA_030063045.1. NCBI lineage: Eukaryota > Metazoa > Nematoda > Chromadorea > Rhabditida > Pratylenchidae > Pratylenchus > Pratylenchus scribneri. Next base: position 247,591 of record JAQSEB010000020.1, on the reverse strand, counting down.
TTGCATTCCAGATGCAACTTTGCTTCTATGTTTGCGAGTTTCCTCTTTTCTGTTGTTTTTAAATAAAGCATTTCAATCAAACCATGTTTTTGTTAGTTTGACATTTACAAATGTATGTTTTGAAACTCATTATCATTATAGGGTTTTCCAACATGATAAATCCGAAATCGTCATTGGTTTTTTGGTTTAATCCCTGCCCCTGCCTGTAAATAGCAAAAACCGGTTTGGATAAAATGTCTTCGCCCCTTTCTCGGCGAACGCTGCTGCTGGCGGGGCGGGCGCTGTCTCGATTATTTTCACAATTCACCGAATCAATTCTCGTACCCCATCAAATTTGTTAATTTCTATCTACGCATCACCATCATATTCATATTTAGAAAGGTGAACTACCTATAAAATTGGAGAGTGGCGACTGAAAAAGTAAAATGTGGAGGCCATTTGACAATAAAAAATTAATGGCTGTTGTACCTGCCGACCGACCGAGAAGAAGGGATGGGCGAGCCATTAGACTGTTGTTTTGGCAACGCACAATCACCTCCTTCCTTTTTCTTTGTGAAAAAGAAAAAATCAAATGGCAATGCCAACAATGCATCCAATCATAAATGCAAACATCACAAATGAGCAAGCAATACAAAAGGATGAGGAGGCTACCTACCCACCATTCATTTTCATATCTTCCTATTTTTTTATGGTTCTGTTCTTCCTTGCTCATCATTAGGGCTGGCAAATATAGTTATTTAACTATTTTATGCGGAGCATTATTTATGCATAAAAACGCAATAAAAAACATATCTAACTTGGTTTGAGCCCAAAATATTGAACTTTTTTTCAACTTTTTTCACTATTTTTAACTATTTTGCTACCTTTGCAACTATTTAACTATTTGATCACTATTTCAGCCCAAAACAACTATTTTATATAACTTTTTTTGGAAATTTCTTAAAAATGCCACCAAATAATACAAAATATGCATTGTTTCGCCAGTGGATTGATCGATTAAATGGAAATTCAGTTTATACAATCAATACTACCAAAGAGGGTAAAGGGATTTATTGTGAAGCGTGTCAACAACAGGTTTATATAAAATTTACAACGACCAATAGACAACGGGAATTTGTTCAACAAAAGGTTATTCAACAAAATTGTTCTACAATACTATTTGGTCATTTAAAACAACACAATGAAACATTGAAGCATAGACGTGCCCTTCTTCGAGTTTCAGAAAAGGAAAAACGACAAAAACAACAATTTTTGGACGCAACAACCTCAAATATTCCCGACCAATTCACATTCGATTTGGCCTCATCTGCTGTTTGGCAGGACCTCGCCTATATCCAATCTAATTTTGCCAAATTGGCCGAATCGATCACAAAATTGGAAAAACAAGGCCTATCCATTTATGAACAATTGCAAATCTTTGGCGAAGTACAAGATGAAATGGAAATGGCAATCGGAGAAAGTGCAGAACAAATTCAAGAGAAATTCAAGTTTATTGTTTCCAATAATCCCGGAATCGAAATCATGTCCCAAATCTGCAATATTCTTTCTGGCCAAAACAATAATTGTGATGTTTCGCCAAATCTAATTCCATTTTACAAATATTCACCAGTCACCACTCACATCTTGTGATGTTGAGCGTTCTTTCTCTATGTATAAGTCTATTTTGGCTGATAATCGAATGAGTTTCAACATTAATAATCTCGAAATGTATCTGATTTGCAATTATAACCAAGAACGATCTGATCAATGAATTTTTTAAATCTCTTTTCTATTTTTAACCTTTTATTTCGATAAAAAATTGTAACTTTTTTTGAAATTTTTGTAACTATTTTGGGTTTTTGCAACTATTTATGTAACTATTTTGCGATTTTTGGCAACTATTCTAGTTAACTATTTTGCGATTTTTGGCAACTATTTTTGCCAGCCCTACTCATCATTTCCATTCATGCATTGCATTGATTTTGGGGCGATAGGGTGTGATATTGGTGATGCGACCCATAAATGGTTGGCCAATGTGTATGGTGGCCATGGCCATTTCTAGCCGAAATAATGTTTAACGGTTGGCCCAGACTAATTCACTCCCGCCCCTCTTCCTTCCTATTTTTTGTGCTCATCCAAAATTAAGGAATTATGTGATGTGTGGATGGCCAATATATGTGAATAATTGGCAATGGGCACATTGATGGGGATTTTTAATTCATAATGTTGTGTGAGCAAAATGGAATGAATATGAATGGTTTTGGTATTGGTGGAATGTGCACATTTGGAATGGAAATAAATTTTTTGTGGTGTAGCAAAGGAAAAAAAGCAGGTTAATTATTTTTTTTTGAAAAAAAGGTCTAAAATTCTCGGTTTCGAGAAAAATTTCTGGTTTACCATTTACCTTTACCTCTTCTCCGTTCCAAATAAAATGCTAAATAAAGGTAAAAGCGGTTTTTAAATCTATTTTTTAGTTCTATTCTTTACTATTTCTTAGCATGGCTTTCATTTCTGATTGAGATCCCAGACAAAAATAAAATCAAAACAGATCCATTACATATATTTTTCTCCAATCATCATATTAGAATTCTGCACTTTGTGCACTTACGGTTTCACTCCTCGTCCTCCGGCCCGCCCTAAACATTGTACCCAAATTTACCCTTTCTACATTTTACTCTTATATATTATGATGTCATCTACATATGTGTCCATCCAAAAATGGTGGAAAATCAAAAGAGAAATGAAAATGCACACACCCATCCCTTCCACATAGCCCAAAAATGGTTATGATGTGATGATTCGGCAATTAATTGGATGGATGGACTTTTCACCAAAAATTATTCATTTTGCCCAATCAACCGCCCATCACAGTGTGAAGAATATGAATTTTTTGCTCATCATTTTTTAAATGGGTTTCGCGTTTTTAATGTACAGAAATTTTTGGCGGATTTATGTTGGAAATGTGCTCCCTTTTTTGAATGCACTTCCCAAAACAATGTTGATTTATGTTATATGTGTAAAAATTTCATGGGATTTTCGGTAAGCTTCAAATTATCGAGAGCCTTTTCCTTCATCCCTATAATTTCCAAATAAACCTCATTCCACCCTTTTTATTTTAGAAATTGATTGATTTGATTGATTGATTAATTCTGTAACAAAAAGAACACGAATTCGAATTGTGAACAAGCATAGAAAATGGCCAAGGACTCATCCCGAAGCTCATCGCGCAGCAGCGGTGGTGGCCGTCAAAGCCGTTCCCGATCGCGTTCACGTGATCGCGGTGATCGCCGCCGACGCGGAAGTCGTGATGGTCGCCGCCGCCGCCGTTCTGGCTCAACATTCTCCCGTTCACCGTCACCCGGGGCCAAACGCCTGCACATTGGTGGTAGATTTGTGGTTGCAAAATTTAGAAAAAAAATGTTCAAAAATTAAAATAAAAGCAAATAAAACTAGGAATTATTTTAAAAACAATTTTAGGAAATCTGGATGAGTCAATTCGTCGCGTCGACATTGAGGATTGTTTTGGCAAATATGGTCGAATTGTTGACTGCTGGATGGCCAGGTTTTCCGCTTCAATTAATACTTAATCAATAATCCAATCAATTAAGTTATCCACCATTCTACGGTTTCGTCGTCTTCGATCGTTCGGAGGATGCACAACGCGCATTGCGAGACATGTCTTCCGGTTACATAAGGGATTGCCGAGTGAGAACCACTGTTGCGCTGCCACGTTATGGAGGAAATAATGGAGGAGGAAGGTTTGCTTTAAAATAAAAACAAAAATGACATTGGAAATAGTGAAAAAAAAAGAGTAAATACGAGGAGAGTTTGTCCTAAATTCTCAGAACATATATACCCAATACGCAAAATTGCATAGAGCTGGTCAAGACGCATTGAATGGTATATAATTTGTCATGGTTTGGTCAACAATTAAAGGGTATTAAACAGTTTAAACCAATTTTGGTTTAGTGGTTTAAAACTTAGGCACATAATCTATTCGTTTTGATGAGATCTAACCATTGAGTTATAGTTTTGGGGTCTAGGATAAACTTCTATTTCGGAATTTCTGTGTTTTTTTTTCGGCAAAATAACTTATTTCTCTTATGAAAAATTCTCAAAATTTCCAAAAATTCCAGACGCGGTCCACCACCACCACCCCGTCCCCGATATGACGACTACGGCTATGGCGGAAGAGGAGGAGGAGGATACGGAGGTGGTTACCGTCGTCGCTCTCGCACCCGCTCCCGTAGCCGCACCCGTTCACCACGTCGCCGCAGCAACCGCAAGTCCCGATCGCCTTCACCAAAACGCTCGAGACGCGATGACGTGGCCAGCAAAAGCAACGGAAAGGACAGCGGCAGCAAAAGGAAGAAACACCGTTCACGCAGTGCCAGCAACAGTTCGGCATCCGGTGGTGGAGGTGGGGTCAAAAATACACATTTTGATTTATCAAAAACACATTAAATTTTAAGGGAAACGTTCGGCCCACTCATCCCGTTCCTCGTCCCGTTCAAAGTGAGCAATGAAGAAGGGATGGAAATGGAAAGATGAAATGAAGAATAATGATAATTTTGAGGTTTTCCATTGTAATGGAAACACAATTGGATTTTTGATATATTTTTCAAGTTGTTTTTTGTTCGTCCATTTTTACCTGTCAATCATAAAACTCCTTCCCACAATCTACCTATGGTTTCCATTATTTATCGTAATATGGATATGAGATAATGTTCGTTATTTTGGGCCTAACTTTATATTTTAAAATGTTTTGATTTTTATAAAGTTTTTTCACTTTTCTATGAATTAATTAATTGAATGAAATGATATTTAATATTATTTTGATTAATATTTTTTATTATTCAATTTTCAATGCTTAATTTAATTAAGGAAGAGCTTTTTTGCCAAAAAGATCGGATTCTATTGCCGAAAGTTTGGTTTTTTTAGGATAATTTCCTAAAATGCTTATCTTAGACAATATAAACCTTAAACCATCCGATAAAGCTCATAAAGATGCGTCGATTGATCTAATCAATGTTATGGTTTGTAATACAAAATTCAAGGTATTAAACCGTTTAAACTATATTTTGGTTTTTGGTGGTTTGAATTAAACGCCGACAGTCTATATGTCAGTCCATGCGTCTTTATAGGCTTTATCGGCGGATGGTATAAGATTTATTTTGTCTAAAATCAATCATCAAAAATTTAATAAGCTTTCGGCAAAAAATTCTCACGATTAAATTAATAATTTAAAGTATTTTCAAATTTCAGCCAATTCAATTCAAACAAAATTATTAATTCGAGAAGCATTTTCAACGAGTGAAAAGTGAAAACCACAAAATTAAACCATTTTAAATCCATCAACAATCTAAAATGATTGGCGCCGAACTTACCGATGAGGAGAAGGTTCGAATTGCATCGGAATTTTTGTTGCAATCGCCACCCGGCGAATTCAACGAAGTGTTCAACGATGTTCGCACTCTGTTGGGCGATGACCAACTGTTGGAGAAGGGATGTTTGGAGGCTGTGAAACAGTACAATAAATCACAATTTGTGCCTGTCAAAGTGGATGGTGCTGAACAATTGGTTTGAATTTTTGGAACTATTTAATTTGCCAAAAAAGATTAAACTTGAAAATAATTATAATGGTTTAAGAGGGTTTGTCCTATATTCACAAACCATATACCCAATTGTATAGAGTTGGTCCAGAAGCATTGAATGGTATATAATTTGTCCAATGGTTTAGTCAAAAATTAAAGGGTATTAAAATTAAACGGTTTAAACCAATTTTGGTTTAATGGTTCAAAACTAAGTTAGAATTGGATATACCCAAGCCAAAATATAATCAAATAATGCGACTTGATGAGATCTATCGCTATCGATTGATATTAAAGGTTTATGAGTCTAGGATAAACCATTGAACCGATTCTCCGCCAAGCAAATTTGATATTTCAATTTAGTAAAATTTGCTTTTATAGACATTGATTACTGAGCACAACGAACTGCCCGATGGCCGATTCGTGGATCCGAACTCACGAAAAACATTCAAATATGATCATTTACGGAAGGAAGCCCACGATGCACAACCGGCTGGGCCAAAAGAGTTGGAAGAGAAGCAGGAGGCTTGGAGGAAGGCATTGCAAAAGGTAAATAAATTTGGAGACATTTAATAAATTTGTTTTTAAAGGAATTGGACGAATATATGCGCGAACATTTCCACGAGATGGGAGTGGCCACAGTGTTCACACCGCACAAAGAGAAGACGCTGGTTCTATGCATTGAATCGCATCAATTCAAGCCGAAAAATTACTGGTTTGTGTCAAAATATCTTCTTAAGATCTTTTAGGCTATCCTTAGGTTATTTGGGCCATCTTAAGTAATGTTTTTATGGTCATCTTAAGGTCTTGTGAGCCATCGTAAGTTCTTTTGGTCTCGATCTTAAGGTTTTTTGTTGGTCATATCAAGGTTTTCGGGCCATTTTAAGGTCTTTTTGTCATCTCAAGGTTTTTGGGGGTATCTTAAGGTTTTTGGGCAATCTTAAGGTTTATTAGGCCATCTTAAGGTTTTTTTCCATGATAGGAATGGTCGTTGGCGATCGGAATGGCTGCTGCCTCAATTCGATGGAAAATCGCATTCGCACAAATGCATGGGCAAAATGCGCCTTCAAGTGCATTATTATGAGGACGGGAATGTGCAATTGATCTCGGAGAAAGAACAACAAATTGACGTCAAACTCAGCGTAAAACTATTTTAATACTCCAAATTAAATGATTTAGTAAATTTTTTTTCAGTCCGATCGGGAAGCCAGCGCCCGTGAACTGGTCAATGCCATTTGTGAGGCCGAATCGGAATACCAGGTTTTTCGGCTAATAAAGTTTAATAGAATTTCTAATTTTAAATGCAGAAAGCCATCCAAGAGAGTCAATCCACAATGGAGGGAACATTCAAAACGTTGCGTCGCCAGTTGCCGGTCACGCGGTCAAAGCTGGATTGGATGAAGTGCCATAGTTATCGAATTGCCTCAGACATGAAGCCGCAATGAATGATGATAAATTGATTAAGAATGGATTGACCAAAGAGCTGAAGAAAACCACAAATGCTTTTTTTTCAAAATGCTGATGATTTTTGCACCCTCCCTTATTACAAATTCATTTTTTCTTGTCCATATTTTTTGACCATCGACAATTCCCCATCTCCACAACAATATATGCCCCCCCCCGCCTCATATTTTTTCTTCTTTGTTGCTTTCAATTATTGATTTTTTTTAAAATCGTTTTTTGCTATTCAAATCACCCTTTATTTTAATAAAATTGTGTGCTGATGACCGACCAAAAACATGCAAAAATAACCTATTTAATAACCATTTTGGAATAAAGTGACGCTTTTCTCGACATTATTATTTGATATCATATCATTAAAGATTTCAATTTCACAAAGAACTTTCTTATTTTTATTGATTTTTTACAATTTGTGTACGAAGTACGAATACGAACCATCAATATTTTTATTTCATTTTTAGTTTTAAAGCCAAGGTTTAATCAGTAATCACAAATAATGTCCAAACTTCAAAAACAAAACAACCAATTTATACAATGAGGAATTCACATTTTTGTGCGTTTTCGTTCATTAAGATTCTTCTTATAAGATTGGATGGGCTAATTATTTGTTCTTGAACACTTATTAACCAAATTAAGTTAATTCTTTGTTCTTGAAAACTTAGATTTATTAACCCAAGTTAAGTTAATTCTTTGTTCTTGAACACTTAAATTTTACCCAAGTTAAGTTAATTCTTTGTTCTTGAACACTTAAATTTTACCCAAGTTAAGTTAATTCTTTGTTCTTGAACACTTAAATTTTACCCAAGTTAAGTTAATTCTTTGTTCTTGAACACTTAAATTTTACCCAAAGTTAAGTTAATTCTTGTTCTTGAACACTTAAATTTTACCAAATTAAGTTAATTCTTTGTTCTTGAACACATACCCAAAAGCTATTTATCAATTCTTATCCAATTTTATTTATTAGATTTAGGTATCTATTGAATTAATCAATATCCAATATCGACACAAGAAATGCGCAGATTTAGATCAATGTTTTCATCGCAAGAGCGGAAGACTGTGCCAACTTTGTCACAAGAAGAAGAAGAACAGCAAAGACCGAATACAGCCGGTGCACAAAGCATGGATGATTCATGGACCAGCAGTGTTGAGTCTGACCTATTTGGTCCACCGAATGCCGCAACAACATGGTTTGATGATGCCAATAAATGGACGACCAGTGCGGAATTCGCTTCCGATCCAACCGCATGGGAGCTTGAGCTGGAGAGAAGTTGGGCAAAATTGGAGGCGCTGATTTCAAAAGGTCGAATGGATAAGGACATTCTGGCAAAGGTTTATAATGCAATTGTAATTCAATTAACTTAATGAACAAAGGTTCACGAACATTTAACATCAATTTGCAAACTACTTGTGATGGAAGTGAATGCCCAATCCGAGCCAAGCATTGGACCTATTCTGGACCAATTCTTCAATGATGAAATTCTCCTATTGGTGCAAAAATGGGCACTGAAAGTTCCGCAGCCTCAAATCCAGCGATGCCAGGTTTTTGATTCGAAATAATAAAAATGAAACTGGTCTCTGGTCTGTTTGATATTAGTTAAGACCTGAAGATTGGTAGTTCATTTTAGGGTAAAACCTGAAGATGTAATTCATTTTTAACGCAAACCTGAAGATGGGTAATTCATTTTTAACGCAAACCTGAAGATTGGTAATTCATTTTTAACGCAAACCTGAAGATGGGTAATTCATTTTTAACGCAAACCTGATGAGAGTAATTTGCTTTTAATGGTCTAAAGGCTGTCAAGTCACAAAATTCCAAAAAACCTTAAAACAACCTAATTTAACTGGCTCAAATTTGCAGATGATGTTGATACGAATTTATGAGAACATGGTCACTTGCTGCCAATGTCCCCAATCGCTGCTTGTCCACAAACCCATTCTCATTCCTCTCCTTCAATTGCTCCAATGGTGTCGAAAGACAACGGATGAACGATTGAGCATCCAAAAAGTACCAAAATATTTGGCCACCACCGTCGACCGATTCTTTGTGCGGCTGATCAATCAGGTATGAGATTTTGCTTAATTAGATTACAAACTAATGGATAATGGTTTAGTGGGTTGTCATGCATTCACAAACCATATACCCAAAATTGGATAGAGCTGGTCAAGACGCATTGAATGGTATATAATTTGTCATTGTTTGGTCAACAATTAAAGGGTATTAAACGGCTTAAACCAATTTTGGTTTAATGATTCAAAACTAAGTTAGAATTGGTTAAACCCAAAGCCAAAACATAATCAAAAGATGCGTCTTGATGAGATCTTTTAGGATAAATTTCTAGACTGTTATTACAACCTTAATGTTTAATCCACAACATTTTTTGCAGATATGCCGGAAGATTGCCGAAGACGAGACCCTTTTACACTTCTTTTTCCACTCTTCCGTCAGTACACCGCGATCGGGAAGTCAAGAAGAAATGGACATTGCCTCTACCGAAGAAGAATCAATGAATGAAAAGCAAGAAGAACAGCAACATAAACCATTCCTCATTTTTGACCTACTCGTTCCTTATGTCTATGCACCGGAGGATGTTGGCCAGCTGGCAAGGGATGCTCTTCTGTTGATCATGTCCGCCTCAAACAGACATCAATTTGTGGCCGACTATGTGGTTCATAAGGTATGGGGATGGGGCCATAACACACTAATGAGTTTTTGGTAAAGTTCGTTACAAGCATTTCGGCTAGTTCGACTAGAAATGAACTTTTAGAGTAAGTAGAAACATATAAATACTTATTGAACCCCAAAAAATAACTACTCTTGGGTGGAATCGAATCCGTGACCCACAAATTTTGAAAAAGTCGGGTCTCCCCTTTGGTCGAAAATTGCAAAGATTTCTTTATAACCATAACCAACTCAAACCTGACCCGAATCCAATCCTTAAGCCCAACACCTACGCTGCAAACTTTGTAACTAAAGATGAATCCTTCAATTATTTATTAAAATCCAGAAAAAATTCCACAAAAAATTTCATTTAATTATTTAAAATTTATAGAGTGATTTCTGCCATGTGCTTGCCGGTGGCCTCTCTGCCTGCTTCTCTCAACTCCCAAAATGCGTTTTCAGCAAACTTGGCCTAGACCCGGAAGAATCGCACAAATTGAAAGTGGCCGATGTGAAAGCAGTGGTTCGTTTTTAAATAAATTTTTTTTCCAATTCAATTTCTACAATTAAGCCACAACTCTATGAATTTCACAACGCACTACTCTTTGCCAATTCCGTTGCTCAAGTGGCTCATGCCGACATTGTACGACAAATTGCGCAATTCATTTACACTGGCTTCTTGCTCAGAGTGTTCAAAACATCGATTTTGGAGGTAAATTTAGACATAAATATTAAAAATAATAGGTTAATATTAAAGATGGGATAGTTAGAAAGTTGTAAAGTGTTCTCCAAAATAGGAAAAATTAAAAAAAATTAACTTTTCCGAAAAATAAATTATGGGACGTAGCAGGGTTTCGATTTCGAACCTTCAAATTACACCTACCTAAACTCCAAAACTCCCCACTTTACCAAACGACTAAAAATTATCAATTTTCAGATTTTTATTAGAAAATTTATAAATTAAAAAAATATTTCGAAATATAAAATTTCTCCCAATAATTTTGTTCTATAATTTGAGTCCGAACCAAAGGAGGACGAACTCTGTTCCCGCATTGTATTCTTTCATCTTTGCGTGGACACAATCTCGTCGCCCGACCTTCTTCATTCCTTCATCAAAGTACTCTTGGCCGACGGGGATGGTGAACGGCTGGAGGAGGATTTGAATTTACTGGAAGTTTTGATGCTCAAAATGCAGGACACTGAACGGGTCAGTTAACGAGGATTTTCTAAGCTTAAATTTTAAAAATATTTTATAGCCTAATGGGATAACCTTTCGTTTTTTTTGTAAAATTTAGGTCTCGGGTTCGAATCCGCTTAAGATAAAATAATTTTTCGGTTCACTTTTGTGCATTTTATTCATTCTACTGTACATTTCTGAAACAATAGAAAATTTTTTAGCCTAAATGGAAACCTTTGACTTTTGCAAATTTAGGTCTTGGGTCCGAATTCCGAATCCGTTTAGAGGAAAATATTTTTCGATCCCACATTTATTTATTTTAATAATTATACAGTATATACAATATACATTTCTATACTAAATACAGTAATTAGAATAAAAATTTGACTTAGGAAACATCCCGGTTTTATTATTTATTTCTTCAAATATTTCAATTAAAATCAATTTTTAATTTTTGCAGCTTTGCCGAGTTACACTCTCTTTGGTCCGAACATTGCTGGATTTAAGGTGCGAGGATTTACTCTGGTGCACCGTATTTCGACATCTCATTCCATTCATCCCACTGAAAACGAGGACTCAAAGTCGTCGATTCAATGCAAATATTTCACTGAATGCGGCCAAATTTTATCTCAAATGCATCCCAGATTGTACTAGGCAAATTTTGGAGGTGGGAAATTTGGATTATTTATGGGAATTAAAATATTTACCTTGGATAATAGACAAATGCTTTAAGATTATGTCCAGGTAAATGACCCGGACAATTGCTTTAAGATTATGTCCAGGTAAATGACCTGGACAATTGCTTTAAGATTATGTCCAGGTAAATGACCCGGACAATTGCTTTAAGATTATGTCCAGGTAAATGACCTGGACAATTGGTTTAAGATTATGTCCAGGTAAATGACCTGGACAATTGCTTTAAGATTATGTCCAGGTAAATGACCTGGACAATTGCTTTAAGATTATGTCCAGGTAAATGACCTGGACAATTGCTTTAAGATTATGTCCAAGTAAATGACCTGGACAATTGCTTTAAGATTATGTCCAGGTAAATGACCTGGACAATTGCTTTAAGATTATGTCCAGGTAAATGACCTGGACAATTGCTTTAAGATTATGTCCAGGTAAATGGCCTGGACAATTGCTTTAAGATTATGTCCAGGTAAATGACCTGGACAATTGCTTTAAGATTATGTCCAGGTAAATGACCTGGACAATTGCTTTAAGATTATGTCCAGGTAAATGACCTGGACAATTGGTTTAAGATTATGTCCAGGTAAATGACCTGGACAATTGGTTTAAGATTATGTCTAGATCATTGGACCTGATCATCTTTATCTCTCTTAAACTACAATAGTATTCAAATTATATACCATTCAATGCGTTTTGACTAGCTTCATCCAATCAATAGTATATAGTTTGTAAATGTAGACAAATACCTAAACCATTTTAATTAATTTCACTGTAAATTACTATTTCTTCGTCAGTTTAAAAATATTTATCTATAAATTTTTCAGCTCTGTTCCGAAGAACAATTCGAAGCATATTTGCGTGAAACCGGCGAAACCGTCCGAGAATTTGAGCGCAGTTGTGCCTGCTGGAAACTCAAATACGATGGGAATATGCCAAACATTCTGTTGCAAACGCTGAGTTCAGCTTCCGATGAATTACTATCTGCCCGGCAAGTAAGAATTAATTTTAGGGTGTGAATTTTTATAGGTTTTTAACCTATTTTTGACAGAATTTTACCTATATTTTATCTATTTTAACAATTTTTTAAGTGAAAAGTTCATTAGAAAAATACAATAAATAGACCATTTTGGCATTTTTTCACCGAAAATTCACTCCCTTGCAAATAACAATTACTTTAATATTTTAATTTCCTCCCACCCTAATTTCAGCCATTTACCCGCCTCTCATCAGCCCGTTCCTCATTCGCCTCCACCGGTTGGAATCGCTATGGACACAGCAACAGGTCAAGACATGGCACTTTGTTGGCTGCCGACGATGACGGCTCCTCGGACGTTTTGACCAATTTGAACGAGTTGGGCCAGGAGGATGAGCCAATCCGAGAGGAAGACCTACTCAATCAATTGGACATTGGCACTTTGACATCATCGCAGGAGGATTTCAGCGATAGGTAGGGGAATTTGTTTTACGTTTTTTGGGGCTTTTTTCCTATCAAAATAGAAGGGTTAGATTTTTCAAAAAAAAATGCCAAAATAATTCTAATAGTTTAAGAAGTTTATTTATCCTCCTACATTCACAAACCATATACCCAAAATTGGATAGAGCTGGTTAAAAATGCATTGAATGGTATATAATTTGATATAGTTTGGTCAACAATTAAAGGGTATTAAACAGTTTAAACCAATCTTTGGTTTAATGGTTCAAAACTAAGTTAGAATCGGTTAAACTCGAGCCAAAACATTATCAAATAATGCGTCTCGAGTTCTGGTTTATGGGTTTAGGGCAACCTTTGAACCGTTAGAACCTTTTCGATTTTTATTTTTTCTATTCTAAAAATTTTCAATTTCAGAAGTCCCGAATTAGCCAACGATCCCCGGCTCGACTATTTCCAATTTGCCTATGAGGGCGTTTCCGAATCTGACCCAGAAAGTTGTTCCCGTCGAAATTTGGAAGAGGAATCGCAAGAAGAAAACGCGCAAAATTGCCGAAGAAATATTCTACAAAATGATGTGAATGGAAGCAGAAGCAATATTTCCCAACCGTATAGCGCTAGGCCAACCGGGTCGGTGGCATCTGAAATGGAAATAAGACAATCACAAAAGTCACCGGTGACCGAGGCAATCTTTCGAACGGATTGGTCGCTGGCAAGCAAAGTAAGTGAAATATTCTATCTATTAAAAAGTTGGATTTAAAGCTTAGGAGTTTTTGGATAATAAAAACTTAAGATTTTTTGAATAATTATGGTTTTTGGATAATAAAAACAAAATGTTACTAAAATTCATTATTTTTTATTAAATTATTATATTATAAATCTTTCTAACTACAGGGTCGCGACCATTTTATTGCATTATTAGATGCGATTCCCATGCCAAAAAATAATTCACATCAACGACGGCCAAAAACCATAGAAGAGAACATTGCACTGATTGATGCAAGATGGCAATATTTAGAGGTTTTTTTAATAGAAATTAAATTTTTAAATAAATATTTTTAGGAATTGCGTCGAGAAAAGGCCGAATCCGCACGAAGATCCGAAAGTGAGCCGAACCCATTTCGATTGGATTTAAACAGCAATAATGGTGATGAGGCTGGAAATGAAAGCGAAAAAACAAAAGAAGATGTGAAAGATAACAATGGAAATGGGGGTGGCAGCTTCCCAATGATTGCAACAGACGAGAAAGGTTATTTAAGAATTTCTTAAATTATTAATAGTGGAAATAAGCACAGTTTTAGACTAGTTTTTTTTGTTCAATTCGTTAAAAGTGTACTGTAAAATGTATAAAAATGGAAACAAAACCCGAAAAAATTATCTTCATCTGAGCGGATTCGAACCCGAGACCTAAATTTTTCAAAAGCGGAGGGTAACCCATTTAACTAAAGAAAAAATTTTCACGAATTTCTAAAATAGTCTAAAACAATTTAGAATAAATAACGAATTAAATTTACAATTTAAGGTGCTGGTGTTCTGTTGGAATCACTGTTCGACGTGCTTAGTCGCATGCCCGAATTCAATTTTGCCACAAATATGCAACTTATTGGCGTGTTGAACACCCTCTTCTCCTATCCTCAACCACTAATGACCACCTATTTGCTATATGTGGACTCGTTGCGTTCAAAAGCTTTGATGCGAATTACTGATGTGGGTTTAAATTTTTAAGAACAATTTTTGAAAGTGGGAAATATTTTTAGTTTTATAACTTAATTATTTTTTAACCATTAAACCAACCAAAATTGGGTTTAAACCGTTTAATACCCTTTAATTGATGACCAAACCAAAATTGGGTTTAAACCGTTTAATACCCTTTAATTGATGACCAAACCAAAATGGGTTTAAACCGTTTAATACCCTTTAATTGTTGACCAAACCAAAATTGGTTTAAACCGTTTAATACCCTTTAATTGTTGACCAAACCATGACAAATTATATACCATTCAATGCGTCTTGACCAGCTCTATCCAATTGGGGTTTGGGAATGTAGGAAAAACCATTAAACCTTTATAATTATTTTGGTATTATTTACTCTTTTTTCGATAATTTCAATGTTTCCAATTCCAAATTAAAATAAAAACTATAAATAGATTCTCACTTTACATTTTCAGTTGCTCAACAAAGTCAAGACCCAAATTGATGGATTTGCGGAGAGCATTGGCCAAGATGAATTTGAGCAACTAATTCGGCGTGGTCTTCGCCACCGGCTGGCCCAGGCTGAACTTTACGAACGACGAATTCAACAACAACAGCAAAGAAGCAGAGGAATACAATTGGAAGAAGGCGCAATTTCGGCAAGAAGTGTTCGTGGAATGGGCCTAGGAGGTGGCTTTTTCCAAGCAACCGCCGCAACAATGAAAGACAGGGACGCATCGCAACAAAGGCAGAAGGATGAACCACAAAAATCACCGCCAAGTGCCCGTCGAAACAATTTTGCCTATGCTGCCATTGTGCATTCGCAACTTTGCCAGCTGATGGCCGCCTATGCCCTACAACATTCACCACCGGCAATTAATCCGCAACAGCAGCAGAATGGCACACTGAATGGTGGAAGTTTAAGTTCAAGGATGCTGTGACCTCAACGAGAGAAGGATGAAGAAGAAATGCACCGAAAAGATGACAAATATTGATTTTTATTAGAAAATTGTCTTTCAAAATTTTTATCTTTTAACCTCCTCTATTCGATTTTCCCTTTCACTTTTACAACATAATTTCGTCAAATTATACGGATACCATACCAATCAATAAGCTTTATATTGACTATTTATTAAATGACAAACTTTTTATTTTTGTTTTCATATGGTCTAAATGCCATTTATTATTGAAACAATTTTATTAATTTCATTATTTATCACATTTTAACTTTTTTAGCAGATAATCAATTTCAACAATTGTTCATTTGAATTTTGAGCGACAGAATATTGCTGAGGTTGCACATCCATAAACAACAACTACTTCTCTGATTGTGAGCTTGGAAAATGCGAGCAAAGGTTCATATTTTTATTATTGATTAAAAAAATAAATCAAAGCTACAAAATAATGGTACGTACTAGTGCAATTTACGGGATGGAAGGAAAAGGGCAAGGATGATGATTGATGATGAAGAAGAGATGAAGTTGAGGATCATCTTATTCCCCTTCACCCTTCTTCATCCTTTTATCTTTCCATCCCGTAAACTGCACTAGTACCCAAATTATTTCTACAGCCCAGCTCTTATGTTAGGGTTTAGACTAGGGTTACGTTTAGGGCTCTCTAGGATTTATGAAGAAGATTTACCATGTCGATTGAAGGTTCCTCCTCCTCTTATTTTTGCAAATTTCTGACACATAAACCTACTAGTTCTTACAAGTTAGTTAGCTTTCCGGAAAATGAATAAGTAATCGATATTCGATATTGAGCCATATAGCCTACTTCACTTCACCCAATAATTTTAAAATAACATCGATGAATAATTAACATTTTCCAAATTTTCAGTGGCGAAAGAAGAGAATGCGTCGTCTGAAGCGAAAGCGCCGTGCCCAAAAGAAGTGAACAGTGCACAGCGCCAGAAGAGGGCCGAGGATGGAAGAGGAATTGAAGAGCAAGAAGATGGCACCAATTTATGATTAAATCCAAAGAAAAACCATCAATAAAGTTCACCATAAATGACTTCTCATTTCCAATCATCTCGATTTCCTCATAATCTGTTGTTGTTTTTGAAAAATTTGTTAAAAACTTCCTTGTTAAAAAATGTAATTTTTTATTTATAATTTTCAAGGTTTAATGGACCAAATATTTATTTACCATTCAATTGATTAATCTCAAATTTTTAAAATAATTTTAAGCAAGCAGCAAAGCACTTTTCACTGTCAAACCAGAAACAACACCGAGCGAACAAATTCACTGGTCTGTGGTCTGCTCTTCAAAGCCAATTCACAAGAAAGAGTAGAGAGGAAAATGCGAGCAAAGGTTTGCTAGTTTTGATAATTAAAATTGGTAAAATTGTAAACTATTCGAGATTATCTAATTACTTGTCGAATAAGCAAGAAACCTTAAATTCTTCCGGATGAGTATCCTTCTTAATAGGAAAATGTGCTTTATTCGGATAATTAAGCTTATAAGAAGAGTTTAAGTTTTCATCGGAAGATTAAGCCTATAGGAAGAGTTTAGGCTCTCATCGGAAGATTAAGCCCAAGGAAGACATATTCATAATATGAATATTTACCTTAAAAACTAATCTTCCACAACATTAAATATTTCAAAATTTTCAGTGGCGAAAGAAGAGAATGCGTCGTCTGAAGCGTAAGCGCCGTGCCCAAAAGAAGTGAGCAGTGCACAGCGCCGAGGGCCGAGAATGGAAGAGGAATTGAAGATGAGATGACAAAAATAGATGACTGCAATTACAAAAAATCCAATCAAAATCAAAATGATGAAGCGGCATCTTCCAAAGAAAAACAATCCACCAAAATCATCCAATACCACCCATCATCATTTCTTTTCTATCCTTGATTATTGCCCTCCAAAATCAAATGTTCTCCTATCAGCTGGAAAAGAGCGGAGAAGATGGATATTTTTTTTACAAAAATCAAAAAACCAAAATTTTAATTCTAAAATTCAAAAATTGTTTATGGCCTTTTCCAAGTTTATAGGAGAATATTTCACCAAAGATGGACACCATTTTCCATCGATTGTTGTTAAAAATGGTTATGAATAAAGTTAAAAAAATTTTTATCGATTATTTGCATTGATTGGATTGCATAATTTTTGCTCAATAATATCTTTTTAATGTCATCGAGGTTGAGGTGAATTTTAAATTAATTTTTAATTTAATGACATAAAGCTGTGTAAATACTAAATATTGTCTGACAAAATTGCTAAATCCATGACCCCCATAATAATCAAGGTTTCTCGCTCAAGATTTCAAGGTTTTTCACCTTTTTAAAAACTAAAATTTTGGCGAACGCCATAGGGCGTCGAGTGAAATTAAAAAAAAAACATAATAGTTTTCTCCACGGTATTCTAGATCAATCTAGATAATTTGGAATGATTTCAAAATTTCCATTCCAAAAAATGTATTTTCACAATTTTCGGGAACTCGTTTTTCCCACCTATACAAAATTTCGCGTTACGAAAACGCATTCCTTCTTTCATCCATCGCCATCTTCAGTAGAGCATGGCCACTTTCTCTGACCTTTAGTGCACGTAAATATAGTGCATTAGCCTTTCCCACAAACTCATCATTTTCCCTTTCATTCCCTTCTTCTATGGGAGTTGCGACTTGAAGATAAGCGCCCAAAACCAAACTCTTCACATTCTTTTCCCCAACCCAAAACCATTTTTATTGCCCTTCTCGCTCCCCAAAAAGCAACCCAACAATGTTGCCTTCTAAAACTCTGCTCTGTGTGCCCGACACAGAGTACCTTTTTCAATTTTCCCTTCTGCTCTCCAACTCTGAGAGCCGCCATTTTCTTGACTTTTTCTTCCCTTTCACTTTTACCCCGTCGACATTTTCACTTTTACCTCTTCTCTTCTTCCTTAATATATTTGCCGATTTCTATGGGGTTTTTTGTTTACCATTTCGTCCCAAAACGCGCTCTTCCATCCATATCAGCCGCCGCCATTTGTAGTCAACTGACTGTGTTGGGGCTGGCTGCTGGGAGCAGGCCAATTTTTTCCCTGTCCTATTTTTATACGGCGGCGATACCCACTCACTTTGCCCCTCGAGCGTTTTTCCCCCACCCCTTCCTTCCAGTCTAAAAATATAATATTTTTGGTCGACCAACATTTTCCCACTTTCCTAATTTTTTTTAGTTTCCTCAACCTTTTCTCTCTCATCATTTTATTTGTGGCCCAAGAGCCACCGATTGACTACCCAAACCAACTCGTGATAGAGTGAAGAGAAAGAGAGGCATCAGAGAGGGTGGCAGAGACCAGAGAGAGGGAATAAGTGAAAAAATAGGATAGGATTCACATTTTCTATCTTAATATGAGATAGAAACTTAAGGTTTTAGTAAGCGGGATTATGTGATAGATAAGGCGCAGAAATGGCAGCCACTTTGGCCATGGCCACCGGCTGCTGGTGGTTTAAGAGAGTCGAGCCTTCTCGGCTGCTGGAAGAGAATGTGGAGCCGGCTGCCAACAGTGGCCGAATAGGCTGACAATGTTTTCATCAACAACATTGTCCGCTCACCTCTTCCTTCCTTCCTTGCTCCGCTCCAAGCGGCAGCCGGCAGAGAGCCTATTCCCGCACCTTTTCTCTTTTTCACTTCGACCCCCATAATCCACTCCATTCACTTCGCTCCCTTTTTGTACTATACAAATGCTGTAAAAAACAGCACATTTGCTGCCAAATTTGGCAAAATAAAGCCGCTGCGGCTTTTTCTTCCTCCCCTTTTTGTGGTTGTTTTGAAAACAAGGATGTAGTGGTTGTTAGCTAGGTAAATGAGCGTTATTTGCACGCACTTTGGCCCCATTTTCCCTTGGCCAAAGAATTTTGTGGTCTTTCATTTTGCATTGCGAAATCTTGGACATTTTCCAAGTTATTTTTAATGCTTTTGTTTGGTACATTTTATTAATCTTTAATGCATTCAACATCGATTACCTTAACTTTAACTTTTGTAAAACTAAAAGTTTATCATCCATTATATGATTGCGAAACCTTAGGTTTAATTATTCATTAAACCATCAAACCTTAAGTTTGATTATTTATTAAACCATCAAACCTTAAGTTTGATTATTTATTAAACCATCAAACCTTAAGTTTAATTATTCATTAAACCATGAAACCTTAAGTTTTATTATTCATTAAACCGTGAAACCTTAATCTTATTATTCATTAAACCTTGAAATCTTAACTTTCATAATTCATTTCATTATATCGCGAACATTTTATCGCAAAACTTTGTTTATTGTTTTGTTTACCCGCAATAACCAACAATAATTTTTGATCTTTTAGAGGAAACAACAACAAATATTGTGTAGAAAAGAATATTTATTGTAGAAAAGGCGAAAGAAGAGCAGCAGCGAATTGTACATAAAAACAACAACGACATATATAAATAAATAATGACAACCGCTGAAACAAGCGCCAACGCTTCAAGATCAGGTTTTGTTGTGGTTTTTTGGGGAATTTACATAAAAAGTCAAAGACCAAAAAAGTAAAAGCCTAAAGAATTAATAAAATTTTATATAAACAAAGCTAAAAATTTCAAATTTTTTGTTAATTTTAATCAATAAAATCGATAATCCATCCAAATCTATAACAAAAAATAATCCAAATTTTCATCCATTTTCTATTTGCAGAACATGCCGTCAGCAATCCAATCATGGTCCAAGCCCGTGGTCCACACTATGGTGCAATGATGGTGTCGCCACGGAGTGGGGAACAGTCGGGCCTCTGCCATCAAATGCTGGAAAATGTGTTGGCCTCAACGCCGGGCAGTTTCAGTGCACGCGACCAAAAATCATTTGTAAATGAAGCCTCATCCGGTGGTGGTGGTGGTGGTGGCCTTGTTGACTCGTTGACCGCATTGCATCATGGAACACCGCCAACCTCAAATGCGGCCATCTATTCCACATCGCCTCCCTTTCCGTTGTTTGCACCGCAAGGCTTCCAGGCATCTTTGAGCAATGCTTTTCAGGTTTTTAAAAATTATAAAAATTTGAAATTTTACAATGATTAAAAAATCTAATAAAGTTTTCTCCTGATTAAAGTTTTCTACCCGAAAAACACGATTTTTATGGCTAGAATCTTAAAGTTTTCCTACTAAACCAAAAACCTTGAGTTTATAACCAGTTTTAAAAAACTTAGACTTACTAAAAAAACCTTAATTTCTATGTGACTAAAAACAGTACATTTTTTATACTATTAAAAAGAAAAAGACCTTATTTAAGTTTTCTATTTGACTAAAAACCTTAAATTTTCTACCTATCCAAAAAGCTCTACGTTTCTACCAGGTTTTAAAAACCTTTTATAACCAGCTAAAAATTCAAGGACTGGTTAATAGTAAAAAAAAGAACCATGGATCGAAAAATGTCAAAAAAAATTAATAAATGCAAATTAAAAATTAATATTTTCCAGCAAATGAGCATCGCGGGTCCGCCTCATCCTGGCCATCCACATCCACACAACAATGGCACAAATGGAACGGTTGTTGGACGTCAACGGTTCGATTCATTCACCGGTCCGCCAATTCCAACAACCACATTGGGTGGTGGCAGTTTTGGTCCAATGCCCTCGCCCGTTGGGGTTCAACCACTTTTCTATATGATGACACCTCCAAATGGTTAGTCTTTTGTACAATAAAATAACTACGGTTCAAAAATTTACCCTAAACCTATCAGACCGTATAAAAATAAAAATTTAATAGATCTGGTCAAGACAAATAATTTGATTATATTTTGTCTTGGGTTTAACCAATTCTAAATTAGTTTTGAGCCATTAAACTAAAATTGGTTTAAACAGTTTAATACCCTTTAATTGTTGACCAAACCAAAATTGGTTTAAACAGTTTAATACCCTTTAATTGTTGACCAAATCAAAATTGGTTTAAACCGTTTAATACCCTTTAATTGATGACCAAACCAAAATTGGTTTAAACCGTTTAATACCCTTTAATTGTTGACCAAACCAAAATTGGTTTAAACCGTTTAATACCCTTTAATTGTTGACCAAACCAAAATTGGTTTAAACCGTTTAATACCCATTAATTGTTGACCAAACCATGACAAATTATATTCAATGCGTCTTGACCAGCTCTATCCAATTTTGGGTATATGGTTTGAGAATTTATAACAATCTACAAAAATTCTATAACAAATTCGTCGACTTTTTCACATTTTAGCATCCGGTTTTGCTGCCTTCGCTCCCCAACCGCCCACCTCAATGGTTCAAAGCTCAAATCCGTCGGGAGTTCCTCCACCGCCACCTTCAATTGTTGGTCCCGGCGTTCAACAACAACAGCAAGGAGCCAATTACTATCATCATCAAGGACCGCCACAGCAAATTTATCATCATCCGCATCAAATGGGAGGACCGCCTCTTCCACATCACAATGGGACAATTATGCATGGTTTGCGCTAATTTTTTATTAGAAAAATGATGAAAAATATAAAAAAATGTAATCAAAAGAGAATATTGGAAAACGCAACCTAATTTTGGAGGTTGCATCTAAAAAAAAGGCTGAAAATAGGTATATTTATAATATCAGCAGCAGAAAGGATTGATGTTTTCCAAAGTTGGTTCAGAATTTTTTTTTGGAAATTAAAAGTTGAAAAAATATTTTATTCCGGACAGATTTTGAACTTAGCCTAATTTTTTAAAAATTCCTTATGAAAAAATGAAAATTTTATTCCAAAAGTCTGAGATGTTTCATACATTTTGACTTAATTTTAGGTTTGGAAATTAAAAAGAAAAATTTTTTAGTTACAGAGAAGGTTCGAACCATCGATCTATTTTTGGAAGTTTTTTCAATGTAAAAAAAATAAATTATTTTATTCCAAAGATAGCTCGAAATCGAAAAAACTCTGACCTAATTTTGTAAGGAAATTTTGTTCTCGATATTTTTTTTGGAATTTTTCTTTTATCAATCTGAATCTGAAAATCGTCTCCGTCGAAGCTTGTTTTTTTTCTCGTGATTTTTCCCCGATTTTCGGGATTTTTTTCCAGCAGTTTTCGAATTTTTTAGTCTCGAATAAATAGGGAAGAATCGAATTTAAATCATTTTTTTTTGAATAACAAAATTTCCTCCTATTAGAGTCAAATTTCTATCATAAATTTCAAATATATTTTTTCAGCCACTCGCCCACCACTCGGCCCAATTCAACTTCATCATCAACATCATCAGGGACGACTTCATGGCGCCCAACCAATTGATAGTAGTTGTACTGTCAAAGAGCAAAGAAGTGGTGGTGGCGGCGGTGCCTCAACCCATCGTTCCCAACTGCTCGACGACTTCCGTAACAATCGCCTTCCGCATTTGCAACTGACCGATTTGGGCAAATATGTTGTGGAATTTGCGCAGGATCAACATGGATCAAGGTAGGGTAGGGGATTAGGGGGAGGAAGAAATTTTGGCTCATTAGTAGAGGGAACGGATTTTTATGTTTTTGAGACCATTTTTTATGTACCAAATTTGATGTTATGAAAAGTACATATCATAATTACTCAATTAATGGCTCCTCTCTCTCACTCTAATAGAAGCCCTCTCTTAAATGGCTCCCTTTTTAGTGTATTTAGGTGAAAAGTTAATTTTTTTTTTTGCCTCTTTTGGGGGTCTCTGAAAAATCATGGCTCGTAGGCCTAGGTTACTAATAGAAAAAATACGGTAAATAATGTTTTAAAAATTATCTATTTTGAGTTTTAAAACCTTTTTGGCAAATTTCCTGGAAAAAACCTAAATAGGCACTAATTTTTGAGACCTAAAATTTATCAGCAATTTAAAAATAAATCTTTCAAATTTTGCAGATTTATCCAACAAAAATTGGAACGAGCAAATGTCAATGAAAAGCAATTTGTATTCGACGAAGTCATCCAAAATGCGCAGCCACTCATGACCGATGTTTTTGGGAATTATGTTATACAGGTAAAATTTGGAAAAAAATGTTAAATTTACTAATTAAATTTTTGTTTCCAAAAAAATTTTTTTACGGCCATATAACTTGGCCATAACAAAATGTTGGGACATAAAAAGTGATCTTTTTGTTTTTTTTTTTTTGCTAAGAAGAATATTAAATAGATAACCCAAACCCACTTGCTGACATAGCTCAATTGGTAACCGCCTAAAGAAAAGACGCCTAAAACCTGGGGTTCGACCCCTGCTACACTAGCCTCTGGCCATGCCATTTTTTCCCAGTTTTTAAATGATTTTATATTTAATAATAAACTTTTTTATGCTGTAAAAGTAAAAGTGTACCTATACAATTTTTCAGAGAAGGTTAATTATTTTTTAAAATCGAATTAGGACTAGGCTTTAAGGAGGATATATTTTAAAAAGGAACCTGATAGAAAAATTATGGGTAAATTCAATGATTTTATGATTAAATTTATCGATAAACTAGGATATAGGATAAAAAATCAAAAAATCTATCAATTTTATCTATTTCCTTTGGCCCTAACATTTAGGCTGAAAATTCAAATAATTCTCATCAAAGAGGGAAAATGAATTAAAAAATTATTTCCAGAAATTCTTCGAATATGGAACAGACGAGCAAAAACATCAATTGATGTTGGCAATCCGAGGGAATGTAATAAATTTGGCACTTCAAATGTACGGATGTCGGGTCATTCAGAAGGCGTTGGAATCGATGGACCGCGATGGGCAAGTGGAAATAATCCGGGAAATGAGTGGCCAAGTGCTGAAATGCGTCAAGGACCAAAACGGAAATCATGTTGTGCAAAAGGTGAGCACTGATGAGGGGATTAGCGTATTTACTCTATTAGTAGTCCCGGGGTTTCTATTTAAAGACCCCCTCTAAATGGGCCAAAAATACTTCCGATTTCACTTTTTTCACCTTAAAAATCATCAAATGGGGGCTATTATTAGAGGGAGGGGGCTCTTATTTTTATAGCGCTCTAAGGGGTTACTATTAGAGAGGGTCTTCTAAAGGGGGTCAATCAATAATGGAGAAGATGGGATATATTCGATATTTTATGAGTTTGAAAAAGTATTCTAATTTAAGATCATTGAACGTGTGGAGCCTCAAAGTTTGCAATTCATCATCGACGCATTCATGCAAACCTCACCGGATACGGTAAGTAAAAAAGGAATGGGTTAAATATTTAAAATCATTTTTTTCCTTAAAATTACGATTTAAATTTATAGAAAAATAAAAATATATTTTATAAAAAATTAAAAATATTTAAAAAATATATCTAAAAATCAATAATAATTCAAGGTCTGCTCACTTTCCACGCATCCATACGGTTGTCGGGTGATTCAACGCGTTCTGGAACATTGCAACGAGGAGCAGAAACGGTAATAAAACAATAAATTTTTATTAACACTTAAAATATTTCTTTAAAATTTCATAGACTAATAGCACATTTTCTGCCTCGTTTTTGTTCAAAATACTGTAGTGTAGTTCGATTAGAAATTTACTGTAGATTATGTAAATAAAAATGTATAAAATTGAGAACCTATCCCAAAAAAAAATTAATTTCTATGGGCGATTCGAACCTGAGGCCGAAGCCAGAGTCCCTCCTTTGAATCAAAATTAAAATAATGTAGAATATATATTTTAAAAAACGGATATAAAAGTTTGCCGTGTCTATTAAGCCTGAAATAACAATTTTCCTTAAGCGGATTCGACCCGAGACCTAAAGTTTAAAAATGGAGGGCTTATTTGATTCGAAAATTAAAAATTTTTGGTAAAATCTTCTTAATAAACCTTAGCCGTCCTAAATTTACCTTATTTAAATTAATTCTTAAAAATTTCAAAAATTTTCAGTCCCGTTCTCGACCAACTCCACGACAATATGATGAAACTTGTCATCGACCAATACGGAAATTATGTCATTCAACACGTGATCGAGCATGGCATTCCCGAGGACCGTGAACGAATTGTGAATCGCCTTCGCGGTGATGTGCTCAAATTTTCGCAACATAAATTCGCCTCAAATGTCATTGAGAAGTGCCTGATTTGTGGCAGTGTGGACCAAAAGAATTCGCTGATCGATGAAGTTTGCATAGAGTGAGTGAAGGAGGAATTATTTAAAAAATGGGAAATATCGAAAAAATATTGAAATTTCCAAAAATATTGTAACGGTTCAAAAGTTTAGAGCCCCAAAACTTATAATCATAGATAGATTTAATTAAGACGCATCATTTAATTACTTTTTTTACTTATTAGATTTAACTAATTCTAATTAGTTTTGTACCATTAAACCAAAATTGGTTTAAACCATTTAATAGTCTTTAATTGTTGACCAACCAAAATTGGTTTAAACCGTTTAATACCCTTTAATTGTTGACGAAACCAAAATTGGTTTAAACCGTTTAATACCCTTTAATTGTTGACCAAACCATGGCAAATTATATACCATTCAATGCGTCTTCTTGGCCAGCTCTATCCAATTTTGGGTATATGGTTTGGGATTTAGGACGAACCGTTGAACTAGTAAAATTATTTTGGCAGTTTAATTTCAATATTCTATTTAAAAAAATTCTAAACCCTAGAGATTAGAGAAATTAATTTAAGTAAATCATTTTATTTATAGCAATGGCTCACCAAATCCTCCGCTGCTTGAAATGATGAAGGACCCATTTGCCAATTATGTGGTTCAAAAAATGCTCGACGTTGCGGACAGTGCGCATCGAAAGAAAATGATGTTCGCCATCAAGGCTCACATTCCGGCATTGCGCAAATACAATTATGGGAAACATATTATCAGTGAGTTTCAGTTTTTTAAATTTTTTTGAGCAATTAAATTAAAAATACCTTAATTATTTGTTATACTGCAAATTTCGGAAATCTCGGCTTCTAGGTATCCAGAGATTTAGAGGTTTAGGAATAGGTTCATTCGATTCGGCATGGTCGATTTAGCCTATGAAAATATAATTACAAACCGGTCTGAACATGTTTCCATTGTTTGAACCCAAACCGGTATTGTTTTGCTGACTTTTGCCTCTTCCATAATACTGGTTTGAACTTGAAATTTCATAGACTAAATCGACGATGCTGAGTTGAATGAGCCTCTCGAATCTATGGGTTACTTTTTGAAGCTGAGATTTCCAAAATTGGCCATAACATATATTAGAATTAGGATTAAATGAAATGAAATGGATTCGACTTGTATAAATCATCCCAATTTAATTTCAGCCAAACTGGAAAAATATTTCCAAAAGGCAAACCCCGGCGCCCCATTTGGCACTGCTACGGGCAACGGCGCCACACCATTGGATCAATCACAGCCGCAACAACAATTTATGCCAAGTCAAATTGTGGCCGGAGGAGCACCAGAAAATAATGGTGGCAGCGGCGGAAATGCAACAGCAAACAACAACAATAATTTTGAGAATGGACCACCGATATATTGATTTGAGCCTCCATCATATATATTTAAAGTATCCGTACCCCCCCCCCCCCCACAATTGTTAGAAAATTGTATATTTTTTAAATATATTTTTTTTTTCCAGCTTGTCGACACTTTCCCATTTTTCATCACCAATAAAAATGTACCATTTTTTGTTTGTTTTTTCATTTGTTTTCGCTTATTTTTGCCTATATAAATAAAAAAATATTTTTATTATTTTCCCTTTTGCACTATAAAAATTCGCTCATTTTGGATTATTTCCATCTCCAAAACACCACAGATACACATCAAAATTTTATATATTTTTCTATGCTTTTTTTTCTACACACACCACATTTTAATTGCCTCAAATTTGATATTGTGTGGATTTTACATCACATAGAGAGAAATTTTATGCTTTGTTTTTTTATTTTCAAAAAATTATAAAAATTGAAATTTTATGAAAATGACCTCCATTCAATACACACAAAATTGTGCTTCGTTGCCGTCCTTTCCCCCTCACTCTCTTATATGTGTCCAATCAATGTTAGCAAAAAAAAGCTTCATTTCAAAGCCTTATTATTTCCCCGGCTCCTCATTTTTCTTTGTGTGTAAATTCCCCCATAGCTTAAAATCAAATATATGATCCAAATCAAAAAATTGTTGAAAAATCCTCGCCCACAAAAATTGTAAACAAACATGTTTTAAAAAATATTTGAGAATATAAATAAAAAAAATTAAATATCAATCGAAAAAAGTAATGCAGGATTACTAAATTGACTTTCTGCTTTCTAATCTAGTCGATATTTACATGTAGAGTGAGTAGCTTAGGTGGTAAAGTGCTCGATTTTGATTCGATAGGATTGAAGGCTCGAATCCTTTAAAATGCAGAATAGACAAAGAACATTAAAATCAAAATATTCAATCAAAAGAAGCGAATTCCTTCTATTCATTTTTTGGGACATGAAATGTTGCAAAAAAAAATTAAATTGGAAGAAGAAAATCGAATTTTATTCCCGAAATTAAATGAGAAATTTTCTTTTATCTAAGTGCTCCTTACTAAACTCATTCATATACACTCACTATAATACAAAATTTTATACAAATCAATAAATCAAAAAAAAAAAAAAAAACTATGGTTATTCAATAGAAAATAAACAAGAATATGGAACGTACATATACATTAGTAGAAATAGTGATACACAACAATACAATAACAATACAGCAATATGGCATCTTTGTTTGTTTATTCAACATTGCGCCTTCTCCTTTCATTTTGCCATGATGTCCGGCGTTCTGCACGTTTCCTGACGATCAAAGAGCAGAGTGTCGTACTCTTTTCGATGAACTTTTCACTTCGGCAATCGGGGCACGGTCCACTTTTACTATATAATGAATTTTATTATTTTAAAATTATAATTATTTGTTATTAATATTTATTTTTTAAAATATTTTTAGCAAAATATTGACATCAGCCTAATCAATAATCATATAGATTAACCAAAACCATAAAATGAAATCAGCCTAATCATATAGATCAACCAAAACCCTCTTCGAAAGCCTGCCTCACTCTCTTTTCGCTCCCAATTCTTTTCGCAATTCATTTCCAAGCTTTCTCCCATATACATCCCTCCAATCCATAATGATGGACTCACTCCCATCCATTCTAGGGCTTTTTGGCCTTAATCTTGGAAAAGATTGAATGCATTTTGTAAAATGACAAATATTTTGAACCATTTTCATTTAATGAATTCGGCAAATTGAAAATCGTCCGGACCGGATTACGGACTATGGATTGGAAAAATACACGGATCTGTACGGATTCGGACTAATCCGTACGGATTTAAAAAATATTGAAAAATATACGGATTCCGGATACGTATGAATCCGTACGGATCCGGAATCCGGGCCGGCCTCTATGAAATCCATTCTTCAATTTTTGAAATTAATGAATTTAATGGGCAATAATTACCTATATAAAAAAATAAAAACGTGAAAAAATGTTAAATAAAATATTTAGTTAAAAAAATGCATTATTTGCATAATATTATTCCTATATTCTTCCCATTATTATTATTATTATTATTATTTATTTTAATTCCAATCATCAATGGAACAACAACTTTGACATGTCTGTTAATATATTTAAAATTTTTTATTAAATAATATGAAATTAAAAAGGGAAATATCTAAAATGGCGAATAAATTATTGAAAATGGTGAATAGAATAAAACGGTTTATAACTGTTTATAAATTTGTGCTAAACCAACAAACCCTATACCAATTGGATAGATCTCGACGAATGCATCGTTTGATAACGATTTGGTTTAGGTTTAAACAATTTTTAAGTAGTTTTGAACCAAAAAATCATACAAGGTTCAAACAGTTTAAAACCTTTAATTTTTTTGGTCAAAACTCGACCAATTATATACCATTCGATGCGTCTTGACGAGATCTATCTATTGGGATCTATGACAAACCACTAAACCGTTATAAGTTTTCGACATTTTCAAAACTAATTTATTCGCCAAATTAAATTCTATCCATTAAAAAATAATAATTTTAAATTAATTATCTTCTCTTTTAAATTAAATAAACTTTTTTTTAGGCAAAAACATTTCCAAAGAAAGGATTGATATATTGGAAGAAGTTGCGAAAAAAGGTCATCCAAATACAGCTTTTATGCTAAATGCAAAAGAATATGGGGCCATAATTCATGGTGGAGGTTGTGGCCTCACAAAAAAGTCAATCAAAATTTTCAAGGAAAATATGAAGGGATTGCGCAAAAGAATGAATAAATTTGCGAAAAATTTTGAACAAATTAAGGAAATTAAATTTGATGAAATTGACCACCAAATGTTGGGCAATTTACAAAGAAATGGAAAATTGGCAATTGAATGCAAAAAATTGCTGATGGAAATTTTATCAGAGTATGGGGAAGGAATTCGAATAAATATTTTTTCATTCATTAAAACGGACGAATCGAAGGAATTTAAATGGTTGGAAAAATGTGAGAAAATTTCCAAATTGCAAAGCCCTGATTTGGACGAAATGATCAATGAGGATTTATTGATGCAACATTTGGCCAATACCCCAAAGAAAGGTCCTTTTATTTGGTGATATTATTTAATTTGTCGAATAAATTATTGAAAATGCTGAATAGACTATTGAAAACGGTGAATAAATTTTAACGGTTCACCGGTTTGTTCTAGACCCCTAAACCCTATTTTCTTTCGATAGATCTCATCAAGACACGTCGATTGTTATATAGTTTGTCATGATTTGATCAATTTTAACTTAGTTTTGAACCAAAATCGACATACGCTTTTAGTGGTTTAATAGTTAATACTCTTTGTTTTTTGATCAAAGCATGGCAAACTATATACCAATCGACACGTCTTGACGAGATCTATCGATTGGGTATAGGGCTTAAGGGTCTAAGACAAACCACTAAACCGATAAAACTTTTTAAAACTTTATTCAGCATTTTCCGTTGTCTATTCGGCATTTTCAATAATTTATTTGGTATTTTAAATATTTCCCTTTATTTGGTCTATGAATTGGGCTATATTTGAATGAGATAATATTAATTTGGCAACAAAAACACTGAATTTGGCAACAACCTTTCGTGTCGAAAAATATTATATTTTTGAGGCCATATAACTTGACCCTAACTAGGGGTTTAGGGCTAGGGTTAGGGTTCAGGGCAGGATGGGATTAGGGGCTAAGGGCTAGGGGTTAGGGAATCTTAAAGAAGTCTGATTTGGCCAAGTTATATGGCCTCAAAAATATAATATTTTTCGACACGAAAGGTTGTTGCCAAATTCAGTGTTTTTGTTGCCAAATTAAATGACTCCCATATTTGAATATGGAAAACATAATTTTTCCATATTTGGCACTACTACCAAATCACTAATGTACGAAATTACTAATAGTGGAGAAATGACGAAATCCCTAAAATTTAAACTTTCTTATTTAACAAAAATATTTCCCTAATTCAGCAATTTTTGTCTATATTACCTCATTAGTGATTTCGAACACCACTGCCCCTTTTAATGATTTCGAAAATTAGTGATTTCGAAAGACTGCGCCCCATATTTATAAAACTTCCCAGCAGTTTGATTGATAAAAAAAACACAGTCATAGAGAAAATATGTAAAAATTTTATCAAAAAAAGGCACAAAAATGCGTCGTCGAGTTGTGGTGGAAGGCGGTGGCCCAATTGGATTGTTGACCACATTTCGACTGTTCTTGGCCGGATTGGATGTAACAATGGTGGAAGGCAGAAATGAATATAGTCGCCGACAAGTGGTTTTCTTAGATGCCATTTGGATAGCACAGATGGCATATTTGCTGGGCACAAAATACGATGAACTTGTTGGTGAAAATAATAATACGGCATTTGGAAGAGTTTGGAAGAATCAGATGCTTATTTCAATAAAATATTTGGAAAAAATGGCAAAAATTCGATTGGAAAAATTTGCAAAATTTTTAAGAAATAAAAAAGAAAATACAAATGATAAAGATGGACCGACAATTGAATTAATTTATGGATTTAATATTGTGGACATAGAGCATCCAATATCAGCAGAAGATCCAAATTTTTATGCAATTCTGAAGTTAAAGAATTCAAAAGAGAAAAAAGAGAAGAATCATATGCCAATTCCATTTGACTTTTTTATTTGTGCCGGCGGTGCCGGGGATCAAATGCGTAAGAAATTTGGTCAGTTTCTCAAAAATTTTTGGTGGAGCGGATCATATTATATTAGAGAATGGATTTATTTTTTTTTAAAATATTTTCCTGCGCATTTGCAAATGAAAGTAGATAAAAAAAAGTATTATTTTCATGAAGAAATTTGAGCAATATAAAATATTTGACAATGTTTTGATATTTTTATATAAATTTTGCCAGTTTTTAATTTTCAAAATTTTTTAGTAAAAATTTTTTGGTAAAAAATCTTGAGGAAAATAAGAAAAAATTTTTAACATAAAATAATTATTTCTGATGAAAAAAAATTTGGCTTTAAAAATTTTTTGGGAAAAAGATTTTTTGGTGAAAAGAGATTTTTTATATTTATTTCGAAATAGTTAGAAATAAATTTTTAGCAAATTTTTCAAATTTTATTTTTATTTTGCCAATATTTAGACTTTTTTTAAACAATATTTTATGGTCATATTTCGCGATTTTATAAAAATATAATCCGGTATCTATTTATTATTATTTTATTTTGTATAAGTATAGGGTGCCAATGCCAATTTTTTTGTCCATAAATCAGTTTTTGTTGGATAACTTTTTAGTGTTTTATCCTAGACCTCCAAACCTTATACACATTTTATAGAGCTCATCGAGACGCGTCGATTGATATATAGTTTGTTGGGGTTTGGCCAAAATTCAAAGGATTAAACCGTTTAAACCTTATCTGGTTTTTGGTTTAAAACTCTTTTAGTTTTGAACCAAACCCCAACAAACTATCATCAATCGACGCGTCTCAATGAACTCTATAAAATGGGTATAAGGTTTATAGGTCTAGGCTCAAGCAGTAATAAGTTATTACGTTGTGGAGTAGACAAAATAATGTGATTTTGTGGACAAAAAAATATTTTCTCTTTATATATAGGAATGGAACCATCAATCCATTCTGACTTAAAAAAATATGGGACATCAAGGCTGTTAAAACAAAATGGCGAAAATGCCATCATTTCGGAGGATCCATTTAATATCCCCGGAGAAGAAGTGCAAAAATGGATTGAGAAAGCCAAATTTGAAAAAGTGATGGAAAATATTGAAGGAATCGAAAAATTATCGCAAAATATTCAAAGAGAATTGGAAAAACTTGGCGAAGAATTGGCCAAATCGACGCAAGAATTGAGCGGCGTATTAGAAACTAGAGAATTATTTTCGACATCCTATACTGTACCAAAACCATTGGAGAACATATTGAGAATGATTGAGGAGGAAAAGAAGGGCCAAATCACGGAATTGGATGATGGAGTGAAAATGATGATGGATAAATTGGCGCAAAGAATTATGGCAAAATGGACATTCGCAATTTTTGGATATTTTTATGATGAAAAATTGAAACCGAAATTTTATTTCAATATAAACGAAAATGGCGAACCAAAGGAGGAGGAGGAGGAGGAAGGACAAAATAATCGATTTAGCCTAAATTTTGATAAATCCAGCAGCATTTTTGATCTACAAATTCGAGTGGTGCACAAAGTTGCGGTAGAATTGGAAAATAAATTTACTAATATTAAAAAGGGGAATTCGGTTGCATTTGTGTTGGGCGACGCGTTGGTCAATCCACATTTTTATACGGGAACTGGAATGAGTACAGGTGAGTGGATATTTAATAATATAAAATAAAATACATAAATATTATTTATGTAATAAGGGAGAATGGGAGTGGAATTTTTAGCGGAAAATTTGAAAATGTTTAATTTGGGCCAAATTGAGGGAATCGGTAATTTGATGAACCAAGTGAATGCAAAAATGGATTTAGTGAAGGAAAAAGCTGTGGAATGGGCCAGTGTGTTTATTGAAACTAAAAAAATTCCAAAGGGAAAACAAAAACAATCATTCAGAGGAGGGGAAATAATTAATCGTCTGCTGATGAAGAAGAAAAGATTTGGAATTAACAAAAAATGAAAAAGCGCAAAAATGAATTAAGATGATTATTCTTCTCTATTAACTTTTAAGATGCCTGACATCTATTACTATGATTATGCATTATCTTCAATCAATTTGTATTTGTCAATTGAATTTCAAAAAGTTAAAAATTTTTTAATATAACTAGTGGAAATTCAGAATGACTTCTTTCTAACCACTTTTCAACTTAATTGCCTCAAATTGCTATTGTGTGGATTTTACATACTACATCACATAGAGAAATTTTATGCTTTGTTTTTTTTTTTCAAAAAATTATAAAAATTGAAATTTTATGAAAATGACCTCCATTCAATACACACAAAATTGTGCTTCGTTGCCGTCCTTTCTCCTCACTCTCTTATATGTCCAATCAATGTTAGCAAAAAAAAAAGCTTCATCATTTCAAAGCCTTATTATTTCCTCGGCTCCTCATTTTTCTTTGTGTGTAAATTCCCCCATAGCTTAAAATCAAATATATGATCCAAATCAAAAAATTGTTGAAAAATCCTCGCCCACACAAATTGTAAACAAACATGTTTTAAAAAATATTTGAGAATATAAAAAAATTAAATTAACATTGATTGATTATAAAAGAAAAAGTAATGAATGGAAAAGCAAATATTGATTTTGTTTTATAATCATAATGTAATTGGTCGATGCTCAATGGCACTTATATTGTGGCTGGGCTGCTGAGTAGTTTAAGTGGTAAAGTACTAATTTTGGTTCGACAGAGTCACGGGTTCAAACCCCCGTGAGAATAGGAAGTTTTTTCCTTTTTTTAAATTGATTTTTTTTCATCGTCACATATGACATATGAGATTAGAACAGAAGAAGCAAAAGCAACACGAAAATCATCTGTGCCAAAGGCACCTAGATATGCTATTTATTTTTATCCTCTGTAATATTGGCTCTGAATGAAGCCGAAATCCGAAAGTTAGCTTAAATTTTGATTAAAATATAGTTTTAAGATTTCCTCAAATTATTTATAACAATAAAAAGTTACCCACAAGTTGCAGAATATTTTTTGCATTTCATGCGTCAATACTTTAACAAATTCCAAAGAAATATAATATTAGCCTAAATTTAAGCCAATTTAGCATTATCAAATTTCAAAACAAACAAGCTAATTTACAATTTTCCAACAAATTAAAGAAATTTATTCAACTAATAAGAAATTTCATTTAGAGATTAGACCCGGAACACTATTAAATATTAAAAAATAAACCCCTATATGTTGACAATGAATTACGGCCGACTTTTATTCGCTCGGCTTGGCCAGTCTTCAGCAATTAGTGCTGCTGGCGGTGGCACCATTTTGCTTAGTTCAATGCTTTTCCAACAACAAAACCAGCCGAAACAATTTCCTACTCAAAATGCCAACATTGAACCCAACAACTGGCGGACCGTGACATTTTCGACAACGGCGGCAACGATGAACTTGGCAACAGAAACCGAAGCAAAGAAAGCGCCGGTTAAATTATCAAGAAAGGTTGCATATTTTTTGAATGGTAAAGTACAAACCATATAGATTTAAGGTTTAAACCGTATACATTTAAGGTTTTAAACCATGCAAACTTAAGGTTTAAAACTATATAAACTTAAGGTTTAAAACCATGTAAACTTAAGGTTTAAAAAACCATGTAAACTTAAGATTTAAAACCATGCAAACTTAAGGTTTAAAACTATATAAACTTAAGGTTTAAAACCATGTAAACTTAAGGTTTAAAACCATGTAAACTTAAGGTTTAAAACCATGTAAACTTAAGGTTTAAAAAACCATGTAAACTTTAGGTTTAAAACCATGTAAACTTAAGGTTTAAAACCATGTAAACTTAAGGTTTAAAAAACCATGTAAACTTAAGGTTTAAAACCATGTAAACTTAAGGTTTAAAACCATGTAAACTTAAGGTTTAAAACCATGTAAACTTACGGTTTTAAATCATATAAACCTAATAAGAATAGTCTTCTTAAACATTTTCTATAAATTCTATACATTAAACAAGTTAAATTAAAACATCTAATTTACAGATTTTCTCGGAAGTGGACAAAACCGGCTTGGGCCTTCGGCTCTACCAATACCAAACATGTCCATACTGTTGCAA
Organism: Pratylenchus scribneri; assembly: GCA_030063045.1. Lineage (NCBI taxonomy): Eukaryota > Metazoa > Nematoda > Chromadorea > Rhabditida > Pratylenchidae > Pratylenchus > Pratylenchus scribneri. Next base: position 211,804 of record JAQSEB010000020.1, on the reverse strand, counting down.
AGTGCGCGCTTTCCTCGACTATTTTGGCTTCTCATATGAAGTGGTGGAAGTGAATCCGGTCACTCGGTCCCAAATAAAATTCTCTAAAACATACAAAAAGGTTAAATTTCCATATTCATTGTAATTTTTATCGTTTTTAGGTTCCAATTTTGAGGACGTTTTCCTTGGATCAACCGCTGATTGAGTCATCACTGATCATTTCCATGTTGGCCACTTTCCTGGTCCGTCCCGAGGTTTGCGATTTTTTTTTGAAAAACCTAAACTTATGAAACCTTAAGTTTTTGAAAATCTAACTTTTTTTTCGAAAAACCTTGAATTTTTTTCTAATTTTATGTGGATAGAAACCTTAACTTTTTTTGTCACCAAAAAGTTTATTGAGTTTTGAACCTAGAACCAAGAGAACTTAAGTTATTTATGAAAGTCGATTATACCTAATATTTATATGATTGGAAACTACTAAGAAGAGGCTTTATTAACTCTTTAATTAATTATCAATTAATTTATTCCTCAAAATTTTTCATATTAATCTAATTTTTTCATCTTATCAGCTTTCCCTGTCCGACTTGGCCCCAATGTATCCGGAAAATATTAAAAAAGATGGAAAGAAGGAAATTGTGGAACATTTGAACAAATATTATATTATGTGGGGCGAAACACCGCTGACCGACGCACAAATCCAGGATGCCAGGTTTCAAAAATTAATGGAAAAATATTTATTTATGAATTAAATTGGGTAACACTGACACGTTTCTGGTAAATTTTTTATAGTTAGAATGACAATACTTCGTTCAGAAATATAATTTTGAATGTAGATAAAAGCTACATAAAAATGAAATCGTGCCTGAAAAATATTTGCATCTGACGGTGGCACTCGAGACCTAATTTTTGAAAAGTAAATGATTTCTCTTTGGGAAAAATTTCTAAAAAAATTTTTTGATCCAAAAATGAACTACAGAATAAATAAAAGGCTTAAAATTGACAGCCTAGTCCGAAAAAAAATAATTAATTCTGAGCGGATTCTAACCCGAGACCTAAATTTTGCAAAAATGAAGAGTGCCCCTTGAGTTGAAAATTTTCAAACAATTTTTTGGTTTTGAAATGTATAGTAAAGTGTCTAAAAATGCATTAGAGTGACAAACAAGTCCGAAAAATATTATCCCTCCTTGAGCGGATTCGAACCTGATGAGACCTAAATTTTTTGATACAAATAGGTCCCCCCTATTGCCTATTGGGTTCGAAAAATTTTCAAAAAAATTTTTTGGCAAAATTTCTTAAATCAGTATACTAATTTTATGATGGATTTAATTAATAATTTGAAAATATTTACTTGAAAAAAAAGAAAATCTTAAAAAAAATTCAAATTTAGTTAACTATAATTCGAATATATTGATTTATAAAACCTAAAAAAAATTCCATATTTCAGAGAGGAAAGGGAATGGCGCGAATGGGTGGACAACACATTCATCCATTTGATTTCGCCAAATGTTTATCGCACTTTTCCGGAGGCATTGGCCACCTTCCGCTGGTTTGAGCAGGTCGGCGATTGGCAACAGAATTTCCCCACATGGGAGAGATGGATGGCCGTGTATGTGGGCGCCGCGGCAATGTGGGGCATTTCAAAGAGGCTCAAAAAACGGTTTGGCACATAATTTGAGAATAATTTGGTCAAAAATTAATGAAAAAATTTTATTGGAATTCTAAACAAAATTAAATAAAAATTCTTTTTAAATTTTAGCTAAATTTTTTAAGGAAAAATTTAGGGGTAAGAATTTTTGTTAAAATACTGGTATAAAAATGCCCAAAAGTGACAACTTATCTTTAAAAAATTGACTTCCTCAAAGCGGATTCGAACCTGTGATCTAAATTTTTCAAAAGTGAAGATGTTACCCATTCGACCAAAAATCTTACAAAAAAAAATTTTTTTTGTTCTACTAATCTATTATAAATGATATAAAAATGACAACAATTCCGAAAAAATTAACTGCCTCCAAGGGGATTCGAACCCATGACCTAAATTTTTTAAAAGTAAAGGGTAACCCGCTTGACCAAAAATTTTTTCAGAAAAAATATCTCAATTTTTCAGCCATAAAATCACGGATGAACGAAAGGCAATGCGGACGGCATTCGAAAAATTCCTCCAGGCCAAAGGACCGGATCGAAAATTCCTGGGCGGCGATCAACCAAATTTAGGTTTATAATTAAAACTTTAAAAAAAAATCAAAATAAATTAATTAGCGGATTTGGCCCTCTACGGTGCATGCAATTCATTTTATGGATGCGAAACATTTGCCGAAATGCGTCAACAAATTCCATCGCTGGGCGATTGGTTCGATGCGGTGGATGCGGCCGTCAAAAATGGACAGGGCAAACATTTGATCGAGGAGAAGAGTCGCTTCATAGCCGCCAGCCGCCACCACCGTTGAATGAGACGAAAATATTGATGATAGAATGAGGAAAATAATACCGAATTTTTTTGAGGGAAAATAGATAAATTTGTTTTTTTTAACCAATTATTTGTTTTTTTTTTTGCTTCTTTAATATTCCGCCTTTTCCCAAATTTAGCTTTAGAGTTAATTAATTAAATAAATTGTTGAGACCCCATTGAATATTTTTTTGGTAACCGATTTATTTTTAATTGTAATTTTATTTACGAATAAATATTTTAATTATTTTTATTTGATCCATGAAAATGTTTTATATTCATTCAAATGGTAAAGGTCTAGAATATGTGTACCAAAAATTTTTGGGTAAAATGGTTTTGAAATTGCTTGTTTATATTTTTTATCATTGTTTCGAACTATTTTAGAGCGCGGAAAGAAGGTTTCAATCCATTTTACCGATTTTTTTGAAAAACATGAAAAAGTGAAGGGTCCCCCCTATGGGTCAAAAATTTTGAAAATTTCTTTTCAGACAAATTATACCTCAATCGGCGTGACTCAATGAGAGAAGCTCAAATCTATCATCGATTTCGCAAAAAACTCAAAACTAAGAAAGTTATGGCCATTTTAATCTCGCTGGAATGTGTTGGAACTGCGGAGGAATGTAAGAGTGGACTCCGGAGTGTGCGTAGCCGAAGCGCGGGAACTGGACAAGCTTGTGGCGAGCGCAGCGAGCCACAAGCTCGTCTGGTCGCGCGGAGGCGGAGCACACGGAGGAGTCCACTCTGAAATGCCCACCGGAGCAGTTCCAATCCGTATTTCCTTTGCGCAACGTTTTTTTTTACTTTCTTTGGTTTATATCTTTTTTGCTTTTGAGTTTTAGACGAAACCAAAGCATTTTCGTACTCAGCTCATCGAGACGAGTCGATTGAGGTATAATATGACCAAAAAATTTTTTGACAATTTTCGACCCATAGGGGGGACCCTTCACTTTTCGAAAAATTCGAACATTTGTTTTCCGTCTGAAAACATTTTTCCGCGCCTTAATTTTGTTAAATATTTTCATTTTATCGATTGTTTTAACATTTTAAACATGCTAGATGCTCTAATTTTTGGTACACATATTCTATACTTTTTCCCATTCAAATATATTTCTAATAATTTGATATATAAAAGTCGGCTTAATTGCCTGCTTATTAATTTTATTTTTAAATGCTTTTATTCATCCTATTTTCATATCCATTTCACATTAATTTTTGGACGCACAGAATAAAAAAAAAATAATTAGGAAGGATTGCATAAATGAAACCCTAAAAATTAACATAAAAGGCAGCGAAAGGAAATTTGGATGTAGTGACCGGCTGGCAGCTGGCACCAATTCAAATAAACATGCCCAAAAAAAATACGCGCCATTTTTTTCACCGCGCATCAAAAGTTTCATTCTTTTAAAAAGCAAAAAATTTACTACTTATCAAATTTTATGCTCAAAATTAAATCCATTTTCTGACATTCTCCCTCCATATATAAAGCAAATAAGTAAGAAGTATGAACCACCGGCTGGCATCAATTCAAATAATATTGTTTTAAAAAATACGCGCCATTTTTTTCACTTTGCACCAAACAAAAATACAATTTTTAAAATAAAAAATTTACTCGTCAAAAGTTTCTAAATTTTATGCTCAAAATTCATCCGTAGATTATTTGTTCTCTTCCGCGCACAAAATCCCAAAAAAGAGCTTTTTCTCCGCTGCCATCCCAAATCCATTCCATTTTTGCGCTAACCCCCGAAATCCCGAAAAGACGAAACCCCGAAAAGACGAAACCCCGAAAGACGAAATCCCGAATAAAGGGAAGTGGACGAAACCCCGAAAAGACGAAACCCCGAAAAGAAGAAAATGGGACGAAATCTCGAAAACTTGAACTTATGGATCAATTTTTTCGATCGATACCTCAATCGATGCGTCTTGATTCCAGGATCATGAATATGCCATTTGTTTTTCAAAAAACTCAAAAATAAAAAAGCTATGGCCATTAAAGTTACCATAGGTGTAACCCAGCTTGATTAAAATGGCCATAACTTTTTTATTTTTGAGTTTTTTGAAAAACAAATGGCATATTCATGATCCTGGAATCAAGACGCATCGATTGAGGTATCGATCGAAAAAATTGATCCATAAGTTCAAGTTTTCGGGATTTCGTCCCATTTTCTTCTTTTCGGGGTTTCGTCTTTCGGGGTTTCGTCTTTTCGGGGTTTCGTCTTTCGGGGTTTCGTCCTTTCGGGGTTTCGTCTTTTCGGGATTTCGGGGTAGAGCCCATTTTTGTGCCCCATTCCCATACTACCACCATTCCATGTGACGCTGGCCCGCCGCGCCCCACTTCCATCCATGTACACTCTTTTCCACTTTCCATTATCTATATTTTCAGAAAAACGAAAATTTCGCCTCTATGCCCTTAAAAATTGTTGTTGTTTTTTTTGGTCAATTCATTCCCTCCTTTTTCCACTTTTTTTCCATTTCCCATCCTACGAATAATTCCGTCCGTCCATAATAATCGGTCGGTCGACCCAACCGTACAAGCAATTTTCGTCGGCATTTTTCACCTCAAAATTGAGGTTACTTCTCATCCAGAGCATTATTTTTTTCCACACAAATCTTTTGTTTGGTTTTATGTGTAGATTGGGCTATATATTTTTTATTACGAATTTTTCCTTTAAATTGAACCATTTTTCCTTAAAAAATTGTTCAATTTTATTGTTTAGTTATGGCCAAAAAAGTAAAGGCCATATAACATGGCCAAATCAGACTTCTTTAACATTCCTAACCTACCTAGCTGCTAGCTCTAGCCCTAAATCCATACTTGGCCCTAATCCTAACCATAAACCATAATATCCAGTTATGGCCAAATTATAAAATTGATTATTTTAGGGACATATTCTTTTCGTCACTCGCAATATTTTTTTCGTCAAATTAAATAGTGCAATTTTATTCCAAATTTTAAGCCAATGCACTAGCCTTTCTCTGCGAAACTTTTTACCCATCTTCCGTTTTTTTAAATTCAAGCACGCAACAGCGAAAAATTGACTGTTGAATGACTTTGAATTTTAGGGCCATTTTATAAACATTTTTACAAGAAAATGTCTGGCCACCCGGGACATAGCCGCCGCATTACTTTTTGAAAAATAAACATTCCAAAATGCGAAAAGTTCTGGGAAAATTTGTCTCAAAATTTAGCAAAATTTTAACAAAATTTCACGAAAATTTCAGCTAAAAACTTTGAATTATTCAAAAATATTCCACTTCTAAAATATGGATCTTCCCTTCAATATTGGCGATTTTGTGCCGAGCGGTGTGGACAAGAATCCGCCGGTGGCAAAATTCGAGAATCAAAAATTGCATTGGAATGCCCGAAAACAACGGCAACAGTCACAAAGTGCAGCGCTGGAGAAGGCCATCGATCGATTGGGACAAATGTCGGCTGAGGTAGGAAAATTCGGCATTTTTTAATTAATTTTAGGGAAAGTTTAGGCTGACTAGGTTAGGCTGAAAATTTTTTATAGTCAAATGGGTAACCCCTTCACTTATGCAAAACTTAGGTCTAGGGTTTGAATCCTCTCAGAAAAAAAATAATTTTTCCAAACTTTGCAATTAATTTTGTGCATTTTTAGAAATTTTTATTACATTTCTAGACCAAAAAAATTTTTTGAAAATTTTCAACTAAGGGGAAGCCTTCACTTGTAAATTTTAGGTCTCGGGTTCGAATCCACTCTAGGGAAAATATTTTTTTTTCGGATTTGATGGTCACTTTAGCATTTTTAGCCGAAATACACTCATTTGAACAAAAAAGTCCGAAATCTATTAATATTAAATTAACTCGAAAATTCATTTTAAAAATTTAGGCTCAATCCCTGAAACGTCCATTGACCAGTTTTGAGCGTTTTGCCGATTCCCAGGATGAGCAGGCACTATATTTGCTTTGGGATGTGAAGAAGGAGGAGCCCCCGGCAACAACAGAAGTCAACGGTGACAGCCAACCGGCGACAAATGGCCAACAAACCGCCCAAACTACTTCCATTTTATTGGGCTATTTGAAGGTAGGAAATGTTGGGGAAATATTTAAAAAGTAAAAAAATTTTAACGGTTCAGAAATTTATCCTAAACCCATAAACCTTATACCCAATCGATAAATCTCGTCAAGAAGCATCATTTGATTATATTTTGGTTTTTGATTATATTTTGGTTTGGGTTTAACCAATTCTAATTTAGTTTTGAACCATTAAACCAAAATAGGTTTAAACCGTTTAATACCCTTTAATTGTTGATCAAACCAAAATTGGTTTAAACCGTTTAATACCCTTTAATTGTTGACCAAACCAAAATTGGTTTAAACCGTTTAATACCCTTTAATTGTTGACCAAACCAAAATGGGTTTAAACCGTTTAATACCCATTAATTGTTGACCAAACCATGACAAATTATATACCATTCAATGCGTCTTGACCAACTCTATCCAAATTTTGGGTAAATAGTTTGTGAATGTGAATGTAGGACAAACCCTACTTAAACTATTAATTATTTTGGATCCACCCACAAAATTATTTCCCACTCTTTCGTTAAGATTGTCCGCGATCGTCGCCTCTACCTGGTCGATGCCAGTGGCCGTCGCTATGTGCACACCCCTGTCTGCGTTCTCGACTTTTTCGTGCACGAATCCGTTCAACATCATGGCCGCGGACTGGAATTGTTCAATGCAATGTTGAAGGTGGGCAAATTTTTAAGGATTTTACTTTTAAAAATTACGGTAAAAATAGCACTTAATAATGGAGTTATTTTATTACTCTAATTACTGTACTTCGTCTAGAAATATATTGTAGAATTTATAGAAATGCCTAAAAATGTTTATACCAAGCACCAAAAAAAAAAAAATTTCCTCCGAACGGATTCGAACCAATGACCCAAATTTTCTAGCCTGGAGGCTTACCCACTAGGCTAAAATTTTCGAAATTTTTTGGTCTAGAGAAATACTTTAGAATATAAATATATAAAAAATGCATTGAAGTGATTACTAAGCCCGAAAAATACCTACCTCCAAGCGGATTCGAACCCGCGACCAAAATTTTAAGAGTGATTGGTTGTACCTCTAAGCCAAAAAATTCCAAATATTTTTATTTTCTAAAATATTTTCTAAAACCTACCCAATGGGTTTTTAATTTATTAAAATATTTTGGAAATTTTACGAGCCAAAATGAAGAGGGTCCTTTTTGGGTCAAAAATTTTCTATTTTTTTTTTGAAAAATTTTCAAAAATTTTAAACCCTAACCATCGGATTTTAATTATTAAAAAATTATTTTAATAATTTACACCCTCATTTCCCCCAATCCACACAGTCCGAACAAACAGAAGCAGTGAAATGCGCCTATGACAAACCACCGACCGCATTCCTCCACTTTTTGAATCATCATTACTCACTGGATCAACCAATTTGGCAGCCAACTTCATTTGTCGTCTTCCCTGAATTTTTTGCTGGCCTCGAGCCCGAATCCGGTGGAAAACAATCGGCGGCATTGGACGCGGATGAGGCCAAACGCCCACTGACGGCGATGGAACGCAATCGACGCACCATAAATCAAAGCTATCAAGGATCACCGCCTTCGGCACAAACAAAGGGTGGTGGCGGAGGACATTCACCGGTGAGAATTTTGGGGGAGAGAAAAAATATTACATTCCTTCTAAGTTCTAAGGGGTTTTGAACCTGTGACCTTTAAAATTATTCACATTTTATTGAATTAAAAATTAAAAAAAATATTATTTAATATTTTTGGGATAATTTTAATTGAATTTTAATTTAAATTTAATGGTTAAAAAATTCCATTACCCTTAAGGTAAGGTTTTGTACCTGTGACCCTCAAAATTATGTAAATTAAATTTAAAATTAATTAATTGAAATAAAAATATTATTTTTTATTTTGAAAAATTTTAATTGAATTTTGACAAATTTAAAAATATTTGCCCCTTAGGGTTTTGAACCCCTAACTCCCAAAATTTTTAAATTATTTTTATTTTTTAAATTGAATGAATTAATTGAATATTTATACTTAAATTTAAATTAAAATAAAAAATAATTGCCTTTGGGATTAGGTTTCTACCCATGAATCTATTTTTAACATTTTTGGGCATATTTTTATACTTAAATCTTAACTTTAAACTCAACAAAAAATATCTTTCTCAAATTTAGCGTCCAGCACATCACGATGAAGTGGGAGAAATTCTTCATGGCACCGGCCTACTTCCGGCTCGACATATCGCCGGTCCCGACACTGCACAAGGCCGGAAAATCACCCGAGATTATGGACATCAACGCATTTGGTGATGGATGAAATGGAAATGGAATGAATGGAAGAAGAAAACAGAGACCGGAGACCAAAAGATATAAAAACGAGATATTCAATAATTGAATATTTGTACCATTTTTCCATTAAAGCGAAGTAAAAATAAATTTTTTAACACTATTCTAGAACATATCCAGTTTTAATGAGTTTAGTAATCAATTTCAGTTAATTATGGAAATTTAAAAGCATGATTATTGATTGATATTGATTAGTTATTAATTATAAAGAATCTTTGCTAATTAAAATAAATTATCAGTCATCACAATTTAATTTTGCATATATTTCAGTTTAGTGAATTTGCACTAAAATCCTAACAGAGAAAAATTAAAAGCTAAATTAACCCTAAACTTAGCTTAAAAAATTAAAACCCATCCTCCGAGAGTTAAGCCTTAAACTTATAGCCCTGATGTTAGAATTTTGGGTTTTTTGATTGATTTCAGTTTAGTAATTAATAATTAATCATTGTAGCTCTGCTTTGTTTGTTACTAGTATCAAACTATAACTATATAAGATGCGTTTCCATGGATACCAACGTACATTATTCACTGCTGAATAATTCTTCCCTCTCATATTCCAATATTATTATTATTTTCTTAAATTTATTTCCGTATTCTTCACCGTTCATTTATTATGAAGCTGAAATATTTGAGCAGCGTTGTTAGCCCTTCGGTCAATTTCAAAATAACGAAAGATTCACAATAAACTTTTCTGGATAATTTTAGGACGAAATTGGCTGGGCCGGTGCCCTCTGCTTTGCACCGAATGGTCGAAAACTTGCTGTGGTCACTACCGATCGACATGTCCTTTTGTTTGATGAAAAATTTAGGCGAAGAGACAAATTCGCCACAAAACCAGTTGATTCAAAAGTAATGGATTAATTTAAAATTTAAAATGTCAAACAAAAATTTTAATGGTTCAATGGTTTATCCCAAACTTCTAAACCGTACACTCCATCGATAGATCTCTTCGAGATGCCTCATTTGATTATGTTTAGGCTTAGGTTTAACAAATTCTAACTTAGTTTTGAATCATTAAACCAAAATAGGTTTAAACCGTTTAATACCCTTTTAATTGTTGACCAAACCTAAATTGGTTTAAACCGTTTAATACCCTTTAATTTTTGACCAAACCAAAATTGGTTTAAACCGTTTAATACCCTTTTAATTGTTGACCAAACCAAAATTGGTTTAAACCGTTTAATACCCTTTAATTTTTGACCAAACCAAAATTGGTTTAAACCGTTTAATACCCTTTAATTTTTGACCAAACCAAAATTGGTTTAAACCGTTTAATACCCTTTAATTGTTGACCAAACCAAAATTGGTTTAAACCGTTTAATACCCTTTAATTGTTGACCAAACCAAAATTGGTTTAAACCGTTTAATACCCTTTAATTTTTGACCAAACCAAAATTGGTTTAAACCGTTTAATACCCTTTAATTGTTGACCAAACCAAAATAGGTTTAAACCGTTTAATACCCTTTAATTTTTGACCAAACCAAAATTGGTTTAAACCGTTTAATACCCTTTAATTATTGACCAAACCATGACAAATTATATACCATTCAATGCGTCTTGACCAGCAGCTCTATTCAATTTTTGGTATATGGTTGAGGGTTTAGGACAAACCCTTCTTAAACCATTATAATCATTTTGACCATTTTCAATGTTTTTTCGCCAAAATAAATACTCTCATTTTTAAAATTTATTTTTTTGCAGTATGGGAAGAGTGGCTACTTGATAAAATGTGCCACATTTTCACCGGATTCTAGTAAATTTGCTGTCGGCCAAACTGACAATATTGTTTACGTTTTTCGGTTGGGCGAAAGCTGGTCGGTTCTATATTTTGGAATTTTGTAGAAATATTTTGCAATTTATTTACCAAATAAGAAACTATGAACACTGCTTGACTTTAATTAAAAATAATTTAAATGAAATTTTGGCAAAAATTAACGATTAATTCCTATTTATGTGTCAATGAATATCGCATAATATTTTTGGAAGCTCTAAATCTTATTAATCCCTTAAGCTTACTTAAGACTTAGATTAGAAATATGTTTAGGCTGGCTAAGACTTTTAAATAACCAAAAAATTTGTTTGAAAATTTTCGATCCTATGGAAATGGAAACCCTTCAATTTTCCAATGCATTTAGGTCTTGGATTTTGTGGCACTTTTTGCATTTTTAGGGATTTTAAAGTTTATTTCAAGATGAAATTTGATGACCAAAAATACCAAGTATAAAACTCACTCACTCACTCTGTTGGAATTGAATGCAAATAATTCTTGTCGAAATTTATAATCGGAATTTATATCTGTTTGACTAAAAATTCTTTTAAAAAAAGTCAAAGCCTCATAGCAATTCTTGTAAAGAACAGCAGAAAATTGTTCCCTCAAGGTTTAATCAAACATTACATTACATATTTATTTAGAAGGGATTCGGTCCCTTTTTTGCTAAATTCCGAATTTATAGCTAAATATAATTTAAATCATCTTCATCACACAATTTCAGGGACGAGAAGAAGGTGATCTGCAACAAATTTGCCCAATCCTCGGCCGTAATTTCAATGGCATGGCCAAGCGAAAGTAAATTGATCATTGGTCTTTTGGATGGAAAAGTACGGTTGGCGTCGGCCGGCTCCAACAAATGTTCCACCCTTTACAAGGGGGAGGCGCCGGTTTGCGCATTGGCTCAACAGTCAGTTTTGGAGGGAGGGATTTTTGAGTAATTTATGAATTTTTTAGTCCAAATCGTCGATCTTTCCTGTCCGATCATGAGGATGGTACCATTTTCCTCTACTCATTTGACTCCAGAACACATGTGAGAATTAATTTGATATTGAGATTATCCTAAATAAAAGAATGATAAAAAAAATGACATTTTTAGGGATGATCTAAAATTAATTAATTTATTTATAAATGTATGCTATCCTGAATTCTGGAAATGTTAAAATTAAGCTTAGAAAAGGAAAAAAGTTAGTTAAGAAATTTTAAAATTTTTGACAATATTAACATCAATTTTTCAAATGAATTATGTAATAAAGCATGAATTATCTTATAGATAAAAGAATTATAAAATTGGCCTATAAATATTCGAACTAAATAATAATAAGCTAATATAAAAAAGCAAATATGGAATTTGTATTTCTATTAATGGAGATTATATTAAAAGGAGTCCAAAATTATTTAATGACGCCAATTTTGCAAATTAATTAAAAATTAATTTGAGAAATCTAGAAAAAAAATTTGCAAATACTAATCTTATGATGACCGGTTCTAATCTAAAATTAATAAATGTATTTATTTATATTGGTATTATAAATGTTTTAATTAAGTCAAATAATGATAAATAGGATTCTTAATATTTTTGTTAAACCAAATGCCCAAAATTCCTCCTTATTATTAATTTTCAATAAATGAATTGTCTTTGAAATTATGCAAGAACGAAGATAGGAATTTAAATTTCTATTTGGGATATTGGAGGAGACTAATTTATGCCTATGGTTGTGGTAGGTACTGCCACTTTTTATATTGCTTTAAAAATAAAATCCGTTTCCATCTTCCCATCATTTTTTCAGTCCCGTGTTTGCCTCCATTCCTGCGCTCCATTCGCTTTGGTGCTCTCTGGGGTTGGTGGCATTTTGGCCGCAGGCACCGACCGTCGGCTAATCTCATACACAGAACAAGGCGGTCGAATACTCCAACAATTCGACTACAGTGGATCAACGGAGGAGAATGAAGGTGGCAAAGGAGGCCCAGGGGAAAAGGAATTCACGGTGGCCACCATCGACTCTAGTGGCCACAATGCAGTGTTCGGCAGTTTTGATAGGTTGGAGAAAAATTTTTTAATATTTATAAAAATCATTTTTGGATGGAAAAATTACTGTATAAAAAATTTGGAAAATTTGGAGAAATTTTGAATATTAATTTTTAAAATTTAATTTTTAATTTAAATACTAACAATAAAAATTTTAAAAATTGAAAAAATTAGAATAAATTTTTATTAAATTTTAAAATTTTTAGAAATTTATTTTTAACGGAAAAAAAATTAAAAATTTGTAAATATTCTAAATTACATTTTAATTAATTTTTAAAATTAATTATTGGAAAAAGAAAGATATAAAAAATTGAAATTTAAAAAATATATTTTAATTATTTATAAAAATAATTAATGGAAAAAATGCCGAATAAAATTTTTTTAAAAATAAATTTTTAATAAATTTTATAATTAATTTTGAAAAGAAAAACTATTGTATAAAATTTGTAAAAATTGAAAATAAATTTTAAAATAAAATTTTAATTTTTAAAATTAATTTTTAACGAAAAAATTACCCTATGAAATTTTAAAAATTTAAATTTTTTTTATTAATTTATAAGGGAGAGTAGGGTATAGAATTAAAAAAAAACTTAAAAAATTATATATATATTTTTTAAATATTTTAAAATCTGTACAAAAATTTTAAAAAGTGAGAAAAAATTAAAAATTAATTTAAGAATTCGTTTGATGTGTTGGAATCAGCGACGTGGAGCCTGGGATGAAGGAGGCCTCCTTCGAATCCACAATTTGTACACAATCACCGGGTTAGCCTGGAAAGCGGATGGCTCCATTTTGTGCTGCTCAAACATGCTCGGCGCAGTCGTGGCCATCGATTGTGCCATTCGGGTAATAATTTAATACAATTTTTAATGATTTTTATAATTTTATGGAATTTTTGTGAAAAAATATTTTTCTAACATTCAAAAAAAAATATATTCTTTCATTAGAGGAAATAAATTTGGCGATAAAAAATATATTTTGTAAATAATTTACCTAATTATAATTAATAGACATCTTTTGTCCAATCGGTAACTCACTTGTTTATTAATTATTTGGGTGGGGGAGTTCGAGTTCTACGGGGAAAGGTCATTTAGTATTAACTTGAAAAATTTTATTAATAAATATATTTTTAGTGTTCAAAAATTCTAAATATTAATTAATACAATTATCCAATTTTTTAAAAGAATTTCACATTCAAAAATAAATTTATAAATTTTTAATCATTTACCTTTGGATAATTGCATAAATATTTTAATTAAAAAATGAAAATACCTACTGAATATTTCCATGTCGACTTTTTAATTTTATAGCCCAAATAGTAATTTGTTAGCCTATTTTTTATAAAATTTTTCCACATTAAAATTCACACCTTTTCTCTAACAGAAAACTATCGAAATAAAAATTTTAATTATAAAATTAAAATCTATTCAAAAATGGATATTCATGTCAATTTTTTAAAATTTTATAATATTTCTTTGTTGTATTTAAATTTAATCCACATTAAAAATTAACCTTATTAATTACCAAAAATATTTAAATTAAATAAATGAAAATTTATTGAAGAATGGCAATTTTCATTTCATTTCATGTCAATGTTTTATTTATTTAATTTCCCCAATAAAACTTATTTATACTATAATTACTTCAACACTAATAACTATGACACATTTTTCCCCGCAGAAAACCATCCTTCGAAACCGATTCGAGCTGACATTCGTGTCGCCATCGCAGGCAATCCTCCGTGACCTGAAGGCCTCATCCAACAACATTGACGGAAATAATGGAGAAGATGGAGCCCAAAATGGTGGCGGAGGCGATGGCCGAATGCCGGAATGCATTTTACGCTCGAAAAGGGGCGCCGAATTGGGCGAAGTGCGCATTTTGGGCCGGCAGCAACGATATGCGATTGTGTACACGGCGAGCACATTGATTTTGGCAGACATGTGGACTGGATTGGTGAGGGCATATTTTTGAGGGGGATTTTAAGGGAAAATTGCTAATTTTATATAGGAAATTTTAGAAAATGATATAAAAAAAATCATTTAACTAGAAATGGATTTTAATTTAATTAGAATTAGATAGTTGAAATTAATTTTTCTCTTCAATTAAATTTATTAACGATTAAAAATTCAAAATTTTTTCCTTTCGTCCAAAACCAAATTAGTAATTAAGATTTTCAGAAAAAAAGAAAATAAATAAATTTAATCTGGCTTAAGGCAATTTAAATTGGGGGGTTTTTCGCTTCAGTTAAAAATTAAAATTAATTGAAAAAATATTTTAGCTATTTTTTTAAATATATCCTCATTTAAATCTATAAAAAAAATTCAAAAATTTTTCCTTTGTACAAAATCAAATTAATTAGGATTTTCAGGGGAAGAAAATTTTAAAAATGTTGGCTTCTATAAAAAAATTAAATTTTTTAAATTATTTAATAGGCCTTCATCTAAATTCATTAACAACATTTTTTCCTCCAACGAATCAAATTAATTACAATTTCCGGAGGAAAAAATTAAAAAATATAAATATATTTTGGCCTATATTTTTCAATAAATAATTATGAAAAATATTCAAAAAATAAAAGAAGAAAATAATAAAAATTTTTTAGGTTCTACTTTTCGATAAATAATTAAGAAAAATATTCAAAACTATATTTAATATTAATATATTTTTTTACCCACAGTGTTCCGAAATTGTATGGCAATCGGGTGGTAATGAGAAATTCTATTTGGACAATGAATCCGTTGCCTATATTGTGAATGCGGGCGAAATAAATTTTGTGGAATATGGCCGAGATGAATTGGCCGGATGGATTCGAACGGAACGGGCCAATCCCCATCAAATCAGTGTCCGATTGAGGCGGACAAAAAGCACAAAAAATGCCGTGGAAAATGGACAAAATAATGTAGGAATTTTTTTTATTAATTTTATTAAGAATTTATTAATTTTATTATTTTGGGAAAAATAAATATATTAATTTATAAAAATTGAAATAAAAATTAATAATTTATTTTAATATTCCCTTTAAAATTTAATTAATTATTTCTCCAATTAAAAATTTTGGGAATTCAAAAAATAATAATGTATAATCTTTTTCTACTTTTTACAAATTTATTAATTTTTATTCAGGGAAAAATTAATTTTAGCTATTTATATTATCTGCTGCTGGGTGCAGATTTTTTTTAATAGAGAGTCCTCTTATAATAGGCAGTGTTTGTTGAGCACTCGTACGCGTACTACGAAATACTAGTACGAGCCGATTTTTCCTCGTACTTAGTCGTACCAAAAGTACGATAAGAGTACGACATGAAGTCAAGATTTTAGACAAAAATTCACTTTTTCTGCAAAAAATTGGTCAAAATATGCCCTATATCCATGTAATTCAACAAAAAATGATCGTTTTTAATAAAATTTTGATAAAAAAATAAAAATCTATGGCAAAAAATGCCATTTTTCGAAAAAGTACAAGAAAGTACGAGGTAATGTACGACTACGAGGGGGAAAAATGGGTGCTACGAAAGTACGAGCACGAGTCATCCGAAAATGGCGGTACGAGGTACGAGCAAATTTTTATATGCTCAACTATGCTTATAGGTGATTAGGATTAGGGTTACGGTTTACGGACACGTGAGATGATAGCCCATATCCCCTAAAAACCCTAAATCGATAGTGGATGATCCCCAAGGGGTCAGTCACCTTTACCATTCCCCAGTTGACCATAAAAAATTTGCACCCAGATAATACGTAAATTAAAAATTGAGATAAAAAATTAATCATTTATTTATAATTTAAATTTATTTTTCCCAATTAATAATTTTAAAAATTAATTTTTTAGTTCCAATCCCAAAATGCGGATGCACTCGAAATTCGTCGGGTTGCCTATTTGTTGGATGCGCGCACAATTAGCATTGTGGACATGGCAAAAAACACTCAAATTGCACAAATTCAACATGGAAATGCGATTGACTGGTTGGAGGTGTGAATTTGTCGATTGTTTTTTAATCAGAAAAAAATAAAATTTTTTTAAATTTATTTTGGAGAAGTACATTTGAGAATAATCAATTTTTAATATTTTTAAATCAATTTGGAAAAAATGAATTTTCTTATACTTCCCTTAAAGCAAATATAATTTGAAAAATATTTATTTCGTGGAAATTAATTATAAAAAATTTGATTAAAATTTTTAAAAATTCAATTAAAATTTTTTAATTAAAATATTTGATTAAAAATTTTTAAAAATTAGATTAAAAATTTTAAAAAATTGAATTAAAAATTTTTAAAAATTCGATTAAAATTTTTTAATTAAAATATTTGATTAAAAATTTTTTTAAAATTAGATTAAAAAATTTTAAAAAATTAAATTAAAAATTTTTAAAAAATTCGATTAAAAATTTTTATTTTAAAAATTAGATTAAAAAATTTTAAAAAATTGAATTAAAAATTTTTAAAAATTCGATTAAAATTTTTTAATTAAAATATTTGATTAAAAATTTTTTTAAAATTAGATAAAATTTTAAAAAATTAAATTAAAAATTTTTAAAAAATTCGATTAAAAATTTTTATTTTAAAAATTCGATTAAACGTTTTAAAAAATCGATTAAAATTTTTATTTTAAAAATTCGATTAAACGTTTTAAAAAATCGATTAAAATTTTTATTTTAAAAATTCGATTAAACGTTTTAAAAAATCGATTAAAATTTTTATTTTAAAAATTCGATTAAACATTTAAAAAAAATTCGATTAAATTTTTTTAAAAATCTATTAAAAATTTGATTATAAAATTCCAGTTAAATGAGCGAGCCAATAAGCTACTTTTCCGTGATATTCGAGCCGCTTTGCATTTATATTCATTGGAGAATGGGCAAACCAACCATTTGATTGGGCATTCCAGCTATGTTCAATGGGTGCCCCAAAGCGATGTGGTTGTTGCCCAATCCAATGATCAACTTTGCATTTGGTAGAATATTTTTTATTATTTTTTAATGGAATTAATGAAATATATTTTTTAAAATTATTTTTAATTATTATTATTTTTATTTATTTTTGATAGAATTAATAATATATTTTTTTTATTTATTTTTAATGAAATAAATTTTTTGAATTTTTTTTTATTTTTAATTTAATTTTAAAATTAAAAATTAATAAATAATATAATTTTTTGTTTAAAATTAAATTAATTATTATTTTATCCAAAAATATTGCTAACCTTTAAAAATATTATTTTAATTAATAAACAATTTAAATGTAAATTCCCCTTCAAATCAAAAATAGGTACAACACGGATGAGCACACGGATCGAGTTGTCCAATTTCAAATCCAAGGTGAAGTGGAAATGGTGGCCCGGGATTCCACCCGCACGGAAGTCATCGTTTTGGTTGGCTTTTAATTTATAAATTTTTTATTAAATTATTTTTTAAAATATTATTTTAAGGATAAAATTTTTAAAATTACCGTAAATATTCTAATAGAAGACCATGGGCTTATAAATTTCAGAGGCTCTTTAGTTTCTAGAGTGTGCTTATATTAGAGACTGGGCTTCTACTAGAGACAGGGCTTATAAATTTCAGACAGGAAAAAGTGATAAAAATAATTTTTTTTAATAAAATTAGCAAAAAATCATAACATTTTTTTTTCAATCCAAAACATATTTTTACTAAATTTTTACAATTTTATGTGGTTCAAAACATTTTTTAGTATATTTTTTTTTTTGAAATTCAACAATTTTTTTACGATTCGAATCATGTTTCTTTGACTAAATGAACATGCTTTTGGAATTCACAAACATGTTTTTTGGACTAAAAACTATTTTTTATTATTCAAAACATGTTTAAAAATACATAAAATAAAAATAGGAAAAAAAATTTTTTGGGGTGGGCTTCTATTAGAGACTGGGCTTCTACTAGAAACTGGGCTTCTACTAGAAACTGGGCTTATAATAGAATATCTACGGTATAGATAATTTTGCCTGCAGGAAAATAACAGCAGAGTGGCCTACGAATTGGACAGTACAATGATTGAATTTGGCACTGCGCTGGATGAATTGGATTTGGGCCGGGCCGTCCTCTTCCTGGAACAATCCGAGCAACGGGGAATGGACGTACAGGCAATGTGGCGAAAATTGGCTTCAATCGCATTGGAGGTGGATTTAAAATTTTAAAATATTTTTTAAATTATTTAATTTATAGCATTCCCAATTGATGGTGGCCCAACGATGTTTTGCCAGTCTCAATGACCTTGTTCGTATGCAATTCCTTCAGGTAATTGCAATTGCATTAAATTTAAATAAATTTTTATATCCATTTTACCCCAACTTTTTTTTCTTAAATTTTTATTTAAAAAATACTCAAAATTTCATCAAATTTTTACTCAAAAATTCAGAAAATTTAAATAAATTTCATCAAATTTTTAAAAATACTAAAAATATTTTAAAAATACCCAAAATTTTGACAAATATTTTTTTAAATTTGCCATACTTTTTAAAAATATACTAAAAAATTTCACCTATTTTTTTAAATACTCAAAAATTCACCAAATATTTTTTAAAAATACCCAAAAATTCCATCAAATATTTTAAAATATCTCCAAAATTTTCATCAAATATTAAAAATCCTAAAAGATCCCAAAAATATATTCTCATCCCTTTAGGAGACCCTTTTACGCGCTGAACGCCAATTCGGCGCCCCAATGGACGAAGCGGCGGTGGCCGCCCATTTTGAAGTGCGTGCCCGGCTGGCAATGATGGCCAAACAATTCAAACGGGCCGAACGCATTTGGCTAGAGAACAATGCCCTGTCGGAGGCAATTGAAATGTGGCGACGGCTGGGCGATTGGGAGACGGCAATGGAATTGGCCAGGGCAATGGTTGTTGTGGAATATTTTTTAGCGGAAACATTTTATTTTTTTAAAATAATTTTTTCCATGTTATATAATATTAAAAAAATACTAAAATTTAACGAATAATTTTAGGCGGAAATATTTTTTAATTTAAAATAATTTTTTAAAAAATGATTTTTTCCTTATTTTTTTTATTTTTTGAAAATTATAATATTTTTAGAGAGTCTCAAGAATAAAACCTTATTTTGAATATTTTCGGCAAAAATTTTACAGAAAAAAAATGTAATTAATTGCATATTTTAAATGTATTTTAAATTGAAAATTTACATATTTTTAGGAAGCATTTTTTTATCATTTTAACTAATTTTTGGGACAAATAAAAAATAAGATTAAATTTTACAGAATTATCCGGAATCGGATTCACTACGCGCCAAATATGAACGGCATTTACACGAAACTGGACAACAGGAAAAGGCAGCTGAGGTAAATTTAAAAAAAAATAAATTTTATTTTTTATTTATTTAATTTAAATTTTATATAATTTTATAATTTAAAAATAAATTTTATATTTTAATTTTTAAAATAAATTCAATTTTATATTTTTTTTAATTTCAAAAATAAAACAATTTTTATATTTAAAATTATAAAAATAAATTTTATTTTTTATTTCAATTTTAAAAAGAAATTCAATTTATATATTTTTAATTTTAAATAAATTAAAAATTTTATATTTTAATTTAATTTAATATTTTAATTTAAAAATTAAATAAATTTTTATTTAAATTTCGCCAGATAAAAATGCGCGAAGGTGACCAATGGGCAGCGTTGGAATTGTTTTTAAACGCCGGCCAACCGGCCCAAGCCGTTCAACTCCTTTTGGATAATCGCACATTTTTAAGCCAAATTGCCTCAAAATCATCGACGGAAGGCGGAGAGGAGGAAATGGGCGGAATATTGGAGAGAATATTCCACGAATTGGAAAGGCATGAAATGTTCGATAAGGTTGGTTATTGTCTTTTAAAGAATTTTTGAGAAAATTTATTTAAAAAAAGACAAATTGGGTAGTGGAAAGATTTTTTGCTGGAATTACTGTAATCTATAAATGTACAGTAGAATTTATAAAAATGTATAAAAGTGACTACAAAAATTAGAAAAATAATTTCCTTTGAACGGATTCGAACCCGAGACCTATTATGTTGAAAAATTGAAGAGGGTAACCCATTTGACCAAAGAAAAATTTTGCATTTTCAAAAAATTTTTTGTGATAAAATTTCCAATAAAAATTAATTTCCCAAATCAAATTGAGTTAAAAAATAGATAAAAAAATTTTGATAAAATTTAAAATAAAAATTAATTATCCCAAATCAATGTTTTAAGAAATAACTTTGAAAAATTTTTGAAAAATTTCCCTTAGGAATAATTTTTTACTTAGAAATTTACCAAATTATGAAACCTTAAAAATAAATTTTAAAAAAAATTAGAAAATTTTTGGTAAAATTTTCAATAAAAAATAATTAATTCCAAATCAAATTGAAACATTAAAAAATTTTTTAAAAAAATGTTGGTAAAATTTCCAATAAAAAAAACTATTAAAATTCAAAAAATAATTAACTACAAAAATTTAGGCCGGTGAATTGCACGAAGCATTGGACCAACATGACAGGGCATTTGAACTGTATTGCCGCGGGCATTTGTATGGAAAGGCGATTCAGGCAATTTTATCCAAATTTTGCGACAAATTTAAATATTTTTTTGCTTTTTAACAATTCCAGATTGCTCGATTAAATTTCCCGGAACGAGTTGTCCAATTGGAGGAACAATGGGCGGATTGGCTGTTTGGCCAAGGCATCTACGATGTGGCAATTCCTCACTATTTGGGTCCATCATTATCAAAAAATTTAATAAATTAAAATTATATTTTATATTATAATTTAATTAAAAATTAATTTCTAATGAATTTAATTTAATTTATTTATTTTATAATTTAATTAAAAATTTTTAATTAATTAATTTTTATTTGTATTTTTATAATTTTATTAAAAATTAATTTTTAATTATTATATTTTTATAATAATTAAAAATTAATTTTCTAATGAATTTAATTTAATATTCTTATTTTATTAATTAAAAATTAATTCTATTGAATTAGAAATATATATTTATTTTTAATTAAAATAATATATTTATTTTATTTTTTAATTAAAAATTAATTCTAATGAATTAAATTATAATAATAATTTTTTCCCAAAAATTCCACACAGAAAGTGGCAACACAATTCGGGCCATCGACTCGGCAATTCATGCCCGAGAATGGGAAAAGGCATTGGAAATTTTGGACGCATTGGAACAGCAGCCATCCGAACAGACTGCACCATTTTTTGCCAAAATTGCCCAACATTTTGAGTTGAGCGGCGAATTGGATGTGAGTTTTTTTTCGATTATTTTTATTTTTTTTGTATTTAATATTGTTTTGTTTTCTTTAAAAGAGTCGATTTCGAATTATTTATTTTGAATATTCCCATTAAGGAAAATGAGATTGCTCTTAAGAAAATTAAATTAGTCCTTAAGAGTTTAATTAATTTTAATTTTTTATTAATTGCATTCCTTTCATTCATTTTCTTGATAGTTTTAGAAAAAATAATTTCCAAACTTGAATTAAATGTTTATTTATCATTAAGAGAATTTCCTTATTAAGAAAGTCAATGATAATTTAATTTTCTTTTTTTTTACAATGTTATTTAATCTAAATTATTTATTTTTCAATAGGATAACCCAATAGTTTCTGTGGTTAACGTCTACATTTTTTACTTTTGGATATTCAAGGTTCGATTACTAGCATTGGAAAGTAATTTTTTTCCATGCTGTGTAACCGAATTTTATTTCTTTTTTCTGAGTAAGAGAACCCAATAGTCCATGTGGTTAGGCGTCTTTGTTTTGTTTTTGGGGGTTGACGGTTCGATTCCCAGCATCGTCTACTTTTCCGTTATCTGTGCGGAGATTCGAAAAGAATGAAGGTTCCTCCCATAGGGTGATTAGGGTTAGGGTTAGGGATAAGTGAGATTATAACCAATTCCCTAAAGCCCTAAACCTATACCGGATGACTCATGTGGGACCCTTCCCTTACCCAGTTGATCTAAAAAAATCTCCGCACAGATAACGGAAAAGTACCTAATATTTTCCATGCTGTTTAGCCTAAATTTATTTTTTTTTCCAAAAATTAAATTTAATTTCACCTTAAAAATTAAAAATTTATTGCAGAAAGCCGAATCACTGTATGTAAATGCGGGCAAATTGGCGGAAGCCATTGAAATGTACAATAAAGCTAGCCGATGGGTGGACGCATTCAAACTGGCAGCCGAACTTTTTGGCATTGAACAAAGTAGGGAATTGTATACGGAAAAGGCTGCCCAATTGGTTGAGGAGAAAAAATTGGCGGATGCGGAAAAAGTGAGTTGAATGTTATATAATTTGTCATGGTTTTGTCAACAATTAAAGGGTATTAAACGGTTTAAACCAATTTTGGTTTGGTCAACAATTAAATGGTATTAAGCGGTTTAAACCAATTTTGGTTTGGTCAACAATTAAAGGGTATTAAACGGTTTAAACCAATTTTGGTTTGGTCAACAATTAAAGGGTATTAAACGGTTTAAACCCATTTTGGTTTGGTCAACAATTAAAGGGTATTAAACGGTTTAAACCAATTTTGGTTTGATCAACAATTAAAGGGTATTAAACGGTTTAAACCAATTTTGGTTTGGTCAACAATTAAAGGGTATTAAACGGTTTAAACCAATTTTGGTTTGTTCAACAATTAAAGGGTATTAAACGGTTTAAACCAATTTTGGTTTGGTCAACAATTAAAGGGTATTAAACGGTTTAAACCAATTTTGGTTTGGTCAACAATTAAAGGGTATTAAACGGTTTAAACCAATTTTAGTTTAATGGTTCAAAACTAAGTTTGAATTTGGTTAAACCCAGAACTATTGATTGTTTATTAGGTTTAGAATATTTTCGGTAATTTCAATGTTTATTCGGCAAATTAAAATGCCCAAAATCCTCCTTCATAGTTATTCATTGCCTTGGGTGAACCGAACAAAGCAATTGCAATATACAAAGAGGCCGACAGAACGGAGGATATGATGCGATTGATGGGCCAATTCCATGCGGACGAAGTTCAAGTTGGACAAAAAATGTTATCGAATTTTCTTTAATTTAAGAATGCGCACAAAAGATTGGCCGAAGAGTTGGAGGCAAAAGGTGATTTGAGGGCGGCGGAGGAACAATTTTTGTTGGCTGGAAATTGGGTGCGTGAATTTTTTAATAAAAATTTATAAAAATTTAAAAAAATATTTTTCGATTTTTTATTAAAATTTATTAATAATTATTTTTTTGAAATTTTTTTTAAAGAAATTTTTCAAAAATATTTTCAATTTAATAAAAATTTTTTCTAAAAATTTATCATTAAATATTTTCAAATTTTTTAAAATTTTTATAAAAATTTATCAAAAAATATTTTCAAATTTTCTAAATTTTTAATATTATCAAAAAATATTTTGAAATTTATTAAAATTTTTATAAAAATTTATTAAAAAATATTTTCAATTTAATAAAAATTTTTTCTAAAAATTTATCATTAAATATTTTCAAATTTTTTAAAATTTTTATAAAAATTTATCAAAAAATATTTTCAAATTTTCTAAATTTTTAATATTATCAAAAAATATTTTGAAATTTATTAAAATTTTTATAAAAATTTATTAAAAAATATTTTCAATTTTTTAAAATTTTTATAAAAATTTATCAAAAAATATTTCCAAATTTTTTAAAATTTTTACAAAAATTTATCAAAAAATATTTTCAAATTTGTAAAATTTCTTTTTATTTGTTTTATAAATCATTTAAAAAATATTTTGACTTTAATTGAACCAAAAATTTTTGTCCAGGCTGCTGCCGTTGACATGTATCAGCAGGCAGAACAATGGGCCGATGCCCATCGATTGGCCAAGGCAGAAGGCGGTGAACGGGCACAAAAACAGGTAAATAAAAATAAATTAAAATAATTTTAAATTAATTTAAATAATAAAAATAAATTTAAATATAATAAAAATAAAATAAATATTTTAATAAAAAAATAAAATAATAAAATAAATTTAAATAATACAAAAAATTTAAAATAAAATAAATTAAATTAAATATAAATAAAATTTTGAAGATTGTCTACCTTTGGGCAAAAAGTTTGGGCGGTGATGCGGCCGTCAAATTGTTGACTCGCCATGACCAATTGGAGGAGGCCATCGGCATGGCCGTCACAAAAAGGTCAAATTGAATTGGAAAAAATATTTAATTTTTTAAAAATTTTTAAATGAATTTTTCCTTCAATGAAAATATTTCAAAATTTTTAATTAAATTTTTTAAAATTTTCTGAATTTTTCCATGTTCAGTGATTTTGAATTTGCCTTTGAACTTTGCCGATTGGGTGCTGGCCATCGACTTCAATTTGTTCAACAAAAATATGCGGAACATTTGGAGGATGAGGGCGAATTGGACAAGGCAGAAGTAAGGCTTTTGAATACATTTTTTAAATTATGGTATTTTTGGATAGAAATTTTATTAAAAATTATTAGAGAATAAATGAAATTCAATGGAATGATTTTAAGATTATTAAAAATTATTGCCCTTTAGGTATTAAAAAATAGGTTAAAAAGCATCGAAAAAATTATTTAACGATGTTGGGTAGCAAATCTTAAATCCTCATAAGCAAAAAAATGTAGACCGTAATAATCCACTATAATGGGAAATAAAATTTGCGTTAAACATCATTGGAAAAATAATTTTATGAAGCTATGTTTCGAATTTAAGTCCCCAAAAAAATATAGACAGTAAATCACTCAGCTATTAGGCTCTCCCATGGAAATAAGCATCAGGGGAAAAATTAGTTCATGATACTGGGTATCGAAACTTGAATCCCCTCAAAAAAAAAGACATAGGCGCTAATCAGCTAGACTATTGGATTCTTACCCAGGAAAATAAATAATTTAAACAGTATGGAAAAAATATTTTTACTTTGCTAGGTATTGAACCTTCAAAATCCTTAAAAGCAAAAATGTAAGCCTTAATCCACTCTGCTATTGTGTACTTTCATTTGATGAGTAATAAAAATATTAAATTCATCCAAAATAAAAAATTTTTGGCAAATTTTTTACCCAAATTGTCGTCAATACTTCTTGAAAAACCTTGCTAACATTTCTTTAAAAAATTAATTAATATTTCAAAAACAAATTTCAGGAGCATTATTTGAAGGCCGGAAAAGCGCGTGAGGCAGTCCTAATGCACACACATAACCAAAATTGGGATGCGGCCGAACGAATTGCACAGTACGTCTTTAGGGGATTTATATTTAAGTATTTTTCTCCTCTAATTTTTAGAGAACATTGCCCCGAACAATTGCCTGAATTATTTGTTCAAAGAGCACGAGTTGCACTGGAACAGGTAATAGGGTCAAAAAATTATTTTAAAGATTTGAAAATTAGCCTAAAAAATTAATTAAAATTGATAAATATTAGTACAAAAAATTAATTTTAAAAATGATAAAAATCATCCCAAAAAAAATTTTTAATGATAAATATCAGATGAAAAATTATTTTAAAAATGAGAAAATTGGAAAATTAAAAAGCCGAAAAATTTTTTAGAAAATTAGCCCAGAAAATATTTTAATATATCATAAAAAAATTAACTCAGAAAAAATGAATAAAATCAGCCCAAAAAATATTTTAAAAAATGAGAAAAATTAGCTCAAAAATTTATTTGAAAAATAAGAAAAATTAGTCAAAAAATAATTATTCGAAAAATGATATTAATTAATTAAAAATTCCTAGCGAGATTATGCCCGAGCAGAGAGTTTTCTGCTTCGTGCCAATCGACCCGGCATCATTTTGGCATTCTACAGGGAATCGGCCATGTGGCCCGAGGCATTGCGCATTGCACGTGACTATTTGCCCGATGAATTGCAACAATGCCAAGTCAGTAGGGAATAGGAAAAAAATTGAGGAAATTCAAAGGAAAATAATATCCAAAAAATTCGGGAAATTCAAAGAATAATATCCAAAAAATTTAGAAAATCAAAGGAAAATTATATCCAAAATTGAAAAAATTTAAAGGAAAATAATATGAAAAAAAATTGAAACCAAAATATATTATTTCGAAATAGCGCAATTTATCGCCGAACCAACTTGTCAGGAGCTCTTATAACTCATCAGGGACTGAACCAATTTTGATGATTTTGGTATCAAATTAAAGAGCGGACTTTTAGCTATCAATGATATTAATTTTATTTAAATTGATTTAGGATTATCAGAGTTATGATGTCTAAAATTCTGTATGACTTTACAATGGATTAATCAAATGTTCAATGGGTTTTTAGGCCATATCTCCAAAAATTCTGAACCAATTTAAATAAAATTTATATCTTTAGATAGCCAAAAGTCTGCTCTTTAATTTGGTTTCAAATTCATCAAAATCGGTTCCGTCCTTGATGAGTTATAAGCGTTCGCGCAAGTTGGGCCAGTACAAATAATAGGGGCTCAACCCTCAACAAAAATAAATAATTTAAAAATAAATTTATAAAATAATAATTAAATTTACACAATAATTTATTTAACCAATTCCAAGTTACATTTTAATTTTTATTTTCAGTCCGATTATGAAGATTTCCAACTGCGTTCCGGCGCAAAGGGGGCTCAATCGTTGGTGGCACAAGCAAAAGAATGGGAAAGGCAAAATGAATACCGAAGAGCAGTGGAATGTTATATGCGATTGGGAATGGATGATACGGTCGTCGCTCAACAACAACAGCAACAGGACCAACAATTGGTGGCACAGTCATTGGCTAAGGTAATTTGCACGACGTGGAATTTGGGACAATTTTTGGATGGGGAATTTAATTCATTTTTTTTATCCACATGGAATTTTGGAAGAATTTTGTGAGCATTTTTTGGAGGGGAAATTATTAATAAAAAATGTTCAATTTGTAATTAAATCAAATGAATTTTAGGAGAATTTAACTTTTTGAATAAAAATTTAAAAATTTTCTATTAATTAAATGAATTTTTGATTAAAATTTTAAAATTCTACAATTTTTTAAAAAAATTTGAAATAATATTTTTTATTTATAATTTAGTAATAAAGTGATTTTTGTCGAGAACTCTAGGCCTAGGCTCTCTTCCGGGCCTTCGACGGAAGCCTAATAAGCCCCCCTGTGGCCCAATGAATGAATGGGATAGGGATTAAAGGGAATTGCTGGACTTTAAATAATTATTTATTTAACAATTAGGCGAAAATATATTTAATATTCATTATCATTAGTAATAATGTAACACCCAAAAAAGACTGGGCAGGAAAAAGGTCTAATTTATAAATGAGGATTGGGGCGCAATATTTGATTGATATTGATAGGGTGAGGGGGTGATGAGGCAAAAAGTGGGGATACAGTAGGAGAAATATGAAAGTCCCTTATTAGGCATTTTTGGCATTGACTATTATAATATAATAATGCCCTTAAATTAAACATTTTTTTTGCATTTTCAAATTTTAATATAATATTTCCCTTATTAGAAAATTAAAAATCTGGGAAAATTCAATGAATATTTATTAATAAATAATTAATTAAAATTGGGTAAAATTTTTTCCATGTTAATATTTTTATTCTTCATATTTTGAAGGCAGCCGAAATTATTGTAAAATTCTTGGGTGACTCGGAGGATGGCATGGATTTGTTGGTTCGAATTGGACAACGCCAAATGGAATTGAGGCAATTTTTGGGTGCCGGCGAAACATTTTTGCTTGCCAATCGGCCAACGGAATCAATTGAAGCATTGCTTGATGCCCACGAATGGGCAAAAGCGAAAAGGGTAAAATTTCCTGTATTTAATTGGTTAAAAATGAATTATCAAAAAATTAAATAATTAAATTAATTTAAAAATTAATTAAAAAATTATATTTATTATAAAAATAAAAAAATAATTAATTAGAAAAATAAAAAAAATAATAAAATTATTTAATTAAATTAATCAAAAAAATAATTAAAATAGGTTGCCGAGGAATTGGCCCCAGAAATGGAACAAATCGTTGAGGAGACCTATCGCCAATTTCTGCGTACCCATGGGCGAATTGGGTAAATTCAAATTAGGCAATTTGCGCATTTAATATTCCTTAAAGGGAACTCATCGATGTGGATGTGGTCGCCGCCATCGACATGCTGGTTCAAGCTGGCCAATGGGAAAAAGCATTACAGACTGCCAGGCAACAAAATGTACGATAATTTCATTTATTTATTAAAATATTAATGTCGAAAATACATTAAAATTGCCGAAAAGATTGTAACAGTTCCGGAAGTTTAACTTTATCAATTGATAGACCTCATCAAGACGCATCATTTGATTATATTTTGATTTGGGAAACCGTTTAATACCCTTTAATTGTTGACCAAACCAAAATAGGTTTAAACCGTTTAATACCCTTTAATTGTTGACCAAACCAAAATTGGTTTAAAACGTTTAATACCCTTTAATTATTGACCAAACCAAAATTGGTTTAAACCGTTTAATACCCTTTAATTATTGACCAAACCAAAATTGGTTTAAACCGTTTAATACCCTTTAATTGTTGACCAAACCAAAATAGGTTTAAACCGTTTAATACCCTTTAATTGTTGACCAAACCAAAATTGGTTTAAACCGTTTAATACCCTTTAATTATTGACCAAACCAAAATTGGTTTAAACCGTTTAATACCCTTTAATTATTGACCAAACCAAAATTGGTTTAAACCGTTTAATACCCTTTAATTATTGACCAAACCAAAATTGGTTTCAACCGTTTAATACCCTTTAATTGTTGACCAAACCAAAATAGGTTTAAACCGTTTAATACCCTTTAATTGTTGACCAAACCAAAATTGGTTTAAACCGTTTAATACCCTTTAATTGTTGACCAAACCAAAATAGGTTTAAACCGTTTAATACCCTTTAATTGTTGACCAAACCAAAATTGGTTTAAACCGTTTAATACCCTTTAATTGTTGACTAAACAAAATTGGTTTAAACCGTTTAATACCCTTTAATTGTTGACCAAACCAAAATTGGTTTAAACCGTTTAATACCCTTTAATTGTTGACCGAACCATGACAAATTATATATCATTCAATGCGTCTTGACCAGCTCTATTCAATTTTGTGTATATGTTTTGTAAATAAGCAGGATAAACCCAAACTTATACCATTAAAACTATTTTGACATTAAGTAATCATTTTCGGCAATTTTATTGTTTTTTCTGCATATTAAATTAATCTTAATTTATTAATAAATATTTTTTCTGAACTATCCTTCCGAATTACCTATCTTTTTTCAGCATCGTCCATTGCTTGACAAATATTTGGCCACTTATTCCACGGAATTGCTTGCCGACGGCCAACATGAACAATTGCTGAGAATTTTGCGTAAATTTGGTGCCACCCCAAATCCACAATTATTGCCCATTTATTCGAGTCTTGTTGAAAAGGTAAAAGGTTGAGGGAATTTACATATAAAATTGTAAGTAATTTCTAATTTAGCTTCTGAATGAACGTCCAAATTCGAATACAAATAATTATGAATTGTTGGCAATGTTACGCGATATGCTGTTGGAAGTGACACGCCAAATGAGTACATTGACTGGAAATGAGCCACAATCAATCAGTCAACAAACAATTCAGGTAAGAATATTTTTCTCTATTTTTTTGGATAATTTTAGTTGAAATTTTTTGTATTATTTTTTAATTTTATTATAGGTTTTTTAAAATTTTATTTAGAAATTTAAATTTATTTTTTTATAATTTATTGCCAAAATTTTTAAATAATTTTTTAGAAATTTTTTAAATTGAATTTTTTAAATTTTATTGTGGAATTTTTAAAATTTTAATTGTCAGCTCTTTGATCGCTATCTTCATTTGGCTCATTTTTGTGCACTTCGAAAGGCATTGGAACTGGCAGCGGACCAACAAAATGGTCAAGATGGAACCGAGGCTCTTCGGCTACGACTTAATTTGGTCATGCCTAGGTACCTAGAAAATATTTTTAAAAATATTTTTACATTAAATTTTAAAAAATTATCTTCAGATACATTGAGCCGATGAGACCTGACAAGGCATTCTATGAGGCTGGAAGTGCATGCAAGGTGAGGAGAAAAATTTTTAAAAGAATTTATATTTAGCAAAATTAAATTTAAAAATTTTTTAAATTTTTAGAAGATTTTTTAACAAATTTTATCTGGCAAAATAATTTAAAATTTTTCAAAAATTTTTTTTTCAAAAATTTCTACGTATATTTGGCTTTTTTAAGATAATTTTTAAAAGAATTTTTTATTTACAAATTTAGAAATTTTAAATTTTCAAAAAATTTTCAAAAGAATTTTTTAAAATTTTATAAAATTTTTAAGAAAATTTTTATTTAAAATTAATATTTTTAAATTATTAATATTTTTAAATTATTAATATTATTTAATTAATTAATAAATTTTCAGCTTCTTGGTGGCCCCACCTATGAAAGCATGGCATTTTTGTTGTTGAACCAATATTTGGACATCACCGACGCAATCGACGAAGATGACCCAAATTTAGTGGACAATGCACTTTTTGAGGGCACCGACATTCCCACAAGCTATGCCCTCCCACGAGACAAATTTTTGACCGTAATGAGGAGAAAAATTAATAATTTTTTATAAATTAATTTTTAAATTTAATTATTTTTTTCTTATTTAAATAATTTTTTTTATAAATTAATTTTCAATTTAATTTAAATAATTTTTAATATAATTTAATTAATTTTTAATATTAATTTAATTTAATTAATTAAAGGAGGCAGAACATGAGGAAGTGAAGGAATGGGTTTTGGCCATTTCAGTGGGACAAAATGTGGAAAAAATGCTTCGAATGGACGACCGGGACAGCTATGAGGCCAGCACCCTCGATTCCCTGGGCAATTTATATCCAATTTGCGTTGTTTCAGGTGTGCCGAATAATTTTGAAAATTTATTCTGAATTTTAGTTTAAAAAATAATAGTCCGGCGTATAAATTCCTCGTCATAGTTTTTTTAGTTTTTTAAGATAAATATCAAAAAAATATTTAGCAATTTGAACTGATAAATTTTATTATTCACAAGAAAAAATTTTTTGAAAAAAATTTTTTTTGCACTTTTGTTTCTATAAATTAAGCTTGTGATTTTTATTTTTTTTTAATTCAAGATTCTGCAGAAAAATTTTTAAATTTTATTTAATCATTTTTTATAAAATTTTAAAATTTAATCTGTTGAAAAATATTAAAATTTGTAAAATTTTATTGAAAAATATGTCAATGCCAATAATGCTGGGGTCTTTTCTATTCATTATACCATAGCCCCATTTTTGCCTAATCACCCGTTACCATATCAATCAAATATTGCTCCAATCCGGATTTATAAAACCAGCCCTTTTTCCTCACCAAATTGGTCCTTTTCGCCGTTCATTTTATTATTTCTATTTTCACGCCCAACTGATAAATAATAAAAGTTAAAAATTTAAAAATTAAAAAAAAACGGATCTGACAAAAATAAAAATTATTTTTTGAAATTGGGCTGTCTATGAATTTTAAAATTTATCAAATTATAAAAATCTAATTTTTAATAAAAGAGAAATTTTAATTGATGGGAAAATTCTGTATAATTTGTGTTAAAAATAAATAAAATAATAAAACATTAAGACTAATTTATGGAAGAAAGAGGGATTAAAATTTCAAAAATATTCAAAAAATTTCAAAAATTTAATTCATTTTTCCTCTCTCTCTCTCTCAGGTTTCCCCGTCATTGATGAAGGCCATGAATTGGGCCATGGACTGGTGGCAGACCATCGAGCTTGGGCCACATTCACCGCACTGGTCAAACAATGGCCAACGGACGAACTCTTCGATGTACAACAATTTTTGGCAAATTGGAGCATCCAATGATTGATAAAAAGACTTGAAGAATTATTTCCATAAATTTTTTCTCTACTATTTTTTGCTAATTCTATGTATTTTTTCAATAAATTTTTATTATTCTATTATAGAATAAAAAAATTAAACTGTCAACTTATATAAAAATGAATATAATTTTTCTAATTTTCCAAGAAGAATAACTATAGTTTCTCTAGAAATAATCACTCCTTCCTAGTCAATGCCTCAGAATAATCTGTAATTCCTTAATTAACAATCAATCTCAAATATAATAGCCCATATAAATTAAATCATAAAAATTCTTTTAAACTGTTAATAATATATTATATTTTTTCAATTTTTGAGTGAATAAATAAATATTTATGCAAAATATGAAATCGATCCAGAATTTATCTTAAGCAAAACAAAATACAAATTTAGATGAAAATGGAATTTGATTTATTTTTTTTTATCAATCCACAAATATTTCTTGTCATTTGTGTCGAATTTTAATTCACTTTTCGGTAGCTTCCAAAATTTGGTCCTTCATTTGGTCATCGGCATATGTCTTCCATCCTCTGGATTTCATAACCTTAAGAATAAAATCAATAAATTTTATACATATTTTTTTTTAAATTCCACCTCCTTCAGATGAGTTTTGATGAATTCGATTGAATGGGTTTTGAGATGTTCGGCTGAATGAAGATTGGCCAATGCCAACAATTCGCAGGCATTTGCACTTCCCAGCGAATTGATCAATTTGCGTTCACAGAAAAGCTTTAATATTTAAAATTAGATTTAAAAAATTTAATTTAAAAAATTGGATTAAAAATTTAATTAAATTGGATTAAAAATTTAATTAAAAATTGAATTAAAAATTTAAAAAATTGGATTAAAAATTTAATTAAATTGGATTAAAAATTTAATTAAAAATTGAATTAAAAATTGAATAAAAAAAATTGAATAAAAAATTGAATAAAAAAATTTAATTAAAAATTGGATTAAAAATTTAATTAAAAATTGGATTAAAAATTTAATTTAAAATTGGATTAAAAATTTAATTTAAAATTGGATTAAAAATTGAATAAAAAATTGAATTAAAAATTTAATCAAAAAATTGAATAAAAATTTAATTTAAAATTTAATTTAAAATTCGATTAAAAATTTAATTTAAAATTGGATTAAAAATTCATTTAAAAAATTGAAAAAATTTGATATAAAAATTTTAAAAAATTGGATTTAAAAAATTAAAAAAATATTCCTTTTACCTTCAAACGCATAAGCTCATATTTATCAGCGGCTTCCAACAAATCTTCTGCTTCAGCCACTTCCTTCATATTTGGTTCCTTCCCGCTGTATCTAAAAATTAATATTTTGAACAAATTAATAATCGATCAATGCTTACATAAAACGGAGCATTTTCTCGATGACAGCACCCTTCATGTCCTCAATTTTGACCTCATTATTGTTCTTCTCGAACATATCATGTTGAAACATGGCAGCGAAGACCGGTGATCGACATCCCAAAATGCACTTATGGACCTTAAAAAAGGATTATTATTAGGGCTGGAATTATATTGATGGAAAATCGTGAAATATTGATGAAAATTTATAAAGAAAAGAGAAAACCTTATATAATTTTTTGTTTTTATTTTAAAATTCATTTCCAAAAATCCAATTTTTATTAATATCGATCGATTTTTCTAAAAATGCCAAAATTAATTTTTTTCACTAGATATTTTTCAAAAGGCCAAAAATATATTGACGAAAATGGTCAAAAATTACCAAAAAATGCTGAAATATTGATTTTTGATTATGATTAATATTTAAAAAAACATCACAAATCACAATAAAAACATGTCTTTCGTTTTACCAAGCTATTTTAAGTTTATAAACAAAATATTGATTCAATAAAAAATTCCAGACCTAGTTATAAAAATCAAATAGATTCCAAGCTCAACCTTATATTCTTTCTTGTCCTCCGAGGTGATTTTGCAATCAGTGAACAGGCTTTGCTCAAACAAATGGCTCAAATCCTCTGGTACTCGACATTCGGGAATTTCAACATCCGGCAATGGAGCTTTCTTGACCTTAAATTAATTAAATATTTATAAATCAAAAAGGAGCCCCCCCCCCCCTTATTGGGGAAATTTTTTTTATTTTTCGCCTTATAATTAAAATTTTTCGATTTCTTTTTTTTAAATCTCTTCCCTAAATGGAAAAAATTTTTCAAATTGACCATACCTTGCCTCATCCCATGGAAAATTTCTGGATACGGGCCGGGTTAGAACTATTACCCTTAATTTTTCTGGACCGAAATTTTGTAGGTCAAAACCGAAAAAATAAATTACCGATTTCTGCTGTACCATTAGTGTGCACTCAATTGTGAGTCGACCGCCATCAAGGTAACCGTTGTTTTTATTGAGCATGTCTTCCCTTTTGATCAACTTATCATTGCCCCAAACTTTGTTCGAACTATCAAATGTGATCCATTCTTTGTAAACTAGAAAAAAATTTATTCCCTTTATAAAAAGAAAATTTGGGCATTACAAGGTTCCAGCAAGAATTCATTGCCATTGGATTTGCGTATTGAGAATTGATATTTTGCTTCAACTTTCTCATCGTTGGAATCGATGAGATATAGAAAAATTGCAAGATAATCCTTGGATTCTTCAACATCTCCTTTTGGATAAATTTCCAATTCCCATTTTAAAAGTTGACCATTCGGTGCGGTGGAACTTAAAAAGTATTATTTAATTTGATGTAATCAAACAAATTTCGAAAATTTTCGACCCATTCGGGTTTTTTAGAAATTGTCTTTACTAGAATTTTTGTCGATTTTTGGGTACTAATGGAATTGTCCTCTACAAGGGAATAATGAAGCTAATGATGAGGAAGATGATGAAGAAGATCGCCTCATCTTTATCATTATCATCAACCTTTCCCTCATAGGGGACAAACTCCATTAGTACCGATTTTTGGTATAGAATGAAAATGTAATTTACCAAAAAATGAAAAGAACAATATTAAAATTTAAAACTTTGATGTTTCTAAATCTTAATTTTTTTTAAAAATACATGAATTTTGTAGATCGCAAAAATTCGCCACATTTTTCCCGGTGTTCGGAAAAGTTTTCAATCTTAATAGCATAAAGGGAATACAAGTTTTATTAGAAAATATCCAACCGTCATGACAAATTTTTCACTGCAAAAATTTAAGAAAAATTATTTATTTTTTATAAATTTTATATATTACGTTGCGGTCTTCAATTGGATGGTGCAAAAATTGTGCTTTTGCATAGTATTTTGATTATTGTTTGACATAATTGGATGTTGATTTTTAAAAGTTGTTTGTCTTTTGAGCTGAAAATAAATTTATTTTTTAATGAATTTTAATGATATTAATGAATTAAAAGAACAAATCATGATTATCAAAAAACAATTTAATCCTTCTTTAATTCTTTTTATTTTCAATTAAAAATATTTATACAAAATTAATGGAAATAAAACAACAAAATAAAAATCATTTAATTGTTCTGATCATTTTGTGAGATGTGAAAATCCTGAATTTATCCGCCATGAAGTGTCGAAATGAATGTGACCGTGTCGCCATCGGACAATGGGGCATCGATCTGCAAAAAAAAAAACGAAAATTAAGGAGAAATATTTAATATTATTTGATTATGATTTGGTTTGGGTTTAGCCAATTCTAACTTAAGTTTGTTTTGAACCATTAAACCAAAATGGGTTTAAACCGTTTAATACCCTTTAATTGTTGACCAAACCAAAATTGGTTTAAACCGTTTAATACCCTTTAATTGTTGGCCAAACTAAAATTGGTTTAAACCGTTTAATACCCTTTAATTGTTGACCGAACTAAAATTGGTTTAAACCGTTTAATACCCTTTAATTGTTGACCAAACCAAAATGGGTTTAAACCGTTTAATACCCTTTAATTGTTGACCAAACCAAAATTGGTTTAAACCGTTTAATACCCTTTAATTGTTGACCAAACCATGACAAATTATATACCATTCAATGCGTCTTCTTGACCAGCTCTATCCAATTTTGGGTATGTGGTTTGGGAATGTAGGATAAACCCTCAATTGCCATTAAAAACCCAATTTTTGTTTTAATTTTTCATATAAAATTAAAATTAGAAACCGCGCCGAGGATTTCCCAGTCAATTTGGTTGACCAGCATCAGCACGCCAGGCCTCACGGTGCCCTTTTGAATGAGCATATCCGCTCGATCATTGCCACGTAACAATTTTTCCATAATCCATTCGAGCAGCCTTTTCACTGTCCAATTTTGTTGTTGGTTGTCGTCGTCGTTCAACTCAACGCTTTGTTCCTTTTTTCCATCAAAAAGTACATCCAATCCGCCCGAAAATTCCAGCAATATTCGCATTTTTCTTTTGAATATTTAATAATTTTCGGTAATAGTCTAGTTTAACCCCCACATTTTTCCATAATTTTTTTTTGATTTTTATATTTCGCTAAAAATGTGAATTTAGGGGTTTTCGATGATGGGGAATCCGAATTTGACATTTATTTTTCATTATCTCTATTGGTTGAACCGGTATAGGTTCACAAACCGGTTTCGAAAAAATTGAACTTTGGTATTTTGGGTCATATTATACATCAATCGACGCGTCTCGACGAGCTGATCATTAATCTGTCATTTGTTTCGCATATAACCTAAAACTAAAAAAGTTATGGCCATTTAAGTCAAGTGGTTCACCTATAAACCTTATTAAATTTTAAATGGCCATAACTTTTTTGATTTTGGGTTTTATGCGAAACCGATGACAGATTTATCCTCTGCTCGTCGAGACGCGTCGATTGATGTATAATATGACCCAAAATACCAAAGTTCAATTTTTTCGAAACCGGTTTGTGAACCTATACCGGTTCAGGAAATTTAATTCATGAAAAATAAATGTCACATTCGGATTTCTCATCATTGAAAACCCCTAAATAGATGTTTTTAGCGAGAAATAAAATTTAAAAAATTTTTTGGAAAAAATGTGGGGGTTAAACTAGACTATTACCTAATTTTCGATTTTCTGGAAATTAATTGAGGAAAAATTAAAAATGAAGGTTAAAAATTGACTAATTTGCAATTTGAAATTCCGTGAAAATAACAATTCCAATGCTCTAATTTTGTGGATTTTGTGAATGGCTTGGCTATTGACTTCTACTGCTGGCTTGCCTTGGCTTATTCTATTCCTTAATTTACTCTGTAGGGATTTTGGTAGGGAGATTTGGGTATCGGTGTAGAGATTATAGATAATAGACGTAATTTAAGTAAAGAATTTGTAGGGATTTGTGCTACCCCTCATCCCCAATTCAATAAATGTGTGTTCTTCTCTTCTCCTTATTTTTAATCGTCGGGCGGAACGGCACACAAAAATGGAATGATTTAATTAAATTAAACTGAACTTTTAAAAAATTTATTAAAAATTTTTATTGATTTTAAAACGGTTCAGAATTTTCAGATTATTCTTTTTCAATTAAATATTCAAAAACGAGAATTATTATCAAATTGAGATGTCAAAAAGGAAAATGAATGGTGACCAATCAGCAATGGAAGATGAAAATGTCGAATTGAAGAACAAAATAATGAAATTACAAGATGAGAAAGCCGAAATGGCGACAAAATTGCTGGACAAAACGGAAGAAATTTGCGACCTCAAGTTAAAAATGAAGGAAATGGAAGCCAAAATTGAGAAATTGGAAGAACCCAAAGAGAAAAAGGTATTGGCTTAAAATAAAAAATTTTTTACTAAATCAACAAATTTTCAGCCGTTGACTAATTTGCGTGTTCGTCAGAATTTGGACAAAATTTATGTGAAATATTTTATAATTGTAATTTTCTTTAGCTAAACTAAAATGAAGCAAATCACCGCCAATGGTTTTGAAGAATTGATTGAAAAATTGGATATAACGGCCACTGTGGAAGGCAGGCCATTTTTTATTTACTTCACTGGTACAAAATTGGCTGAAACCGGCAAAAGTTGGTGCCTAGATTGTGTGCGGGCCGAACCAATCATTGAAGAGGCATTGGAAAAAGTTTATGAGGTCGATGGACTTTTTATTACATGCAATGTTGGATTCAGAGACGAGTATGTTTTTGGATAAGGGATGGCATCGAATTTCAAAAAAATTGAAATTTCGGAAGGACAAATCAAAATTTTCGAGGGTCAAAAAGTTTTTAAAAATCGAAATTTCAGAGGGTCAAAAATTTCAAAAATCGAAATTTCGGAGGGTCAAAAATCGAAATTTTGAAGGATAAAAAAGTTTTTAAAAATCGAAATTTCAGAGATTCAAAAGGGTTAAAATTTTTTCGAAAATTATAATTTTGGAGGGTCAAAAATTTTCAAAAATCGAAATTTGGGAGGATAATAATATTTCGAAAATCGGAATTTCGGTGAGTCAAAAATTTTTCGAAAATCAAAATTTCGGAGAGTCAAAAATTTTTCGAAAATTGAAATTGAGGGTAAAAAATTTTTCGAAATTTCAGAGGGCCACAAAATTTTCAAAAATCAAAATTTCTGTATTAAAAATTACCGAAATTTCGAACCGAAACGAAATACATAAATCGAAAATCGATGTCATCCCTGCTGCTGGTGTGGATTTAACCAAAAAATGTGACAAATTTAAAGGTGGAAAAGCCCAACAAATCCGATAAAAATGGACGCGAAACTTGGTGTAAAATGCATTCCAACATTGATTCAATACTCGATGGAAAAAGGAGAGACAATTGAAGGCCGAAAGCTGGAAAAGGACGAAGATTTTGTGGATTCCTCAAAAATTATGGCATTTCTTAAAAATGATTGATTATTCATATCCATTTTGTTGATCAATGATATTGAATAAATATGTTATTTTATTTATTTTCATGCCTATAAAATTAATATTTATTGTTTTTTAATGGCCATTTGCATTGTTTATTGTTTAATTTTCTTTGTAAGGATTTTGGTGGGGAGATTTTAGATATACAAGTGTTTTTTATGCGATATTTATTGAGATGGATGTATTCTCTGCTGTTTCATATTCGCTGATCCAAAAAATTTCAATCCCAAAAATGACAACTCCCATATCAGCAAATCCAATAACTCATTTAAAAATGGACAAAAAATATAAATTTTTCATCAGTAAAATCGATTTTGTAATAAAGGCAATTTAAAAAACAATATATTCATCATTTTATCAGTTTTTTATGTGATAATTATTGAGATGGATGTAGAAGAATTGTCCGTTTTTTGATATTCTCGAATTTTATTCTCCCCATCTTCTTTCCAATATTCTTCTCCATTCGGATAGCGAGCAATGTAATAATTATGGTCATCATCCGATCCAGCAGAACCCATTTCATCTTTGCGGTATAATGTCAAAATTTCGTTGGTTTGCACATTCTCGTGAATAAATTCTTCAAGATTTTGGTTGGTCCAAAAATTTATCATAAAGATGGATGGTGATGTTGAATTGGAAAATTCCTAAAATAATCAATTAAAAATTAATAGTTTCTTTCAATTAACCTCATTAATGCGAGTGTTAAAGAATTCCATAAAATTATCATCACGATGGCAGGTGAATTCCAAAATCTTTTGTTTCCCATTATTTGATTGTTTTGTCAGCCAATTCAGAATTTCTTCAAGTTCATCAATGTACGGAATAGTGCCCCAAGTTCGCATAAATTGAATATTGTCGATAAATCCAGGGAGAAATTTATTGAAATAATTCAAACGCCGCCCATTATAGCGCCATCCAATTCGCAATAAGTAAATTTTAGTGGCCAAATAATTCATCAAAGTGCGCGTTGAAGAAGTAATTTGTTTTGTATTATAAATCCTCATTTCGAGTTTGCACTTTTGGAGCAAGTTTTCAATGCTTTTGAAGAAATTCACAACTTCGTCATTCACAAAACTAAATTTAATTAAATTTATATTTGAATTAAATATTTAATTAACTTTATTTGAATCTGTTCGATGCCCAAAATATAGTCCAATGGCGGAATCGAAGCAATAGGAATAATCTCTTCATTTCTCCAACACATGCCAAAAGATTTTAGCTGCACTTGAGCTCGAAATTTTCCCAATTCAAAGTGGGCTGCAGAAATTTTCAGTGATTGAATTTTATGCGGTTTCACATTTCCGTGAAGTTTTGGCCAACAAAGTTGTCGGAATGTTTCGTTTGCGGTGCTCATTGAAGAATTGGCCAATTCTTTGCGATCAATCCATGGCAATGTGTCGAATAGCAGCCAATTTTTGAAAAACCTAAATTAACATTATTTAGACAAAATGTATTTTATATAATTCGGTTTACTAAAACTGGGCGACCTCCCAACTGCTGGGCGACGACGCATGTAGCTCATTAATTATGAAATCGATTAGAAGATTTTGCTATCAAATTAAAGAGCTCATTTCTGTCTATCGAATGATATAAAATTTATTTGGTTTGGTTCAGAATTAGCAGAGTTGTATTTTAAAAAACTATTAAATAAAGACTATTTTTCGCTGTTTTTTGAACACAATTCCACCAAATCTTAACCAATTCGAATATATTTTATATCTATCGATAGCCAGCAGTATGCTCTTTAATTTGATACTAAAATCATGAATATCGGCTTAGCCCTTAATTAGCTACAAGCGATGCCACCGCCCAGATGGTACGTCGGCCCAGTTGACCCTATCTGAGTTTTTACCTTGCTTTGAGTTTGGGTTTTTCGATTATCGGAGTAAAATCGTTTGATTCTTCCATTGATTGCGATGTTTGAATGAAAACATTTGATTCTGGCAAGTTTTTTAGCTACAAAATTTTAATAAATTCATTTGGTATTTTCATAATATAAATCTAGTAAAAACCTGCGAATTTTCTGCCTTCAATGATTCATTTTCCTCTTTCAATTTGTCAATTTTCTCAATTAATTCCGCATTTTTTCCTTCCAATTTTTCAACAATTTCCTTCAACTCGATGTTCTCACTGCGCAATTCGAAAATTTCATCAGGCATTTTTGTCAATTACAGATGTGTTTGAAAATAATTTCTTAAAAACAAATGATTATTTTAATTTGCATATTTCCATTTTTTATTACTCATCAATGGCTATGACATTGAATAAATAAAATTTTATTTATTTTTAATTGTTCTTAAAAATGGAAAATCCAAAATTATAAATGAATCCCATCATCAGAAATTAAACTTAAATTTTTTTTGCTAATTTATTAGCCATTTATATTATTATGGGATTTTATTGGAGAGATTTTGGGTTGACCCCCAAGCCAAAATGTGGTCTTCGCCGTGTTTTCAATCAGTAGCACCGCATTCTACATCATAGAAAAATGTAGAAATTATTTATAAAAAAGCAATTATTGCGAAATATTAAATTGAAATTTTAAAAATCTGATGCTAGCTAGGGACTCGGGTTCGATCTTCGGGGATATGGTCATCATTATTATTATTAGGAAATATTTTGAAAAGAACATTGGCATTTTAATTCCCATCTCTAAACGACATTTCATCTTTTTTCCATCCCCAATCCCCGTCCCATTGTATTTTCTTGTCATTTCGCATTCATTTATGTTTTAATGTTCATGTTCATTCTAATGTTTATGTGCTATGTATGTCCGATGTCCATCAAATTAGACCTCACTCAAATAATTCCTCAACATTATCATATTTATCTTCCAATTGTTTAATAAATATTCAAAAACAACCCGCGCTTCTACTTATAGGGAAAAGGACCAACAATATCATTTATTATAAAATTTAATATTTATTTCACAGTTCATTTCAGAATTTTCAGATTACTCATTTTCATAAATATTTTCAAAACGAGAATTAACTCCAATATTATCAAATCGAGAGATGTCAAAGATGAATGGGAATGGGCAATCAGCAAAATCGGTGGAAGATGAAAATGTCGAGTTGAAGAACAAAATTATGAAATTACAAGATGAGAAAGCCGAAATGGCGACAAAATTGCTGGACAAAACGGAGAAATTATTGGAGAAAACTGAAGAAAATGCCGACCTCAAGTTGAAAATGAAGAAAATGGAAGACGAAATGAAGGAAATGGAAAACTACATTGAGGATTTGGAACATCCGGTTTATAGCTGAATAAGCAAACAAGGCGGAATTTCTCAATTTGAAGAAGTTATTTTGATACATATTGTTGATTTTATTCACTTCAAATTTAATTTTTTGTTGAGCATTATTAATTTTGTTGATATGATAAAGCTATTTTCAATTATGATGTATTTATTATACCAGAATTAAGAAGAATCATCCAGATTCTAAAAATGTTATCTCATCAAATTTCGTTGAATAAACATTTAAACTAATTAGGTATTATTAAGTAAATTACACTCCAATATTATCAAATTGCAAAATGTCAAAAAGGAAGATGACTGGTGAACAATCAGCAAAATCGGTGGAAGATGAAAAGGACAAGTTGAAGAACAAAATTATGAAATTGCATGAAGAGAAGGCCGAAATGGCGACAAAATTGTTGGCGAAAACAGAAGAAAATGCCGACCTCAAAGTAAAAATGAAGGAAATGGAAAGCAAAATTGAAAAGTTTGAAGGAACCAAAGAGAAGGTATCGACAAATTTTTCCATTAAGTATAAGACATTTTTATTTTGTTTTTACCCAAAAATGTTTTAAAATTTTCAGTATTTTGCCTCATCTCTACATCCAAGAACCCGCCATTCCCGCACAATTCTTTTGGCCAATTTCTCTGTTAAATAAATGCCCAGAAAACAATTGATTGGTCCATTTTTATCTTTTTAGCAATAAAAGCAAACAAATCGAAAAAAAGGAACGATAAAAAACGGTGATAATAGTCGAAGATAGGGCCGAAATATCAAAAAAGGCAAAGGGTTTTAGTGTCAAATATGATAAGCATTATTGTCCCATTTCTCTGTCAGCCATTCGGCACTCCCGGCTTTTTCACTCCATCCACCAAGGAACTGATGTGAGCCGAAAAGAAGGAAGATGGACAAAAAATGGATGACTCATCATCCGCCCATAAATTGCTTCTCATTCTCACAGAGATCCCCCAACCTTTTTCCCCCACCCCCATATTTCCTTATCATCCTTTTATGGCCCATTATTCATCCATTCGTCAACAAAACAAAATCGTCACTATTTTAACATTTTAGGGCGAAAATTCTCATCCCGAACGAACCGATGAATTGGGCGAACACACAAATATTCCGTCATTGAATTTTTCCCTTCCAAATTAGGCAAATCCCTTCCCTCCCTCCCACATTTGCCCAAGCCAATGCGGTCGATTCTCGATTCTAATAAATTCTCTTTCTCAATTCCCAATTATATTTATTCTCCGCGCTCCACTTTTCCTCCTCTCTTCATTTAATATTCGTCATTCAAAACAGTATTGATTTTCCCTATTTTCCCCGCTGTTTTGCTTGGCCAATTTCTTCACCCACCCTCTATTTCCCCATTCATCATTTTTAAGAATGACAATTCATTGAGTACCTGTGCCTTTCTTTTGGCTATAACTCAACGAGGTAATAACCAATTTGGGAAGGCGATATGCCATTTGAAAGCCCTAAATGTCCTCTAAAAAGTGGCTTAACTAATTTTTTGAAAATTTAAATCATTTTGTAAAATAATCGGCTTTTTCTCGAGAAGGTCGAGTTTGGGGTTTATAACAGTCAAAGACATGTAACTTTTTTGCAAACTAATTTCATATAATTTTAAATTGGGCCAAATTGTAGAGGCACTTTGGGCTTTAAAATGATATATCGCCTTCCCAAATTGGTTATTGCCTCGCTGAGCTATGGGCAAAAACCGATGTGACGACTCAATCGGCGGCGGTACTCAAATCATCCCCTAGCCCCTACTCTCATTTTTATTCATTTTTCCCTCCCAAATATCAACAAATCTCTTCAAAAAAGCATTAAATATTTCAGACAACTCAAAAAAAACTTGAATTTATTTTTGAGTGCACAACAAACACAGCCAAAGCAAAATCCACTGCACTAAATCCATCAAATCCAGCCAATTTAACTTCAGCTCAACACAAACAAAACAATTTCTCAATGAGCCAACCGCAGCCGAATGCTCCGCCTCCATATGGTCAGTCTCTATCCGTAATCACCCGCAAAATCCGCGCAATCCTCCATCCATTTTTATTTCCCAGTTCTAATAGTTTGTCTAGTGATTATTTTTTGGGTGACCATTTTCATTCTTTCCTCCCATTTTTAGCTCATCAAAATGCACGTAGATTGAGTTCTAATAAAGATGAATAGAAATTTTTAAAATTTTCGACCTATTAGAGA
Organism: Pratylenchus scribneri; assembly: GCA_030063045.1. Lineage (NCBI taxonomy): Eukaryota > Metazoa > Nematoda > Chromadorea > Rhabditida > Pratylenchidae > Pratylenchus > Pratylenchus scribneri. The sequence continues at coordinate 167,110 of JAQSEB010000020.1, read as the reverse complement.
GGAAAATTTAGATCTCATGTTCGATTCCCCCAGGGGAAATTATTTTTTAAAAGATTTGGTGCATTTTATTTATTTTTATACATTCTATATAGTACTATTAAACACATTAGTGTTTTACCCGAAAATTATAAGGAAATCACCCCCAATAGATATGAGAATTTTTTTACAAATAAAAAATTAGATTTAATTTCCAAAATATATATTTTCACAGATGATGTTGAAAAATACCCAACAATGTATCCGGATCCGAGTGCACAACCACACCAACAAGGTTTTCAAAAATTTTGAAAAAATTTTTGAACTAAAAATCAATCCAACCTTCTGGGGTGATTAGGCAAATTTCTAAAGCCATAAACTTGGCTAAAAGCCCCAATTTTAATGACCTCGGGTTTGTTTTATATCCAAAATAATTTTCGTATATTTTCGTCCAATATGTCCACCCATTCCATGTCATGTCATTCAATCCTAAAATATAAAATTCCGAGAAAATAATGCAAACAAACATGGTCCATATCCATAGGGTAGTGTAATTCATTGAGCAAAGGTAAACATTTTTTGATGTCCAAAATTACGGGAAAGAAAATCTATGCATTTAATGGAAAAAATTCAGAATATTTTTTCCAATATTGTCAAACAAAAAATTTTAAAAATCGACCCAAATTGGTACCATTAACTTTTAAAACTATTGTAAAATTTAAATGACGGGTTCGAATCCGCCGCTCAAATGATATTTTTAGGGGCACACATCACTTTTGTCCATTTTTTTACAGTAAATTTCTAAAGAAAATATTTTGAAGAACCTAATCAAATATTAAAAAATTCATTTATTAAAACTTAATTCAGCCGCCTACCAGCCGAATATGACTAATCCATATCCGCCGCCGAATGCTGGACCCGGTCTTCAGCAGCCGCCACCTCCCCAGCAACCGGCCAGCACCACCACCTACGTTTATGTGAATGAACAGCAACAAGCCGGATTTGGGCCGCGTCCACAAAATGTGAGAGCACATTTTTGGGGATAATTTTTGGTATTTCCTAATTCCGATTAAATTTTTTGGAAAAATTATTATAGAATAATTGGCCTCAAAATTTTTTAAAAAGCCACAGCTATTGAAAAGAAATAAAATTCTGTTAAAAAAAAACAATAAAAAATTATTTTGCAATGCGGGTATCGAACTTTGACCCCCAAAAATAAAATAGAAATGACAATCATCTCTACCATTAAGCATCCCCTGCCACATGTGTGATCATAAATTAATTATAATAAAAATTAACCAAAATAAAAACATTAGTAGATATTAGACTCCGGAATTTCAGAATAATTATTATAGAATTATGAATGGAACAATTTTATAATCAAAATTGTAAAATCATTTAATTAATAAAAAAAATAAAATTAGTTTCAAAACGGATGGTATTTAATTTTGCGAAAAAAACATTGAAAATTGCGAAAAAAACATTGAAAATTGCGAAAAGAGTATTGAAAATTGCGAAAAGTTTATAACGGTTTAGTGGTTTGTTCTAGACCCTCAAACCTTATACCCAATCGATAGATCTCGTCAAGACGCGTCGATTGGTATATATTTTGTCATGGTTTGGTCAAAAATTAAGGATTTTAAACCACTTAAACCGCTTAATGGGGTTTGGTTCAAAACCAATTAAACCATGACAAATTATATATCAATCGACGCGTCTTGATGAGCTCTATCCAATGGTATATAGTTTGCGAATTTTGGACAAACCAATAAACCGTTATAAACTTTTCGCAATTTTCAATACTCTTTTCGCAATTTTCAATTTTTTTTTCGCAATTTTAAATATTTCTCGTTTCAAAACTATAAAAAAATATTAGACGGTGCTGCTGGTATCTACATCTAACTTCGAATCCCTTTCAAGTTTCAATAACTAAATGATTTTAATTTTCTGGTTTTAAAATTTGTAGGCAGAAATCCACTCGGCTACTGCTGGATAGAATTCTGTGACATATCTTAATTGATTTATTAAATCATCAAAATTAAAATACATTTTTGCAGGCTTTTTGCCCGAATTGCCGCCAGCACGTGCTGACCAACATCAAATACAATGCCGGCCTTTTGACATGGCTTCTGTTCGGTGGCTGCTTGCTCTTCGGGTATGGCACTATATTTAATTAATTTTTTAGCAATTTAGTAAATTTTTTGAATATTTTTGGACCATTTTTAGAATATTTTATATTTTTTAGACAATTTTTGAAATATTTTTTTACAAATTAATTTTTAAACTATTTTTTGAATATTTTTGTTTAATTTTTTAGACAATTTTTTGAAAACGATTTTCTGAAAATAGTTGGATAATTTTTTAAAAGTATTTTTTGAATATTTTTGATTAATTTTTCAGAAAAATTTTTTTGAATATTTTTTAAAATTTTTTAGAAAATTTTTAGAATTTTTAAAAAAGATATTTTGGGTTATTTTTTGATCAAAATTTATAATTTTTAACATTTTTATAATTTTCAGTTGTTGGATGGGTTGTTACTTGATTCCATTCTGCTGTGATGATTGCCAAGACTGTGAACATTATTGCTCCAATTGCAAGGTAAATAAATTGTATTACCAATTTGCATTTAAATTATTATTTTTAAGGCATTCCTTGGCCATTACAAACGCCTCTAAAATTGATTGTTTTGAGCGGAATGGATTACGGAATTGGATGCAAATGACCGAAAGACTCCTCAAAATTTTCCAAATTTTATCAAAATATTTTTGAACAAAATTTTCTATTCTTTTCTATTCTAATTTTATGTTGGCATTTTTGACAACTTTGGCAAAATGGCAATTTTCCTTCCTTTCCTTTCCTTCTTCCATGACATTCATTCATCTTTTTCTTAAATCTATTCAAATCCAGTTTAATTTGGACATTTTTGAACATCTTTTTATCATTTTAATTTTGCATTCCAATATAAAAAATTAATACGAAAATTTTAAATAAATGAAAAAAAAATTAATTCATAGATTAGGTATGGGAACGAGACTTCCTTTTAAATTGTAAGAAAATCGATGAAAGGGAACACGGTATTTAATTTACCGAAAAAGTGTAAAATGGCAAAATAATTACAGTGGTTTAATGGTCTATTCTACATTTCCAAAACATATATCCAAAATTGGAAAGGCTGGTCAAAACGCATTAAATGGTATAATTTGCACTTTCATCCTTTCCTTCTATTCAACTCCTTCCTTTCATTTGCCTTCTTTGTCGGCATTGTTCCGTCATTCGACCCGCACTTGGATACATTGTGCCAATGAAAATACGGCCAGACTGGACCAAATCGAAACTGGTCACTGACATTGGGCATCCATCAATTTGGAACTGTGTGCAAAAAATTCAATTGAATATTTGGCTTATGTTTATGAAAATTTTATACAATTTTATAGCTCTGATTGGGGTAAATGATTAGAAAAAAAAGAATTAATGGATTTGATGGAAAATTGACTAAAAAGTTTTGATCAAAAATTGTATGGCAAAAAAAGATGCAAATTGACCAAAATCGGGGCGATTTTATTATTTTTTTTGGCCATAACTTTCTGGTCAGTTATTTTTATAAATGCCTAAGGGCACTTCATATTTGTCTTACAGTATCTCCTATTTTTGCCTAAATGACCCCGTCACCCTATCAATCAGATATTGCCTCAATCTGTCTTTTTAAAACTATCCTTTTTCATTATTTTGTTCTTTTCTCTTTCACATTTTTATCATCCAGCAATATTAATAAAGAATAATTTTAAGTAGAATAATTTAAAATTCATTCGCTAAAAATCCCTATATTCCGTTCATTGGGCCACTGAGGGGGCTCATTAGATTTTAGAGATCGGCAAGGCGCTTCGGTCGGGATCCAGAACGGGATTAACGAAAAAATCTCGAAACCGGAAAATACCGAAAAAAATCTTCGGTCGGGATCGGGATCCCGAACGGGATTATCGAATCAATCCCGAGTCGGGTTCCCGAAAAATACCCGTCGGGATTCCGTACATTCGCTCTCTTTTAGATTTCCGAGGAAGGTCCGGTTGTAGCTTTTTTCAATGGAATTAAATATTTTACTATTGCTAAATTTAATTGCTCAGATAATGTCCAAAATGCGAAGAAAAACCCATTGAAATTTTTTTGTATTTTTAGTTAAAATTTTTAAAAATAATTTTTCAAAATTTTTAAGATTTTTTTCAAAATTATTTTCCAACATTGCAACTGCGCGACCCGCCGCCTCTTCTGGCCAAGAAGCAAAGGGAATAAATGGCAAAATCAAATTCCGGTGACGTCCCAATCAGGAATGAGCCTGTGGGCTTAATTTGACCGCCCCAACTGAATTTTAGGGCAGCAAAAATGTTCTAAAAATATCAAATTTATTTAAAAATTCCTCAAAAACGAACATCTCGTTTCACCAAAAATCCTCTATAATCAAATCGGGAACGACCAGTTTTCTCCAGGAACAAAAATCTTATCCAACTGTGTAGGCCGGAAACTTCTCCATTTTTGAACTGAACAAAAATGAAAATATTATTTAATTTGCCATAAAAACATTGAAAATAGCGATAATTATTATAATGGTTTAAGGAGCGTTTGTCCTAAATTCACAATTCACAAATCATATACTCAAAATTGGATAGAGCTGGTCAAGACGCGTTGACTGGTATATAATTTGCCATGGTTTGGTCAACAATTAAAGGGTATTAAACGGTTTAAACCAATTTTGGTTTGGTCAATAATTAAAGGGTATTAAACGGTTTAAAACCAATTTTGGTTTGGTCAACAATTAAAGGGTATTAAACGGTTTAAAACCAATTTTGGTTTGGTCAACAATTAAAGGGTATTAAACGGTTTAAAACCAATTTTGGTTTGGTCAACAATTAAAGGGTATTAAACGGTTTAAACCAATTTTAGTTTAAAGGTTCAAAAATAAGTTAGAAATTGGTTAAACCAAAGAGCCAAATCAGTCAAATAAAATGTCTGTTAGAGATCTATCGATTGGGCGGGTATAAGGTTTGAGTTCCAGAATCTAGAATAAACCACTGAACCATTAAATCTGTGATTTTTTGGTAAATTCAGTTTTTACGGAAAATGAAATAAAAAATGTGGACTGACTTCACCAATGAAAACATGCTCAAAGCCGGAAGAATCGGGTGCGCCCCTTGCCCTCGAATATTGGCCAAACCAAATTTGGCCAATCCAGCGCCGAAATGTGGCCTCATTTTCGGCGAATGGATGGCCTAATTTTTTGAATAAATTAAATTTATTAAATAATTTATGAGATCACCCTTTTCCCTTAAAAGAGAATATAATTGTTCCATTGGTTGTGTGTCCAAAATGGCATTCAAAAATTCTGCAATTTCCTGCTCCTCCTCCTCCGTTTCTCGTTCGGGTTCACCGGTTTGGGGTTCATCCAAAAAAATATTATTTTTTTAAAATTTATTTATTTTTTATTTTAAATTATTTTTTATATTTTAAATTTTTATAATAGTTATTTTTGCCTACAATTGTCGTAGAGTTTGATCAATTTTCGGACAGAATTCCAACGGCCAGTTAAATCGCTGAGGGCCACATTTTGAAAGAAACTAATTTTATAATTTAACTAATTAAAAAATAAAATATTTAAATAAAAATAAAAAGAAAATTTAAAATAAATTGCTAAATTTACGGACGGCCTTTCTGCTTGATCCTTTGGATCCCTTGCACTGGTATGGCCTTGAAAATTGACGGGAACATTCATTGGTGGATTTTGTTCCCATAATTCGTCCACAAATTGTTCAATTTCCTCATCCGATATTTCCAATTGAGGCAATTGAGGGCGACGTTGCCCCAAGGCGAATCGAAGAAGGAGGAATAAAAAGATTGATGTGAAGACAAAATGCATCTGGAAATGAAAACATTTGTAATTGTAATTACAATTTGGAGCAAAAACACAATACAATTTAAGGCAAAAACACATTTACAATTTGGGGCAAAAACACAATTACAATTTGGTGCAAAAACACAATTACAATTTGGAGCAAAAACACAATACAATTTAAGGCAAAAACACATTTACAATTTGGGGCAAAAACACAATTACAATTTGGTGCAAAAACACAATTACAATTTGGAGCAAAAACACAATACAATTTAAGGCAAAAACACATTTACAATTTGGGGCAAAAACACAATTACAATTTGGAGCAAAAACACAATACAATTTAAGGCAAAAACACAATTACAATTTGGTGCAAAAACACAATTACAATTTGGGGCAAAAACACAATTACAATTTGGGGCAAAAACACAATTACAATTTGGGGCAAAAACACAATTACAATTTGGTGCAAAAAACACAATTACAATTTGGGGCAAAAACACAATTACAATTTGGGGCAAAAACACAATTACAATTTGGAGCAAAAACACAATTACAATTTGGGGCAAAAAACACAATTACAATTTGGGGCAAAAACACAATTACAATTTGGGGCAAAAAAATAATTACAATTTGGGGCAAAAATTACAAACATTTGTAATTGTAAAAATCAATGGAATGGATGGATAAGCCCCAACTTAACACTGTTTATTTTATATCAATAACTCATCAAGAAGAGAAACAATTGTGATGTTTTTAGTATCAAATTAAATAGCAGACTTTTGGCTATCAGAAGAAATTAATTTTATTTAGATTGGTTCAGAATGGAGTTATGCTCAAAAATCACTGAAAATTTCGCTAATCAAGAATTAAAATTATTCAAAATGGTTCTTTTGAGCATAACTCGATCAAATCTGAACAAATTTAAATAAAATTAATATCATTGGATAGCCAAAAGTCTGCTATTTAATTTGATACCAAAATTATCAAAATTGGTTCAGTCCTTGATGAATTTTATAATTATAAACGGCGCCAAGTTGGGCTGTTGTTCCCTGAAAGGATGGTCACAAATTTGGAATGCGAAATAATCGAGAATAAAAATGACGTTCAATCAATTTATACGCAAACAAAAAAATTGGTTGGTCTCATCTCGACGAGAGAGGGGTAACCAACCAATTCATCATTTCTCCCAGCTTCCACAAATTAAATGAATTAATTTCCCTTTTCTTCCCATTCGTCATTTTTCTTTATTCAAAGCATTTTTCACAAAAATTCAATTAGTTCCAATTCCAAATACTTTTTTATGCCTAATAAATCCATTCCTCTCTGACTGAGCTTATAATCAAAGATTGAACCGAAGAGATATGAAAATGAATTAAAAAAAGGGCAGAAAAATAGGTAAAATTAAAGAGATAGGATTAAGAAATTACTGTATTGCCAGAGGCATTTGGATTTGGGGTCAAATGGAAATGGAACAGAAAGTGATTACATTAAATGGAGTCAATCAAAAGTCATTCGTTTAAATGAATAATTTTTTTACTGATGAAGCTTTTTTATTGGCCTCAAATCAAATGAATCAGACACTTTGAAAAGAGAACCAAATTTATTTTTAAATTTATAAAAATTCATAGAAAAAAATAAAATTCCGTGATAGGGAATTGAACCCTGCCCTTTGAAGAATAAGGGCATCGCTGACTGAGACCACTAGACCATCACGGACACTGTTGTCTTTCTCATTCTCAATTTATTTTCTTTTATTGAAGATGTGAGAATAAAAAACCAATTGTTCACAGTGTTTATGTAATCGTCCACAGGATTTGGATTTGGGATTTCCTTTAAATTTAGAAGGGAAAGAGATAAAAGCCTAGAGGGAAATGTTGAACTTAAATCGATCAGCAGAAGCAGAAAGGAAAAATGGGAAGGAGCAAAAAGCGAATATGCCATAAAAAAGCCTCCGGCGAGAATGATGGCAGCCGATGGCCGAGATTTGTGGATTGATTTGGCCCAAAACAAAGGGAATAGAATAGATGAGTACTTTACGACTAGCAGAAGATCTATTCTCATTCTCAGAGGATTTGGGGATTTCCTTTACATTTAGTAGGCTATAAAAAATAAGCCTAGAGGGCAGCAACCAAATCCAGCAAAGTGAAAGGTTGAAAGAATAGTAGGAAAAGTAGGGGAAAGGGAAGAATGTGCAACAAAAACGCCTCTCTGACGAAAATGGAATCGGATCGATTTTGGCGCCGAACAAAGAGAGAATAGATGAGTACTTTACGGCCAACAGCAGCAGAAGGCATGTGCCAATCAATCCATCAGCAGCTGGAAGCTGGAGGAAAAATCCCCCCAGAGCAGAATGGCCAAAAGCACAGCCAATTTTAGCGGACACATTCTTCCCTGGCCTAAATCCTTCCATTCAGTTGGCCCCAAATTCCCTTGAACTTTTTTTATTTTCTCTTTGGATCCTTCTCTTTTCTCTTTGGATCCTTGGAGAAGTGGGCCAAATAGCTAAATTGCCATTTTCAAAGGGCGGAAATGTCGGTAAGGTTCACAATTTGAGTAAAAGTATAGAAATAATTGGGGTATCAAAAATTTTCAAAAATTTTTTTTTCTGAGGTTTTCAAGGTGTTATGCATGAATCTTGGCATCCATTTTATTATGTTTTAGTGTCTTATTTTAGTAAATAATGCCACCTTTTACCAAGAGCTATTAAACATACAGTAAATGTTACAGCCAATTTTGATACTGCCGAATCAGATTCGGCTAGCAATTTTGATTTCCACTGACCAAAAATAGTAAAATGTCAGACATTTTAGTTTGTGACAAATGGATCTCTGCTCTTATTCTAGAACATTGATTTATGGCCTACACCTAAAGCCTACCCTAGCCGTAAAATATTAAACTGAAACCGGTTTAAAAACCCAGGTTCAAACTGTTCAAATCAATTTGAAATGATATAAATAAAATTGATACTGACAAAGATTGAATTATAGATCAATAGGTCACCCTTGACAGGGGTGCCATCTCCAAAAGTCAAAACCCCGGCATTCAGTTTCAAAATCCCGGCAAAACCCCGGCAAAAATTTTCAAAACCCCGGTAAAAACCCGGCATCTTTTAAAACGTGTTAAAATGCAATTTAAAAGCTTGTAAAAATTTTCTACTTCAGATTTATATTTTTAATTGACTTTTTGAGTACATTTTTAATTGACTTTTTGAGCATGTGCCTTATGAAATAAAGATATCATAAGCTTTAAAAATCGGTCTGTCGTCAAAAAGTTTAGCCAGAAAAAGCCGCGAAGGAAGGAAAAAAATTAGCTAAAAATGGCCCTGATTGGAAGAAAAATTAGTTAAAAATGGCTGCGCACAGAAAAATTAAAACCAAAAATGGCCGCGCAGCGAAAAATTTGACCAAGAAATGGCCGCGCAGCGAAAAATTTGACCCAGAAATAGCCGCGCAGCGAAAAATTTGACCCAGAAATGGCCGCGCAGCGAAAAATTTGACCAAGAAATGGCCGCGCAGCGAAAAATTTGAACCAGAAATAGCCGCGCAGCGAAAAATTTAGCTAAAAATTTAAAAACCCGGCAAAAACACGGCAAATTATGAAAACCCCGGCAAAAACCCGGCATTCCCAAAACCCCGGCAAAACCCCGGCCAGGACATCAAAACCCCGGTAAATGCCGGGGAAACCCGGTATTATGGCAGCCCTGACCCTTGATATTTTCTTGTTTAACAAATCGGCTTTATCTCACTAATAAGATGGAAAGATATGACAAAATGGATATCAGATCAGATTCTTGTTTAAGGATATCTCGAAAACACCCAGAAATCAATTTTTGAAAAAAAAATTTGAGACAATAATATACTTTTGCCCTATTTTATATTGAAAATTAATGAAATTAAAATCAGCGTCGATCCGTGCCAAATGTGTTGGTCAATCCGGACGAAGAAGAATTCGAAGATGAAGACGAGGACTCCGAATACACGTATGAATATGTGACCGGAAGTAGCAGCAGTGAGGAAGAGGGCGGCGCAATGTGGAGTGATGATGAGGTCAGCTTGATATTATAATTTGGTAGTACCTGGGGCAATTCTTTTGGCCATAGCTCAACAAAAAATCAACCAATTTAGAAAGGCAATATGCCATTTGAAAACCCTAAATATCCTCTAAAAAGTGGCTTTTCTAATTTGCTGAAAATTTAAAAACAATTTGTAAAATAAACAGCTTTTCCCATGGGTTCAATATATTCAAAAACATTTAACATTTTGTAAAACTTGAATTTTATGGAATTTATATAAGCCATTTTGTAGAGGGCACTTTAGGCTTCCCAATGTTATATCACCTTCACAGATTGGTTAATGTCTCGTTGAAATATTTACCAAAACAAATGCCTGAAAGTAAAAGGACTGTCACTGAAATTTCCCATACCATTTCCTTTGGCCATAGCTCAACAAAGAAGCAACCAATTTAGGAAGGCGATATGCCATTTGAAAGCTCTAAATGCTCTCTAAAAAGTGGCTTTTCTAATTTTATAAAATTTAAAACAATTTATAAAATAAGCGGCTTTTCCTTGAAGAATATGGTTTATTATGCACAAAGGCATCTAAATCTAACTTTTTTTAAAAGGTAGAATTAATATAATTTAAAGAAGACATTTTGTAGAGAACACTTTTGGGCCGTAAAATGTTATATCGCCTTCCTGAATTGGTTATCGCCTCAGTGAGCTATGAGCCAAAAAGAAATGTAGAAAATAAATAAAATTATCCCATAAAATAACTGAAAATTTGGTTTATTTTTGAAATATCCTTTTAATTTCAGATTAGCACAGAAATGATGTTAAAATTGCCGGAGCCAAAGAAGAAAAATGATGAGAATAAATTAGAAAAATTAGAGGAAGAAAAGGAGGATGAGAAGAAAAAATTGCTGGAACAACAAATTCGGGAAGAATTGAAGAAGGCGGAAGAGGCCAAGAAAAAATTGGACGAAGAAAAGGCAAAAATGAAAAAGGCAGAAGAAGAAAAGAAAAAGGCAGAATTAGAGGCCAAGAAAATGGAAGAAGAAGCCAAGAAAAATGCGGAAGAAGCAAAGAAGAAAGTGGACGAAGCCAAGAAAAAAGTGGAAGAAACCAGGAAAAAGGTAGAAGAAAAGGCTAAAATGAAAATGGTTACTAATTTTTGCAGACAAAACAGTATTCGTATTCGACTTCTAATAAATAGAGAAACCGGTTTTAGACGAAAACCAAACTTAGCTTATACCAATTCGTAGATCTCATGGAGACGCTTTTAGTTTAAACTGAAATTGAGCGAGTTAAACCTTTTAAACCATATTTCTAGTTTTTGGTTTTAAACTCTTGAATTTTGGTCCAAACCCTGAAAATTATATACCAATCGATGCGTTTGGATGAGATCTACAAAATGGTATAAGGTTTTTAGGGTCTATTTCTGATTTATTAGAAGTCAAAAGCTGTTTTGTCTGTAAAAAATATTTTCCAATATAATTAAAGATTCAGGAAGAGGCGGAAAATAGACGAAAAAGGGAGGTGGAAGAAGCCAAGGAGAAGCGAAAAGCCTGGGGCAAAAAGGCCGGTGATGAAGCGCAAAAAGTGATGGAATCAGAGGAAAATATGCCCCAAGGAAAGAAGGGACCATCGCCACCTCCGCCAAAACCGCTGGAAAAGAGAAATGAGAAAGAATTGGCCAAAAATGGCACTTCCCCATTGAAAGAGGAGAAAAAGGGACCACCGGTGCCACCTCCAAAAACAACTGTGCCTGAACCGTTGAAAAGGGCCGAAACATTGGATGATGGAAAGACAACTTCGATAAAGCCGGAAAGCCCGTGGGCCAAAAGAAGAAGGGAAAGGGAGGAGGCGGAGGCTTTGAAAAAGGCTGAGGAGGAGGCACAAAAAGCGGCTTCATCGACGAAACAAGAAATCGCACAGAAAGCACCATTGAAAAAAGCGCAAACTTTGGATGATGGAAAGGCGGCTACGGTAAAACTAGAAAGCCCCTGGGCTGTGAGGAGACGTGAAAGGGAAGAAGCTTTGAAGAAAGAAAAGGAAATGGCAGCTCAAAAGGGGGAAGAAGAAAAAGCGGCCTCATCAGTAAAGCCGGAAAGCCCCTGGGCCGCGCGAAGACGGGAAAGAGAGGAAGCCATGAAGAAGGAAGCAGCCGGAAACATTCCTCCCCCAATTGCGGCAAAACCCGATGGGAAGGCACCTTTGAAAAGGGCCGAAACTTTGAATGATGGAAAGGCGGCTTCAACAGTAAAGCCGGAAAGTCCTTGGGCCATGAGGAGGCGTGAAAATGAGGAAGCCTTGAAAAGGGAAGCTACGCAAAAGGCGACTGAAGGTGAAAGGGGAAAGAATTAAGAATTATTTTTTTTCTGAAGATCACAGATCGGATTATTTTGGCGAAAGATTTTTTTTCCGAATTTTTTGCAAAATGAAAATCTGAATTTTTTATGTTTAAATTTATTAGACCCAATAAACATTATATAATATTCAATAAAGCTCGTCGAGATGCGAGGATTGGCCAATACATTGTCAGAATTTAGATCAAAACTTAAAAAGTTATACACCAAAACCAAATCCAGTTTATCTTAAAAAAATATGGTTTATATGATTCGACACTCTTAAACTAAATATGGTTTAGATGGTTTAATATAAATATGGTTTAGAGGGCTTAATACTATTAAATCGGATCTTTGGGCAATAAATTATGTCCTAACTTGGCGCCGTTTATAATAATTCATCAAGTGAACAAATTTTGAAGATTTTTTTTATCAAATTAAAAAGCAGACTTTTGACTATCTAATAATATAAATTTTATTTAAATTGGTTCAGAATTTATGTAATTATGCTTAGAAAAACATTCAAAATGGCGTTTACTAGGATTAATAAAATTTTCAATGGTTTTTAACAACTCAATCAATTCTGAACTATTTTAAATAAAATTAATATAATTTGATAGCCAAAAGTCTGCTCTTAAATTTGGTACCTAGATGAGTTATTACTTATTATAAACGGCGCCAAGTTGGCCAGAATCCAGAAGTTAAATACTAATTCGCAACCAAGGTGAAAAGGCTGCACCATCATCGACTACAACAACAACAGGAAGACGAAGCGCATCCCCACTGAAAATGTCCACATTCCGGAATGCATCACCCGTGAAGAATATTCCACCAAATGAGGCGGCAAAAAAAGTGGTGGCACCAGAACCGCCGCCAAAGGCGGAAATTACAATGAAATCCGGGTGGACCCCAACAAATCGAAGGGAAAGTGCCTCACCGATGAAGGCTGAGCCAAAAGTGGAAATTGGTGAAAATACCGCCAAATCAGTGCCATGGTGGGCCAAAAGGTCGGCCTCAACAACCACAAAACTGGCTGGATTTGAACCGCCTAAACCAACGGAATCCTATTCCGGTAGGGAACATTTCAGAGTATTTGGGCAATTCTTTTGGCCATATCTCCGTGAGGCAATGGTCAAATTTGGAAGGAATGCGCCATTTTAAAGCCCAAAGTCCCATTTATAATTAGCGATTGTTATGTTTTATGAATTTTTGACATTAAAAAAGTTACATGTCTTTGAATCTAATAATTCTGAATTCTCAGAGGAAAAGCCGCATATTTTACAAAATATTTTAAGTTTTCAAAAAATTAGAATAGCCACTTTTTAGAGGAGATTTAGGGCTTTCTAATGGGATATCGCCTTCCAAAATTGGTTGCTTTCTCTTTGAGATATGGCCAAAGGAATATGTATGGGAAGTTTCCGTGCCAGTAGAGTAATTTTACTTTCCTGTCATTCGTTATTGGCATATATTACAACGAGGCCATGGCCAATCCGGGAAGGCTGTAAGCCATTTTAAAGCCCAAAGTGCCCTCTACAATTTGACTATCTTAACAGTGTAATAAACCAGATTTGTTTGAGGAAAATCCGTTTATTTTACAAATTATTTTGAATTTTCAAAAAAAAACTTTTAGAGGACATATATGTAGGGTTTTAAATGCAATATCGCCTTCCTAAATTGGTTGTTTCCTTTTTGAGATATTGTTAAAAGAAAGGTCTAGGCGCTCAATCTACCTTATTGAAAATTCCAATTTTAATCAAATTTAGCCGCAAGGGACGCGTTGAAGAAAACACCGGCAAAGCAGGCGCCGGCACCTCCACCCAAAAAGCAGATGAGCTTAGCTGAAACGGCTGGAAGAAGCGCATCCCCATTGAAAATTGCCGCTTTCCGTAATGCTTCACCGGTGAAAAAGGAAACGGAAACGGTGAAAAAGTTGCCTGAAGCAATGCCGAAACCTGCGGAAATTTCTACACCTAAACCAGCAGAAAGCCCTTGGGCAATTCGGCGAAAAGAAAGGGAAAGTGCTTCACCGGTGAAAAAGCAGGTAATGGTTAGTATTTAATTTGGCAAATCAAAAGAGCAAAATAGTATCAAAATAATTATATTGGTTTGTCCTACATTCAAAAACCATCCATATACCCAAAATTGGATAAAGCTTGTCAAGACGCATTGAATGGTATATAATTTTGTCATGGTTTGGTCAACAATTAAAGGGTATTAAATGGTTTAAACCAATTTTGGTTTGGTCAACAATTAAAGGTTATTAAATGGTTTAAACCAATTTTGGTTTGGTCAACAATTAAAGGTTATTAAATGATTTAAACCCATTTTGGTTTGGTCAACAATTAAAGGGTATTAAACGGTTTAAACCAATTTTGGTTTGGTCAACAATTAAAGGGTATTAAACGGTTTAAACCATTTTTTGGTTTGATGGTTCAAAACTAAGTTAGAATTTGTTAAACACATGACAAAAACATAATCAAAAGATGCGTATTGACAAATCTATCGATTGGGTTTTGGGGTTTAGGATAAATCAGTGAACCATTATAGTCTTTTTTTTCTCAAATTTAAATATTTTTTCAAAAGGAAATGGCAACGACGAAAAAGGTGGCACCGCCTGTGCCACCACCGAAAGTAGAAATGCCAGCCAAACCAGCAGAATCGTCTTGGGCAGCAAGAAAGCGGGAACGAGAAAGTGTATCGCCCATTAAAAAAGAAACGGAAAAACCGGTTGCCCCAGCACCTTGGTCCGCTCGACGTCCATCGCCAACAAAGCCAATTGTTGATGAGGAAAAAATGCCGACAGAATCCTATTCAGCCGCAAGGAATGCATTGAAGAAGACGCCGGCCAAACCGACACCATTCCGAAGTGTTTCACCAGTGAAGAAGGAGCAGACGGGGCCTCCGGTTAAAAGATCGGAAAGTCCTACAAAAATGCCTGGAAGAAAGGAAGAGGAAGACACAAAAAGGCTTGAAGAGAAGAGGAAGAGGGAAGAAGCGACGAAAAAACTAGAAGACGAGAAGAAAAAAAGAGAAGATGAAGAGAAAAAGAAGAAGCGGGAAGATGAAATGAAGAAAAAGGATGAAGAGGCAAGGAAGAAGAGAGAAGACGAGGCAAAGAAACGTGAGGATGAGAAGAAGAAGAGGGATGAGGAAGCGAAAAAGAAGGAAGAAGAGAAGAAGAGGAGGGAAGAAGAAGAGAAAAAGAGGAGGGAAGAGGATTTGAAGAAGAAGGATGAAGAGGCAAAGAAGAAGCGTGAAGAAGAAATGAAGAAGAGAGAGGAAGAGAAAAGGAAGAGGGAAGAGGAAGCGAAAAAACGTGAAGAAGAGGCAAAGAAGAAGAGAGAGGAAGAGGCAAAGAAACGAGATGAAGAAAAGAAGAAGAGGGAAGAGGAGGCGAAAAAACGGGAGGAAGAATTGAAGAAAAAACGAGAAGAAGAGGCTAAAAAGAAGAAGGATGAAGAAGAGAAGAAGAAGAGAGAGGAAGATGCCAAAAGAATTGAGGAAGAGAAGAAGAAACGGGAGGAAGATGCCAAAAGAATTGAGGAAGAGAAGAAGAAACGGGAGGAAGACGATAGGAAAAAACGTGAGGATGAAGTGAAAAAACGGGAAGAAGAGAAAAAGAAGAGAGAAGAGGAGGCCAAAAAGAGGGAGGAAGAGGCCAAAAAACGGGATGAGGAAGAGAAGAAGAAGAGGGAGGAAGAACGAAAGAAAAGAGAAGAAGAAATTCGGAAGAGGGATGAAGAAAGGAGGAAACTTGCTGAAGAAGAGAAACAAAGACGTGAGGAAGAATTGAAGAGAAGAGAAGAAGAGAAGAAAATGAAGGAAGAAGAAGCACGGAAGAGAGAGGAGGAAGCGAAAAAAAGACGAGAAGAGGAGATTAAAAAGAGGCAGGAAGAAATTCGAAAACGTGAGGAAGAGGCCCGGAAAAAGAAGGAAGATGAAGAGAACAGGCGAAGAGAAGAGACGAAGAGGAGGGATGAGGAGGCGAAAAAGCGAAGGGAAGACGCCAAAAGACGTGAGGAATCGGCATCGCCTCAACGCAGTGCTTCCCAAGGCGGAAGGCTGTCATTGGCTGATCAAAATGAGCCGCCCATAAAATTGGCATTGTCATCGGCGGCACCAATAGGCAGGGAAAGTGCATCGCCGGTGAAGGGCGTACTGAAAATGCCGGAGACAAATGGTAACTATTAGTTTAATCTAAGTAAGGCTAAAGTTGTTTGTGGTTAGAAGTTAGAACTGCTGGGCCTAGGATCTTGCTCCAGGCCTTCGCTAGAAGCCTATAAGCCCCCAGTGACCCAATAAATTGGATAGGGATTAGAGGTGAAAGAAGAAGAAAAAGGGTGGGTATAAAAGGCAGATTGGGGCAATATTTGATTGATAAAGTGATAGGGGGGGGGGGGGGGTAGAGTAGGATGAATAGGAAAGGTCCTTATTAGACATAATTATTTCTTTTGTTTTCTACAGAGCCA
Organism: Pratylenchus scribneri; assembly: GCA_030063045.1. NCBI lineage: Eukaryota > Metazoa > Nematoda > Chromadorea > Rhabditida > Pratylenchidae > Pratylenchus > Pratylenchus scribneri. The sequence goes on along the minus strand of JAQSEB010000020.1, from coordinate 150,439 downwards.
AGTGATGAACGCCGTAGTCGTTTGGACGATTCTGGTGGGAAACGAAGGGCCACCGTTGAACAATTGAAACATGGCCAACAGCAAAAGGACAACAAAATGCGTGGCTCATCCGTGGTCACAATTTTGGAAAGCCCCGATGAAGTGAGAAAATTTTATTGACCAAAAATAGTATAGTGCCAGATATTTTAGTTTGTAATCAGTGGCCATATCCCGGCTCATATATCCTAGAGCATTAATTTCTGCCTCAATCGATTCGGCATGGTCGATTTATTTGCTAGGAAAAGCTAAATTTGTGGCCAGATTTGACCAGTTTTAAAAATGTTAAACCGGTTTTGAAACCGAAATTTCAGTTGGCCATAACTTTGGTTCAAACCGTGTGAATCGATTTAAAACTGAAATTTGCAAAACAAAACCGAATCTAATGAATCGATTAAACCATAGATTAAATCTTTACAAAAATCAGAACATACCGAAATTAAAATCGACTGAAAATCTAAATCAACTATAAAATATAAATTTGAAAGAATTCACACAAAAATTAAAGGAAAAGGCAGCAAAAAGGGCAGCTGAAGCCGAAGGACCAAAAAGGCCATTGCCTCGTTCCCATTCATTGGTGGGCGATCCGGCTGAACGAAAACGGCTGGCCCGTGCCAAATCCACAACGCCCGGAGGCGCCGATCGCCATCAGCGGTCCGTTTCACCCATGAAAACTGTGCAAGACAGGAAACAAGCCTTCTTGAATCCGGAAGCCCCACTATTGGTAAAAATAGGGAGAAAATGAGAGAAGAAAATGTGGTATCTAATAAGGAGTTTGTTCTCCTACGAGGGAAAGGATGAAGATGATGAAGAAGATGAAGCTGACTGAGGTGATCCTTTTCATCATTTTTATCGTTAACTCCCTCATACTCATCTCCATCATCATCATCCTCATCTTCTTCATCATCCTTATCATTAATTTTATCATAATTCCATCACCTTATTCTTCTCCATCCTCATCTTCTTCTTCAACATCCTCATCATCATCTTCTTCTTCAACATCCTCATCATCATCATATCTTCTTCTTTTTCTTCATCATCCTCATCATCTTCTTCATCTTCATCATCCTCATTATCATCATCTTCTTCTTTTTCTTCATCATCCTCATCACCCTCATCTTCTTCTTCTTCATCATCATCCTCATTATCATCATCTTCTTCTTTTCACCCTCATCTTCTTCTTCTTCTTCATCATCATCATCATCTTACATCATCACTTTCTTCTTCTTCTTCATCATCATCATTATCATCATCATCTTCTTCTTCTTCATCTTCATCATCCTCATTATCATCATCTTCTTCTTTTTCTTCATCATCCTCATCATCTTCTTCACCCTCATCTTCTTCTTCTTCTTCATCATCATCATCTTTTTCTTCATCATCATCATCACTTTCTTCTTCTTCTTCATCATCATCATTATCATCATCTTCTTCTTCTTCTTCTTCATCATCATCATCGTCCTCATTCACTTGTAGGGAAAAACTCCATAAACACCGAAAATGAGAAATAAATGCCACCAAAATTCCTACAGATTATTGACAATGTGCCCCGAGGCAATTTGTTGGCCAGAATCCTGAAGAATCCCCCAAAGCTACCATCGCCCCCTCCCAAAAAGCAATTCAAATGGGAATTGCCGGCAGTGTCCAAAGGTGCGGAAGCGACCTATTGGAAGCCGCCACCCAAACCGCAACCGTACAAATCCTCTGCCCCTGAGTATCGCGACAATCCACTGATCATTGAGCCAATTCTGTTTCCGGAAGAGAAGGAGAAATATGAGGAAGAGAAGAGGCGGGAAGAAGCTGGGGAAGTGGGGCCAAAAGAAGAAGGAGGGAAGCCAACGGCAGAGGTGGCAAAAGGGAAACCGCCACCAAAATTGCCGGAAAAAATTGCCAAACCGGTTTCGGGTGGCGTCACGAAGAAACCGGCTGTCACGAAAAAGCCGGAGGTAAAAAAGGCGCCAGAACCAGCAAAAAAGAAGGAAGAGACGAAGAAGAAAGGGGAAAAAGAGGATGAGGCCAAGGAAGAAGAAGAGAAAAAGGAAGAGGGAGAAGAATGCGTGGAAGATGAAGAAATGGATGAAGGGGAGGATGAGGAAATTGATGAAGGAGAAGAATTGGAAGGGGAAGAATTGGAAGGAGAAGAAGAGACTGAAATGGAAGGGGAACAAACGGAAATGGAAGGCGAAGAGACGGAAATGGAAGGTAAAGGAATGGAAGGGGGGAAGAATGGGGAGGGGATACATTTTTTGCATCAAAAGTAGTTTTTGACTTCTAATAAATCAGAAACTGGGGTTTAGACCCTACAAACTTTATACCATTTTGTAGATCTCATCGAGGCGCATCGATTGGTACATTATTTGTCATGGTTTGGCACAAAATTAAAGAGTTTTAAACCAAAAATTGGATATATGGTTTAAACGGTTTAATACCATTAAATTTTGAACAATCCATGACATTTTTATACCATTCAATGCGCCTCATGCGTCTCGATGAGATCTACAAATTGGTATAAGGATTGTAGGGTTTAAAACCGGTTTCTTATAAGTCAAAAATTACTTTTGATGCAAAATATTTTTCTCCTTTGAAGGTGAGGAAGAAGAAATGGAAGGTGAAGAAGATGAAGACAAAGAAAATGTGGAAGATGAAGAAGCGGAAGAGGAGGAGGATGGAGGACCGAAACGGAAGAGACGAAAACGAGGAGGGAAGAAGAAGAAAAAGAAGAAGAAGACGAAGAAGGAAAAGAAGGAGAGGCCACCGCGAAAATGGGTACCACCGCCGAGGCCGCCTCCCGGTTAGGGGTTTTGGGATTTTTACCAAAATTCACATTTGAAACAGAGGCGATTGAAATGCCACCGGAAGAACGACATTTATGGGAAATTGGACGGGAGGAGGTGAGCCATGGTAATAGGCCGGCGAAAATGTACGCAAGGAAGGAGAGAACGTAAGCAGTTTTCTGTATAAAATTTGGCGAAGAGTGATATAAAGTACAAGCTTTTTATTCACCTAGTTTGAGGAATTGTTAAATTAATTTCATCCGATTTGTAATTGTAATTCCTCCTCAGTTTTATAATTGTAATTGTAAATTCGCCAGGTGGGGTACCAGGTGGAGTATGGTACACTCTGGATACCAATACCAAGTGGGGTACTATAACAGGTGGAGTACGGTACCAGCTGAGGTCGCATACATACAATTGCCAATAGCACATGTGTACGGTACGGGACAATCTGATGTCCGGTACCAAGTGGGGTACTATAACAGGTGGAGTACGGGACAATCTAATGTCCCATACACACAATGGCCAAAAGCACATGTGTACGGTACGGGACAATCTGAGCTGCTGATGTCCGGTACCAGGTGGGGTACCATCTGTGGTATCAACTGGGTATTGGTTTTTAATTTTAAATTAGGGATGGTTTCGCCTCGCCAAATTATATTAAGGGAGGATTTTCTCAATAAAAAATCATTATTATGAATCAATGTTTTTTCCAGTGAATCCATCGAAATGCCCTTCGTTCTTCCATGGGAGAATTGCCCCTCACTTCAAACCCAAACCGGAATGGGCGCATTCGGCACCCATCGAGACCCGAAAATTCAAATTGAACAAGGCCATATCGAATTGGTTCAGGTGAGGTTGAAAATTTGGATGCAATTTTTATTCAATTCGGAAAACTTAATTGTGGAAATTTTACAAAAAAAAATTAAATATCATCCAATAAATTAAACAAAAAAAATGGGAAAGGTCATTCGAAAGAGCAGCATAAAAAACAATCATCAATTCTGGTGTAAAATTCAATTGAGCACTTCTCATCATTCTCATTTTCGACGGAGCAGAGGAGATTTTGGCTTGGAGAATGCTGAAAAAAAATAAAATTAAAAATATTTAAATTAAATTTTTAAGAAAATTTTTTAATTTTAATCCGAAATTTTAAGTTTTTTTATTAATTTTTCGCCCAAAAGAATATTTTTCAATATTTTTTTATATTTTCTAATTTTTGGGACCTTTTGAACTTCGCCTCTTCCTCAGTTGATTATGTACCAGCGATCTGATTCGAAGTCGTTCCTCCTTTTCAGCGTCTCCGTGTCGGCCACCGGCATATCCATCATCATCGTCTTCGTCATCATCCCTTCCATTCTCATAACCCGAATAGTCTGCGTCGTGAAGAAGCCTAAATTATTAAATTAATTTAATAAAATTAATATATTTTTTAAAAATTTTTTCTAAATAAAAATTTCTATGCCTAATAAAATTTTTTAATTTTTTAAAAATTTTTTTCTACTGAAAAATTTAATCAAATAAAATTAAAAATATTTTAATTTTTTCTATAAAAAATTCAACCTAACAATATTTTAAAAATTTTTTCCAGAGAAAAATTTCTATTTAAAATGTTAAAATATTTCATACAGATAAATTTCAAACTAAAAAATTTTAAAAATTTTTTCTAAACAAATAAAAATTTTAAATTTTTTCTACAAAAATTTAACCTAAATTTTTAAAAATTTTTTAACAGAAAATTCAACCTAACAAAATTTAAAAAAATTTTTTAAAAATATTTTTCTAAAAATTCAACCAATAAAACATAAATTTTTTTGAATTTTTTCTAGAAAAAAAATTCAACCGAACAAAATTTTGAAAAATTTTTTTTATAAATTTTTTCTACAGAAAATTCTAAATAAATTTTTTAAAATTTTCTAAATTTTGTTATCAAATTAAATATTAAATGGAAAAACGAACCCAGCCCGTCCACCGCCATAAAGGGGTTCATCATCTTTCGCCGTCGGGTTGGGTGCTGCCCGAATTTGTGCCATTTGCTGCGGCGTTTGCTCCAAGAATTTCAATCCATTTTGCACCTTTTTTGGGTCCTTGCAAAAATCGCAATTCGTTTTGCACGCCTCCACTTTGTCATCAAAATAGCGGCCAATTAAGGCGTGACGGCAGCTATAAAAATTATGAGAAAATTAATTAACAATTAAAAATTATGGAAATTTTTGGTAAGCAGTGTAAGAAAATTTTATTCTTTAAAGAAAGACCATATTTTGGTATATTTTTATTTTCTCAATTATTTTTAAAATTTATTTATAATAGGTTGAATAAACCATTTAAAAATGTCTTAAATTTTTTACAAAATAATTGAAAAAAAATGGTCTATTTTTGGCCATAGAAAATTGATATATTTTGGTAAAATTTCAATGCCTAATTTTTTAAAATAAAAATTCTCCTCCTATATATTTTTGCATATTTTTATTTTCCCAAATTATGACAATCAGCTAAAAAATTAATTAATTTAAAAATTTTTCTCTTATATATTTTAGCTATTTCTCCAAATTAGGCATTTTTTGGCTAAAGAAATTTCCAGTTTTTTAGTCAAATTTTATTAAAGCCTAAAAATTTTTAATAAAAATTTTTTACACTGACCTTGGCTTCTCCAAATATTCAACCATTTGCTCGAATCCGCGTCGAATTTCCTGCCGCCTCTGTTCAATTCCCGCCTTATTTTCCTTCTGATTCTAAATTTAAAAATATTATTTTGTAAAATTGATTCAAGATGTACTTTTTTATCCCGGCTAATTTGCGCCAGTGCACTGTTCAGCCGATAATTCATCATCCATTGGAAATCGCGCGAGTAATAAATTCGGCAATAGCTCCGTTTGTTGTCGCGACCGGCTCGTCCAGATTCTTGGTAATATGAGGCCATGTTGTTTGGCGGATTCCAATGGATCACAAATCTGGAGGAATATTTAGAAATTAAATTTTATTTACAAAAATTAAATTTATTTATAAAAAATGATTTTAAAAAATTAAAAAAAATTTTGTGTTTGGATATTGGGGAGAATTAAAATTTGTGCGGAAAAATTTTTGAAAATTTATTTTATTTAAATAAAAAATAAAAAAATATTAATTTTTGTTATTTTTGAAATTGAAAAAAAAAAATTTTTTGGATATGTATTCAAATGAAAAAACTATTTTATTTACTACAAAAAAATAAAAATTATATTTTTCTGGGCTTGTCTGTGAGATGGATAAAATTTGTGTGAATAAAATTTTAAAAAATATTTTACTACACAAAAAAAATTAAAATAATTTTAGGATTTTACAAAAATTTTTATTAAATTACTTTCAATTTTTAAGAAATTTATTTAGAAAAATTTTAAAAAATCATTGAAAAATCCAAACCTGACTGTGGCCTTGTCCACGCCCATCCCAAATGCGATTGTGGCCACCACCACCGGCAATTCATCGGCCGTCCATTTCCGTTGGACCTCATTTCGATCCTAAAATAAAAATTAAATGTGTCAAAAATTTATTAAATTTTCAAAATATTTAAATCGAATTTAATTTTAATTTTTTTAAATTAATTTGTGTAAATTTTATTTTAATTTTTAAATTAATTTAGGCTAAATTTTATATAAATTTACTAAATTTTATATAAATTTATTAAATTAATTTAGGCCAAATTTTATTTTAATTATTTAAATTAATTTAGGCCAATTTTTATTTCAAATATCTCAAAATTAGTGATTTTTCCCCTCAATAAAAAAACCTTGTTATTCAATCCGGCATGGTAATATGCGGCATCAATTCCGCCCGATTTGAGCACTCCAACCATTTGTTCACATTCTGCCTTGGTTTGGCAATAAACAATTCCGCTGCTTGGCTCCGGCTCTTTTCCCTCCATTAGGCGTTTCTCATTGGCGTCGAGCAAAATTTTGCGAATAAAATTCACCTGTGAAAATTAATTTAATTAATTAAAAATAAAATTAGAAAATTGGAAGGAAAAAAATCAAAAAAATAAAAAAAAATATATTTTAATAATAAAAATTTGAAATTGGTAATTAAATTTTTCTAGACCATAAATTTTTTCAAAAATGGAAAATTCTAAAAATATATTATTTTTTTAAAAAATAAAATAAAAATTGCTACTGCCATCTGCCCAGAAAAAAAATTGTTTAAAAAATTCTTTAAAAAAAATTAAAATATTTAATATAAAAATTTTAAATTAATTAAAACCTCAAATTAGCAAATTAAAAATCTCCTGCCAAAAAAATTTTTAAAAACGGTAAGAAAAATATTTTAAAATAAAATCTTAAATAATAAAAATTATTTAAATTTAAAAAATTAAAATTGGCTATGCTATGCCCAGTTTTTAAAAAAATCCAGAAAATTTTTTAAAAAATCATTAAATTTTTTAAATTATACAAAATTAAATAAATTAATTTTTACACTGACCATATGGGCTTCGGCTCTTTGAGGTAATAGTGATTCACGAATGACGACATCATAATGGAGATTGGGCCGGTATGTGGACATTTTGAATTTTTCCACCCTTTTCAACTGTAATTGGTCGAGCACATCTGTCTCCGTCTTCAAATTTGCCGTAGCCGTCAGTGCAATCCAACGGACCTAAAAAATCGCAAAAAAATTTAAATTTTGGGGGAAATTTTGGAAATTTTTTTGAAAAAAATTTTGAAATTTTTTTATTGAATTTTTAAAATTTTCTCAATTTTACTAACATTTCCATCGGGATCACATTGTCGCAGCGCTTTCAGCTTCAAATATTCAGGCCGAAAGGAATGACCCCATTGGGAAACGCAATGGGCCTAAAAATATGAAAAATTTTAAAAATTTTTTAAATTAAATAAAATAAATTAAATAAAAAATTAAATTAATTAAAATAATAAAAAAAAAAATAAAAATTAATTTTGCTGACCTCATCGACCACAAAATAATTGATCATTTGACGTTGGCAAAGTCGGCTCAAAATGCTTCGAATGTATTCGAGCGCAGCGGATTCCGGTGTCAGATAGAGAATTCGAAAACTGGGCGTGCCGTGCAATTCCTATAAAAATTAGAAAAAAATTATTTAAAAAATCGGCAAAAAAAAATTTAAAATTTAATTAAAAATTTTGGAAATTAAAAATTCAGCAAAAAAATTTGATTAAAAATTCAGAAAATTTTAAAAATTTGATTAAAAATTCATCAAAAAACAAAAATTTGATTAAAAATTCATCAAAAAATTTCAAAAATTTGATTAAAAATTCATCAAAAAATTTCAAAAATTTGATTAAAAATTCAGTAAAAAATTTTAAAATAAAAATTTGATCAAAAATTCAGAATTAAAAATTCAGCAAAAAAAAATTAAAAATTTAATTAAAAATTCAGCAAAAAATTTTAAAATTTTAATTAAAAATTCAGCAAAAAAAATTTGATTAAAAATTCATCAAAAAATTTCAAAAATTTGATTAAAAATCATCAAATTTCAAAAATTTCAACAAAAAATTCAAAAATATTCCTCATTGACTTACACGTATAATGTCGCGTCGCTCGTCCTCCTTGAGTGTGGAATTCAACGAGACGCATGGAATGCCGAGTGCCCGCAACGAACACATTTGGTCCTGGATGAGGGCAAGGAGCGGTGAAAAAACGATGGTAATGCCGGGGTGGAAGCAGGCGGGCAGCTGGTAGCAGAGGGATTTGCCAGCCCCAGTTGGCAGTGACACAAAAACATCCGACGATTCTGCAAAAAATAAAATTTAGAAAAAATTTCAAAAAAAATCGAAAGAAAAATTTTATTAAAATTAAAGAAAATTTGAAAAATAAATTTGAAATAAACTCAATTTTAAAGCTAAATAGTAAAATTTAATTGCAGAAAAAATTTTTTTAAAAAACTAAATTTTATTATTCCATTTGGTTGGTTAGGTTCAAAATTTTGAAAATCTCCAAGAAAAAATCATTAGTTTTTGCAGTCTCAGTTTGGAAAAAAAATAAGGCTTATAAGATTCGGCTAGATTTAGGCTGTTTAGGATTTATAAAGAAAATTTTGCCTAAACAATTTTTTGAAAAATTTTTAACTCAAGGAGGGGGAGGGGACTCTTAAATGTTACAAAATTTAGGGTGTTTAGAATTTAAGAAAATTTTTGCAAAAAAAAATTTTTTGAAAATTTTAAACCTAAGGAAAAGAGGGGACCCTAAAAATATAGGTCTCAGGTTCGAATCAGTATAGGTACAGGGGAAATTATTTTTTCGGTTTTATTGCATTTTTTTATGCATTCTATTGTACATTTCAGTGTTCTGGCTGAGCCGAAATATATTAAAATTCGAACAAAAAATGAAACCGGTTACCGGTGGTCCAAGGCCAGCCCAGCCATGGGTCTCTTAAATTAACTCTGAAATCCATTGCCTAATTTTGAGAAGATGGGATGAATTTGTTTGAAAACCCATAAAACTGTACCATAAAAATTTATAAAATTTAATTATATTTTTTGGTCTAAACTAAAAACCTGTGCTCACTTTTAATGATGCAATTGATCGCATCCCGTTGGACGTGACTGCGAAAACATTGATGCTTGAAGATTTCCCTCAACAATTGCATTTTGCGCTGCTTTTCCGGCAGCTGTTGGATTTGATCGATTAGGGCGGTGCGCGATTGGAATTCACCGGCTCCCATTTTCAAATGTTGTTGGGCGGCAATTGTGCCGGCGTTTGGGTCGAAATCGACAGGAATTTGGGCCGGTGGAAGAGTCCAATTTTTCTTCGTATTTTTCGTTGCTGCGGTAAAATTTGTTGCCGTAGAACATGTTGTGCCGGTGCCCCCGCACATTGTCGTGGCGTTAGAGTCCTCATCAATGAAAAATGCGGGCGGCGGAGGCAACTGGCTGGTGCCGGCGCCCGAATTCGGCGATGGGTTTGAGTCATCGTCAATGAAGTAAATGTCATCCATTTTTGTCGTCGTTGTTTTTGCCATTGCCACCAATGATGTGTTCGAAGTGCCCGGTTGTCCATCATCCATCGTTTCCATTGGCGGCGGTGGTGCCAATTCGACAATTTCCCCATTCAGCCATTGGTCTATTTTGGTTTGGGATTGTATTTTTCTTGGCGCTTTTGTCTTTTGGTTTTGGCTTTGTTCTTGTTTTTGTGTGCCCATTTTGCCCATTGCCATTATTGGCTTACTTTTGACTCGTTGCCGTTCCTTGATCACTTTGACCGTTCCATTGGGCGAATCGCCTACTTTGGCTGTGGCAATCAATCGCGACCGTTTTGCCGTTGATTTGCCACTGGTGCTTGGCGTCGTTTTCAATTTCATTTGTTTGCTTGTCGTCGTTGGTGTTGTTTTGGGTGATTTGGCGGCCTTGGCCACTGTCGCTTTTTTGGAAGTTGCGGGTTTTATTGGAACGGTGGCGGCACTATTGAATGAGCTGGATGTGGTGCCGGCTTTCTCCATTTGCGAGGCCACATATTTGGAATTTAGTAGCATAATAAAAATGCTTGGAAAAATCACTAATCTTAAATGTCAGCAGATTAATGTTTATAGTTAATGAAAAATAAAATCAATAAATATTGGAATTGGACCAGGACCTTTAGTTTTTCAGCCTAACCCTTCCCTTATGTCCTTAAGATAAAGGCTTTTAGATTAGGACTAGGCGCTATGTTTAAGATCGGCTACGGTTTATTTAAATTTTACTAAAACATTTTCCGAAATTTCCTGTTTTAAGGCCCTTGGCTTTTGCAAATTGCTAACTTAAACTCTAAAATTTTTACTGAACATTTTTGAGTATAAAAATACGTTGATGATTGAAGAAAGTGGGGGATAAATGAAAAGCGTCATTTCCTAATATTTCGTAGGTTTGATTTTACTGACAGGATGCTTCGATCTTCAAGCCAGCTTCACTTTTCACGGCGGCCCGGTTCCCTTAAGTTCGCGTGCAAATTAAGCTAGCTCTCTTCCTTCATATTTTATTGTGTCTCGTTTTCTTTTTATCCCTCGTACACTACGCCAAAACAATTATATTTTCATGCGCTTGAGCAATAAAACGAATGGGGTTTACAAATGAAACCATAACTCTGTTCCATTCTATAGGTTTCAAAAGCTATCTTACAGTTTAGTGCAGAATTTAATGGGCTACAAAATAGGCTAGAAATTGAAATTTTTCCAACTTATACAAAAATTTGCTAACTTAACAAAGTTTTGCAATTTTCCGATTTTCCAATGGCCATAACTTTTTTATTTGTTGGACAATTCTCAAAATTTTTGCTATATTCCTACTCTGCTCGACGTGATCTTTCGATTGAAGCTAAAATTGAGCCGTTCGGGTAAGAACTGAAGACAGGAGAGTGCCTTGAAAATGGCCAAAATTCGAGAGTGGATATTTTTGGCCGGGAGTGACGAATCAAAAATTCCAACTCCAGTTTTGTGCAGAATTTTATGGGCTACAATATGGGCCAGAAACTTTTTGAAAATTTTTATTTATGAGCGAGTTCTAGGACTTTGAAAATTTGCATATTTCCAACTTCTATTGGCCATAACTTTTTTATTTCCAAACCAATTCAAAAAATCCTTTCTATATTCTTAATCAGCTTGACGAGCTCTATGCAATGATATAAAGAACATGCCATTTGAAGTGCATTCGTAAATTTCGATATTATTTTCAAATTTATTTATATCGATTTGGCATTCCGTGCTTGCACGCGTGCGTAAGGGAGCCGGGCCGCCGTGCTTTTTGAGAGCCGACAGCCGACGCCGGCGCTTCGCTTTTTTTTGATTTTCTATTTTTGTTCTTTCTTTCTCTACTTTCTATTATCTCTCTTTAAATTTTGGATTAAATGTCATTTAAAAATAAATTTAAAATTAACGAAATGCCCTTTTTCTCATTTTTGGTTCAAAATTCAAAGATTAGTGGAAAATAAAAAAACAAATAAAAATTCCTAATTTTTTAGGGTTCACTTCATTCTGAAACGGTTCTACCGCTTTTTGAAGTGAGCGAGAAAAACATTGCCGATGAACGGGGATTGCTTACTTCTTTTGGTGCACATCGACGGAATGTTGAACGAGTTGTGGACAGTCATACATATGATAGCGATGATAAGGTATTACAAAAATGGAAATTAAAAAAAAACTTGAAAATTTGTTGGACAAATCAATAAATGAAAATATTGACCCAAATAATTATAACGGTTTAAGGGTTTTAGGAAGGTTTATCCTGCTGTTTACAAACCATATACCCAAAATTGGATAGAGCTGGTCAAAACGCATTGAATGTTATATAATTTGTCATGGTTTGGTCAATAATTAAAGGGTATTAAACGGTTGAAACCCATTTTGGTTTGGTCAACAATTAAAGGGTATAAAACGGTTTAAACCAATTTTGGTTTGGTCAAAAATTAAAGGGTATTAAACGGTTTAAACCCATTTTGGTTTGGTCAACAATTAAAGGATATTAAACGGTTTAAACCCATTTTGGTTTGGTCAACAATTAAAGGGTATTAAACGGTTTAAACCCATTTTGGTTTGGTCAACAATAAAGGGTATTAAACGGTTTAAACCATTTTTGGTTTAATGGTTCAAAAATCAAAACTAAGTTAGAATTAGTTAAACCCAAACCAAAATATATCATTTTGATTAGATCTATCGATTAGTTAGATTTAGATCTAGGATAAATTTTTGAATCGTTAAAATTTCTCAAATTTTACTCTACAGCTCGGCCTATCCGAAGGGATCATCCCACGGCACATGCTCGGCTCCGTCCAAAGCCATAATTTGGAACCGATGTGGGGAAATCAGCGATTGCAGGTATTTTTCAAAAAAAAAAATTAAATAACATCAAAAAATTCCAACAGACCGCAAAAGTCTGGCTTCATGATGGAACGAAGGGCGATTATTTGAAATGTGCGCCGGATTCCAACGGAATTATTGGGCGACAATTCCAACCAGGAAATCCGGACAATCGGGCTGGCAGTAATATTATTGAACGGCGACGGAATGTGATCCAAATGATTCAGGTTTGACATAACCGCCCTAGATTTAGGCTGGCTTATAAAAATTTTAAGAAAAAAAATTTTTTGAAATTTTCGAACCACATTTTTGGAAAATTTAAGTATATTCAGGTGGAACGGAACCCAAGCTTTAGGTGTAGGCTTGGATTTTAAAGTAAATTTTATCAAAAATAATTTTGAAAATTTTCGAAAAATTTTTTTGAAAATTTTCAATCTCAAAAAATTTAGGTCGAACCCGATTGGGGGAAGTTATTTTTTCGAACTTGTTTACATACTGACGAAATAGACTAAATTAATCAAAAAAGTTTAATTTTCAAAAAGAAGTGAACCCTTCACTTTTGAATAGGCCTCGGGTTCGAATCCTCTCTGATGAAAAATTATTAAAAATTTTTAAGGGTGTTGGCGAGCTAAAACCCAGCCGTGTCTCCGATGGAATTGTGCCCAAAATTTTCTCCACCGATGACATAAACACCCGAAGTGGAGCACATTTCGGCGATTTTCGCCCGACCAAGATGGAAAGCACCGGCGGCTATCGGATGAGCTTCGACGATGAAGTGCTCTGCAAAAGGGTTATTCCCTATCAGGTTTTTAAGCTCAATCCGATTTTTAAAAGATATTTTTTTCATTTATTTTAGACGGCTCCTTCATTGAGATGAATGAATCAAGCGAGGTTTAAAGAAGAGAAAAATTCGATGAATTATGCGAAATTTTCCTTCTCATTATTAGTAAAAATTTTTCAATTTCACATTTTCTCATTTTTTAATGAATGAATTCAAATGCATTTGTATAAAATAATAAAATAATGTTTAATTTGCGAAAATTCCACATGAATTGCCTAAAAAAATAAATCGTATATTCTGGCTGAATTTGAACTTTTAGGCTCGGGTGGATTCTTAAGCTTTTTAGTCACACAAAAATTTCGCGGTTTTCGGAAAAATTTAGGTTTTTTAGTTTGGAAAAATTAAAGTTTTTTTCCTAGAAAATTATTTTTTTTTAACCTGGAAAACAAGGTTTTTTACTCTGGAAGTTTTTTAATCTAAAAAAAAACTAAGGTTTTAAATTCAGAAAAATTAAGGTTTTCCAAGCTGGATATATTAGTTTTTTTAGTTTGTAAATGTGAAGGCTTTTAAGTCCGGAAAACTTTGGGATTTTAATCTCGAAACCATAAATGAATTAATTGACCCAAAGAAACACTTCCAAACGCAAAAAGAAAAATCGACAAAAAAAAAACAATGGGGAAATAAATTTATTCCAACATTCAAAAACCAATCAAAAATAAATATTAAATAAGCTTGTGAAAACAAAACAAAAAATGTTGCTCCCTCTTTCCATTCTCAATCGGCGCTTTCATTCACTTCTCAATTGGATTGTAGTTGAGCAATTTCTCGATCAAGTCCACATGGGAGAGCAGCATTCGACGGCAACAATATCGGCGCAAATTCAACGCGTCCAATGCATCGCCTTCCGTATTGCCGTCCTATAAATTGTACAAAAATTAATTCAATTGGTTCATTTTTAAATGGGAAATATTAATTTGTAGATAAAAATGCTTAAGAGCTTATAATGGTTCAGTGGTTTATCTAAGAACCTAGACCCATAAACCTTATACTCAATCGATAGATCTAGTCTAGATGCATTATTTGACTATTGGCTTGGGTTTAACCAATTCTAATTTAATTTTGAACCATTAAACCAAAATTGGTTTAAACCGTTTAATACCCTTTAATTGTTGACCAAACCAAAATGGGTTTAAACCGTTTAATACCCTTTAATTGTTGACCAAACCAAAATTGGTTTAAACCGTTTAATACCCTTTAATTGTTGACCAAACCATGACAAATTATATATCTTTCAATGCTTCTTTCTTGACCAGATCTATCCAATTTTGGGTATATTTGCTTTGTGAATTTAGAACAACCTTCTCTTAAATATCCGTACGTATATAATTTTTTTTCGACATAATTTTAAATATTCTTATAAAAATTGAAAACCTGAAGATGTTGCAAATAGGCATCCCATTTGTTGCCAATTACTTTGCCGCATGTGAAGCATCGAATTGGAATAATCATTGTGAATTGTTGTCAAGAAATTCGCGTTTAATTTGGGTGAAATTGAATTATTTTTACAATTTCCAAGTCTTTTAATTATTTTTCTGAAAAAAAGTTGATTTACTTAATTTTGATAATTAATTGTCTAAAGAATCAAGTTTAATCCAATTTATGTGGAAATTAAACCAAAAATCCAAACCCAGTTCTCGTCCCGTCGTCCCCAAAACAAATGACCAATCAATAACAAAATGAAAAGAACATAGAAAAAGATGAGAATAGAATATAAAGAAACGAAAGGGAAAAAAATTATATCGAAATGCCAAATGCATTTTTTTTCAATTTTTCTTTCATTTAATGCCTTTTTGGTCTTAACTCTTAAACGAAAGAAAAAACTTTGGGCTTTACTTTTCCCCACAAAAATTCATGTGTATTTGTTCTGTTTTTGGCCCACATTTTCCTTCTCGACTCTCGCCACTCTTTTTGAGGACCAATGGACCGGGACAACAAAGCAACAGCAGCTGTGCAGACAAAAATGTGCATCGGCCATATTTGGGAGTGAGGAAGAAGGCCAATGGCCAAGAGCGCCCTTTCTCCCTTTCTTTCAAGAGCGAGAGAAGGGAAAATATGGCTATTTGGATTGGTGGGCTGATGAGAGGGAAAATATGGAAAATAGAAAGAAGCGAAAGTCCCAAAAATTTTTATTATTTTTCCGTCCGGTTCCCGCCGCCAACGCCCAGCGGCTTCCACACACTTTTATGTGTACATTCTCTGTACAGCCAAGCCACACACACAATCCAAAGCAAGCCAAGTCAACCGAACCAGCCACTCTCGTCCCCCATCAAATTTTCCATCCCCTATTCCATTTCCATCTCGCTCCCAGCCGCACTCTTGAGCACACATTCGGGGCCATTCTTCCTCCTTTCCTTCGTCTTTACCACTTTTGGCTGTTGTGAGAGTGAGAGGACTACTTTTTAGTCCAATATATACTTTTGTTGGAGGAGGAGGAAGAAAGGGGGCAACATATTATGGAAAGAGAGGCGGCTGGCAGCAAGGAAGGAGGCGAAGGGCGGCTGGCAGCAAGGAAGGGTGGCTGGCAGTAAGGATGGGCGGCTGGGATGAAGAGGTGGTTGGAAGAATGGAAGGATGTCTACCAGCAGCCGCCTTCTCTTCCTTCCATTGCTGCCAGCCGCCCCTCGCCTTTCCCTCCTGCCAGCCGTCTCTCGCCTCCCTCTTCTTGCTACTCCTCCCGACACTTCAAATGGCGCGTTTATCCCCTTCCGCCCATATTCTCCATCTCAATCTACCGAATACTAATCTAAAAGTAAGTGCAGACTGCAGAGTCGGAGACCACGCCAAGAGGACACCACCGGCGGTGATGGGAACATCGACGGATGGCGCCGTGCCCCCAAATCTCAAAAAGCACAATTTTTGTTGTTGTCCTCCTTTCCCCGTCTCCGCCGTCTCCCACTTCTAAATCCAATCCTTGCACCCCACCGACCGCTGCACTACCTTTCCCGACGTTCATATCCATCCTCTTCTTCCCTTCCTTTCTTTTATCCGCGCAAAACTCCAAACACACAATCGAGAATCGACCCATCGCGTTTTTGTGCCCTTTCGCGCAGAGAGTGCCTTCATAAAATGCCATGTTTTTGTGCGCGAGATTTAATTTGTTTTTTTTTTTTTTGGATGGAAATGGCATTGAGAATTAAGCAGGAAAGTGCTCTAAAAATCCCTTCCTAACGCGGCGTGGCAGCACCCTTTTTCCTTACGGCGACTCATCAAGTGTTCTTCCAAAAGCTTTCACCGCTGGGCATGCCTTTAGGGAATCAAAAAATAAGCGTTGGCCATTCCAAACAACTTAATCCCCCACATGCTTTTCCGCCCATCATTTGGCCATTTTCGTCCCTCTCCTACTCGTTGACTTTCCCTCCAAGTTTTGGCCCCAAAATTTGCCTCTCAAATTCAGTCATTCTTTTCTGATTTTCCCTCAAGGGATGATTATCGCTGATTGAGTCTTCGTATTAGTTTTTTTTGGCCCATAGCTCATCGAAGCAATTGCCAATTTAGGAAGGCGATATACCATTTTAAAGCCCAAAGTGTCCTCTATAAAGTGGCTCTTATAAATTTTATAATATTCAATTTTATAAAAAGTTATATGTCTTTTAGTGTAATAAATCCGAATTTTGTGATAAAAAGCCGCTTATTTTACAAATTGTCTTAAATTTTTAAAAAATTAGTTAAGCCACTTTTTAGAGACATTTAGGGCTTTAAAATGGCATATCCCCTTCCAAAATTAGTTGCTTCTTTGTTGAGCTATGGCCAAAAGAACGGCCTCGGGTACTCAATTGACTTGTTTCGGAACACTATCTTTTGGATAAACCATTTTAATAAAGAAGGAATATTTTATTAGATTGTTGTGTCTACTGTCTATCCTGCTAATAAAGGGGGGAAGAAAGACAGAACTCTGTTGGCAGAAAAACACATTAAATGGATAAATATTGGTGGTTGGAAAAGGATTTAGGAGGCTAATCCACTCATTCTAATGGCCTTAACCTTTTTTTTTTATTTTTCTCGAATCTTGATGGCTCTTTTTTCCATTTCTCTGAGAAAATGTATAGATAGAGTTTTTATTTTCGTTTCCTTCAAATCTTCAAAACTTGAGTGTGTGAACCAGACGTCCCTGCAGGCTAATATTAAATAAAACTTGCTTTCATCCAAATCCAATCCCACTTTTTCGTTGTTTTTTGCCCTCGCCGGTGTTCCTTCTTCTATGTCAGTCAAATCATTGATGAATGAGAAAATAGAACCGGATGAAATAGCCCCCCCCCCCCCCCTTGATGAGGGAATTTTTGAGGTTATTATTGGATGAGAATGACGACAAAAAATTCCTCTCTGCTGTTCTTTCTTTCAGAAAGATATTCTTTTCTTTTCTTAAAAATTCATTTTGGGTTCGATGATGACGAAGGTGGTTCCCAAAAAATTTTTGGCCATCAGACTCTTGTGCAAAATAGTGAAAAATGTATTTAGATTTTCTCCACAATTATATTTCCTTTTTCATTTGTCAAATTCTCACTTGCCTCTGCACTCATTGACATTTTAGGATTTTTAACAAATGAAAAGAATGGGTACCGGCTTTTTTTTTTGTCAAACCACCATTTATGAAAGCGAATATTAAATGTGCGTGTCCCTTTCACTTTCCCTCTCATTCGCCATTTTATTATTTATAGTTTAATGAGAAAAACCAGTGGGAATTTCCTCGCCATTTGCCCCAAATTCTCATTCAAAAATGGATTGAATTTCGGGTAATTATGATTATCAATTAATATATAGGATTTCTTAACCTTATTGAAGGAATTAGGGATTCGAAAAAAATAATCGCTCCCGGGTGGGCTTGAACCACCAACCTTTCGGTATTTGCTAACAAATCAATAATTAACAGCCGAACGCGCTAACCGATTGCGCCACGGAAGCCAATGGAATAGGCCAGAAAAATGATTTATTCCTATGTATGGTTTTTGAATAGAAATCGAAGGAAGCAGCTAATATAAATGCAATATGGATGAAAAAACCAATCGATTTTTTTCTTTCGTCCCAACTTTTATATTTTCCGTCCTCAATAAATCGATTTTTTTAGTAAAATTGACCAAAAAACATTTAAAATAAATCAAAAATCTATAATTATTAATATTTCATTGATTTTAATTTCAAATTTAAAGTCAATTTTTTTTTATCCCCCCCTGCCCTCTCCCATCGATTCTTTCTTCCGAGCAAAATAATCTAATCTTCACAAAAAATCACCCAAGAGCCAAGACCCAACTTCATATTTTTTTTCCGTCCATCTTTTGTTTATCCAATACATATTTTCTTCCAAATTCCCAATATCAGTGAACGTCAATTTTACGCCATTTCATTTCGATCATCATGAATCACACATTCTCCTATCTCTCCTTTACGTTTTTTGATATCATTAATCACACAAATACCTACCTATAAAAGCGAGGACAGCAGCAAGCGAAGCGATGAGATGAGATGAGATGAGAGTCAAAAATAACCTAAATTACCCGGCAAGCCGAGAACCGCGTCAATTTTTATTTATTAATTAGTTTTTCCGCCACGCCATCTTCCACAAAATAAATTCTCTGACCTTCACGAAAGAATTTCCAATATTTTAAATTAAAAATTTATAGAACCAAACATTATACTACTTACTTGGAAGAAAAATAATAACAACAACAACCAAAATAACACTACGCTGATCGCTGACATTTTCTGTGCCAAATAATTAACAAAACAACACCCAACTCAAAGCCCAAAGTTCCACATATTGATTTTCCATTTTTTCATCTCGTCTATTTTTGTTATTGTATGCTTTCGTCTCTGTGAATGGGGGGCCATCGCCGTGAAATATCCGACTCTCATATGCCACTTAGACAATCGGAAGTGCAAGCCGGAACATTTGATGCTCAGGAATTTCAGGTTTAATTTTTAAGTTAATTATTAATATTCTTCGATAAGTAAATGTATTATCGGGCACTGACTTGGAAGCCAAATTATTATCCCGAACTTTATAGTTTTGGTTGAATATCTCAATATCTACCAGAGAAATAACTGCAATGACATTTCCAATCTTAAAGTTTTCCCATTTAAATTGGGGACATTCCTGATATTGATATCGGTTATCGGATATTTGGGTTAGAGATAATAGCCAAACTAGAAAACCTAAATAAGTTGCGATACACATTTCAATTTATTAAGGAAAATTTACTACTATAATGGATATTCACAATTCAAATGTCAAATTAGATGAACATTGGCAAAAATTTGTTGGGATATTCCAAAAGGTATAATACCAAACTTTGACCCCTGGCAGTTTTTCATATACCAAACCTAAGGGTTTTTTTTCCTTTATTTAAGTATAGGATCATTCTCTTTAGAAACCTATTGGTTTTGGCTATTGGTTAAAGTTATTAGAGGTTTCAGTTAAAATTGAAAAATCTAAAATAGTTAATTTAACTTTTTGATTAATTAATATTTAAAATTGCAGCAAGTACGGGTCGAATCGCCGGGTAGTGCGGGGAGCAGTGGTGGCGGCGGTGGTGCCGGAACAAATTGCCGTCTAATCAATGGGGACATCCAACATGGTGGTGGCCAACCGACAAATTTGAATAATAATCCATCATCATACAATGCCAATTATCACCATCATTCGCCACATTCACCCACCAACACCGCAATAAACCATCAAAATCATCATCATTCAGGCCATGGCCATCATCATCATCATGTTCAGCTGATGATCGATTCCAGCACAACAAGGTTTGACCAATAGGCGTAGTTTACACTCGAATTACTATACTTTGACTAAAAATGTATACAAATGCTTGGAAAAGTCACTATAAAACTCTGAAAAAAAAAATAATTTCCCTTAAGCGGATTTGAATGGTGACCTAAATTTTACATAAATATCAAGGGTCTCCCCATGGGACCTTGGATCGAAAATTTTCAACGATTTTTTTTGGTCCAGAAATGCATTCTAAAATGTTTAAAAATGCAGAAAAGTGTACACATCAAGTCCGAAAAAATAATTTCTCTCAGTGGATTCGAACCTATAACTTAAATTTTGCAAAAATGAAAGGTCCACCTTTCAGATGGAAAAATTTCAAAAAATTTTAGATTCGAAATCTATTGTAGAATATATAAAAAAGCATAAAAGTATTCAACAAGTCCGAAAAAATAACTTCCTCCGAGCGGGTTCGAACCCGAGACCTGAATTTTGCAAAAGTGAAAGGTCCCCTTTTGGATCGAAAAATTCCCTAGTCAGCCTAAACATATCTTAATGGAATATTCGAATTTAATTTTGTCAATTATTCTTCAGGTCGGGAGCCAATGGCGGCGATGATAAATGTGGAAGCGGTGGCAAACATTCGAGTTTGACAGGCCAGAATCGACGGACCAAAGTATGAAATAAAAATGGGAATTAATTAAATGAAAAATTTAAATAAAAATTTCCGAAAAATTTTACAAATTTTATACAAAATCAAAAAAAAATTATTTCCCATTTTTTAATTGATTTTTTAGATTTAAATTAAAATAGACAAAATTCTAAATTTAAAATTTTAATTTATCTTCAATTTATTTTACCAATTTTTATTAATTTTTTAGTACAAAAAAGCCAAAAATTACATTTAATACTTAAATTATTTTCTTATTATTTCTGAATTTTTATTGATTTTTTCCTATAAAAAAATTACATTTAAATAATTTTTATTTTATTTTCAATTTATTTATTTTAAAATTTTTATAAAATTTTTTCCTACTATAAAAATGCCAAAAAATTAAAATTACATTTAAATAATTTTTATTATATTTTTCAATATTGATTTTTGTCAATAAAAAAGAGCAAAAAACATTTTAAAAAATTATAATTTTTTTTAAAATTTATTTTCTCATTTAGTTAATCTATTCGGAATTGCTGAAAACGGCTGTGGCATTTTTGTGTTTGGCCGTGTCCGCATTCCTCAATTTCTTCCTGCTGACCATCATCCATGACATTGTCCCCCGCCAACCGTTGGATGACCTCGTCTGGTTCATTGTGCCCCAGCAGGGATGGGCATGGCCCGTGGGCGATGTTCTCTCCACCGTTAAGTCAGTCTAAAAATTTTAATCATTATTTTAATTAATTCAAAATACCCAAAAATTAATTTTTTCAGAAATAAAAATTTTATATTTAAAAATCCCAAAAAATAAAAAATTGAATTTATCCATATCCACATTTTGAATAACAGATCAATTTAAAAATATTTTTGAATAAATTGCGTTCACCTTTTCAATTTTTTGAAATTTAAAAAAAAAGAGAAATAAATTTTTTACAGAAAATAAAAAAAATCTTTACGATTTATCAATCTTTTCTTTGTTTATTAGAATATTATTAATTAGGAATAAATTAAGCTCACTATACTATTTGAATTTTTTTCGAGTCATTTCACATCAAAAATATAAAATTTTTCACATGACAATTTTTTGGATTTATTTTTATTTAAACAAGAAAATGATATTTCTATTTAAATTGATTTTAAAATTTAATTGCTGAAATTAATCTCTCTTTAATTCACAGTTCTGTTGTTGGTTTCGCCATTGTGATGTTGCATCGGCATCGGCTGGTCATCCTCAGACGGGTTTTCCTCATTGCCGCCATCCTTTACGGTAAATTATTGAATTTTTATTGCTTATTTTTATAAAAATTATCAAAAATTACGGTATTATTGATTTTTAAAAATTATTTAATTAATTTTTACGAATATTTATTAATTAATTTTAAACTATTTTAAATTTTTTATCTGAAAATAATTCAAAAATTATTTAAAATTTACACAGGACTTCGTGCCATCGTTTTGGGCGTCACTTTCCTGCCACCGGCCTTTGATAATCGCGACCAAATTTGTAGGCCTCAAATGAATGGGACCAGCATGTACGCGGACGAGATTATGACCCGATTTGTTACCTATGTGGTCACACTTGGATTGGTCAGTTCTTTTTTATATTTATTAATTGGGATGGGGAAAATGTATGAAATTTATTTTAAATTTTAATTAATTAAATTTATTTTAAATTTTTTAATTAAATTATTTAATAAAATTTATTTTAAATTTTTAATTAAATTTTATTTTAAATTTTTAATTAAATTTTATTTTATTTTACATTTTTTATTATTTTTTTAAATTTAAATTAAATTTATTTTTAATTAATTAAATTAATTTTTTTTATTTTTTTTCCTTGGATTTTAGCGTTTACAAAAATTTTTCCCCATAAATAATTACCCATAATTAAAATTAAAAATAAATAAAAATAATTTTTGCAATTTTCAGACCTCAGGCCAACCCGAAATTCTCTGCGGTGATTTGATGTTCAGCGGCCATACCGTCGTCCTCTCCATCATGTACTTCACCCAATTGCGTTACAGCCCAAGGGGACTCTATTTGCTCAGGTCAGAGATTCAGAAATTTTATTTATTAAAATTATTAATAATTATTTTAAATTTTTTAAAAATTTTTTTAAAAATATTTTGAGAATTTTTTTATATTGAAAATTATTAATAATTAATTTTCCCTATTGTTTTTGCAGATGGCTTGCCCTTCCCGTCACATTCCTCGGCATTGCTGCCCTCGTGCTCAGCGGCGGACATTATACGGTGTGAATTTTGGGAAAAAAATTAAATAAAATTACACAAAAAAATCAGCCAAATTTTTAACAGTCCCTTTCCTTTTAAAATTTTTTCTCTCTTTTTTATTTAATTTTTAAAAATTTTTTTACAGGAATTTATTATTATTTAAAATTATAGCAAATATTTAAATAGGGTGAATATTTTTTTTACAAATAATTTTGGAAGAATTAATTTTTTAATAATCAAAAAATTATTAAAAATATATTTTTTTCGATATAATTTTTCAATTTAATATTAAATTTAAATAAATAATTAATTAAATTTCCAATAATAATCCATATTTTATTAATGAAAATTAATTCTTGCTTAAATTAATTTTATAAATAAATTAGTAATTTTTAAAATAAAAAATCATCCAAAAAATAATTCCCCCCATATTTCCACACAGATGGACGTGCTGATCGCCTATTGGCTAACCTCCCACGTGTTTTGGTCCTATCATCAAATGTTCGAGACTGCGCGTGCCCAACGAGCGCAGGCGCCCCTCTCCAATGTTTGGTGGTTTTGGCTTTGCTATTGGTTCGAATCGGAGGTGCCGGACACCGGGCCCCTGCAAAATCAATGGAATTGGCCATGGGCGCGGCCACGATGGGCCCATTCAATGATGGCCAAAATAAGCATGAAATTGCAATGACCAAAGGCCAAAATAAGGAATGGACTCAAAAATGGACATATTCAAAATTGACAACACGGGAAAAAGTGCCTAAATAAATATGAATCCATCCAAAATCCCTTCCCCACCTCACCTATATAAATCTCTCTCCCATTTATTTTGTGTTCATTTTCGTGAATTGATATTTTTTCAATTTTTTGATACTCTTGCCCTCTCTTCTAGCCCACCTTTCTTCCCTTTTTGGCCAGGCCGCAAATCCAAAAGCATTATTTTTTAAATTATATTTATTTTCAGGCAAAAATGGGGGAATTTTAAATTTATTTTTGGGTATAGCAAAATTTTAAAAATGTATTTCGGTATTTTAGTAGGGCATAGAAAAAAAATGTATTTTGGCCAAAATTTTTGGGCAAATTTTGTCTGATATTTTCTTTTTTTGACAATTATATTCTCGACTACCCTATTAATGTACTCACCGACCAATATTTCTCCCATTTTTTGTTGTTTTCCATCTTTTACCCAAAATTTCGACTCACAATTTTTCTTTCCTTTTTTGTTTTAATTTCGAGACCACAATCATCACCAGAAATCTTATTTTGATTTTGATTGATATTATTTTATGATTTTATGATGGTATAAAATAGAATTATATTAAATAAAAATATTATTACTTATTTATTATTATTACTAGAATTAATAGAAGAAATGAAATTCATTAAGATTAGGCTGAATTCAAAATTTACGATTAGAAATCAGGCTGTATTATTTTTTGTGTTTTAATTTTAATATGTTTTTGTGCTTCATTTGTAAATGTTTTTGTGTTCATTTGTAAATATTTTTGTGTTTTGTTTCAAAATGTTTTTGTGTTTCATTTTGAAATGTTTTTGTGTTTCGTTTGTAAATGTTTTTGTGTTTTATTTGTTAATGTTTTTGTGTTTCTGTGTTTCATTTGTTAATGTTTTTGTGTTTTCATTGGAAATTTTTTTGTGTTTCATATGAAAATGTTTTTGTGTTTCATATGAAAATGTTTTTGTGTTTCATTTAAAATGTTTTGTGTTTCATTTGCAAATGTTTTTTGTGTTTTATTTCAAAATGTTTTTGTGTTTCATTTGTAAATGCTTTGTGTTTCATTTGCAAATGTTTTTGTATTGTATTTCAAAATGTTTTTGTGTTTAATTTGTAAATGTTTTTGTGTTTTATTTGTTAATGTTTTTGTGTTTCTGTGTTTCATTTGTTAATGTTTTTGTGTTTTATTTGTTAATGTTTTTGTGTTTTTTCATTGGAAATGTTTTTGTGTTTCATATGAAAAAGTTTTTGTGTTTCATTAAAAATGTTTTTGTGTTTCATTTGTAAATGTTTTTGTGTTTTATTTGTTAATGTTTTGTGTTTAATTTGTTAATGTTTTTGTGTTTTATTTGTTAATGTTTTGTGTTTAATTTGTTAATGTTTTTGTGTTTTATTTGTTAATGTTTTTGTGTTTCTGTGTTCATTTGTTTTTTTTTTTTGTGTTTTATTTGTTAATGTTTTTGTGTTTTCATTGGAAATGTTTTTTTGTTTCATTTGGAAATGTTTTTGTGAAATGTTTTTATATTTTCATTTGGAAATGCTTTTGTATTTCATATGAATATGTTTTTGTGTTTCATTTGAAAATCTTTTTGTGTTTCATTTGTAAATGTTTTTATGTTTTTATTTGAAAATACAAAACAATAATAATAGAGTGTCTGTTGTGCAAAGCTTAATTTCTTTGAGAGACTATGGGATAAACATAGCCAGGTGAGGAAATATAAAAGACGAGAAGCGGATCATTGCTTTTGCTATATAGTTTTACTGGCGATCATTCCATTGACCATGGGGAGAAGTCGAAAAGGAGCAAAAGCAATTTACGGGAGGATTAAGAGAGGATTCTCGACTGACACTGGCCTTAGTGAAATCAATGCGGGCGGATATGAATGGAATAAGCGGTGCATTCTCTCTTCATCTACTCAAATAAATATATTGGCAGTGGATTTAGGGATATTGGATCTCTGTGCTGTGCTTGCTGCTTAGATGGGTTCTTATTTGTGGATATTTATGAGACCAATAGAGCAGCGATTACCGATCCTTCTTTTTGGCTCTGCTTTATCGCCTCTCTTTTCCAAGCAATTCTTCTTTTAGATATAAAAGGAGAGAGACAAGATTATAGAGTTTAGATTCAATCCCGAAGTCCAAATTGAGTAATTCACAAACTTATTTGAATTTTGTCTTAAGCTTCAAGTCAATTCAATTCAGGGTATTCACCTCCTACCCATCTCCCGATCCCGACATTGAAGATTTGAATGAATGAATGAGAGCCTTAAAATGAAACTATAATATATCTCCCCATCTCCCCTATTTTACCCAATTCATTCCACTATTTTACTCAATTCATATTTTCATTCAACCCTTAGTTAATGAAAAAAAACACTCATTTTAGTGCCATAAACCAAGGAAAAAGCCAATTTCCATTCATTGAAAATCACATTTGATGTGAATTTGAGAGACTGCTGTCGACATGAAAAAGTGGCAGCAGTTGGTTTTCCAATCTCTTTTGATTTTTTCAAATCATTCCACAAATCCAATCCAAAGCCATAGGCCATCATCATGTTTTGCCCTCAATCCCAAGCAAATGTCCTCATTTCACTTTTTGCCCTCACCGATCATTTCTTTCTGTTTTATATTTACCCTAAAGGCCACTTTTCCAGCTTTCCTCAATATAAATGAGGAAACTTACCGCAAAAAATCAATCCCAAAGGGTTTAAGCAAAAGCGATCAATTTTATCATTTGTTTGGCCATAAACTTGGCTCCAAGCAATATATTTGACATGGTCCTTTTCCGGTTGATCATTTCCCTCATATATCCATTGTCCAGCAAAAAATGTGAAATGGATTGACGGATGTGGAGTGTGGATGTGGACGCTGGGTAAAGAGCTTTTTAGTAGTTTTTAGGAGAAGGATGTTGACATTTTTGACATGGGCCTAGGCCACCGTTTACTGGTAAACATTGTGGCAAATCACTCATCATCCACTCGCTTCCATTTTACATTTTGTTTTTTCATTTTCGCCATTTTATAGTAATTTCTTGGAATAAATTACATATTCTATAAATGAGAGCTGCCTTGCCCTTTGTTTCCATTCTTCCAACAAATAATATCTTTAATTTATCTATCAAAAATTTCTAATCACAATGATCTAACTTTCCTCATCCAAACCCAATTTCTTAGCATCATTTCATACAACCTCTCTGCTGGACATTTTTTAAGCAAAGTTTAAATTCCATATCCCATTACTAGCTAAAAGATTTGCCCCACCCTAGTGAGAAGTAATCTATTCAGATTGATAATTTGTTGGAATATTTTCAACAAATAATTCGTATTTTCCTTTCTAACATTTAAGTTTACACTCAACAAGAGGATGGGCCAATGAAATTTAGTTTTACAGAATTAATTCCCTTTTTATCGATGCGAAAACAAGGAGGCGAAAGCATATCCTCCCCCGAGGGGCCGCCTTTCCACTAAAACTAAAAAGGTTTCAGCGCAGGCCAATTTGATTAGAGAAGAGCCTTTCGTATACACAAATTTGGCCAATGTTTTAGATTCCCTAAAGGAAAGTTTTTTACTAATGCATTCCCCACCCACAAGGGTGGTCAACTTTTTAAATTTTCAAGGAATTAAATAAAATTGCCGAAAAAACAATAAATAATACCACCCAGATAATTATAAAGATTTAACAAAGGTTTGTCCAACATTCCCAAACCATATATACCCAAAATTGGATAGAGATGCTGGTCAAGCATTGAATGGTATAGAATTTGTCATGGTTTGGTCAACAATTAAAGGGTATTAAACGGTTTAAACCAATTTTGGTTTGGTCAACAATTAAAGGGTATTAAACGGTTTAAACCTATTTTGGTTTGGTCAACAATTAAAGGGTATTAAACGGTTTAAACCAATTTTGGTTTGGTCAACAATTAAAGGGTATTAAACGGTTTAAACCAATTTTGGTTTGGTCAACAATTAAAGGGTATTAAATTAAACGGTTTAAATCAATTTTGGTTTCATGGTTCAAAAAACTAAGTTTGAATTGGTTAAACCCAAAGCTATTAATGAAAACTTCTGAATTTGCCCAAATATATTTAATATATTTTTACTATTTTTACAACCCCATTAAGAAACCAAAAATTTTCTCATAATATATGCAAATTGTGGCAATTTCCCGGACTATGAAAAACGGGAAAATTTCTGAGAAATTCCCGAGAAGAAAAAAAAATTCTTGAAAACAATACGACATAAAGAGAAAAAGAAATTCAAAAAAAATAATAGAAAAGGTACAGAATCTGGGAATTTTTCCCAAAAATAATTTTTTTCCGAAAAATATTTTTGAACTTTATTTTTCTCTTTATTTTGGGAATAAGGAGAAAAATAAAGTTCAAAAATACTTTTCGGAAAAAATTTTTTTTTTGGAAAAAATTTCCAAAATAATTTACCTTTTGGGAAACATTTTTTTGACGAATTGTCGGAAAATTTCCGAAGTTTTGACCCCAAAAATATTTCTGATAATTTTTCACTTTTTCACGAGAATTTTTGACACAAAAAGTGGGAATTATTCCGAAAATTTTTTCAAAAATAATTCTAAAAATTTTTTACTTTTTCACGAAAATTTTTGGTTCAAAAAGTGGGAATTATTCCGAAAATTTTTTCAAAAATAATTCTAAAAATTTTTTACTTTTTCGCGAATATTTTTGAGACAAAAATTGGGAATTATTCCGAAAAATTCCTCCAGGAATTTAACTCAGGATTTAATAGATTTTGGGAAATATTTTTGCACTGTTTTGTGGGAAAATTTCCGAGAATATGCTCCAAAAATATTCCCAATAGGGGTTTAATTTCGAGCATAATTTTTGGTACATTTTCTTAGAAATATTCCGAGAATGTGTACTATTTTCGGAAAAATTCTAAAATCTCTTCTAGAATTTTTCCGAAAATATGTACCATTCTCGGAAAATTTCTGTGAAAATGTATCTAAAATTGTTTTTATTAATTCCCCTATTGGGAATTAATAGTTGGAGCATATTCTCGATTAGGCATTCGAGAATACATTCCAACTTTTTTATAATTTTATCCATTGATGTAAATTTAAATAGAGATGACAAAGAATATTGTTTTGAAATTGATGTGATATCATTTATTTGTATCTTATTTTTGGTGATTTATTTTTTCATTGTTTCTTAGATTGATAAATATTGTTTTTTAATTTTTATTAATTATGCCCAAAATTTTTAGTTTGAAATTTTAAGATACAAATAATTAAAACAAAAAAATTACGTAACAATCCCAGAAAGATAAAATTCATCCAATTATTCCAACAAGTTCATCCATTTGTCCAGTCCGTTCGACCAAATTCGTCAATTATTTAATCATGATCAAATACGCCCATTGGAAATACGGCCCTTTGTTGTTCCAAATGTCCATCATAATATTGAACCATCAAGCCTTTGCAAACAACTCGATGAAAATCGATATTTTCAAGCTAAAAAATATGTGTATTAATATTTTTGTAAATTTTCCCTATAAACCTACTTCGCCAAGTTCTTTTGTGACCATATAGCAATTAGGGAAAGATTTTGGATCGGTTAAAAGTTCATCATTGCTCGTCCAAGAATCCAAATTTTCACATTTTTCAACTTTGTCAAAGTGTTCGGCTAAAACCGGCTTTATATTGCCATCATCTTTCTGGGAAAATTAAAAATTAATAAAAGAAAAGTAAAAAAATAACGAACGCTTTGCACATAGATGATTGAATCAAAAATGTTCATGGTGAAGACCATTGTTTCATACATATATCGATCTTTGTTTTGAACCAATTGATAAGTTTGCACAAAACTCAATCACAACTGATGTCGTAGATCAGTACTAAGTAAAATAAAAAAAATTATTTTTTAGTAATTTTCTTTGTTTTTTCTGGATTACAATTTCTTAAATCTGATCACCTGATCAAAATTTGAATCATTTTATATTTTTGTTTCTAATTTATTATTTTGAATGCTTGAAAAAACCTTGAGGTCGAAGTTCAGAACATTATGTTGATCATCAGTTCATCTCGAAGCTGCGATTCACTATAAAAGGATTATTATTTTATATAATAAATCATCGATCATTTGAAAAAACCTTGAGTTCGAAGTTCAGAACTTTATGTTGATCATCAATTCATCATGGGAAGGCTATGATTCACTATAAAAGATGGTTATTATTTTCTATCAGAAATCGTCGATCAAAAATTTTTACTTATTATTCTACACTCATTTTGCTTAAAATTACAAAGTGGAAACTTCAATAAAAATAAACCTATACAATATTTTCCATTGTAAAATATTATTTTATGAAAAATAATTTATAATGTTAAGTAACCTGATCATATCGAGAAGTCATTTCTTCAGGCTCCATTTTGTTCTGATCAACCATTAGATCATCAGTAATGTTCTGTTATATAGTCACTTCATCCTCATCCATTTCATTTTGTATTGTAAATTTTATTTTAATTAAGATTTAGAAATGGATAATTATAACCTGGTATTCATTGTGACTAGAACATTTGGTTCCGTACATACATATTGAACTGATCTCCATCGGTTCGAACATGATCATCTTTTATTCCAACATTTTTTAATTTGCAATTTTTATTGTAATATTTAATTAAAAATAACCTCTAAACTTATGAAGGCCTACAACAATTTTTCATTCCATCTCCGTGCATTTCAGTGACCCTGCAGTTCCAAAAAGAACATTATTAATAAAGATTATTTCTTAATATCAAACCTCATTATTATCGTACTTTCCTTGTTTTCAATGTCCATTTTGATCCAATCTTTCGTAACTTGATAGACAGCAATCAATCTCAACTTGCTCCATTTTATTATTTTTTCATGGGAAATAGAATATTTTTTAGAAAATTATTTGAAATAAACCTTTTTATTCATCATAGACACATCTTTTATGAGCCATGTTCAATTTATTAATAGAGTTCAATTCTGTTATTATTTTAATTATAAATTTAATTTTTCATTAAACCTGGAAATTGCTTGCAGAACCATTTTCCACTAATATTTTGCAGTAGATTCCGATTCAAAAAACCATTTAAGTCCACCATCGATATGAAAATTTATAATATTAATAAAATCCCTAATTTTTTTATTACCTATTCTAGAGCAAGTTCTCATCCATTCTTTTTAAGATCACCATTATTCGAGTTAAGTTTTAAAGATCATTTTTATCAAAAGTTTTTTTTTCAAAAATGAAATAAAAAATGTGAATAAGTATAGGAAAAGTAATGGCGTTGCATTTATTGATTTTAATCTTATAAATGTTTTTTTCTCTAACTTTTATTATTTAAGCAAATCTTGTATGAAAATTAATTAAATAGAAAGATCGTGTTAGTACTCCAATATTTATGGATTTTGGTCATTTTTGGTTCTTGAATTTGAACGGGATCAAGAAGTAAATGATGGAACTGCTTACAATGTTAGCTTTAAAATATCAGTTTAAAATTAATTTTTTAATTTAGAATATTGCAATAATTTACGCCGTGCTCTTCAAACCTAAAAAGATGATCTCAGATGAAGTAATTAAGATCGTCGTACAAATTGTAAAATAAAAAAGTTATTCAGGTTTTATTTTGAAAATAATTAAAAAAATAAAATTTGAATAAGAACAATATGAACTATACTAATCTAGCTACATCATTTCCAAATAAGTGTTAAAATAATATCCGTCGAAAATTACATGGAAATAACGATATAAACTTTGATTCTTTATCATATTGGGTTAGGATCAAATCTAACGAACAATTCCGTAATAAAAAACTTGAAAACAATATTTATAGTTGAACGAACCTAGTGGGCCGGATTACGCAATTGATCTGAATGTGTGTGTTCACTACGACCACTAAAACAAATTGTTCTGGATAAGCACGCCCGTGCTCTGATTAGCAAACTAAATGAACCAGGATATCTTGGGCCACCAATCGATCAAGAGGTTTAAAATTTAAAATTTATTTAAATAATAAAAAAATTCAAGGAAATTTTAAAATGATTTATGAACATCTCCAATCCGATAAGCCGTTCCTGTGGTGAAAAAATAGACTGAACATGGATGTTGAGGTTAATTTCACATTTTAATATTTATTAATTTAATAAAAAATTTAGCTTTCTCTAATTGGCGGAACGAAACTTGTTCTTGTACATGATTCAACTTTGGAAATGGAACGAGGCAGTGACGAAGAACATGACGAGAACAAGAAAAAATGAACTTGCGAATGAGCCAAAAGTTCAAGCAAATGTTCGGGGATGTTCTGGCCGATCGCACGGTTCATATCAATACATTCAATTTAACTATATATTATATCAATTAAGGGCTTTAATAACATCATGATTTCGAAAAAATGGGAAAGAAAATGGTCTTCAACATAGTCAACATGTGCTGGCAACTGTTCATGCGTTTGACAAGGTTTAATAAATTAAATTTTTTAATAATTAAAAATTAACTAAATAAAGGACTACAATAACAATCATATCAACTTGAACAATGAAAATAACAATGCGACACTTGATTGACCGAAGTACCGAGGTTTGGTTTAAAAATAAAAAAAAATAATTAAAATCAATCAATTAATATTGTAAAAAATATTATAATATAAGTAATACATACAAATCTATTATAAATTAAATATTTTATTTTTAAGTCAAATGCATCCGATGTCCTTTGTTTGGAATCATCGGTTATCCATTTTCACCGGACTTTACACTGACATCGAACTTGCCACGCATTGTTGATGAGGTTTGTTATTTATTTATTCCAAAAATATTTAAAACTAAAAATTTATAGTAAATTATGTTCAAATTAATTAATGTTCATTTTTAGATCTCCTCTGATTCATCGGAACATTCGTCAAACATAGAAGTGATATACATTGTTCGACATTCGAATCAAGAAAATGAAATCAATGACCATTCCCCGGACATTGAAGAACTCATCGTTCTGCCATCACGTCGAAAGAATGGCGAAAATTTTTGCGAACTATTCAATCCATTTGATCGATCAAGAGAACGGTGCAAGAAAGGCCAAAGATGTTCCGGTTTAAATATCGATTTTAATTTTTTGACCATTATTTCTATTCACTAAAAAACCATGATCTAATCTTTTTTGGAAACATCCTAGCTCAATTATGATCGGGTAATTTTGTAAAAATCCTTTGTTGCTTGAAACTAATTTTTACATATTATCAGAAATTATAGTCAGGAATTAACAAAATTCCAAAACATAGATGAAAAAAATGTAAAAAAATTCATTTTTTCTCAAAAAAAAATATTCAAATAAATTTCCAAAATATCACAAAATATGTAAATTTCTAAATTGCATAATTTTACCAAAAAATTAAAAATCTGCAAAATCTTTTTCAAAATATTTAATTCCTCAAAAAATTTTTATTTTTCATTTTCTTTTAAGAAATTATTCCAAATTTAATTTTCAAAATATTCTCGAAAAGATGAAAAATTTCCATGTTGACAATTTGTATCCAAAAAGGTAAAATGGTCAAATTCTTTTTCAGAAATTAATAAATTTTCAAAAAATTTTAATTTTTCGCTTGATTCTCAAAAAAATTTTTGAATTTATTTTCGAAATATTCTTTAAAAAATGAAAAATTGTCATTTTGACAATTTTATCAAAAAAGGTAAAATTTTCAAAAACAGAAATTAATAAATTTTCAAAAAATTTTAATTTTTCGCTTGATTCTCAGAAAAATTTTTGAATTTATTTTCGAAATATTCTTTAAAAAATGAAAAATTGTCATTTTGACAATTTTATCCAAAAATGTAAAATTTTCAAAAAATTTTCAGAAATTTATAAATTTTCAAAAAATTTTAATTTTTCGCTAGATTCTCAGAAAAATTTTTGAATTTATTTTCGAAATATTCTTGAAAAGATGAAAAATTGTCATTTTGACAATTTTATCAAAAAAAGGTAAAATTTTCAGAATCTTTTTCAGAAATTAGTAAATTTTCAAAAATTTTTAATTTTTCGCTAGTTTCTCAGAAATTTTTTTGAATTTATTTTCGAAATATTCTCAGAATTCTTTAAAGTTGAAAAAATTGCCACTTTCAAAATTTCACCAAAAAAAAATAATATTATCAAAAAATTTCTCGAAAAGTGAAAAATTCTCAAAAAATTTCCTGACTATATTCTGACAAAAATTCTAAATATGCAACAAGGGATTTTTTCCAAAATACCATCATCCCCAAAAATTTTCTCAAAAATTGTTCTGATTTCTCAAAATTATTCCCAAAATGTTGCCATTTCACATAATTTGCTCACAATTGTTACATTTTTCAAAATTTCTTCAGAAACCAGCACATTCCGATAAATATTTTTCAATTTCTTCCGAAATTTATTCTCACGAGAAAATTTTCTATTTTCAGAAATTTTTCGGGGATTTTTTCACATTTTCGCGAACTCCCGAAAAATCACCACTTTTTCACTAAATTTCCACTTTTTTATCCCTCCCCAGAAATATTTCCGTCTTTTTTTTGTACTTCTCTCTTCTCATAGTCCGGGTTCGCCCTTCTTTTGCCTCCTCATCTTGCATAGTCCCCATTATTCATGCATTTCCTCTCTTCCAATTTTATTCATATTCGCCAGATTTGGCCAATTTTTTCCAAACATCTCAACAATTATAAAGCCTTTTTATATAATTATTTTTGCCAACAAATAATTCCATCCAAATGGACCTGAAAATTCATTAAAAAAGATGGAATTTTAATATGAAAATGATTTCTTCCAAATTCCATTACTTAAACGAAATCGCCTTTGATTCCCTCGCTTTCCAATGGTTTAAAGGGGTGCCGTGTGTCCCTCGGAAAAAATGTTGAATGGGGAAAAGGAGGGCGGAGGCACAGTTTGTCCCCGGAAGAAGAGCCTCCCTCAAAGGGGTGAAAAAAAGAAGAGAAAGCCCCAAATTCCTTCCTTCCTTCCTCCCAAGACCATCCCCCAAAGGCAGTGGTGCCAATGCCAATGCCTAAAAGTGCCAACTGTGCTTGCTCCTCCAAATCCACTAAAGTTCTAAAGGAGCGGTTGTTGCCTTCATCATGGGCCAAAAAGGGAGGTGGATGTGGGGGGGGGGATGAAAATTGTGGTCGAGAGCAATTTTGCTGCTTTTCTTGTTTTTCTTTCCTCCTTTTTCCCACTTTGCCCTTCGCCAATTAGCCCCCCGAGGTCATCCCATCCACCCTCTTTGCCTTCTCCACTCTCTCTCAAGGCCCATCAAATCCTTTTAAACGGCCAAATAAACCACCCATTTTTGCTTAGTTTTTTATTCAATACTCTCTACTATTGTTTTTTTTTTCTAATTTAATTGTTCAAATAGAATTCAGAAATTGAATCAATTTAAAAATTAATAAATCAATTTGCAATTCCATTATTTGCACGCAATAATATTCTTTTTTGGTTATATTCAAAATAAATATTCATTTTTTCACTCCCTTTAAACCAGTATTGTCTGTTGATTTTGTGACCTTACAAAAGCGATTAAAATATAATAATTCAAAGTAAAATTTAAGACAGAAGATTACGATTTTAAGGATACGAAAGATGGATTTAGTAGGCTAAGCTTTAGATCTCGGAGGATGTTTCGTTTTTAAGGCAACGAAATTCGGAACCGTATCTTTTAATTAACCCCAAATATCCCCTCGCATTATTTGGCAAGTCCATTTGGCCCATTTTTCTCTCACTTTTTTATAATAGAATCAAAAAATGCGCAATTTTATGTTATTCCCATTAACAGAAAATTAAAAATTTTTATGAAAAGAAAAATATTATTATTTAGAGATTTTAAAATGATTACTGAAAATGGATGGAATTGATTTGCCTGCTAGATTGGTGGTGGAGGCAATGCCAAGAGAAGGCCAAAAATGAAGAGAATGGCAATTGCGGCAAAAATACATCATTCGAATCATTTTGGCATTGCCCATTTCTGAATTCTCTGCCACTTTTTAATGCCAAATGCCAATCCAAAGAATGTCCCAATGATCAACAAATTACCTTCAATTTTACTCGCATTTGCCCTTTTACTATTCTTCAATATCTTGCCATGCAAAATTGAAGCAATGTAAAAATAAAAATAAGGGTTGACTTAGGGGCATTATTCTGACAAATTTTTGCCTTTTTTGAGCATCTTCCATTAATTAATTTTAATTAATTATATTATTTAATTTGTCGAAAAAAGAGTACATAATACCAACACAATTATAATGGTTTAAGAAAGGGTTTGTCCTACATTCACAAACCATATACCCAAAATTGGATAAAGCTGGTCAAGACGTATTGAATGGTATATAATTTGTGATGGTTTGGTCAACAATTGAAGGGTATTAAACGGTTTAAACCAATTTTGGTTAGGTCAACAATTAAAGGGTATTAAACGGTTTAAACCAATTTTGGTTAGGTCAACAATTAAAGGGTATTAAACGGTTTAAACCAATTTTGGTTTAGTCAACAATTAAATGGTATTAAACGGTTTAAACCAATTTTGGTTAGGTCAACAATTAAAGGGTATTAAACGGTTTAAACCAATTTTGGTTTAATGGTTCAAAACTAAGTTAGAATTTGGTTAAACAAATTTTGGGCAAATTATTTGACATAAAAATTCAGAAAAATATTTCACTGAAATTCTAATAAAATTTTAATTTTTTCCAGCCAATTTCCCTCATCCGTGTTCAACAACAACAACAATGATTCTCCATCCCAATCCTCTGCCAGTTCCTCTTCCATTCGTTCCGTCAATACCCCTTTTGGCATTGTTCGAGGCCAGCTGGTGGCCCCACTTGGATTGCCGATGGCCGATTCCACATTGCCCCCCGTTGTCCAGTATTTGTCCATTCCTTACGGGTCAGCCCCTACAGGGCATGTCAGTAATTTACATTTTTGACAAAAATTTTAAATTTTTTACATTTTTAGAACTTTTTAAATTTTTAATTTTATTTTTAAAAATTTTTAATATTAATTTTATAAAAATTTGATAGTTGAATATTTTAAAATTTTAAAAATATAATAAAAATAGAAAATAATTAAAAATATATTTAAAAAATAATAATACCTATTTTAAATTTTTATCATTTTTTTAATAAATTTTTTTTTAAATTTTCCATATTATTTTAATTTATAAATTTTTTAAAATTTTAAATATTGAAAAAAATTGGAAAATATTTAAAAAATAAATTTTTAAAACAATAATACTTAAATTTTAAATATAATTTAAGATTTTCAAAATAATATTATAAAATAATATTAGAAAAATTAGAAATAAAATAAAATTTATATATTCAATAATAATTTTTGCATTTATTAAATCGAAATTTTAATTTAATTTAACGATTTATTTTCCTAATTTTAATGAATTATTTTCCTTTGCTTTTTAGCATCGTTTCAAAATGGCCATATCCGCTCCAAAATGGACACATCAGCCAAAGGATGCATTTCGGCAACCGCCAGCCTGCATTCAATCCGGCTTACCTTCCCTCTCCGAATCCGAGTACATTTGACAATATTTTTGGCCATAATTTTAAGAAAAATTTTAAAGGAAAATCAAATAAATTTTTTCATTATTTTTCCATTATTTTTTTTTATTAAATTTAATTTTTTAAGTGCCCTAAAAGTGACCACCGCCCAACGTTTTGATCGGCTTCATCGAATTTTGCCGCAGTTGAAGCCCCAGTCCGAGGATTGCCTTTTCATGAATTTATTTGTACCTGAAAGGCGCGAATTAAGAGGCAAATGAAAATTTAAATTAAAAATAATTTTATATAAATTTAAATTAAATTAAAAATAATTTTATTAGAAATTAAATTAAAATTTTTTAAAAATTTAATTTTTAGATGCCGAACCACTTTCGGTGCTTGTTTTAGTCCATGGTAAAAATTCTAAAAATAAAATAAATTTTTTTAAATATACATATTTTTAAGGTGACACAGATTATGGCTGGGGTGGAGCAGCTGCCCAAAATGGCACTTTGTTGGCCGCTTTTGGCCGAATTGTTGTGGTCACTGTCAATTATCGGTTGGACATTCAACAAATTTGCATATTTTAATAATAATTTAAATTTTTATTTATTAATTTAATTAATTTTATTTACAAAAATTTCATTTTAAAAATTTTTAATATGAATTTTTTTATATTTAATTTACAAATATTCCATTTAAATATTTAGGCTAGGTGTCTACGGCTTCCTTGGCCGTTGCGATCCGGAAGCGGCGAATAGTTGTGCCGGAAATGCGGTAACTCAAATTTTTTAAATTTAAAATTATTTATTTAAATTTATTTTTAAGGGTCTTTCCGACTTGGTTGCCGCCCTCAAAATGGTTACAATATTTTCATAATTTTAAAATAGCCAAAAAAGTGATAAAATTTATTTATTTTTTTTATTCAGCTTTCCCTGCTTTTGCCTTCCTTTGGGGCCAATCCTGATTCAGTCACTTTGCTTGGTAAATTCCTTTTTTAATTAAATTATTATTTTATTTATTTTAATTAAATTATTTTTAATTTAATTTTTTGTTTCTTCCATCCAAAAGGTTGGGAATCAGGTGCCGCCCTCGTTTCCCTGTTGATGGCCTCCCCAATTACGCAACCCAAGGGAAGGTTGTTCAGGCGTGCCATTTTGTTGGATGGAAGTGCGTTGGCCCCATGGGCAATGGCTGATAGTCCGCAGGAACAATTCATGCGATTGGCCAACGAATTGAAGGTATTGAATTTATAAAATTCTGATTTTTAATTCCGGAAAGAATTGTGATTTTAATTCCGTAAAGAATTCTGATTTTAATTCCGTAAAGAATTCTGATTTTAATTCCGTAAAGAATTCTGATTTTAATTCCGTAAAGAATTCTGATTTTTATTCCGGAAAGAATTCTGATTTTCATTCCGGAAAGAATTCTGATTTTCATTCCGGAAAGAATTCTGATTTTTATTCCGGAAAGAATTCTGATTTTCATTCCGGAAAGAATTCTGATTTTCATTCCGGAAAGAATTCTGATTTTTATTCCGGAAAGAATTCTGATTTTCATTCCGGAAAGAATTCTGATTTTTATTCCGGAAAGAATTCTGATTTTCATTCCGGAAAGAATTTTGATTTTTATTCCGGAAAGAATTCTGATTTTCATTCCGGAAAGAATTCTGATTTTCATTCCGGAAAGAATTCTGATTTTCATTCCGGAAAGAATTCTGATTTTTATTCCGGAAAG
Source organism: Pratylenchus scribneri (assembly GCA_030063045.1). NCBI lineage: Eukaryota > Metazoa > Nematoda > Chromadorea > Rhabditida > Pratylenchidae > Pratylenchus > Pratylenchus scribneri. The sequence goes on along the minus strand of JAQSEB010000020.1, from coordinate 111,462 downwards.
AATTCTGATTTTCATTCCGGAAAGAATTCTGATTTTTATTCCGGAAAGAATTCTGATTTTCATTCCGGAAAGAATTCTGATTTTCATTCCGGAAAGAATTCTGATTTTTATTCCGGAAAGAATTCTGATTTTCATTCCGGAAAGAATTCTGATTTTAATTCCGTAAAGAATTCTGATTTTAATTCCGTAAAGAATTCTGATTTTAATTCCGTAAAGAATTCTGATTTTCATTCCAGAAAGAATTCTGATTTTTATTCCGGAAAGAATTCTGATTTTAATTCCGTAAAGAATTCTGATTTTAATTCCGTAAAGAATTCTGATTTTTATTCCGGAAAGAATTCTGATTTTCATTCCGGAAAGAATTCTGATTTTTATTCCGAAAAGAATTCTGATTTTCATTCCGGAAAGAATTCTGATTTTTATTCCGAAAAGAATTCTGATTTTCATTCCGGAAAGAATTCTGATTTTCATTCCGGAAAGAATTCTGATTTTCAGTCCGGAAAGAATTCTGATTTTCATTCCGGAAAGAATTCTGATTTTCATTCCGGAAAGAATTCTGATTTTTATTCCGGAAAGAATTCTGATTTTCATTCCGGAAAGAATTCTGATTTTTATTCCGGAAAGAATTCTGATTTTTTTCCAGAAAAAATTCTGATTTTCATTCCGGAAAGAATTCTGATTTTCATTCCGGAAAGAATTCTGATTTTCATTCCAGATTCTGATTTTTATTCCGGAAAGAATTCTGATTTTTTATTGATTTTAAATTTAAATTTATTCTATTTAAAAACATATACCTTTTTTAAAATTTAATTTTATTAAAACATTTTCTAATAAAACATTAAATTCAGTGCCTTGGAGGAGACGGTACCACCAATAATGGAGGTGGAATTGCTCCAGAACCACAAAAGGAGGCAACACTAATTTTGCATTGCCTTCAGGATCATAGCGCCCAAAATTTGAGTGCAGCTGCAAGGAAAGTGGCAAATTTATCGCCAACATTTCTCTCAACATTCTCGCCCATCATTGATGGACAGGTGAATTTTATATTGCATTATTTTGTGCTGGGCTAAGTCGATTAATTAGAATGATCCAAATGCTAATTTAAATTAATTTTTTAAAATTTTACAAAAGGAAAATATAAATAAGTACAAAATGTAAGGGAAAATAAAAACAAAATATTTGGATGAACAAAAACATATAATCTTGGGAAAAAACTTTTAATTTTTAATTAAATTTAATATTTATTAACCATTTCTAAATATTTCAAATTTAAATTATTATTTTCACCATTATGGATGTGGAATCGATTCAATTACCGTATTGGTACCTTTATTTTTAATTTATATGAATAAGCCTTGAGGAAAAAATATTCCTTAAATATTTCCCTTCCTCTACTATAAAGGTGGTGCCCAACCATCCGTCCCTGTCCTTTTCCCCCAAATATGGAGGCCTTTTCCGGGAAATTGACTTGCTCCTCGGCACCGTACTCCATCCGGCCCAGCATTTGATGGCGGACCAGGACATCCAACATGGGGTCGGCCCCGAGAGGAGGGACAAAATAATTAGGTGAGCGGAAAATTTATTTAAATTTTCGAAAATTGTCACAGAACATTGGTTCGCAACATCTTCGACTTTCATCGTACGGAAATTTTGCAAGCAATTTTAAATGAATACACCGATTGGGAAAATCCAAGGGCAAGTTTTTAAATTAATTTTTAAAAAAAATTGAAAATTAATTAAAATATTAATTAATTAATTATTAAAAAATTTAAATATGGAAATTAAAGAATCATCCAAAATCGATCAGGAATGGGCTGATGGCTGCCCTCGGCGATCTTCTCTTCACCAGTTGGATTTTTAAATTAATTTAAAAATTAAATTTGTTTTAGCACCACTAATTGAGACGGCTCGAGCCCATTCCCTCCAGGATCAAGGCCCAATGAAGGCGACTGCCAACACATTTTTGTATTTAAAATATTTTTTAATTTTTTAAATATTTATTTTCAATTTTTTGCAGTTTTGTATTTGGCCACGAGACGAATGGATGGATGCGAGAACATGGCGCATCGAGTAGTGGTCTTCGAGGTTCATTCACCGGCGACCACCTTCCCTATTTGCTTGGTCAACCATTTAACGTAAATCTTTCATTTTAATTTATTCTGGACAATTAAAAATAATTTCAAACAGAAAAAATTAAATAATTTGTTTGTGTGTTTTTGCCCCAAATTGTAATTAAAAATGTTTGTAATTTTGCCCAAAATATAATCCAGATTTAGTAAAAATAATTAATATCAAGAGAACAGAATTAGCAGTCATGTTAAATATTCTAAGCAATTTAAATAAATAAATTATAAAAATAATTAATTAATTATATTAGGCCGAAAATGATGGAAGCGGTGGCACCTTCTCTGCCGAAGACAAACAATTATGCCGAGTGATGATGACATATTTGGCCAATTTCGTCAAATCCGGGTTCGCCATTTATTTTAATTTGAAATTTAAAAATAAATAAAAATTTATTAAAATTTATTTTTTAAATTAAATATCCAACTCATTTCCTCTCACTGACAGTGATCCGACCCGTCCCCAGCCAATGTCCTCCCAATCGGCGATTGAAGACCGTTTCCAAGGCCTTCCTTGGCCACAATTTTCGGCCCAAACTCGCGAAGCCTATTTGGAAATTTTGGACAGGCCCAGGTGAAAACATTCTTTTCCTTACTTATTCATCCATTTTGAAGGGTGAAAAACTTTTACCGGAATTCATTTGTTCAATTCTGGAGTGGATTCATCCCAGTTTTGAATCGGCCCGGTGCCGATGGTGGCAAAGAGGTGCCCGAGGTAATATACTACTCTTTTTGCCTAAATAATTTTAAAAATCACATTCATTTATCCGCAAAATCATATTCATTCTTTTGTCCATAACATAATAATTTATTAGTGTTTAATTCCGTCCGGGGTCATTTCCACAATATGTAAAGGGCGGTACAAATATGGGCATTTCCACAATGGTACAAATATAGGCGTTTTCAATTATAATAAATCAGAAGCCGGTTTTAGACCCTACAAACCTTATACCTTTTTTATACCATTTTGTAGATCTCATCGAGACGCATTGATTGGTATATAATTTGTCATGAGGGTTTAAACCATTTTTCAAATTTTTGGTTTTAAACTCTTTTACTGTATTTTGGCCAAGCCATGACAAATTATATACCATTCGATTCGTCTCAATGAGATCTACAAAATGCTATAAGGTTTGTAGGGTCTAAAACCGGCTTCTGATTTATTATAATCGAAAACGACTATATTTGTACCATTGTGGAAATGCCCATATTTATACTATTGTGGAAATGACATAGCATCGTTTGATTCACAGACCTATAAACCTTAACCTTATGCACATTTTATAGAGCTCATCGAGTCGCGTCGATTGATATATAGTTTATTGGGTTTGGTTCAAAACTAAAAGAGTTATAAACCAAAAACCAGATAGAGTTTAAAAGGTTTAATACCATTTAATTTTGGCCAAACCCCAACAAATTATATATCAATCGACGCGTCTCGATGAGCTCTATAAAATGTGTATACTATATGGTTTGGGGGTCTAGTAAAAAAACACTAAAAAGATATCCAACAAAAACTGATTTGTAGACAAAAAATTGGCACCCTTTTATTATTTAATTTAAACAAAATTAATAAAATAATTATATGCCCTTTCCATTCCTTTCTTTTAAACAGGAACACCATTTATTGCCGCAACATTTCGACAGGGCCACCTTCTTTGGGCAGCCTCGGCCCTTCTCCACCTACCATAACATTCCATTCCCGCCGCCTCCTCTGCCACCAACACCATTTCCGAAGGAATTGCGCAAGCAGTTAATTGCATGTCAGTTTTAGCATAAATTGGCCAAAAAATTTTTGGACAATATTAATTGGAAAATATTTAATTTACCGAAAAATATTATTTAAAATTAATAGCCGATACATAGATCTCGTCAAGACGCATTATTTGATTATGTTTTGGTTTGGGTTTAACCAATTTTAACTTAGTTTTGAACCATTAAACCAAAATTGGTTTAAACCGTTTAATACCCTTTAATTGTTGACCAAACCAAAATTGGTTTAAACCGTTTAATACCCTTTAATTGTTGACCAAACCAAAATTGGTTTAAACCGTTTAATACCCTTTAATTGTTGACCAAACCAAAATTGGTTTAAACCGTTTAATACCCTTTAATTATTGACCAAACCAAAATTGGTTTAAACCGTTTAATACCCTTTAATTGTTGACCAAACCATGACAAATTATATACCATTCAATGCATCGTCATCTTCACCAGCTCTATCCAATTTTGGGTATATTTTGTTTGTGAATATAGGACAATGGACAAACCCATTATAATTATTTTGTCGCCTCCTTTTAGACATCCAAATTCGCCAGTAAATTAAATAATTTCCAATAATTTTTTCAATGAAAAATTAAAATATTTTTTTTTTATATATTTTTGAATTTTTCTTTAGCCCTTTCAATCACCACGATGCGCCCTCCGGGCAATGGAGAATCCACTCAACATCCTGCAGCTTCCTCATCGGGCGAAGATGGCATCAGCAAACGGGCCGAGTTCAATCCAAGTTGGGGATGGCTAATTCTGGCTGGGGGCGCGCTAACTTTTGTGAATTTGTGCATTCTCGTGGCCATTTCCAAAAAAGTCAGCTCTTTAATTTTACAACAAAATTTAACTATTTTAGTGGTCAGTTATACGCATTTTGGGTCAGAATTGAATACACATTTTAGCATAATTTTTGAATAGTTTTTAATTTGACACTAAAATTTCCGAAAAGAATACCAAGCCAAAATAGTTTAATGGTTTAGTGGTTTGTCTCCTATATTCCAAAACAATATACCCAAAATTGGATAGAGCTGGTCAAGACGCATTGAATGGTTTATAATTTGTCATGGTTTTGTCAATAATTAAAGGGTATTAAACGGTTTAAACTCATTTTGGTTTGGTCAACAATTAAAGGATTAAACGGTTTAAAACCAATTTTGGTATAATGGTTCAAAACTAAATTAGAATTGGTTAAACCTAAGCCAAGACATTATCAAATTTTGCGTCTTGAGTAGATATACTCATTTTAGTATAAGAATTATGCGTTTAGGATAAATTAATCTTTTCGGCAAATTAAATAAATTTTTAGTGCCTTCGGCGTCGTGCTGATTCCAAATCGAAGAAATTCCAATATCAAAGTTATGCCAGTCCGCCAGGGCAAATTGCCCAACCACCTCCCGGAATGGACATGAATTTTGCGGCAATGATGGGCGGTGGACAACAAGTGAGAATTGATGAGACAAAAATATTAATAAATAAAATTAAAATTAATATTCCTATTAAGAGACCAGATTTTTACTTTTTAGGTTTAGACCTATTTTTGCTTTTATTAAATTTGACCAGAAAAATCACATAAATTTTTGAGCATTTATTTCATTTTTTTTTCCTATTTTGACACTTTCTAAACATTAACTAAATACCTATTTTGACAAATTTTACAAAAAAAAAAAAACATAAATAGGTACCAATTTTGTCATTTTTGGGACCTGTAAAATCCGCTCCTTAATTACTAGAATCGAAAAAAACATAGAAATTCCAATCTCGAAGAAACTTCGTCATACGTTCGTTTTTATTCGTTGTTTGAGCCTAAAATTTTTCGGGCTATTTGATTTGAATGAGGTGTTTAAATCATTTTCACAAGTCTCGACGATCCAGCCAATACCTACCGGCTGGCCAATCAAGACCAAGCCGCCAGTCGGCAATGGATTTTGCAGAAGAAATGCCATTGCACAATGACACGGTCAACAAAAATTCAATTGGTCGAAAAATTGCATCATCAATGGAAAATGGTAAAATTTAAAGAAATGGATATCCAACTTGACGCCGAATCAACTTGGCGCCGTTTAAAATAACTCATCAAGGACAAAACTGATTTTGATGATTTTGATGACAAATTAAAGAGCAGACTTTTGGCTATCCAACGATGTTTATTTTATTTTAATTGGTTGAGAATTGATGAAGTTATGCTCAAAAAACTTTTAAAATGACTTTAATCATGGATAAGTGGATGTGTTCAGTTGTTTTTTGAGCATAACTTCATCAATTCTTAACCAATTTAGATAAAATTAATATCTTTGGATAGCCAAAAGTCTGCTCTTTAATTTGATACCAAAATCATCAAAATTGGTTCAATACTTGATGAGTTATAAACGTTCGCGTCAGGTTGGGTCAGCAATGTTCCAATTTGAAGTGGTTGCTTTCATCGGTCATTTTCCCTTTTAAGGAAATCCACTAAATGACAACAATAACCGGACAACAACAGCGGCATCGGTAGCCACCATCCATTTGCATCGACGTCGATCCTCTTTAACTGGAGGCTCCAGTGGTCAAGCCAAATTGATTGGCGGCACATTCGGCGGCGGCACAAATTTGGGCGAAAAATGCCAAATCGATAATTCGGCGGTGGTTGTGGTTGCCAAAGACTCAGAAATGGTGACCAAAACGACGACAATTCAAATGGCCGATGAAATGGCCGAAAATAAAACATCATTCGGCACTATTGGCATTGGCACTGTCGGTGGTGGCCGAAATTCCATCGGTCAACCGTATGTGTTTGGGAAAAGGGCATCCACATCGGTGGCATCGGCCGCCGTATTTGGCGGTGGCACCACTCATCATCAAACCAATCATCGGGCCAGCACTGGTCATTTGACTTCCGCTTCGATGATTTCACCGAATATTCTTACTAATGGTAGTGGAAGTGGAGGCCATTACCAAAGGGCCAGTCTCCAAGAACAACAACAACAGCAGGTCCAATTTTGCATTGGTTTTTTTTTGTGTGTGGATTTTTTGCATGCAGTTTTTATTTGAATGTGAATAGAAAAATATTCCAAGAATAATTACCGTATTTATTCTATTAGAAGCCCATTGGCTTATAAATTTCGTAGACCCTTCGGGAACGGGATTTTATGAATTTTTTGATATAAAAAATGTTTATTTCAGCTTAATTTCACCTAAAAATTGGTTATTTTTGACATGAATTTTTTGTGGGGTGGACTTCTAATAGTGACTGGGATTCTAATAGAATAAATACGATATTTGTTTCAATGGATAAACATGTCCAAAATAATCCAATTCATTTCTGTCCTTGTTTTTCTGGAGATTTTTTCATCCCTCATTTTTTTGCCTCGAGGCCCGTCAATTTTATTCCGAATTATATTAATATTCTTCATACTAGTTGGGCCCGGATTTTTAGGCTTTGCACTATTTCTATCAGATTTGATGAGAAATACGCCTAAAATAATCGTTTTTATCATTTATTTGATGTTTTTGGCATAATTTTTTACCTTTTTTTGTATATTTTTGGGTAAATTTCACGAAAAACCTAAATAAGTAAATATTTTACGATTTTCGACCAAAAAATGAGCCTACATATTATAGGGTAAAACCTGCTAAAATTCCATTCAATTTTGCAAATTCCACCTCACATTTTCAGGAACCTTTATTGTCAGCTGCCGGCTCACTCAAAGGCTCCACCCCTTCGGTGATGATTCAACCGCCTGCCACTGGTGGTGCTGGCCTAATTCGGTTGGGCACTGGCATTTCGCCGACATGTCCCAGGTTCGTCTTTTAGCCATAGTCGAACATAATTTCCACCAAAACGCTTATTCAAGCTGACTGACATCTTCATTAAAATTATTTATTTTTAAAAATTTTTGATTTTTAATTATTTAAAATATTTATTTTACGTAGGCGACAATAGTTGTCTTTTGTATTTTTTTTATAATTTTGCTTGCCTTTATAAAAGAAAAGGATAAAAATAAATTTATAAGTTGTAAAAATTCAAGGAAATAAGAGAAAAGTTTGGTAAAAAAAAAATAAGAGAAAAAGATAATATTACTTTATTACTCATAAAAAATAATTAAAATAAATATTTATTTTAATATATTTAATTAAAATTATTTATTTTTAAAAATTTTTAATTATTTTAAATATTTATTTATGAATATCAAAGAGTTCTTTTATTTATTTTTCCAATTTTTTGCTTGTCATTATAAAGGAAAATGACAAAAATAAATTTGAGTTGTAAAATTCCGAGGAAATAGAGAAAGTTAACAAAGAAATAAAAGAAAAGGAGTATATTATTCATTTTCTCATAAAAAAAATTAAAAATCATTTAAATAATTTTTATTTTTAATTTTTTATTAATTAAATATTTATTTATGGATTTCGAAAAGTTTCCTTTTTATTTTTAAAATTTTTTGTTTGCATTTATAAAAGAAAAGGATAAAAATAATTTATGCGTTGTAAAATTTCAAAGCAATAAGAGTAGTTTAGAAGGAAAAAGAGAAAAGAGAATATTATTTATTTTTCTCATTTAAAATATATTTAAAATAAATATTTATGATATTTATTTTATATAATTAAATTATTTATTTAAATAATTTAATTTTTTATTATTTTTATTTTAAATATTTATTTTATGCATGTTCAAAAATGTTTGCCTTTTTTATTTTTAAATTTTTTTTTTGCCATTATAAAAGAAAAGAATAAAAATGAATTTATGGGTTGAGAAAAGTTTATTAAGAAAAACGAGAAAATAGAAAATTATTTCCAAAAATACAAACTTTTTCTACTCTGGCATCTTCATTAAAATTATTTATTTAAATAATTTAATTTTTTGAATTTTTTAATTTTAAAATATTTATTTTATGAACCAAAAATTTTGGCTTTTTTTTATTTTTCCAATTTTTTGTTTGCCATTATAAAAGAAAAGGGAAAAAATAAATTTATGAGTTGTAAAATTTCAAAGCAATAACAAGTTTAGTAAGAAAAACGAGAAAAATAAAATTTTTTTCGTAACAAAATATTTTAAAAAATATTTTTATTTTTTAAATATATAATTATTTACATAATTTAAAAGTTTTTGATTTTTAATTATTTTAAATATTTATTTTATGAATATCAAAGAGCTTCTTTTTTTATTTTTCCAATTTTTTGCTTGTCATTATAAAGGAAACGGATAGAAATAAATTTATGAGTTGTAAAATTTCAAAGAAAAAAAAGAAACAATTTAACAAGGAAAACGAGAAAAGAGAATAATAATTTCCAAAAATGCAAAATACCTTCTTTTTTGGTATTTTCATTAAAATTATTTATTTAAATTTTTTGTTAATTTGAATATTTTTTTATTTTAATTTTAATTTATGTATTCAACAAACATTTGTCTTTTATATTTTAACAATTTTTGTTTGCTATTATAAAAGAAAATTTATGAGTTGTAAAATTTCAAGGCAATAAGAGAAACAAATTATATGAGAAAAAAAGAGGAAATAGAATATTATTTAGTAATAAAAAATAATTAAAATAAATAATTTTTATATAAAATTACTTTTTGAGCATTTTGGGCTAATAAGTTTTTACCAAAAAATTCCATCCATTTTTAAGGCATGGTCGAGCAGCTCAAATGCTTTTAGCAGCGAATAGAACGACAGGAGCGGGTGGTCCAATGACTGGACCAATGGGCAATTTTGGTGGAGGGCAGTCCCAAGGAGGTGGAGGAAGCCAGCAGGGAAATGGACAACATGAAAACCAGCAACAAATTCAACAACAATCAAATCAGCTGGAAGAGGTCCAAGTTTGATGGCTGAAAGTGATCGGAGAAGGATGGAAGAAAATTTGCATTTTTAATCCGGTCAACAAATCCCATAATTCATTCATTTTTTTGTATAAATATTTTAATTTTTTTTAATGGGTAAAGGACATTTTCCTTAATGCATTTGATCATTTGAAGTTCAAAAAAAACTTTAACAATGAATATATGTATGAATATGACGATTGATTCAACGTTGGTTATGCCAGAATTTGGAATTCGCTGCAATTTGAAACCGATATAATATATCATCGAGGATGAAACTAATTTTGATGAATTTGGTATCAGATTAAAGAGCAGATTGATGGTTACTAAATGATAGTAAATTATCCAAATTGTTTTAGAATTTATGAAGTTATGCCCAAAAAACCACTGAAAATTCCTTTAATCTTTAGTAAAAGCCATTTTAAATCATTTTATGGGCACAACTCCATCAATGTTGAACAATTTATATAAAATTAATTTTTTTCGAATAGCCAAAAGTGTCAGCACCAAGTTGGACTGTTACTGTCCCCATTTTGTTTGTTCAACTCAAAAGGGAGAAGTGAAAAGAGAAGAGAATAAGATAAAATTTTGGAGATGACAAAGAAGGCATAGAGCAATGAAATATGCCCCCAATTTCAATTCAACTATTTCGACCCCTCATTTGCTTTCCATAAAATAACTTCCCCTTCTCATCCCTCTTTCTATATAATCGCCCACCAATTTTCCGTCAATGTGTTCGTTCGTTTGGCCAGTGTGCCCTCTGAGGCTAAGGAATGCGCTGCACGGGCGGCCCCAGCAGTTGTCAGTGTCCGGTCCCCGGTCATTTTATCAACTATAATTTATGCATTACAGCAATGTGCATTGTGCATGCCACCATCACCATCCCATTCACATTGCTGTAATGCATAAATTATAGTTGATAAAAGAGGTTGGATGACAAATACGGATGGTGGGTACTTGTTGAGAAAATGCCTCCGGGCTCTCTTCAAGTTGATCGCAGTGTTGAAAAAAGCGAACCCCCAACGACGACTTCAAAGTCAGACACCGCCTTATGCACAAAAAGTGCTGTGCTTCGTGTTCCAATGAAGCGAATGATCGAACCAATTTTTTAAAATTTAATTGTAATTTTTATTTTATTTTATAATATTTGATAAATTTATAAATTGTATTGTATAGTTGATTTTTATATTAATATTTAATCAAATAATTAAAAAGTAGATTCGGAAAAAAATCAAAATAAAACATAAAAACATTTCCAAATGAAAACACAAAAACATTTATAAATGAATACAAAAACATTTTCAAATGAAAACACATAAACAATACGAATAAAAACACAAAAACATTTCCAAATAAAAACACAAAAACAATACGAATAAAAACACAAAAACATTTCCAAATAAAAACACAAAAACAATACGAATAAAAACACAAAAACATTTTCAAATGAAAACACAAAAACATTTATAAATGAATACAAAAACATTTTCAAATGAAAACACATAAACAAATACGAATAAAAACACAAAAACATTTCCAAATGAAAACACAAAAACATTTCCAAATGAAACACAAAAACATTTCCAAATGAAAACACAAAAACATTTCCAAATGAAACACAAAAACATTTCCAAATGAAAACACAAAAACATTTATAAATGAATACAAAAACATTTTCAAATGAAAACACATAAACAATACGAATAAAAACACAAAAACATTTTCAAATGAAAACACAAAAACATTTCTAAACTATTAAAATACAAATTTTTGCATATAAATTTTGTTGTTGTTGTTGAATATTTTATTTATATTCTGCCAGCCAAATTTGAAAGGCACAATTCCCCCACTGAAGATTTGGATTATTTGGAGAAGGATGAAGCCGGCAGGAAATTGCATTTCCTTTTTCCATTCGCCTTCCCCTTTGTCCTATTCCTTTCCTTTCTTCACCCAATTTTATGCATCAACAATGGTTTTGCCAATTGCCATCCATCATTATTTTTTTGAAAAAAAAAGTTATAAAAAAATAAAAATGTCGAGATAAAAAATAGAGATTAAGAGCGAACATTTTTTCCTTTCATTCAAATTTTTTACTTTGAATTTAATCTTAAAAATACATTCAATATTTTCATATTTTTCGGTACAAATATTTTAATTCACAGAATAAACATTTTCCCACGCAAAATTCTTCCTATAATTTCCCTATTTGTCCACATTCATAAATTAATTAATCATCCTGTTTTGTTCCTTCCATTTCCCCCATTCCCTCTGAATATATAAACAACTGCGCAAAAAACATAATATTTGTGTGTTTTTTCGGCGAAAGGGCGAAAGGACATGCCATAACCCATAACATACATTCTCTTATTAGTATACGTTGCTTCCTAATACTAATATCATAAATAAATTGAAGTTTTTTAAATAATCTATTTCTAGTTTCTACCAATACCAAATATTGTAGATATATTAATAAGTATTATTTTTTAATATTTTTACTCCACTTAATCCATCAAAAATGTAATAAATTTATAAAAGCAATACAAATTTTTTCGAGATAGGAATTTGAATTAGGCTGAAGTGTGGATAAACCCTTCCTTTATATTTATTTCATTTTCTCTTTCCCTAATACAAATATTTTTTAAATTAATATTTTAAATAAATGAAATTAATTTATTTTTAAATTATTTTTATCCGGCAAAAAATCGTAAAAATTTCAATTCATAAAATTTTTTGATAAAGGAATTTGAATTAACTTTAAGGGGATGTCCTTTTAGCCCATCCCGCCTCTCCATTGTGTGGCTAAAAATTTGCTTAAATGATTAATTTTATTTTGCTATGCCCATTGGCTGCCTTTTCTGCCCCAAAAGGGCAAAATGGACGGAATGGAATTTCATCCGCTTGGATGGCTCCCATTCCAACAATTCTCCTTCAAAAAAATGCCTAAATAAATGAATGGGAATGAGTGAATAGATTTTGAGTTAAAAAGGCCATTTTCATAAATTGGCAATTTTTTTTATTTAAAAAATGAATTTTAAATTTGTTGTTTTAAAGGTCACACGATGAATTCTACTAAATTCTTATTACTTATATTCATTCTCAACAATTCTGCTGAATTTTCCATTGCATTTGGCCGGAATGTTTCTACTATCTCTACGGCAGGGCCACGGCGAATTCCGTCCCTTCAATTCCTTGAATCATTGTTAAGCCTGAAAGATGTAGGCATTGATTTTTTTGGATAAAACCCCTGGCGCCAATTATAATAACTCATCATCATCAATGACTGAACTAATTTTGATATTTTTTGTATCGAATTAAATGGCAGACTTTTGGCCTTCTAATAATATTAATTTTATTTAAATTTGTTAAAAATTGATTAATTTATGCCAAAAAGTTTGCTCTAAAATTTTTAATAAAAACATCAAAATTGGTTCCATCATTGATGATTTATTTTAAACGGCAACAAATTTGACTGGTTCTATCCTTTATTTGCCCATGGCAATTTAAAAATACGATAGAATTTTAAACTTTTCCTAAAAAGATGACCGATATTTCGGCTGACAATCGTTCCAACGCCCAATTGGCATCGATGGGTAGTAGATGGGGCAGTGGAGGGCGCCAATCACATCGTCGCCCCTCCTACAATGGCAATTTCCCATTGGCCACCATTGGCGATAGCCAATCATCAATGGGAGATTATGGTCTTTGGCCTCCAAGACGATTGAGCTCGGAAGAGGCCGCCCTGATGGATGCAAATTTACAAAGGGCAATGGCCATTCGTATGTTGGTTGGCATGAAAATCAAAAATTTTCAGGAATGAAAATCAGAATTCTTTCCGGAATCAGAATTCTTTCCGGAATAAAAAATCAGAATTCTTTCCGGAATAAAAAATCAGAATTCTTTCCGGAATAAAAAATCAGAATTCTTTCCGGAATAAAAAATCAGAATTCTTTCCGGAATAAAAAATCAGAATTCTTTCCGGAATAAAAAATCAGAATTCTTTCCGGAATAAAAAATCAGAATTCTTTATATAATATATAATCCGTTTTACATTTTTCACATTAAATCAAATTTGAGCTTTTCTAGGGATTTTTAGATTTTGAGACTTGCACATCATAGGGGTAACTTTTTATCGCGCATCCAGGAAAACTATACGTTTTTTGATAGGGGTTTGGGTTTGGGCCGAAACCGGTTTAGAAACCGGTTTGCCCAGGTAAAACTTTTTTCCATGGACCACAATCGCTTAGAAAAAAATAATGTCCCGTCTCCAGAGTCAGGGCTATCTTTTGATATATAGGTTGAGGGGTCTACGGTGGACGGGTAGGCTCAAACAATTGACCATAGGGGGTCTGTTTTTTGAAAATTTTTGAAATTTCCCCATAACTTTTTTGTGAGTTGAGATAGGTCTGCGCGGTAAAAAGCAAAGTTGTAGAACTCGATGAGGCGGATCGAATGGTATATTGCGCGAATTGTGAAACCAAACCAGTTTCGAGATATAAGCTTAAACCGGTTTAAAAAATGAAAAATTCGGTTTTAGGCAATACTTTTGGCACAAAATTTTATTCAACGATTAAAAATAATTTCTTATAATTTTCTTTTGTTATTTCTTTTTTATTGTTCATTTTTTTTATTTTTGTTTTTTTGCTTACAGTTGGGTTGGGTATTGATATTCATTTAAAAAAAAAAAATTGAAAAACATTACGCCAGCTGTTTTTTAGTCGCAATTTTTTTTAAAAAAAAACGACGCCTAAAAAGTCGATGCATGAATTTTATTCACCTAATTACTAATCTTTATTAATTGTTCTTGTAATCAATATTATTACTTATTTACGATTTTAATTGATTTTAAAACAATAATCACTAATTTTTAGCTCTTCCAACGCTATCAATTTTGCAGTGGAAATTAAGCGAAATTTTGGTTGGCAAAACGCGATCCGGTGCACCAATATCCAGTTTGCGAGAAAATATTCATCTCATTCAAAGGTTTTTTTTAAAAATTGTGCAATTATTTATGTATTTGTTTGGTCTATCAGGTCTCCAACTACTTGCCATCATTCACATCGACCAAAAGCCATATGCCTGCGACATTTGTGGCAAATCATTTTTTCGATTCAAGTCCAATTTTTTCAAGCATCATTCCGTCCATACAGGGAATACACCGCATCGATGGTTTTTTACTACGCCATTTTTTAAATGTTAATTAAATTATTTGTAATTTAGTCCAATTTGTGGCAAAACTTGTCGTCTCAAAAGGAATTTGAAGAAACATTTGCGAATGCATTGAATTGGCTTGGCAGCTTTTTAACAGGTTTTTGTTAAATTTTTTAATGTATCGAAAAAAGAAAAAAAAACATTGAAAATGGCGAAAGGATTATGGCGGTTTACGGTTCAATGGATTATCCTAAACCACTAAATCTTATATGCAACCGATATATCTCATCAAGAAGCGTCGATTGGTACATAATTTGTCATGTTGAATCAAAACAAAGGGCTTTAAACTGTTTAAACCAACTTAATATTTTTGGTTCAAAACCAATTTATAATTGGTTAAACCTATGTCAAATCACTATAAAGTGATGTGTCTCGAGGAGATCTATCGATTAGGTGTAGAATTTTAAAGGAGTACAACGGAACAAACCACTAAATTGGAGATTAATTGATTGGTTTAACGTTTGGTATTCTATAATAAACCATTGAACCATTATAAACTTTTCGACATTTTCAATATTTTTTTTTCACAAAATTAATTATTTTCCAATTTAAATCGATCAATTTTAAACTCAATAATTTTATTTATTTAAAGTTCTGCCGACGCAATCAATTTTGCAGTGGAAATGTTGGCCTCCATTCTCTTCCCATCACATGATCGAGTTTTTATTTTAGTACATATAATTTCAACAAAAGATACAAAATATTAAATTATTCTTTCCGGAATGAAACACAATCAAACCGGAAGAAAACACAAATCTTTCCGGAATGAAACACAATCAAATCGGACAAATCTTTCCGGAATGAAACACAATCAAACCGGAACAAAACACAATGAAACACAATCAAACCGGAAGAAAACACAAATCTTTCCGGAATGAAACACAATCAAATCGGAAGAAAACACAAATCTTTCCGGAATGAAACACAATCAAATCGGAAGAAAACACAAATCTTTCCGGAATGAAACACAATCTAACCGGAACAAAACACAAATCTCCGGAATGAAACACAATCTAACCGGAACAAAACACTAATCTTTCCGGAATGAAACACAAATCTTTCCGGAATTAAAATACAAAATCTAAAGAAAATACTTTTTGAATTAAAAATTTTTATTTTTTTAGCTTCCTATGCAAGCCTTGATGGATTCGGTGACATTGCATTCGACATTGGGATTGTGTGCAGCTGGCGCCGGTCATCAAATTGTTGGATTGAAATGCAATGACAATGCTCTAATGGACAGGAGGAACAATGGGGACGAGAGTATAAAATTTAAAAAAAAAAATAAAAATTTTCGGATTAAAATTTTTTTAAAAATTATCAATAATACAAAAAAATTTTCAGAAAAATCATTAATAAAACAGAGGGTGGATTTATTTGCACTAAAAGGTGCAACATATTCAATTTTTGGAAAAATTTCTAAATTTTTTCAATATTTTCGATCGATTTTTATTTCAATTTTTAAAGATAATTTTGGTCAAAAAAATGTGAACAAAAAAGAATCCATAATTAATTCGATTTTAAAACATTCCAAATATCGTAAAAACATTATTTATCAAAAAAATTAAATTTAGCATCCGAAAAAAAGGCCTATAAATCCACCATCTGTCAATAAATTATCCGGCTGGCCAATAAGTTTAGTATACCTTTGGTCAGCTGGACGCATTCCTCCCACTTATAAAAATACAAATGAGTGAATATATAAAAAAATATCCCATTTTCCCCCTAAATTACTCATTTGTTTCCCCATTCACACATTTTCATTTTTTTTTTGCTCATTAGCTCGGTGCGCTTGCGCCCATGAGCTTGTGTCGGTGCGCTTGCGCCCATGACACGGACCGGTGCGCTTGCGCCCAAGATCCATTTTGCTCGGTGCGCTTGCGCCCATGAGCTTAGGTGCCGGTGCGCTTGCGCCCATGGCACAGACCGGTGCGCTTGCGCCCATGGTCTTTTTTGCTCGGTGCGCTTGCGCCCATGAGCTTGTGTCGGTGCGCTTGCGCCCATGACACGGACCGGTGCGCTTGCGCCCATGGTCCTTTTTGCTCGGTGCGCTTGCGCCCATGAGCTTGTGTCGGTGTGCTTGCGCCCATGACACGGACCGGTGCGCTTGCGCCCATGGTCCTTTTTGCTCGGTGCGCTTGCGCCCATGAGCAGCTCACCGCCAATGACCCTTGAGCAAGGTCGGTCTATCACTTGGGGCGGAAATGCCAGGATGGGTTAAGAGGAGCACTCCCGATCAGGAATGGCAGGACCAAACCAAGTGGGTGGATAGGCTATTGGTGGTGAGCTTTGGGAAATAGATCCGAAATTGCAACGGAAGAGGAGATGAAAACCGAAGACTCCGTGGGTCTATTTCCTAATAAGGCAGCAATTGGGACTCTGGCAATCAAGTGGTCACCCCCACTAGCATTATTAGGTGCAATTCCTTTTAGTGTGAATGACTATAAACGGAGTTCAATTGTCTTGCTTTAGGTGATTTAAGTTAATCACCGGCAATATGGGAACATTTGCAAATGAAAGTATTGTCAGCTCTGTTGGAAGCTACCTCAGGTTTAAAGCATGCCTTGAGAGCAGGCGCGTAATCATCATTTGTGAGTGTATGACATATTGTTTGATCACCTCAAATCGTGTTGAGGGAGTTATTAATTAAATTACTAAGAAATTTATGGTTTTATACCAAACAATTATGGCTTTATGCTATACATTAAGTGGTTTTATACCAAACAATTATGGCTTTATGCTATACATATAATGGTTTAATATCATAATGGCTTTATGCTATACATTTAATGGTTTTATACCAGCAACTAATTTTATTTGACTTAACATTAAATATTAAATTCGCCAAATTAAATGGCCAAATATAAATACTACTGTATTAAGACTTTATCAATCATAATTGACCTAAGTTGTCACATGATTATCTCACTTTCGTCTTGAAGGGATTGTTTGTGAGAGTGAACTGAAGAGGTGCAACCAATTGATCCATTGTTCTTCATTCACATTTTTTAATATTGAATAAATATTTGATTATTTTGTGTACTTTAATTGGTTTTAACACCTGTTTATCTTTGTTCACACATTTTTACAAATTAAATTCCTTCATTTTCAGATGCCAAGCATTGAAAAAAGAAATAAGCGACGACGTGAGCAGCGACGAGCAGGCAACCCTGCTTCGGTAAGCTCTTCAAACCGTCCTCTTCAGGACGAAAGTGATACTGAATCGCTTAGTATGGACCCTTCAAGTCCTGCTATTGATCTCGAATCTTTAGCAATTAAAACGCCAAGACCACGTGTTCTAAGTGCCATCTCTGATGATGCGCCACCGATTAAACGAGGACGAGGACGACGTCCTGAAACACGTGGCAGAAAAGCAAAAAATACGGATGGGCGTTCAACGCCTACAAGCGATTCAGATATTGAAAGTCGCGCGGAAACCCCGATTCCAAATAGTCCTCTTCAGGATAAGGCGGAAGAAAGGGCAACCGCAAAAA
The DNA here is from genome assembly GCA_030063045.1 of Pratylenchus scribneri. Classification (NCBI taxonomy): domain Eukaryota; kingdom Metazoa; phylum Nematoda; class Chromadorea; order Rhabditida; family Pratylenchidae; genus Pratylenchus; species Pratylenchus scribneri. Next base: position 93,073 of record JAQSEB010000020.1, on the reverse strand, counting down.
CATTGCCTTGGAATTTGTGTAGAAAGGGACGACCGCATTATGCCATTAGTCCCGAAAAGGCAAGTACTTCACAAATTACTTGTGAAACACCAGTGAAAGAGAATTCATTCTCACCACTTCCTTCAATCACATTTGGAAGTGCAACAAATTCGCGCGATACGTCGCCGATGAGTATTGCTTCCTCACAACGAAGCAAAGGTGGTCGGCCTAAAAAACAAACTCATGGTTTTCAAGGTGGTCGTACCAAGAAAGTCACACATGTTGACACACCAATGAAGCCAAGTTCAAGTTCATTGGTATCCAAAAAGGTACCTACGGGTCCTCAGAATCAGCAGCAGGCAGCTCCTTATGTTTGGAGAAGGCCAATTCAATTTGCTACTGAGCGTAATCTGAACGCAACAATTTGGCGCCGTGCTGATTTGTCATTATATGAGCGAGATAGTACAACCGTTAATGGTGTACTTCAACCACCCCGAGGCCGTCGGTATATTGAAACACTCTGGAATGATCCAGGTGCATGGCTGAATGATTCGTTCATTTATGCATATTTATGCTATTTGGCCAAAATATCACCTAAACGAGTGGTTGTAGTGGATCCGCTCTTTTCAGATCCAAATAATTTCGATCGTACAAGCGCACTTATGCAAGGACGAACCGTCCTCAACGCATGTTTCAATTATGATCCAAATGTCCAAACAGACATCGTCCTCATGCCTGTGTTTTTCCCAGGTCATTGGACATTGCTCATCTTTGATAGAAGCAATGGAACGTTCTTTCTGGACTCATTAGGTTTAAATCGGGACTTTAATTCCCGCTTGAGTCCAAATTATCCGAATTTCGATGCACAGAGAATTCCACATATTCAGCAAAGCTTGACTGAAATAATTCCTGGATATGATCCAGATGAACGCTATATAACCGTTGTTGATCCACACACATATACCCTACAACGGGATGGGATCAATTGTGGATTCTTTGTATGCTTATATGGCGAGCATTATTTGAACTATGGCACATTTCTGAACAGAAATTTAAATATTAACGATGAACGCCATCGAATTTTATGGCATATAAATGAGCTCTATGGCCGGGATGATGTTCCATACTATTATCCATACAATGTCCAACCAACTACTGGACCAGTTCGGACTCTTACGTTTGAACAGGAGTTGGACAAGGCCATTGAAATTGTGCCAGAAGTCAATAATATTCCAGAGCCAATGGAAATTGAAAACATTGAAATCCGGGTTGAAAATCCCGATGCAACTGCCAACTTACGTAAGTCGGCAAGAATTCATCAGAAGCAAGTAAAAAAGGCAGAAGAAGCCAAAAAACAAGCCGATGAACAATCTAAAAAGGCTGTGCCTTATACAAAGAAAGGTTGCAAACAGCATGCCGGCATCGGCTGTTTCTCATGGAAATCAGGTCATTATCCTGAATATTATGATTCTGGAATTCCAGGAGATAGGATTTGCGAACATTGTGCAAACAAGCTTTATAGAAACCAAACGTATTGTTGGTCATGCACAGAAGGGCGGGTTGAATTGGAACCTTATAAGGAATACCCAGACCCGTATGACAAGTTGGTTATGGGCACTCACCCAGACTCAAAGTCTTTCATTGCCCATCAAGCGAAATTCAATAGCCTTTTCGCTTTTGCCTCACTTTCAGCAGGTCGTGCTGAAGCGCCTGAGGGTGGTCCAATGCCAGTTCTTTTGAACGGCGAATTCCAACGAAAGATTGGTAGCCTCTATGCAGGCAATGATCAAATACCATCTTTTGATCAACTTTATATTTTGGATTCTCAGACGGCTAATGATCGTCGAAGGAATAATGAAATCCTTGAGACGATGCCAAAAAAATGTCCCAAATTATTCGAGACACTTGATCAGTTGATCAGAGAGCACCATCCAATGGCGCATATTTTACAAAATGCCCATGAATTCTATCAGGAAATGGAGCAAAATAATCCTGATGAATTAAAGAATTTCAATATTATTTTGGTTAATACCAGAGATGCACCAGCAAACGTGCAAGACCCGCGTCTTCATCCGAGGCAAATTAATTTGCCAACTCGTGATGAATCGACTGTTTTTGCCATTTGGTCATCTTCAAACAATGATCCAATCCCAATAAATGGTATTTGGATTAAAAAGAAGGGAGGGCTCACTGAATTGTGGCCTAATCATCCAATGACTGATTCCCTTCTTTACCCACTCCTGTTCATTAGTGGAGATTTGGGTTATCGCAAAGATATTCCATACAAAAAACCAGCCGAAAAGAAAAGGAAAATTCAATTGAAGAAAATAGCATCAGAAGATGACGATGCTGAATCTGATATTTCTATGTCTGATGATCGAAGCGAAACATCATCTATCGCAGAAAGCGATACTGATTCAATTGACCTTTATGGTGATGAAGGTTCGAAACGTAAATTCCTCTCTATGAGAGCATTTATACGTTATACACTTGGAATCCGAAGTCCAATAAATGATAAATATCATCATATTTGGAGTGCAGGTGGCGGACTTAGCCAAAGATTTTTGCTTGATTATGCCGCAAGAATTGACGATCAGGTTTTCCAATTCTTACGCACTCCAGAAATGGATCTTCGCAAAGAATTGCCAAAGGAGATGTTGGATTTCTTGGCAAAACAAGCTGGCCTGGCATCATCCGATGTTCTAGGAAAAGTTGTTCTTTTCCGTTCTTACATGCCAGGTTTCAGACCATATTTCAAAGAGAAATATACAGACGGTTGCACAATCATCAATCAAGTGCGTATACCAGGCCGTGCAATGTTCTTGCTCACTTTCACGTCAAATCCAAAATGGCCTGAAATAAAACGGCAATTATATAAAAATGGTCAGACCTTGATTGATCGACCAGATGTTCTTGTACATCTTTACATTGATAAAACACAAGAACTCTATCGCCAAATAAATGAGCGCAAAGGTTTTGGAAAACAACTCGGATATGTTGAAAGCATGGAGTTCCAAAAAAGAGGCGGTCCTCATTTGCATCGCATTATCGTTACAGATATACAAGCGATTCCTGCCATCATCGATGACTATATCTGGGCATTCATACCAAAATTGCCACATCCAGATGACAAATCTGATCAGGCAAACGCACTCAGAAGACTGCGTGAATTGGTCATCCAATATCAATTGCATGATTGCCGTGATGACTTTTGTGGACCAATCAAAAATGGAAAATGTAATAAAGGATTTCCGCACGATTTTAGCAAAGACACTTTCCTGTATGAGGATCGTCCAGCTAAACACAAAAGGCTAAGCCCAGAAGATGGTGGCGAGATAGTAATGGTTAAAAAGGGGAATGTGACGCAAATATATGACAATCGTCATGTCGTCCCCTATTCTCCATCCATTCTTTTAAATTTTGAGACGCATCATAATTTAGCTTATTGCTACGGCGAAAGCACCAATATGGCTTATTTGACAAAATATCCATTGAAAAGTGCAGATCAAAGCTGTGTCAAGCTTGAAAATGGTGAGGTGAACATTGATGAACCAGCCAGATTTGCGCGAATGTACTATCGCTCACCATGCGAAGCATTCTGCCGCATTATTTCTGCGCCATATGTCCGCATGTCACATGTGGTCATTCGCCTCACCATCCATTTGCCAGATAATCAGCCTATCTATTTCAAAGGTAGAGAAACAGAAGAGGCGCTTGAACGTGTCGAAGCTGGCGAATTGCCGAAGACAATGCTCACAGAATATTGGGCACAATGGGCATCGGGAGAATCCGTCCAACGAATTAATGGCAGTTGGACTTGGGCCGATGATCCTGAGATCAAAAACATGCGATATGATCAAATGCCCGAAAAATATTCATATGATAAACACTCAAAAGTTTGGAAAAAGCGCATTGTCGCTAAACAGGCCAGAAAACAGAAGAAGCCTATTATTGGTCGCATTTATCGACCACAGCCTAAAAATCAAGAGCTTTTTGCTCTTTACGTGCTCATGCGCCATTTCCCTGGCGATCCAGATGCCTTAAAAGACGTGGATGGCTACATATGTGAGTCATTTGTTGAAGCAGCACGTCTGCACGGACTCCTTATGGATGATACCGTTTGGGAACGAACGCTTAATGAGGCATCCCAACAAGGCATAATTGGCTCACAATTTCGCGATCTATTCGTGCAAATTTTGGTATTTGGTAACCCAAGCAATGCTTTAGCGCTTTGGGAGAAATTCATTGAATTCATGTTCAGCCATGCACGAATTCTTGGCGTTCCTAAAAATCACCCAGAAAGGCTACGCCGAATTGATCATGCTTTAGCCGTGATTGAAGCACATTTGGCAGACTACGGTCTGACCATGGAGAATTTCCAACTCCCATTGCCAAATGTGTCATTCACAAGAGATGTCGATCAAGCAATCGACCGATATTTTTTCGGTTCTGATCTATTTGACGACGACGATGATGTCGATCAAAGTAAGCCGCAAAATTCATTCCAATTGAATGCGGATCAAGAAAAAGCTTTTAAACAAGTTCAAAAGGCGATTAAAGCCTCACCATTCGATGATAAGATTCCACGAACATACTTCGTATATGGTGACGGTGGCACAGGAAAAACAGTCCTGTTCAATCAATTCGTTAGAAAATTTCGTGAAATGAAAAAGAAAGTAATCGCCTGCGCCTATACAGGCTGCGCTGCCACTCTTCTCTTCGGAGGAACTACAGTTCATTCAGTATTCAGATTTACACTTGATATTGAAGAGGACTATACGCCATCAATATCAGTTCAAAGCTTCCATGGCCAAAGAATTCGAGTGGCAGAAATGATCCTCATTGATGAGGTTTCTATGCTTCCAAAACACATGTTTGAAGCAATTGATCGTGTCTGCAAGCAGTTAGCAATAAAGCAATTGAAGCATTTACCATTTGGTGGGAAGGTTGTAGTCATTTCTGGCGATTTTAAACAAAATTTGCCAGTTGTCCCACATTCCATAATGGAGGCGCAAGTTGCAGCTTGCATTCAATATTCCAAATTATGGCCATTATTCCGCAAAAATCTGCTTCGCCTGACCATAAATATGCGTCAAGGTCCGGGTGAGCGCGAATTCACAAGAAAGCTCAATCAATTTGGTTCGGACCCTAATGCGGAGCTTGTGGAAATTCCTAAAGAAAATGTGGCTTACACATCAGATCAGCTGTTAAATTTTGTCTCTGACAATGGACAGGCATTGAATAATCCACAACAGCTCTTAAAGAGACTGATGTTGGCGCCACATAATGTCACTGTTGATGGCATTAATAGCCGAATTCTTGGCATGCTAAAGACCAAGGAAAAGATTTATCTTTCAACAGATGAATCATTGATCGAACGACCATTCGATATTAATGCAGCCGATGATGAGGAAGAAGCATTGAATAAATTTAATCCTTCCGGCTTGCCATTGCATGAATTGAAGCTCAAAGAAGGAGCAATTATAGTCCTCTTGAAAAATCTTGCTGTTGCTCGAGGACTTGTCAATGGCACACGAATGGTCATTAAGAGCTTGCATGATAACATCATCATGGCAGAGGTGATTACCGGTACCAATGCAGGCACCGGAAAGCAAGTTTGCCTTAATAGATGTTGGTGCGATTATGAAGAAAATGGTCGCATAGATGGAATTAAATTCCGTCGTTTCCAATTCCCAGTGCGTCTTGCATTCGCAATGACCATTATGAAAGCACAAGGCCAATCGGTCAATCAAATGGGTCTTGATTTGTCCCAAGAAGTCTTTGCACACGGGAATTTGTACAGTGCTATGTCTCGAGTAACAAGAGAGGCAGGTTATCGCATTTATGCACCAAATGCTCCAACTAACCCCAAAACGGGAAGTATTTATGTAAAAAATATCGTTGCTGAAGGATTGGATTTCTTGAATGAATAGCTGCAATCCTCGCAGTTGAAATCCACAGCAGACCAAATGCAGTCAAAAATAAAGTTTGATAAAACCCTGTCCCGGTTGGATTGGCCACCCATTCCTATGCAAGGATGGTATTACTTTACCGGGTTGAATGGGCTGAACCGTTGGGTCGGTCAATGTAACCGTTGACTGCATTCGAAAGAATAAAATAGGATGGGGGCAGGTCGGTGAAGGCGAGGTCGATGGTTGGATGTGGGTTTAGAAAAAGACCCAGAGGATTGTCCACCAGTCCGCCTTGCGATGCAATGGATTTGATTGCCATTGCATCAAACGAAATGATAATGTGATTCCACCGGCCTGTTGGCGTACAAGGTTTCCACACCTCGCAGGCCTCCTCGCGGCCGTACGCCGGTAACTCTTCGCCTAATAACAGTGGCTGTTGTGAGCCAGGTTGAAGAGGCTAACCCCAATTATACACAACACTTTTGGGGAGCGAAAGTGGTAAATAAACAAGGAGAGCAAAGCGAGTACTACTATATAATAATGGGCGAGCGGAGCGAGCCTTGCGGAAAAATTTAAGGGTCGAGCGAAGTAGGCCAAAAAGAATGGAAATTAGATTAAAACTACAAATATTTTAACGCAGAATGTCATAATTTTTTCCGAATTCTACAAGTCAACTAGGGGTCCTTAAAGCGCCCCGCGCTTTCAAAAATAATTTATTACATTTCGCCCAGTCTAACCGCTAAAGCAGTCCCGAAGGGACTGGTTCCGGAATAAAAAATCAGAATTCTTTCCGGAATAAAAATCAGAATTCTTTCCGGAATAAAAATCAGAATTCTTTCCGGAATGAAAATCAGAATTCTTTCCGGAATAAAAAATCAGAATTCTTTCCGGAATAAAAAATCAGAATTCTTTCCGGAATAAAAAATCAGAATTCTTTCCGGAATAAAAAATCAGAATTCTTTGCGGAATAAAAAATCAGAATTCTTTCCGGAATGAAAATCAGAATTCTTTCCGGAATGAAAATCAGAATTCTTTCCGGAATGAAAATCAGAATTCTTTCCGGAATGAAAATCAGAATTCTTTCCGGAATGAAAATCAGAATTCTTTCCGGAATGAAAATCAGAATTCTTTCCGGAATGAAAATCAGAATTCTTTCCGGAATTAAAATCAGAATTCTTTCCGGAATGAAAATCAGAATTCTTTCCGGAATAAAAATCAGAATTCTTTCCGGAATGAAAATCAGAATTCTTTCCGGAAAATATTTAATTCAAATTTTTTATGAATTGACTTTAAAAAAATCATCAAAATTTGCAGGTCAAATGGCATCCAGGACGGAGGAAAACCTTTATCGAGAATTACTTGATCCGGATCGTTATGAGAAGCATGTAATTCACAATTGTAAATATCCAAAACACAAAGTAAAATAAACTCATCAGGTTCGACCCACAGAACATCATTGGCTGCCCACCAACATCACATTCGGTGTTTTGCTGAACCAAATTGTTAGCCAAATTGTGTTAATAAATTTTAGGGTATTTAAGGTGGAAATGGATGAACGTAACCAAATTTTGACCACACGTTGTTGGATAAACGTGAATTGGATTGATCATCGCCTCTCTTGGAATGCCACCCAATGGGAGGTTGGCACTTGATAAATGTGGAAAAATCAATATTAAAAATTTAATTGATCCTAAAAATATAGAAATTACTCCCGTGGCCAAAATTTAAATATTTTTCTAATAAAATTTAAAATAATTTTTGTAGGGAATCAAACAAATCTACGCACCGCATCAACGCATTTGGTTGCCCGACATCATTTTGATTAACAATGCCGCACATGATTATCAAGTTAGTTTTCTTATGTTCAGCAATTAATCTTTTAATTTTCTTCTTATTCTTCCTCTTTTATTTATTAATCAAGTGTTTCTGAAGGCAAAATATTAAAAAACTAATTAGCTTTAAACTTGGGCAATTGTCTAAATTCATATCTATTTATTTTTCTGGCATTTTTGTTCTTTGCCTCAAAATTTCTACCTTCTAATTAGGATTCAAAAATAATTTTATCAAAAAATTTAAGGGGAGATTCCTTTTTTCCTATGTTTTATTATTTTCTTTCTTCTCCATTTCCATTCCTCACAAATTTCCGAAGCACTTTTCTTTATTTTAGGGATCGTTGTTGTCTACGGATGTGAGCGTGACGGACGAGGGCAATGTGACATGGCTTCTGTCGGCCTTGTTCAAATCAAATTGTGCTATTAATGTGTGTTTTTATTTTTAATGGGAATTATTGGCCAAAATGGGACGAATAATATATTCTGACTATTTTTGGCCATATCTCAACAAGGAAATAACCAATTTAGGAAGGCAACGGGCCATTTTGAAAGCCTTAAATGTCCTCTAAAATATGGCTTTTCTAATTTTTTGAAAATTTATAAAGATTTATAATATAAGCGGCTTTTCCTTAACGATTTCGGGTTTATTAATTATACTCAAAGACATACAATTTTTTTTTAAAAAAGGATATAAAATTAAAAATGCAATTTTGAAGAGGACACTTTAAGCTATAAAATGGTTATCGCTTTCCCAAATTGGCTAATGATTCGTTGAGATTTGAGCTAAAAAATTCCTATCAGATTTTTGCCATTGGTATAATGAGGTTATCAGAATTCAGATCAAAAAAAAATTTAAATTCTTATTTTATTATTCATATGTAGTCGATTCTAAAAAGAGATGAAAAATACTATTTTAAAGTTGGAACCTCATAACCAATTTTGGGGGAAAAAAATAAAGTGATTTCATAGGGAAAAATGTGGATCAAGTTAACCAATAAGTGTCCGATGATTTCTTTAAATTTTTCCAGGTCCGCTACTATCCATTCGATGATCAAGAATGTGAGCCCCAAAAATGCAAATATTCCCTAAAATTTTACTCTATTTCATAGGCACGTTGAAATTTGCCAGTTGGGGAACGCATGATGCCCGTGAAATTGACATTGGCTTGACAACGGATCAGGGCGACCTGTCCAATTATTTGAATTCCACTGAATTCGATTTGCTCTCATTCACCGCTGAAAGAACGGTGGGGCTTAAATTTATTAAATTACCGAAAAGATTATTATGGTTCAGTGTTTTATCCTAAATCCACAACCATATGCCTAATCGATAAATCTCGTCGAATCGCATCATTTGAATATGTTTTGCTTTGGATTTAACTATTTCTAACTTAGTTTTGAACCATTAAACCAAATTGTTTTAAACCGTTTAATACCCTTAATTGTTGACCAAACCATGACAAATTATTTACCATTCAATGCGTTTTGACCAGCTCTATCCAATTTTGGGTATATGGTTTCTGAATGTAGGGTAAACAATTAAACCATTATGATTATTTTGGCGCTATTTAGCCTTTTTTCGACATTTTTAATATTTAAATTTTTCAAAATATGAATACATTAACAGTTAATTCGTTTCCCAACGGAGGAGGCTGCCTCTTGGCCAATGATCATTGCCACCATTCGAATGCGTCGACGCCCTCTCTTTTATGTGTTCAATCATGTGGGCAAACTATTAATATAATTAATTCCGAAAATTTTATTATTTTAATTAATTAATTTTATTAGATCATTCCTTGTGTTTTGATCTCGTCAATGGCGTTGTTGGGCTTTTGTATGCCACCGTAGACAGGAGAGAAAATTAATGTAAATTAAATAAAATTAGTATTAAAATTTGCCAAAATTTATTAAGAAATAATTTCACATTAATTTACCAACACATTTTAAAGTCAAAAAATCGGCAATTTTAAGGCGAAAATTACTATTTTTACGGCCATATTATTTGGCCATATAAAAATTTTTGGACCTAATGATTAGGAAAATATTTAACTTATTAGGGTTAGCACTATGGATATCAAACTGAGAGTGGATCCCAATTTGGCCAAATTATATGGCCTTAAAAATTCCAATTTTTGACACTAAAATTTATTGATATATTCAGTGATTTTTGAGTCCATCTAATTCATTAATAATTATTTAATTCCTATTAAAATTAAATATAAAAAATAATTTTGCATTTAAATTGAAAGATGTTGAACACGGTGATTTTGTCGATGGGTGTCTATTTGCAGTCGATTACGGAATCAATTCCGCCCACTTCCGAAACGGTGCCCCTCATCGGAATGTACTATGTGGCATCATTGGCCATTGTTAGTTGAGAATATGGAATTTAATCAAATTAAATTCATTTTACCAAAATTTTAAAATTAAAAATAAATTGGAACTGCCAAAATTGTTGCCAGCCCAACTTGACGCGAGCGCTTATAATTCAGTAAGAACTGAAACAAATTTGATAAATTTAGTATCAAATTAAAGAGAAGACTTTTGGCTATCGAATGAAATAAAATTATTTTATTTAAATTGACTCTGAAATGATGAAGTTGTGCTCAAAAATAATTTGAACTTCCCTCTTCTTAGGATTGGCAAAATTGTTTATGGTTTTTTGGGCATAAGTTCATCAATTTTGGAACAAGTTAAATAAAAATTAATATCATTTGATAGCCAAAAGTCTGCTCTTTAATTTTGTAACAAAATTATCGAAATTGGTTCAGTCCTTGATGAATTATAAGCGTTCGCGTCAAATAAGGTCAACAATAAGGGGCATATTGAAAACTAATTAATTAAAAAAAATGAATAAAATAAAAAAATTATTTAAATTTTCCAACAATTTTTATAAAGGTTTGTTTGGCAACAGCCATGAATGTGTGCACGCTGAATATCCATCGACGTGGAATCACAAATCAGGGACGACGGGTCCCTTGGTGGATGCGGAAGTGAGGGAAATTTTTTATAATTTCTTTTGAGAAATTTAATTTATGAATTTTTGAAGATATGTACTCGGCTATTTGGCCACTTTGCTTTTCATTCGAGTTCATGAACCGGACTCAATGACATTGATCAAAGCAACCCAAGTAAATTACTAATATTTTTACAATTATTCTGGGGGTAATATTTTTACATTTTTCTATGATAATATTTTGAAAATTATTTAAAATTTTCTAGGTTAATATTTTGAAAATTTTCTAAAATTTTTCTAGGATAATATTTTGGAAAATTTTTTAAAAATTTTCTAGGTTAATATTTTGAAAATTTTCTAAAATTTTTCTAGGATAATATTTTGGAAAATTTTTTAAAATTTTTCTAGGTTAATATTTTGAAAATTTTCTAAAATTTTTCTAGGATAATATTTTGGAAAATTTTTTAAAATTTTTCTAGGTTAATATTTTGAAAATTTTCTAAAATTTTTCTAGGATAATATTTTGGAAAATTTTTTAAAATTTTTCTAGGTTAATATTTTGAAATTTTTCTAAAATTTTTCTAGGATAATATTTTGGAAAATTTTTTAAAATTTTTCTAGGTTAATATTTTGAAAATTTTCTAAAATTTTTCTAGGATAATATTTTGGAAAATTTTTTAAAATTTTTCTGGGGGTAATATTTTTAAAATTTTTTAAAATTTTTCTAGGATAATATTTTATTTTCTGGAATAATATTTTCTAAAAATTTTAAAATTTTTTGGGTTAATATTTTTTAAAATTAAAAAAAAAATTAGGATGTTTTTTTAAAAAAATTTCTGGGACATTTTTACAATTTTGTAATTTTTTGGATAATAATTTAATTAAAAATTTTTGTAGGATAATATTTTTTAAAATTTTTCTTGAAATTTTTTTTACAACTTTATAAAAATGTTAAATAATTATTTCTCCTTTCACAGACAAAACGTGCCACAATTCGGCGGACCAGTCTTTTACGCGATTTGAAGCGCATCAAAAATATGGAAAATCGAAACGAAGAACGGGTGGAGGAAAGTGCCAATTGTGAATGCATGGATGCCTCACCGAGATTGGTATGGTAATTTAAAAAAGAGGTTGAAATTGGCTATAGGCAAATTTAAAAAATTGAAAATATTTCATAGATATTTGTTTCCTTTGTTATTTAATTATTTACGTTCAGACAATTTTATTTTACTGCCACTTTCTCTTCAAAAAAAAACAATTCAAGTGGGAAATTTTCGGCAAATTCCTTTAGGTTTAAAATAGAACATCGATTTAGTAAAAATTTAATTGTCTCTAAAACTAATTTTTCGATATGAATGTTTTGAACAAATTAATTAGAAAAAATTATGTAGATTGAAGGAAAATGGAGCTAATTAGAACTTGTTTAGGGTCAATATTTTTAGTAAAATTCACTAAAATTGTTCTAAATAGATAAATTTCCAATATTTAAATGGACAATTATTTCAGCGTCGTTTGACATTCGTCGACTCGGAAGATGGCTGCGAAATCGGTGTTCCCGCAGCAGGACGTAGACCCACCCAATGCACACAGGACAGTATGCTGGGCGGCGGTGAAAGCCAATTGTTGGAGAAAATGTTGACGGAACAGGTAAAATAAAAATAGGGGAAATTTTTAACCCCGTTTTTGTCTTTTTTACCCAAAAGTGATTTTTGACTTATAAAATAAATCAGAAACCGGTTTTAGATCAACAATCCTTTTATATCAATTTGTAGAATTCGTCGAGACGTATCGAATGGTAAATAAAATATCAGATTTTGGCCCAAAATTAAAGTGCTTAAAAACCAAAAACTTGAAATATAATTTTTTAAACAGTTTAACTCTCTCAGTTTCGGTTTAAACTAAGAAATTTATATGTCATAAAACGCGTCTCGATGATATCTGACAAATTGTTAAATGGGTTTGTAAGGTTTAAAACCGGTTTCTGATTTATAAGAGGTCAAAAACTACTTTTTTGGCAAAAAGTAATTGGGTTAAAAAGTATTTTATAGAATAAAATTTGAGGAAAATTGTAAAAATATTCCCGAATTAAGGTGATGCCCCGGTTGAGTGCAATCCGCCCAATGATGTCAGCCGAATTCGAGGAAAAATTCCGAAAAATTCTAAAACGTGTCTATCGAACCCTACAACAATTCGAAATCCGTGAAGAGGTATATTATTATTCTAGAGAAGGTGATGGGGATTACCGCCCAGCGTCCAATATTTTTTTTTTGCATTAAAAATGCATTTTTTATTACATATAACCAACTGACTGAGATGCAATTAATTTATAATTTTATTTAGTTATATTAATACCATATTTTTTCTACATATTATTGCCCCCTATCTATTAATAGCCCTCTCTGCTGGTCGATTGAAAATAATGGAAACGAAATTTTCCAGAGCAATTTTAATTGGAATAATATTAATTTATCAAAAAAATGACTGAATTTACCCAAAAAACCAAAATTTTTCATGTTTGAAGTGATATATATGGTAACTTTAGCCATACTAGGTATAGGTATTAGAGTTTACAATATGGTTCGGTTTAGCGTTTAGAGCCCCGGATTAATTTAGGGCGAGGTCTAGGTAGGTCAGAAACGTTGAAGAAGCCTATTTGGCCCAATTATATCGCTTCAAATAAATGGCACGAAAGATTTTGAGTAAATTCAATCATTTTTAGGATAAATTATAGTAATTCCTTTTTAATAAGGTTTTGGATGAACGCCGCAGAATTGTATGGCAATGGCGCACATTGGCCAGTATTATTGACCGATTTTTGCTGTTGGCATTTTCATTGGTTACTGTTTTTACGGTCATAAATTTTTAATAAATTTCTCCTCCAACAATTTCCAATTTAAGGTCACAATTTTCATCATCGTTCCAATCACTTTCCGAGAAAGATTCGCTGCACAAACAGTGGCCGCAATGTAAACCAAAATGGATGAACGAAGAGGAGGAGGAAAATGAATTTTAATTATTCTAATTTTGAATATTTACATGGAAGTAGTGTATTTAATTAACCAAAAATCATTGGAATTAAACCATATAAAAATTTTTTGAGGCCCATAAACTTGGTCAAACCATGTTTTTTAAATTTATTACTATGCTCCGAAGATTCTTATAATCTATCGCCAAATTTTTTTTCAAAATTACCTGATGTAACCCTTAAAAATGGTCAACACTAAAATCACCTAAAATCATGTTTTTTTTTCATCATTTACAGTCAAATATGAATAATAAAATAATCGGAGGATTCGTAGATTCAAATTAATTCGAATCGTCAGAATTTTTTGAGTCAGCCGTCGGTACCATCAAATGAAATGTTAAAAATTTATACTATTCTATGCAGAAAAGTGCCCTCTATCTTTTGGCTTTAAAATTATTTTATTTTGTCAAATAGTAAAATTTTTTTGAAGTTACCAAAAAATTCTATTCCTGTTGGATCCGACAAATCGGATCTAATGGGATAAACGTAACTTTAGGCTACCTGCTGGAATCTTGCCTCCACTCCCCTTTTGAATTTTACTTTTTTACCGGCAATTCTCGATATAATTTCATAAAAATTCACAAAACTTAAAGGTGAATTTGAGTATTTTATGGTGATGAAACAAAGGAAATGATGGACAATTTGGTCATCCGTTTACTCTCAAATGTTCATTCAAATTCAAAGAATTTTTGCTCAATTTTTAAAGAATAAAAGAATTAACGAAAATGGAACAACAAAAAGAGAAGAGGAGGAGAACATCGGCCGCCTCAAAGAACAATGGAAATAAATAGAATATGGACTTACAAATTAGGCCAATTTTCAAATAACAAAACATCCAAAAAAATGGGCAAAATTTGGCCCCCAAAAGAATGGCCAAAATTTGCTCCCCAAAAAAGGCAGTTGACCACAATTTTTGAATGAAATTTGTCCATTTTTCCAGTCCATTATTTGAATTGAATTTTCGGCTATTCTTCATAAGATTCCTAAAAGAATTTTCCAATAAAATGAATCCCCGCTTCTATGATCCATTCGATGAGAATGCACTGTCCTTTGTGGAATTGAATAAAAAGCGTCGAAGACATTCACATTTTATTGAAGCAGCCAATGATGGAACGACGGATGAACATAAAATTAAGGGGGAAAAGCAAAAGGCCAGTTTTGTGAAAAAAATTTGGGCAAATAAGTCTATAGGGGAATTTCCGGTTATTGCCATTAAATTGCGAGAATTTCTATTTTAAAATTGAAGGAAATTCCATTTTAAAATTGAGAATAATTCCATTAAAAATTGAGGAAAATTAAATTTTTAAATTGAGAATAATTCCATTAAAAAATTGAGGAAAATTAAATTTTTAAATTAAAGGAAATTCACAATAAAAATCAAAGGAAATTCAAATTAAATTGAAGAAATTTCTCTTTAAAATTTAGGAAATTTCTCATAAAAAATGAGGAAAATTCACATCAATATTAAGAGTAATTTCGTTAAAAATTGAGGAAAATTCCCATTAACATTGAAGAAATTCCCTTTAAAATTTAGAAAAATTCCATTTTAACATTGAAGGAATTTTCCTTTAAAATTTAGGAAAATTCCTATTATCCGCATTGAATTTTAGGATATCTCAAAAGTGAATGCCCATGGCATTTTGGAACGATCCGACTCATTCGACAAAAAGGCACAAAAGAACGGCTGGCCAAACATTGAGCCAATATGGAATCGGCGTGACCAGACAAGCCCGGAGGCATATGTGATTTAGTACTGTGCATTTTTGGGGGATTTTAACTTTTAAAAATTTAATAATTTAATTGAAAAATTATTTAAAAATAATTAAAAATTCAATTGAAAAAATTATTTAAAAATTAATTTAAAAATTATTATATTCAATATAAAAAGCTAAGGAAAAAAATGTCACACGCTTTTTGGGGTATAATAAGGTTCTGTTTGAGAGTTGTGGGATGGGGGTCGGAAACTGGATCCAGAATGCACACGTATTGATGAATATGGACATGATTTTGGGTGAGGTTGAATTTGGCCAGGTCATTAGCAGAGGGGCAAAACCGGTTTTGGACTTAGAATTTGGCCGCATTTTTTAAATTTTCGTTCATAACTTTTTTGCGCATTAATATTTTGAAATGAAATATACGTGGAGACACGATTTAGGTTGCGAGCTTCAAAATGGTATATAACACGTCAGGGTGCGCAGCTTGGCCTAGGAGGAGTTTGAGTTGTAAATTGCGCAGTCATGATTTGGCCATATCCCGCCCCAGAGCTAAGCCTATAGTGGAAGTAGGAATTGGAAAGTGAAAATTGGGACTCGGGGGTTTTCGGCCATGGCGAATTCAAATATCACATCAGTTTTTTGATCTGCGCAAAAGATGGTTTGCAAACCGGTTTAAAACATGCGGAAAAATGGAAATTTTGACGGAATGAGGTGAAAATTGGGATTCTGGGGTTTTCGGGTATGGGGAATTCAAAAATGATAATGGTTTTGTTATTCGGTCGAAACCGGTTTGCAAACCGGTTCAAAAAATGAAAATTTGTCCAAATAACATCAAAATTAATATTCGGGGGTTATCGACTATGGGGAATTAGAATTTATATTAATTTTGTGTTTCAGCCAAAATCGGTTTGCAAACCGGTTTAAAATTTCATTTCGAACCCACGACCTTAAGAAGTGCTGGCGAGCGAAGCGAGCCTGCCCACGACCTTAAGTAGGCCAGCGAGCGAAGCGAGCCTGCACACGACCTTAAAGGGTTGGCGCGCCTGTCTAAGACCTTTAAATAATTTCAAAATCCGAATCCCTAGGGTAGGTCTAACGCGCCTTGGCGCGTTTACAAATACTCCCAACATATAAACCCCTCCCGAATATTCCTTTAAACTCCACATATTCCTTACACCCACTTCCCTTACGCCCATTTCCCTTCCGTCCACTAGTTAAAATTTAATTTAAAAAATTATTAAAAATTTAATTGAAAAATTATAAAAAATTTAATTGAAAAAAAATAATAATTTATTGAGAAAATTATTAAAATTTAATTAAAAAATTATTCAAAAATTTAATTGAAAAATTTAAGTGCAAAAATTATTTTAAAATTTTTCGTCAGTGTTTTCCTAAACGGTGACGGCCTAAATTGTCGAAATGTGTCATTCACACGTCTTCAATTGGAAGTGGGCGGCATTCGTCATGTTATGGAATTGGTGGCACGCGAATTCAATGCTCGACCAAAAAAGTAATTTTAAAATGAAAATTTTTAAAAATGGCGAAAAAAATGAAAATGCCGAAAAGATTATACTACATTCAAGAACCAAATATACCCAAAATTGGAGAGGGCTGGTCAAAACGCATTGAATGGTATATAATTTGTCATGGTTTTGTCAACAATTAAAGGGTATTAAACGGTTTAAACCCATTTTGGTTTGGTCAACAATTAAAGGGTATTAAACGGTTTAAACCAATTTTGGTTTGGTCAACAATTAAAGGGTATTAAACGATTTAAACCAATTTTGGTTTGGTCAACAATTAAAGGGTATTAAACGGTTTAAACCAATTTTGGTTTGGTCAACAATTAAAGGGTATTAAACGGTTTAAACCAATTTTGGTTTGGTCAACAATTAAAGGGTATTAAACGGTTTAAACCTATTTTGGTTTAATGGTTCAAAATCAAAACTTAAATTAGAATTGGTTTAAACCAAAAGCCAAAACCTTAATCATTTCGATGCATATTGACAAGATCTATCGATTGTCCGTAATTATCTTTCGGCCATTTTCAATTTTAGATAAAATTCATAAATTAATTTGTGAAAATTTTTTATAAAGACTAGTCCGAATGGACGGCTCAAAGCTGGGCAGCATCAACGATTTGGCCACACGTGGAGCGTACATTTTGGTGCCAGCTGGTGAAAATCTCACCGAATGTTGGTATTATCTCCCGGACTATGCCGTTGATACAAGGTGTAGTGATTCATGCAAGAAAATTAGTGGTCAAATGCCGAAAAATAAGGCAAATAGGTCCATCGCTACTTAAATTGAAAAAGGACATTTGGGTCTATTCTTTTGGCCATAGCTCAATAAGGAAGCAACTAATTTGAGAAGGCAATATGTCATTTGAAAACCCAAAGTGTCCTCTAAAAAGTGGCTATTATAATTTTTTGAAAATTTTTGGAAATTTATAAAATAAGCAGCTTTTCTCACAAAATTCAGGTTTATTACATTCAATGGCATGCAATTTATTTTAAGGGTTCGAAAACACAAAATCTAAAAAGGCCAAATTGTAGAGGACATTTTTGGCTTTCAAATGGTATATTGCTTTCCCAGAATGGTTGCTTTTTTGTTGAGATATGAACAAAAAATGGCTCATCCTATAGCCAAAGGCTTCCTCGGGTTTAAGTTTTAAAAAACTCATAAAAATGAATTCAAATTGGTGGAATTTCTCTAATTTCAATTCGAAATCCATTCAAATTCCACATTTTTCCAGTCTCTCCTCCGATCGAGTGTTGGTCCGACGACGGGGAAGCATGAAAGCGATGGAGGAAGCGAGAAAAGTGGCCCTACATTACCAACAAAAATCGCCAAAAATTGTGGTGATGTCGGCGGCAACGTCGGCAGGTAAATCCAAATTGGGGAAGGCTGATTGGTATTTAAAATTTAATTTTAGGTCCTTCAACCCCAAATAAAGTCAACAACAATGATTCGAAAATGCCAATGCCGTGAATGAATAAATTAAATGGGCAAGAAAAAGAAATGCGAAGAATGCGGAGGGAATTTGAGGAATTTTCCACAAAATATTCCACTATTTTTGATATCAAATTTATTCTTGCGAAATTAATTTGTGAATTTTTAATCAATTTTCAATTATCATTGAACAATTTTGCATGCCGTTAAACAATTCCAATGATAAATTTTTTGCTCTTCAAAAACGATAATCTATCAATTTTTGATTTTTGTATTATGTTAATTCAGAGATCAAGAAATATGGCCAAACAAAAAGGCATTTTTTGCCAAAACTATGCATTTTCGCATACGGTACAATGGATTTTCAGAATTAATTCAAATAAAATTATAATAAAATTTGGCATTATGTAATTTTTCTTCCCAAAAAAATTCTAGGGAAAATCGATAAGTTTTACATTTTTTTAATGTAATTAAAGCTTTTCTTACACATTTTATTGCAACTTTTTATCTTTTATAAAAGTTAAAAAATATTGAAAGCTTCCATAATTCTCTACATTTTTTTTTAAAAGTAAAGAGCACACAATTACTTCAAGTGCTCGCTTGTCCAATGCTCATCGATTTTTATGGCCATTCCAGCTGCTCTGCTTCTCGCTTGGCAAAATGCTACTAATAAAACAGCAGCAGAGCAGAAGCTAAGCAAATAGGCGAGCGGCTTTTTCCCACTCTACCCATCAAAATAAAATGCTTCTTCTCGAGACTTGCGGCATTTTTTTAACAACACAAATAAGCTTAAAAGCAAGACATTATGTTAGCTTCTCTAGTTTAAGCCTGGCCCACCGCATCAATATATGCTTTAACAGCTGCTACTTACTGCTTACTGCTTGTTGGCTGCTCGCTTCCGCTAGCTTCCTCCACTTTTTACTAATAAACTCATCATCATTTTCAACAATACGCCGGCCACTGTTTGTGGCTGCTTATCTCTCCATCTACACCATTTCATTTCATTTTTACGCACATAAAACACTTATTTTCTCTGGCCATAAAATTTTTTTCGCTTCTTCACCCAAATTTTTACCACATTTTACCCGTCTTCCCTGGCATGTCAAATATTGTCATGTTTTTAGTATCCCAAAATGTGAATAGCCAATATCCGCTAGCAACAAGCGTAAAAGAAAGCATCCAAAATCTACACTTCAATTTATCAGCGTAGGCATAAAATTTATTTGGTTTTGAATGTTTTGGAAATTGAGGAAAAGCCCGCAGCGGACGGCTTGCTTAACAAACAACCTAGTCAATATTTTTAAGTACTTATAGTCAATTTTTTGGCCTAATCCGCGCGCTTAAAAAAGAAGACAAGAAAACATTACCGTCGATGATTAGGAAGAAAGTGAATGTTTGCGCAACGAATTTTCCGCGAATATTTTACCATGGCTTAAAAGACTAATTAACCAGCAATTTATTTTACCATTAATTTTGACTCCAAATTTAAATTAATTTGTAATTTTAGAGATCTCAATAAATTGTAAAAGCAAAATAAAATTGATCGATGCCGAAACAGAATTTGGACCTGCTCGACTATTTTGGCCCGCTGGCTGTCTGGATTGTGTTCTTCTCCGTCATATTCATCATTTCGGTCACTTGCATTCTGTGGTGCTGCGTCACGGAGAAGGATGACCAAACTGTGTTCGCCAAGGTTTGCTACTAAAGAGTAGGGGAAATGGGCAAAAAATTCAATCAATAAATCAAAATTTGATTTTCCTAGAGAATCGCTAAATTAATTGATTTTTCGCTTTTTGAATATTCAAAAAAGTAAGTATACAGCATTTTATGCCAAAAAATGATGTAAAATAATAGGAAAATCCATTGTGAAAAATTATAGAAAAATCAGAAAATTTCAATTAAAATTTTTCATCTTTAAATAATCCTGAAGATTTTTTGAGGTCGCAGGTTCGGTTCCAGCCCGGGATTTAATTTTTTCTGAGATCTTATTGACTTTAGAAGCGTCTCAAAAATAACTTCCGTTTATTTTTTTTCTTTTATAAATCAAAAATTTAATACCAAAAATGCATCAAAAAATTAATCAATAAATCCTGAAGATTCCATGGGGGGTCACAGGTTCAAAACCCGGCCCACAGATGCCGGATCAATTAATTTTTTCGGTTTTTTATCGATCCTATTAGCTTAGAAGTGACTAAAATTAATTATTTTATATTAAAAATTCAAAAAAAAAATAATTTTGACCTGAAGATTTTTTGGGTCATGGGTTCGAATCTAGCTAGGGTCAATTAATTTTTTCTTTAACCTTTTGACTTAAAATCACCAAAAATACTTCTTTTATATTGTTAAAAATTCAAATTTAAAAAATTATCAAATAATTTTACCCTAAAGACTCATCTTAAATTATATTGAATTTTCCCCCACATTTTTCAGTGGGGCATGGGCCCGGGCCGTCATCGTCGCCGAACGGGCACAGGAGCGGGAAGTGGACGCGAATATATGGCTGCCGCCCAAACCAATGTTGGCGAACAGCAAAAGACCGATTAGGAATGAAGAATGAATGCAAATTGGAAATGGAAAATGGACGTGGAGAAGAGCCCAAAAACATTTTTGACAAAATCCACCAACATTTTTTTTGTTATTTTATTTTACACCCGCATTTCACATACATAATAATATAGACATTTGGCATCATTTTCCCCTTCGATTTGACTTCGACTTTTTTTTTTGAATCTATCAATCAATAAATTAAATAAAACGCCCAAAATTCCACCCAATGCATTTTCTTTGGAGTCAATTTTTGTGATGTAATAAAATCGATTTTTCTCAATCAATGAATTTTTGTTTTCGATTAATTAATTGAAAAAGGGATTGAATTAAAATTTTTAATACTTTTATCCGTTATCCGCAACACAGTAACCAGGAATTTGCCAAGAAGGGGGCCAAAAATTTTCCCATTTAGGGGAGGGGGAGCGGAATTTGAAAAAAATTGACAATTTTTTCATTATATTGGGAAAAAAAGGAAAAAATTTGGCCACCCCGGATACTGGCTATCCGTCGTCACTCGTCAGCAGCAGATTTTACCCCCAAAATCGACACATGGTTTCTCTTATGTAGGCCAATTGGTATTGGAAGATTTTGATATCAAATTAAAGAGCAGACTTTTGGCTATCAAATAATATTAATTTTATTTAAATTGATTCGAAATTGTTGAAGTTATGACCAAAAAACCACTAAAAATGACCTTTAAATGGATTAGCAAAATTGATTGCGGTTTTTTCGGCATAACTTCAGCAATTCCGAACCAATTTAAATAAAATTAATATCATTGGATAGCCAAAAGTCTGTTCTTTAATTTGAAACTAAAATCATCAAATTTCGTTCAGTTGTTGATGAGTTATTTTAAACGGCGTCAAGTTGGTCCTACGCCAATCGACAAGTTTGGACGACGCTCTTATTAGAACAAAAAAATAAATTCATCATTTTTAACGTCTAATTTAAATGCAAATTTTTAATAATTTTTATTCAACATATTAAATAAAAAATGATGAAAACAAAAATTGGGTCGATATCGATAAATATGTAAATGTATTTTGAATTCTCAAGTCTCAACTAATAAATTTGTTCTGCCTCCGCTTGGATTGTATTGTGAATTGGGTTTTGTTTCCATAAAATCACAAATCAGCATCGAATGCCCTGTGCAACGCACATGAAAACGGCGAATGAACCGCCCATTTGGGTCGCAATCTTGCCAACATTTCGGATTGCTTCACGGCCACGGAGTCCGGCACTGGAAAGAAAATTTTTCAATATTAAAAAATATGATATTTTTAATTTGCCGAAAAAAATTAAAATTACCGAAAAAATTATAATGGTTCAGTGGTTTTTCCTAGACCCATAAACCATATAACTCAATGGATAGATCTCATCAAGACGCATCATTTGATTATATTTTGGCTTGGATTTAACCAATTCTAATTTAGTTTTGAACCATTAAACCAAAATTGGTTTAAACCGTTTAATACCCTTTAATTATTGACCAAACCATGGCTAATTATATACCATTCAATGCGTCTTGACCAGCAGGCATATCCAATTTTGGCTATATGGTTTTGGTTTATGAATGTTGGACATACATACCCATTTTAAACCATTATAATTATTTTGGCATTTATGTATTCTTTTCGGCAATTTTTAGTTTTTTTTTGTTAAATTTCCATTTAAAAATAAACCTGTATGTTGTGAATGAGCCAATAAGAATTCCGGCAGCGCCGCCAATCATGCAACCCATCAACAAGCCCATTTTCATTTTATCCATACAGGATGGCCCTTTGCGCTGTTGTTGAATTTGTTGATAACCTTGTGGAACAACCATGGTTTTTGGTCTTATTGGTTTTGTTTAAACTATTTGAATTATTGCTGAAATTTTTGAAGAAAAATTGAATTTTAATTGATTCCGGAATTATTGCGAATTAAGTTAAGCGAAAAAAGGTGGCCAAAAATGAGTGTATTATGGCATATTTTTAAAAAAATAAATAAAATATCTACGAAAATGTTTTTGAATTGGATTAAATTCAGAGCGAAAAACGAATTCGGAAGCCCGGGGTAGTTGAAATTAAAAACCGGAAAAAAGCAAAGGAAAAGGCAAATAAAAATCTAGCAAGATCGTACTTAAAATAAAAAATTCATGCAAGATTTTTTCATTTTTTATGCTATTTTCTTTTTCTCGTTTTTCTTTTTCTTCAATGCAATGCCTTTGTGTTGTGCGTGATCCCCCGAGGGGTGACAGGTAAAATTAAGCTCTTTCGATTGGAAAGAGGAGAAGGCAGGGCAAGGCTTGGTTTTGTAGCGTGTCTGTCAATAATCCAGAGCCTTCCCAAAACCGTTTTTAACATGGGACACGACTAAATTATGCAAATTTATTTGCCGGATTATAGAGGTTTAATTTTTGATTCTTTGATAATTGATATTTATTGACAAACCTGAACGTTTTTTTTTATAATTTTGGAAAAGCTATTAATTAAAAGCTAATTATAATAGTTAGCTTTATACCTCGCCACCCTAATAACACCCATCATTAAATTGAGTGGATGAATTTTTTGCGCTTTATATTTTTTATGTTTTGGCCACATAAATTTATGGTTTCATCTATGGCACTCCATTCCCATCATTGAACATTCACTCCATTTTTAATCCCCCAATTAGCCAACAAACAAAAAAACGGCTCAGCTAATTAGGGAGTTGTGAACAAAGTCCTCTGTAAAAATTAGAGTCCTTCTCGACATTGATTCCACACAAACATATTAAAAAAAAGTGACAATTACCAAGCCAACTATATTCTCCTCCGTTCTTCAATTTATCTATTGGAAAATGTGCATTTTTTGTTCGATTTTTCCGCTCATTTTCCTTCCTTTTTTAGATTGTGATAAATTTCACTGTTTCTGTTTGCATCCAAAAATGTTGCCGCAAAGAAAATTTCTGTTCGGTGCTGCCAAAGTTCGTTAAAAATTTTTACAGAAATTTTTGAAAATTTGATTTTGAAGGCCTTCAAACAATCAGCGCGAACATTGATGCTGCAGGAACACAATGGGATGACACTTTTGCAAGAGAATAGCATTCGGGTACCGCCCTTTGGTGTGGCCAAAAGTGCGGAAGAAGCATTCAAGGCAGCTCAGAAAATAGGTTTGTGCTTAATTTGTAAACTGAAAATATTTAATTTGTCGAAAAAAACCACTGAAATTGCCGAAAATTTTAAACCGATTCAGTGGTTTATCCTAAATCCCAAAACCATATAGCTTATACTAATCAATAGAACTCATCAATACGTATCATATTTTGGCTTGGGTTTAACCAAATTCTAACTTAGTTTTGAACCATTAAACCGAAATGGGTTTAAACCGTTTAATACCCTTTAATTGTTGACCAAACCAAAATTGGTTTAAACCGTTTAATACCCTTTAATTGTTGACCAAACCAAAATTGGTTTTAAACCGTTTAATACCCTTTAATTGTTGTTGACCAAACAAAAATTGGTTTAAACCGTTTAATACCCTTTAATTGTTGACCAAACAAAAATTGGTTTAAACCGTTTAATACCCTTTAATTGTTGACCAAACCAAAATTGGTTTAAACCGTTTAATACCCTTTAATTGTTGACCAAACCATGACAAATTATATACCATTCAAATTCAATGCGTCTTGACCAGCTCAATCCAATATTGAATTTAGCTTTGACTTAAACTAAATGAAATTAATTACAATTAATTATATTTTAGAAGGAAAAGACTACGTGGTCAAAGCCCAAGTGTTGGCTGGCGGTCGAGGCAAAGGGAAATTCGATTCCGGCTTAGAAGGTGGCGTTCAACTTGTATTTTCGTGAGTCCAAAATTTATAATTTTCTAAAATATTTTGTAATTTTAGACCGGAAGAAGCCCGAGAAAAAGCCCGTCAAATGATTGGCCACCGGCTGATCACAAAACAGACTGGGGCCGAAGGCCGACCATGCCAAGCCGTTTTAGTGTCAAAACGGCTGTTCACTCGCCGAGAATACTATTTTAGCATCACATTGGACCGGACGACCAGTGTATTGATTTTTTAAAATTTACCAAAAAATTTTTTTAAAATTATTTCCAAGCCTCAAAAAGTTGTCTTGGGCCATTCTTTTGGCCGTAACTCAACGAGGCAATTACCTATTTGGGAAGGCAATATATCATTGGAAAGCCAAAAATGCCCTTTACAATCTGGCTTTTTTATATTTTGTTAAATCCATCATTTAAAAAAGTTACATGTCTTTTTTGAATGTAATGAATCCGAATTTTGTGATAAAAAGCCGCTTATTTTACAAATTATTTTAAATTTTCAAAAAATTAGGAAAGGCCACTTTTTAGAGGAAATTTAGGGCTTTCAAATTGCATATCGCCTTCCCAAATTGGTTACTTTCTTGTTGAGTTATGGCCAAAAGAACGGCCCAAGCATTGGAATTAGCGGTAGAATTTTCTTGTTTCGCAAAGCCATAGCCCTCACCCTTAGTCAGCCTCACCTAATCTATAAGTCTAAAAACATTCTAATAAAATAAAATAAATCAAAACCATTTGGCTTTTAATAAAAATAGCATTTTTATACAACAAAAATTTATTAGACGTTGGGCGGAATCGAACCCATGACCCCCTCCCCTCCCCATTACCTTCTCTCAATACCTCTTGACTAAATTTCAAATTTTTACAAATTTGCTGTTCAATTTTTTCCCATTTTTTTCAATTTTACTAAAATTTAGCTTTGATAAAAGATGAACTTTTTTCCATATTCTAGTTCTTCCAAGGGAAGTTTTTCAATATAGAAGATGGCCAAAATTAGCCTAATGCGGTGGTCACATAAAAACTGCAAAATTTTTGCAGCAAAAAAGATAATGGAAAAAGAGGAGAATTTGCTGCATGCAGTTTTTTTTTCAGAAAATCTCCTCTTTTTCCGTTATCTTTTTTGCTGCAAAAATTTTGCAGTTTTTATGTGACCACCGCATAAATAATCAAAATGTTCTTTTTCACTTTTTTTCAATTAAAAATTGTCTATTTTTAGGGCCCAATCCTTATCGGTTCCTCCAAGGGCGGTGTCAACATTGAGGAAGTTGCGGCCACCGACCCGGACGCAATCATCACCGTCCCAGTGGACATTAACAAAGGCGTGTCGCCGGCGGTGGCCACGGAAATGGCCCGAAAAATGGGCTTCCACGATCAATGCCAGGCGCAGGCGGCCGAAATCATCAAAAAACTCTACGATTTGTTCATCAAAAGTGACGGCGGCCTGCTGGAGATCAACCCAATGGCCGAGGATGTGGAGGGGAATGGTCGGTTTTTCATGGGGTTTTGTGAATATTTTTGGATGGAAATCTGCACCAAAAATGGTAGGAATAGGAATATGGATTAGGGACCACCACGCACCACCCATTGAATTAGGTCATCAAGGTCAACACAAAATCTCTACACGCAAAATCCCTAACTTCAAAATTCCTACCGCTGCTTTTCCATTATGAATAAGCCTCCCCTGCCTAACCCCTACCAAAAATTTTGAAAATCTCACCCTAGCCTAGGTGTAATCCTGAGAACTAATCGCGAGTCTGAAATCCTTTTCATCAATAAAAATCAAGCCATTTTGATAAGAAAATTCCAATTTTTATCATAAAAATTTCAGCAGAAGCAACGAGGACCCATACCCATTTGGTAGGTGGCTCATAATCATAAGTCATACTCATAACGGAAAAGTACCTTCCTTTCCTACCTTATATGTATATCTCTACATGCTACATCCAAAAGCCCTTATATCCATAATCTTACATTCAAATTCCCTAATTCTAAAATATCTACAGAGAAAAATTTAGTTTTAAGATTAAGCCTAAGTAAGCCTAATAAGTTTAGAATTATCTCTAGAAGCGTTGATCATTTGAAGCGAATAGCTAAATTTAAAGCCAAAAGCCAAGTATACAGCTTTTGGATTTTAAAATTTTTCTAGAGATTAATCATTTTAGAGTAGAATTTTTGGATTTAAGGATTTTGGGATGAACCCAATACCGAATACCCAAATGAATATTCGCTGTTAGCCCTCTCCTCTATGTCAAAAGAATAAAGGGGACGACACTGCGCAGTGCGCACTGCTTTTAGGACCTTAGGAATGGGAAATAAATGGGCGCCAGCCAACCAAAGATGTGGCAAAAACCTCCAAAAG
The DNA here is from genome assembly GCA_030063045.1 of Pratylenchus scribneri. Taxonomy (NCBI): domain Eukaryota; kingdom Metazoa; phylum Nematoda; class Chromadorea; order Rhabditida; family Pratylenchidae; genus Pratylenchus; species Pratylenchus scribneri. Next base: position 65,991 of record JAQSEB010000020.1, on the reverse strand, counting down.
CGGGGATGGATGGAAGAAGGAAGGATGTGGAAAAAGGACGACGCTCTTTATTCATTGTAGAATGGCCATTTAAAATAAAGGGAAATTCTGCTGAAAAATCAATTGAGCAAGGAGGAAAAATTCATTGGGATGGGACCTCGGACCGGCTGGGGCGAATGGATGAGCAGGCGAGGGAGGATGTTCGCCCCGGTGAACCTCGTCCTAAATCCTTCCTTTTCCGTAAAATGACCTTCAAATCATTTACATTCGACTACCTATTTACATCAACTAAGCTTTAAGGAAAAGTGAAAACATTTTTTGCCAAAAAAGTAAGTTTTTATTGCCGCCGAAAGATCACATTTTTTGCATATTGCCCAAGCCCTATTATAAACCATACACCATTCCTATTCGACGCATTGGATAGAGCTGCTGGTAAAGACGCATTTATTGGCCTATAGATTGTCGAGATTTAAATAAAAACCAAAAAAAAATAAACCAAAAATAAATCGTTTAATACCTTGAATTTTTTTCGGGCAAACCATGACAAACAATACATCAATCAATGCATGACCACGGCTACAATTTTTCTATAGCCGTAGCCGTTTTAGCTGTGGCTATTTCATAGCCGTTGCCGCCCGTAGCCGCCTATTTTTTGAAATTTTATAGCCGTAGCCGCCCGCGGCTAGCCGCGGTTAGCCGTATTTTAGAAAAATTTTTTTGGTCAAAAAAATTTTTAAAAAATAGTCCAGAAAAGAAAAAATAGGCAAAAATTATCCCGCTGGGAAAAATTTGCAAATTATTTACCAAAAATTTTAAAATAATGGCAAAAATTTGTAAATTAAAAAAATAATAAATATTTATGGAGGGAATTTTATGAAAAAATCTCCAAAAAATATAAAATCTGTATATGGCGGCTATTTCGCGGCTAGCCGCGGGTATGAGGTTCATAACCGTTAGCCGTCCGTAGCCGTCAAATTTTTAAAATTTATAGCCGTTAGCCGCCCGTAGCCGCGGCTTAGCCGTAGCCGTGGTCATGCCTGCATCAATCAATGCATCTCGTTGAACTCATTTAATAGTATAAGATATAAGATTTATAGAGTCTAAGATCAAGCATTGGGAAGTTCGCCTATAAAAATGATTTTCGGCAAAAAAAATTTGCACCCATAAATAAAAGAAGAAGGCCAAGCCAATATGACTAGGAAAAAACCAAGATTTATAATATGCAAAAAAATTAATATAAAAATTTAGTTATAAAAATTGAAAATCGGCCAAAATCCAAACAAAACAAATAAAAAGACTTACAAATTAGGGTGTAGGTTAGGTCATCAATAAGTAAATAAGGAAAAAGTCAAACAGATTTAAGATTTTCTTACTTGACAAAAAATGATAATTTCCATTGAAAAATTTTTTAAAAATTGAATTTTTTATGAAAAATTAATTCCTTCTTTTTTCAGTCTATTGTATGGATTGCAAGTTGGTGATTGATGCAAATGCGGATTTTCGTCAAAAAGCACTGTTTGCGCTGAAGGATTCCAGCCAAGAGGATGTGCTCGAAGTTCGGGCACAGAAGGCCAATTTGAACTACATTCGGCTGGATGGCAGCATTGGATGCATGGGTGGGTGTTTTTTGGGGGAAAAAATTTAAATATGAAAATATTTTCAATTTTTTGGACATAGGAGAGGAGATTCTTTTATTTTTTAATTTAATTAAATAAAAAATAAATCTAATTTTTAAGGCCATTTTTCTATGCTTTTACATTAAAAAAATCCACAATAAATGGAAAATAAAATATTGAAAATGCCGGAAAGATTTAGCGGTTCAGAAGTATCTATCCTAGACTCTAAAGTCTTATATATTATATTCAATCGATAAATTTCGTCAAAAACGCATCATTGATTAATTATATTTTGGTTTGGGTTTAACCAATTCTAACTTAGTTTTGAACCATTAAACCAAAATTGGTTTAAACCGTTTAATATCCTTTAATTGTTGACCAAACCAAAATTGGTTTAAACCGTTTAATACCCTTTAATTTTTGACCAAACCAAAATTGGTTTAAACCATTTAATACCCTTTAATTGTTGACAAAACCAAAATTGGTTTAAACCATTTAATACCCTTTAATTGTTGACAAAACCAAAATTGGTTTAAACCGTTTAATACCCTTTAATTGTTGACAAAACCAAAATTGGTTTAAACCGTTTAATACCCTTTAATTGTTGACCAAACCAAAATTGGTTTAAACCGTTTAATACCCTTTAATTGTTGACAAAACCAAAATTGGTTTAAACCGTTTAATACCCTTTAATTGTTGACAAAACCAAAATTGGTTTAAACCGTTTAATACCCTTTAATTGTTGACCAAGCCATGACAACTTATATTATATACCATTCAATGCGTCTTGACCAGCTCATCCAATTTTGGGTATATTTGGTTTATGAATTTAGGACAAACCCACCTTAAACTTAAACCATTATAATTATTTTGGTCTTAATTTGGCAATTTCAATGTTTTTTTCAATTAATATTTACCCTCTAAAAATTTAGTTAACGGAGCCGGTCTGGCAATGGCCACAATGGACATTATCAAACTCCACGGCGGTGAACCGGCAAATTTCCTCGATGTGGGCGGCGGTGCCACCGTCGATCAAGTCTACGAAGCATTCAAAATCATCACTGCCGATGAGGGCAAAGTCAACGCCATTTTGGTCAACATTTTCGGTGGCATAATGCGCTGCGATGTGATCGCCCAAGGAATCATAAAGGCGGCGGTAAGTGGATTTTTGTGATAAATTTTTAAAAATTTTTTGAAAATTTTAATTTTTAACCTAAAGTGTACCCTTCACTTCCATAAAATTTGGGTCTCGGGGTTCGAATGAAAAATTTTTCGGGTTGGATAGGCTCACTTTTATGCATTTTTACTTATCCTAATAAAGTACATTTCTAACAGAAATACAAAGTTAGTAAACTAACAGAAAATTATTTTTTTATATGTTCGCATCACCTCCAAAAATTTTTAAGAATTAAAAAAAAAAATTTTTTTATCTTAATCTAAAAATCATTTCTACCATTTTAAATTGCATTCCAATTTTATTTTGGGATTTTCAATTTTTTTAGAAATTAAATAAATTTAAATTAATTGTTAAAATTACAGGAATTTTTTAGAGTTAAATTTTAATTTTATTTTAGATATTTGAAAACCCATAGAAATTATTAATTTAAAACCATTTTTATTGTTCAATTTATTCTGAGATTTTTCGATAAAAATATAAATAAATTTAATTAAATATTTTTAGGGCGAATTGGACCTGAAAATCCCAATTGTTGTTCGACTCCAAGGCACTCGGGTGGATGATGCAAAAGCGCTGATTGCCAACTCAAAAATGCGAATTCTCGCTTGCGATTCATTACAAGAGGCTGCCCGAATGGTTGTCAAGGTAGTGTTCAGATTTTTGAATTAAAAAAATTTTTTAAATGAATTTTAATATTGAAAATTTTAAAATCGGTTTAAATGGTTTAATATTTATAAACTGGTTTAAATAGTTTAAAATTAATAAACCAGTTTAAAATGTATAAAGTTATTTAAAATTTTAAAACCGCTTTAAATATTTAAACCCGTTCTAATCTAAACCTGTACTGGTTTAGCATTCCCGGTATAAGCCCCACCCCAACCCTTGTAAATAAAGGAAAACCATATGTTATTTAAAGCCCAAACTCTGCACTTTAAAATGAGCATAAAATTATGCAAAAATTTCCCTATTTGGAACGAATTAAATGAATAAAAATACAAAGAAATTTAACTTTTGGACCTTAAAACTTTATGGAAAAAAAATAAAAATTTCCCATATATAGAATTATAAGAATGAAAAATTATTTTCAGTTGAGCAACATTGTCACTTTGGCCAAGGAGGCTGCGGTCGACGTCAAATTCGAGCTGTCCATTTGAGCCCAGCAGGACCGTAAATTTACCCCGTGATGATGAAAGATGCTGGAAGAATTAATGAAGTGCGAAAATTTTCTTCTACTCTGATCAAAAATTGGATGATGACATAAATAAAATACACCATTAATAGCCTTCCCCCCTCTTATTTGAATGCACATATTCTCTTTCCTCCCTCTGTCATTTACCTTTCCTTCCCTTTCACCGAAAAATATTATTTTAAAAAATGTACCTAGAGAGAGACTTTCTTCTATCTATAAGAATTTTAGGGCTTTACCTTTTTTTATAAAAAAAAACAAATTGGCACAATAAATGTGTAATTAAAAAAAAATTTAATAATAACATATATTTAATTTAATTCATTTGAATTGATTTTATATTTTCAAAATTATTTTTTCAAACACATTTTATAATTTAAATTAACAATTTCAGTATTGATTTTTAAATTCACGACTTGATTTTTTTTGCATCAACGAAATGGCTAATCAGATGGACCAGGTAGAATATTTAATAATTCTTTCTAACATGGAAATATTAATTAATAATTAATTTATGAACAATTAGGAGCTAATTTTTAGGCTTTGATGAAATACTTTTTTATGTAACGGATTTGATGACAAAATCAAATAATTTTTTAAATCTTTTGATTTATTTTAATTTTACCCGTTTTGGCACTTAAAAGAAAAAATTTCATTAAAAAAGTGCCAAAATCACAATTTTGAGGTTACCCTATTTGGTAATATTCTCGAATATGGGAATCAAAATTTTCGGATAAATTGATTACTAAATTGTTTTTTCGTATTTTATATCATTGTTTTGAACAATTTTAGGGCGCGGAAAACATGTCTCATGCAATTTTACCAATTTTTCAAAAAACCTTGAAAAAGCGAAGAGTCCCCCCTATGGGTCGAAAAATTTTTTGAGATTTTTCCCGGTCAATTTATAGCTAAATCGACGCGCCGCGATGAGCTGAGCATGAAACTATCAATAATTTCAGTAAAAATTCAAAAATAAAAAAATTATGACCATTTTTGATTTTTGTCTCGCTGGAATGTGTTGGAACTGCGGAGGAATGTAAGAGTGGACTCCGGAGTGTGCGTAGCCGAAGCGCGGGAACTGGACGAGCTTGTGGCGAGCGAAGCGAGCCACAAGCTCGTCTGGTCGCGCGGAGGCGGAACACACGGAGGAGTCCACTCTGAAATGCCCACCGGAGCAGTTCCAATCCGTATTTCCTTTGCGCGACTGTAACTTGTTTATTTTTGCGTTTTATGCGAAATCAATAACATTTTCGTAACCAGCTCGTCGAGACGCGTCGATTGATATATAATTTGGCCGAAAAATAATTTTGAACTTTTTCGACCCAAAGAAGGGGGAACTCTTCACTTTTCGGAAAATTCGACATTCATTTTTCGACTAAAAACATTTTTCCGCGCCTTGTTTTTGATAAATATGATCATTTTATCAATTGTTTCATCATTTTAAACACGATTTACCCGAAAATTTTTGATTCCCATATTCGAGAATTTTTCCATCCGTTTAAAATAATAATCCAGAATAGATAAGGCATTTAAATAAATTATTATATTTCCCAATAGCAATCTTTGACATAACAAAGACAACACTGAACACTCATCATATACATATAATTACGTGATATTTCGCTCCGCACATTGTTCCCAGCATCATATGCCGTCCTTACCAGCATCGTCATTCACCGTCGTCAATACTACTTCTTCATCAGCGTCCATGTTAGTAGCTTTCGGCGACGACACATCATCTTGCTTGGCATCAACAAATTCTTCCACTTTTCCAATGTTTGAAAGTAACATCATCAACTTCTCTACTGGTCTTCTTCTTGCAACAACTGTTGGCGATCGCACATCCTTATCATCATCATCCGCTTCATCATCATCATCGTCCACGTCTTCCTCTTGTTGTTTGAAAGTAGCAACAACAAAGTGTCTTCCACTCGAATTGGTTTATGAGTTGCTTAAGTTTGTGCCGGAAAGAGTTTGCTTAAGAAAAGTACACCAATATCCATGGCTTTATCATCTATGTACAAAATTTCGTCAAAAATACTGGGTTTGTTGTTAATTAAACCTTATCAAACTATAATGCAAATGACAAGTTAAATTTTTAAATGGATGCCATTTAATTTGTCGAAAAACATTGAAAATGTTGAAAATATTGTCAAAAAGAGTTTAGAGCGCCAGAATAGTCATAATGATTTAAGGGTTTATCCTACATTCTCAACCATAAGAGCTGGTCAAGACGCATTGAGTGGTATATAATTTGTCATGGTTTGGTCAACAATTAAAGAGTATTAAACGGTTCAAAACCTATTTTGGTTTGGTCAACAATTAAAGGATATTAAACGGTTTAAACCAATTTTGGTTTGGTCAACAATTAATGGGTATTAAACGGTTTAAACCCATTTTGGTTTGGTCAACAATTAAATGGTATTAAACGGTTTAAACCAATTTTGGTTTGGTCAACAATTAAAGGGTATTAAACGGTTTAAACCAATTTTGGTTTGGTCAACAATTAAAAGGTATTAAACGGTTTAAACCATTTTTGGTTTGGTCAACAATTAAAGGGTATTAAACGGTTCAAAACCTATTTTGGTTTAATGATTCAAATCTAAGTTAGAATCGTTTAAATCCAAATCAAAACATAATCAAATAGTACTTTTTGATGAGATCTATCTATTGATTTATAATAAAGTTTATCGGTTTAGGATAAACTTCTAAACCGAATAAATAGTTCTCATTATAATAATTTTATTACAGCAATATGCAAACATGCTCGAGAAGGATGCTCTTCTCGGCGCTTTAAACATTCGTTTATTTCGCGACTGCATCAATGATCGCGATTACATGAGGAATGAACATTTCGCCAAAATTACGGCAAATGCAAAAGACAATGAGGGTCAAATTGGGGTCGACTTTAAATTCAATGTTCGACTGCATTTGGCCCATGTGGATAAGGTGTAATATTAATGAAACATTCCATTACTATATTTTTTAAATATTTAGCAACAAATTTTGAACCAATTACTTCATAACAAGCATGAAGAATTTAAGGCCAAATTCGGGCTTCTTCAATTCAGTTACTATCATGAACAGGTGAGGAATTTAACTGAATAATGTTTGATTGGATAATTATATTTAGAAAAATATTATTAAAAAATTAAATTTATCTTTTTATAAAGGGAAGAACTTTAAGAACTAAGAAGTTAACACCTTAACAACTAATTAATTTTTTTAACATTATTTTAATTTTGATTCAATTCAAGGAGATTGGCGATGATTATTGGTTGGAAACATGTCTCGCCGATTTTCCCGACGATTTTCAAAGTTCAACATTGCTTAAACTGATCGGGACATTGAACGCGGCAATGAATTTGGTGAGATTAGGAAAATATCTAATTCTAACTAGCAAATCTGGAAAAAAACAGTATTTTTGCTTGTGAAAATATTTTTTGCAGACAAACTTTCTTTTTTTTTGAACACAAAATAGGTTTTTGACCGTGTGTCGACAATTCCGCACCCAACTAAATGTTGACAATTCCGCACTTAGCTAAAAGCCGACAATTCCGCACTCAATTATTTGTTTTTAAACCGGTTTAACTAGGGTAGGATTATGGCTAGGAATAATGTATGTACTAAAATGCCTAAAACAGTGCGGAATTGTCGACTTTTAGTTGGGTGCGGAATTGTCGACTTTTAGTTGGGTGCGGAATTGTCGACTTTTAGTTGGGTGCGGAATTGTCGACTTTTAGTTGGGTGCGGAATTGTCGACTTTTAGTTGGGTGCGGAATTGTCGACTTTTAGTTGGGTGCGGAATTGTCGACTTTTGGCTGGGTGCGGAATTGTCGGCAGGCCATCGAATGGTATATAATTTGTTAAGTTTTGTTTGAAACCAAAAACTGGAAACATGGTTTAAACTGTTTAGCTCTAATTGTTGGCCAAAACCTACCATTTTATATATCATTCGATCAAAAACCACTTTTGTCTGCAAAAAAATAGTAATCTTTTTGCTTGGCCATAATTATTTAATTAGAACTAAGGAAATATTAAATAACCCGATCTGTGTTAGGCAAAAATGCCTATTTTTCAACAATAAAAAATGAATTATATTTAGAATATATTTTATTTTACAAATAAAAAATGAAGTAAAAAATTATAATTTTTTAAAACTTTAAAGGTTGAACAAGGCCGTGCCAACCAACTTGCAAATTCGCCGCTTTCACAATGGATTCAATTGGGCCGGGGTGCCGGAAATTAATGGACGAATTGATGTCAAAAAAGAATTGTTGAGAAAATACGGGAATGAATATAAATTGTTTTGTTATTAATGAATTTTTTGATTTTTACATTCACTCAGGAAAATTTTGAATGTTTTTTTTGATTTATTTTTTGAATACCTTGTTTTAAACATCTATTTTTTTTAAATAATTAATTCCATTTTATAATTTCTTTAAAACAGCGCCGCATTCATCACCAAAAATGATGAATCCATGGAACAGTTTTTTGTGTACATTTCATTGCCTTTTTTTAATTCCAATTATTGCTGCACATTTGGATGAGGACATGGAACGTGGAATGGCATTTAGACGACAGGAATTCAACAATTTGGACGATGATGATTACAGGAAAAATGTTTGTTTTTAATTTACAATATTTAAATAAATTTATTGAAATATTTCCAAAATGGCAACAAAAAGTTGATATTAAGAATTTAACAATTGCCAAGGGAAAAATCACTTTAGGAATTGGGCTATAACAAATTAGTTTAAAATAGTATGTTTGCGAATTTGGAAAAAAAAATAAAAATTTGGACACCAATTTGTAACACAATTTTTGGGGTGAAAAGTAGAGAAAAAACCTTAAATAGATAAAGCATAAAAATACACACAAATTTAAGCATACATTTTTAAATTTTACTAAAATATTTCGAATGTATTTTTGAAAAATCTAAAAAATTTTTGAGAGTTCAATTTATAACATTTTTAGAGGAAAAGTAAAAAAAAAACTTCATAAAAAAATATATAGTTAAAATTTTTGGATTTTCTATACATATTTTTAAAACCATTTTAAACTTGAAAATTCAGCTAAACCACAAAAATCACAATTTTAGATTGAGCAAATCAACGCACTACGGCATAAAGGAGAGAATTGGAGTGTGGAAAGTAATTGTCGCATGAATTCTGCTGATTTATCGGAAAAACAGTGCATCAATCCAAATTCAATTGAAAATAATTTAAATGAGAGCTTTGGAATTGGCTACCAAAATAATTTCAGCAGGTAGTCTAAAGAAATTCTACTGATATTACCGATAATGGAGTAAATAATGCCAAAATAATTCTAATAAGGTTTTTGTCCTATGTCCACAAACCAATTATACCCAAAATTGGAGAGAGCTGGTCAAAAATGCATTTAATGGTATATAATTTGTCATGGTTTGGTCAACAATTAAAGGGTATTAAACGGTTTAAAACCTATTTTGGTTTGGTCAACAATTAAATGGTATTAAACGGTCGGTTTAAACCAATTTTGGTTTAATGGTTCAAAACTATGATAGAATTGGTTAAACCCAGCCAAAACTTAATCAAATGATGCATCTTGAAGAGATATATCGATTGGATATAAGGTTTGGAAGTATAGGATAAACTTTTTAACATTGTAATTATTTTTGGCTATTTTTATATTTTTTCGGCAAATTAAATATTTCTTTAAAGAATTTTTTATTTCAAATAAATTCACAGTGAAATCAATCCAACCAAATGCTTTTCTGTCCAAATCAATTATGAATATGTTGATCGAAGTGGCATATTCGGCGAATTTCCAGAACAGTTGGAATTTCTTCGACATTTTCCAAGGTTAATATCAACTCATCATCATTATAAACCATAATCTACAAAGAAAGATTTCTGCATGTTAAATAAAAATATCAAAAATTAATAAATATGAGTTTTAAATTCGGATTTATTTGTTCAAAAAATTTGCGTAAAAATTGAATAAGAAAATTATTCCAAAAATTAATGAATAATGAGAAAATTTATTCTTTTTTTTTTTTAAATTATGAGATAAAATTATTTTTCCAATTTTTTTTTAAATGGGAAAATTTTCATTTTTTCCAAAAAAAAAATGATTGGAGAGTTTATTATTCTTTTTTTTTTCAAGAATTGATTAAGAAAATCATCTAAAAAATTTTTTTATTATTGTGAATTTAAAAATTAATCGATTTTTAAAATTTATCAAATTTCATCCCTCAAAATCAACAAATTTAACCTTTCAAATTTAAAAAACAATTTCAATATTTTTCAAGATGTTGGCTCCGTTTGGCCCCGCTGGTTTGCCTAGGACACTTTCGGCCCTGCTCGCTTGCAATTAAAAATGTTTGATTTTAAATTAAATTCATATTATTATTATTTATTTTTTAAATCAATTTTGATTGGTAAAGCACATAAATTGTATTTTAAACATTTATTTCATTTTTGACCTATTTTTACCTATTAAACAATTTTGCCATTTTTGTGGGAAAAATTAATTTTAAAAATGCAATAAAAAGACCAAAAATTACCAAATTTTGAGGTTCCAAACACATTTTTTTTTGACAATTTTCATAAAAAGTTAGACATATTTCACGACAATAAAAATCCAATTTTCAGAGCCAACAGACCAAATATGTTCTACTTGAACAATTTCCGGCGGCCACTTGCCGAAATATGCTGGAACATTGTCCATTCGCTGCGCCGCATTTATTGAAAAGCCGCAACAAATTCCCAAGCTATTTGAATTGTGAAGCACATTTATATGGAAGAAATAGAATAAGAAATAGTGATGGAGGAAATGGCAGAGAGGAAATTACTAAAAAGTCGGCAATTTACGTTGAGGATTGCAAAGTGAGGAACTTTATGTTAATTTTTGGTGAAAATAATTGAAATAATCTCTAATAAAAATTTTTATCACATTAAACCTATTTTAAAACTATATTTTTTCATTCGAAAATTAATTATTTTTTTTATAATTTTTTAAAAATTTAATCACTAAAATTTTTGCTTAAAAACCGTAAATATTTTTAGGATTTTTTTTGTAAAAATTTTCTTAAAATTCACATTTTTATCTATTTTTTCATTGAATAAAATTTTAAAAATTTGCTTAAAAAGCGAAAATTAATATTTTTCTTTTTTTTCCTATTTTTCAATGAATAAATTTATAAAATTTATTCAAAAACCATAAATTATTTTAAATTATTCTTATTCTCCATTTCCATTAAATTTTAATATAATTTCTTGAAAAAAGCCGAAAAGAATAATTAATTTATTTACCATTTTTCAAGGTCAACGAAATAATGAAACATCCGGAATTGGCCGAATTGGCCAAGCAACCATTTCAATGCCTTTGGCCATTGGTTAAAATAGAAAATGAAGTAGATGGTGGGAAAGGGGAAAGGCCACTGATCGATGCTTGCTATATGCCATGCCAGTGAGTTTTTTTCGGAAAATTGGAATAAATTTTAAAAAAAATAAAATATACTATTTTCAAAAACATTTATAATAATTTTTACAATTTTTGTTAATTAAATTTAAATTCGACTCCTAAAAACCTAAAATCCCAGCGGTAATCGAGCCTGAACTATTTTAAATGGGATTTAAGTTGAAAAATATGTTTTAAAGAATTCGTAATTAATTTTTAAAAAATGAAAAAATTATATAAAATTGCAAAAATAATTTTTTTATATTTTGACAATTTTTGATACTTATATTTGACCCAAAAAAATATAATAATACCTCAACGGGAATTAACACTGGTTTTAAATGGATGATGGAATTTTCTTAAAAATAGAAATTGGTTTAAAAATAAATTTAGATAATTTTAAAGATTAAAAATTTCAAATTCAATAATTTTCATACTTTAATTAATGAATAAAACTTCCTTTATAGAACTCCAATGTTTCCATCGGACTCCTTGCGTGTATACCATCATTTCTTTATAATTTTTTGGTTCATTATTATATTTTTTGCTGTTCTTCTTTTCACACTGATAATACTGATGTATCGTCCTTCAGAGAAAGAAAAGGTCCATTTTGAATTAAATTGAGCAATCGTTAAGATATTATAATTATAATTAAAAATCCATATTTTCTAATTAATTAAATAATTTCAAAATTAATTTTCAATTGATTACTTAAAATATTCCAGTTCATTCGGGAAACTATTTTTAATTTAAAAAAAATTATTTTTATAAATTAAGGGCATTTTTCATTCCTTCCATAATTTTGCAATAATAATTTCTATTTAAATAATTTCTATTTAAAATATTAATTTTAAATTAGATAGCATTTTTTTTTCAATAATTTCTCCAATAATAATAATTTTAATTACAGACCGAAATTTATGACCAAGAAAAACACCAAGAAAATCAACAACAACTGCAATATTTTCCAACTTTTAAAACACTTCCGTGGGCCCTAAGCATCACCATAATTAGCACGCTCATTGCCCCCTGTTTAATTGCCCTCATTTTTGGCATTTCCATTTTGCCCAATGGCCAACATCGCGTGTTGGGCGAATGGTCAACATGTTTGCCGAATGTTGGCAATTCCACAGCTGTTGGTGTTGGTGGGCAACATCGACGCCCAAATGAATTTAAGATGGCTGAAAGGTGGGGAAAATATTATTTTATTAATTAAATTGGATCCTTTCGAATATTCAGGATAGATTTTTGAATAAATTATAAAAAAATTTTAAAATAAAAAAATTAAAATTAATTTAGATATTCAACATATTTTTGATAGGTGGAATTTTCGACAATTTTACATCTTTTAATTTAATTTAAAATTCAATTTTTTATTGTACTTACAAAATTATTTTTTAATTAATTACCTTGCTAGTTTAAATTGCTCAGATTTATCACAGATTTATCAAAAATTTTTAAAAGGAATTTTGAATGCATTCACATCTTTTATTTAAAAAAATTTAATTTTTACCTTCAAAATATTGTTTAGTAAACAATTTACAAACCCAATTAAATTAATTTATTTAAAAAATTTTTTCAAAAATTAGAAATCAATTAATATTTATTTTTTTTATAGCAAAGACAACTCCTTTTGCGCTTTTCAAGCCTTCTTCTTGGACTTCTTTTACAATTTTACCAATTTTAGGTTAGTTTTTAGAAATTTTCCTCATTTAATTAAAAATATTTCCAGTTTATTCCTTCTCTTTTCAAAAATTATTTTATTGCACAATTTGGCACTTTCCAATTCCAACTTCAAATTTATTTGCAATTTTTTGCCCAAATGGAATTCTCCATTGTTGCCAATTGCCCCATTTTCCTTTGGCCTACTCACTTTTCTGTTTGATCTCTATTTCAATGAGGTGGGAAAATTTTTTATTAAATTTTTAAAATACTTTACAATTTTTTAAATTTTAAAATTTTGAATTATTTAAAATATTTTATTTTAATATTTTTAAAAATATTTTCACATTTTTTTTGAATAATGCGAATTATTTAAATATTTCTAAAAATATTTTAGAATTTTTAATCCAATAATTTTAAAAATTATTTTAATATTTTTACATTTTTTAAAATTTTTTTAAGTTATGAATTTGATATTTCCAAAAACATTTAGTAATATATTTTAGTTAAGAAAAATGGAATTTTTAAATCCAAAATTTTTTAAAATAATTTTATAATTCTAATATTTTATTCCATAATAGATTTCCGTGGATCCAGTCAATGGAATGTGCCATTTTTTCTTAAATGGCAACAAATTGTTGACGGCCCGAATCTTCTTCCCGCTCATTGCCTTCATTGTTATGTCAATCTTCGTTTACTATGCAAATGTTTGCTACAAAAATTCAGTGTCCTCATATAAAAGAAGTAAAGAATTCTTAATATTTCAAAAATTAAAAAATATCAATTTCTAAAAGTAATCAAAAAATAATTCTTCACAGACAAAAAGATACGCAAAGATTGGATTGGAAACAACGGTTTTGACATCAGAAATAGTGGAAGCAGAAATTTTTCTTACTCGCCTGTAACAACCACGACGACCACAACATTCCAACCACAAGGATGCCCTGAACAAAATCCAATGATAAATCATCAAATTCCACCTGCTGAAGTTGGGCATCCAAATCAAGATAATCAGCAAAGAAATGAGCAAGAAATTGCTGCTGATAATCAGGCAAGTATTTAGGGGTATACCTCAATTTGTTGTAATTTATAATAAAATGAACATTTTAATTTTGATATCAATATATATATATATAGACTGTTGGCTATCTAAAAAATATTATATTATTCAACTTGATTAATAATTGTTAGAATTATGCTCAAAAAATCATAGAAAAATTCATCGATCCATAATGAAGATATTCTAAAATTATTTGGGCAATATTTCAAAAATTATGGACCGATTAAAATAAAAATTAATATCATTTGATAGCCAAAAGTCTTTTCTTTAATTTAATATTAAAATAATTAAAATTGGTTCAATGCTTGATGAATTATTATAAACAGCAAGATTTAGCAAAAATTTTACTCTTTAAGCCAATTTTGATTAGAATTTTCGTCTAAAAACAACAAAAAACTGAAACTGAAAAAATTTTAATTTTTTTTCATGCATATCTACCTTTCAGAATACTGAATTTGTGCATGCTGGCAATGAAAATGAATTCACTGCCGCCGGCATTGGCATTTCCCTGAATGCACAAATTCAAAATGATGAACGTCAACCACTTCGTTCCGATCCAACAGAGCAACAAAATGAAAATGATGGAAATCCCGAAGAAAATGCCAATGACCCAATTGTTGTTGCCAAAAATCGTTGGCATCTGCAAAAATTTGTTCATCGTACCATTGATTGGCTCAGGAAATTGTCACCTAATTGGATTGGCTCCATATGCTTTTGTTTATTGCTGCTTCGACTTTTATGCAGTCAAATGCAAATGGAAGTGGGCGAAGAAGCCAGACTTATAATGAAAAGTATTGAGTAAGTGTTGGGAGAATTATATAACAATTATTTTATTGATAAAATCAGAAGGATTTACCCATTTCGTGTCAAACATTTGTGTTTTCCAAACATTTTACGTTTTTATTTTCCAAACATTTTATGTTTTTGTTTGCCCCAACATTTTTTGTTTTTGTTTTTACAAACTTGTTTTTGTTCATCCTAACATTTTGTGTTTTTGTTCATCCCAACATTTTGTCTTTTTGTTCATCCAAAACATTTGTGTTTTTGATTACCCAAACATTTTGGGTTTTTGTTTGTTTTCCCAAACATTTTGTGTTTTTGTTCATTAAAACATTTTGTGTTTTTGTTCATCCAAACATTTTGTGTTCTTGTTCATCCCAACATTTTGTCTTTTTGTTCATCCAAAACATTTGTGTTTTTGATTACCCAAACATTTTGGGTTTTGCTTGTTTGTCCAAACATTTATTGTTTTTAGATGTTCGAACATCTATGTATTTTAAAGCCAATATTTTAAGTAAGACCGTAAAACTTGGCCAAATCAGGCCCATTTTTAAACTCTATTCTGCCTTAAGCTTATTAGTCAAAATCCGAGGTCACAAAACATCTTGTCATGGTCAAGTTATATAGCCTCAAAAAAGATTACTTTTTTCCCATGCAAAAATTATGAGTAAATTCAATGATTTTATGGGTAAATTAATATTTTTCTCAATTTTATAAAAATTAATTTCGGTATTTCAAATTTAGTTGTTCAATAAATCGCACAATGTCCGAGAGAATCCCATTGGATTGGATTGACAAGCAACAATATAGCGGAATAACGGAAACGAATCCACACATCCGCCGAGAACAATTAAATGGGTAAGTTGACAAAGAAATCATTGGCTTAACTAAGAGGGAAATTTGTTAAATTTGAAAACAAAAACCAAAAATTTCGCATCTCACTATCATTTTTTTGAATTTCTTTTCTATAGACAAAATTTTTAGGAAAAATTGAAACTTTTAATTTTTTCCAGGACTTTTGGTCGCCTAAAATTTAAATTATTTTAAAAAATTCCCAAAAATCCATTTTTTGTAATTCCACTCAAAAAATCAAATTTCTGGTTTTTTCCCTGAAAAACATAAATTAAAAAATATTTAAATTTTTTTTTTATTAATTATAACAATTAATAAAAAAATTCAGAAAAACGGCCGCCCGCTACTGCGAACTTGATCAACTCGATTTACGTTGGTATTGGACGGTCTCAATCCTGAATGGCCTGAACTTTCTGCTCATTGCTGTATTTTTGGCCTCACTTTTGCTTCATTCCGCCGATTTTCTCACATTGGAACATGAATTTGAAATGAAAGAGAAAATCAAAATGGAAATTGAAATGCAAGAGATAATTACACATGGAAGGAGAAGTCGACCATGGCATGGAAGGAATCCCCTCCGGGCAGATGATCAGTCAAGCCACAGTAGCAACTATGATCAAATTCGTGAGTTGTGGAATACAAAATGAAATGAAAATGATAAAATTTATTAATTTAGCATAAAATTACCTTTTATCTTAAAAGTCTTTTTCAGGCCATATAACTTAGTAAACGTTTCTAAGCTTGAATTAGGTTTAGATTAGGGCTATGGATTTAAAAAAGAGCCATTTTGGCAAAGTTTTATGGTCTCAAAAAATATTGATTTTTTGACACGAAAAGTTATTTTAAAATTGTAAGTTCGGAATCAACCCAAAGCACCTACCGCTGTACCCTAAAAACACCTATATCCATCAGCCCTGCATTTGCTAATAAGTTTAAGGCTTTAGCTTTCGAAGCACATACGTTATTCATTTTTTTTTCTGATTTTCACATTTTATCGAAAAATTAGTATAAACGCCTTTTGGGACGTATTTTATTGGTAGAATTTTTAATTAACAATCAAATAATAATAATAATTATTATTATTTTCATAGCATATGACGAACCATCCGTCATTAGCTCAATGATTCCGCCAAGTACGGTTCCACCCAATGAATCGAGGATTCCACCAAGCACAGTTCCACCCAATGAATCGAGGATTCCGCCAAGCACAGTTCCACCCAATGAATCGAGGATTCCGCCAAGTACGGTTCCACCCAATGAATCGAGGATTCCGCCAAGTACGGTTCCACCCAATGAATCGAGGATTCCACCAAGCACAGTTCCACCCAATGAATCGAGGATTCCACCAAGCACAGTTCCACCCAATGAATCGAGGATTCCGCCAAGTACGGTTCCACCCAATGAATCGAGGATTCCGCCAAGTACGGTTCCACCCAATGAATCGAGGATTCCACCAAGCACGGTTCCACCCAATGAATCGCGAACGCATCCAACGCAATCGGATGGCCTACCAAATGCCTCAATAACTTGTCCATCCCCCAACAATGCAATTGAAAATGCCTATAGCGAATATAGGTAATTTTATGGGAAAGAAAAATATTATAATAAAACAAAATAAAATTTCGTCAGCCAAAATCGAACTTTTAATTAATCTACTCACTTCCTCAGCCTTTTATTGAAGAGGATTGGACCTATAACCCATCAAGTACTGAACCAATTGGATGATTTTTGTTATCAAATCTAAGAATAAAATTTTAGCTATTTATTAATATTTAATTTTATTTAGATTGATTCAAAATTGTTTGAAATGGGAAATGGCCTAAAAACATTTTTAAAGATTTATAAGGAGAAATTTTCAGTGATTTTTTGACCATAAATCTATCAATTTTACACCAATTTAAATAAAATTAATATCAATAGATAAGCAAGAGTCTAACTCTTATTTGAAGTAGATTGTTTCAATTATTAATGAGTTATATAAAAAATATAAAGGCATCAATTTAAACAGTTCAATTTTGAAGGCTAAAATATTGTATTTTAAAAGAATTAAATTATACCCGTCATCACAATTTTATTGTAGCCCAGCAGCCTCATCCATATCCAACAAAACTTGGCCCCTCATGCAACATCTACAGCAACAGCAATTCAATGGGCAATATACTCAATTAAATGCCGGTCATGGTCCTTGCACATCTCAACAAGCCGAAACACTTTATGCCTATCTTCGCCAAATGAGCGGTCAGCAAATTTATTCATCACCACCTGACACATGGGACACCGTGGATCCAAACATATGGCAAATAGCACAGTTGCTCAAAAAAATGGCACCACAATTGCCCCGCCGAGCTCATAGTGAACCAGGTGATGCACGAATCCGGCACCGCAGCAAATCGAAGGAACAAGAAGAAGTGGAGGGAGATGGACAAAGGCCGGGAAAGACGGCAACACAACAAAATGGCAAGGGCAACAGCAGACGATCACGACGGCATAAGCTCAATATTCGAGGACTCCATGAGTCGAGAAAACGAGCAGCATCCGGATCCGGCTCAATGCGCAGCAGGAAGCTAACCGAACACATTGAGGATGCTTGGTCCGATTTGAATGCTACGGAAAGAAGATCACCCGGATACTACTATACGTTCTATAAAGGAAATCAAGTGGGTTATTATAAAAATTGGTTATCTACTACAAGTAGATATTTTTAAACAATACAAAATCACCATATATTCTTAAAGAGTAAATATTTTTGCATCAAAAAAGTTTTTTCCATCTAAAATAGTTTTTAGGCAATTCAAATCTTATACCAATTTGTATATCTCATCCAGAAGCATTGAATGGTATATAAATGTCAGGTTTTGTCCCAAAATTAAAGTATTTAAATTCAAAAACTGAAAAATGGTTAAACTAGAGACCGGCAAAATTTCATCTGCGGGATTCCAGAGCGGATTTCGGATTGGGTAAATTTGGGCCGGATCAAGCAAAAAAGCTCCGGATTTTGCCGGATTTTTTAAAAATCTCATAAAATGTGCCGGATTCCGGACCGGATCCAGTTATAAAATTTTTTCTCCGGATTCCGGATTCTGGCAAAAATGGCCGGATCCGGCAAAAATCCGGTCCGGTGCCGGTCTCTAGGTTAAACGATTTTATACCGTTTAAATTTGACCAAACAATGACAATTATATTTTATAAACCATTCAATGCGTCTCTATGTGATTGATCTACATAGGAAGGTTCGTAGGGTTTAAAACCGGTTTCTGATTTTTTGATGGCAAAAAAATAATTTTGGTATTAAAAAATATTAATTATTTAATTTTAATCATATTTTCCCATTTTTTCAAAAAAAAATTTAGTTGTAGGTAATATTAAGAGTTAGTAATAAATATCAATAAATTTTCTTTTCCAGAATAGCCCATCCGAATCTGGCTCATCCACAAACATGCCGAGCACCTCCCAGCAAGCAGTGGATGCGGCTAATTTGCAACAAGTGGTACAATTGTTGGCTCCATTGGCTGTGGCAGAGAATCTTAACTTTAGACGAATGCTAGTTGAACATGAATTGGTGTCTATATTACAACAACAACAACAAATTGCTCCATTCTTATATCCAGGTAATGCGAATGAAATTATTATTGATGAATGGCATTATTAAGGTTTTAAGTCACAAAGGACACAAAATAGTTGCTTATTTAGTTTTTTTTTGTGAAATTAGCCACCATAGATTTCGAGAATCTCAAAATATAGATGATTTCTTTTATTGCATTTTTCGAATGTTCCCTCAAAAAAAATTTTTAAAAAAAGTCAATTAGGTCAAAAATATGAAATAAAATATTAAAATATAATTTAGGCAATTTACTCATCAAATTTTACTTAAAAATAGGTCAAACCTAAAAATCCACATTAGACATTATGAAAAATTAACATCTTGAACATTTTGCTCTCATTAATTTTCACACTTTATATATTCAGTGGAAAATTTTGCCGCTATGATGAATGCACAACAACCACCACCACCGCCGCAACAACAAAATGAAGAAGAGGAGGAGGAAGAAGAGAATCCAAGTACAACCAGTCCAACGGAAGATGAAGAATCCGCTTCAAATTCATCAGCAGAAAGTGGTGGCATCAGTGAAGAGGAACGATATGTAAATGTAAATGTAGGTGAAGTAGCAGAAGCGGAAAACAGCGACTTGGATCCTTCCTCCTCATCAATTCCTAGCAGTGAAATTGAAGATGAAGAAAACGACGCAGATTCCAACGATTTTGACAGCAACGTTGAAGATGAATACGAACGGCAACGTTGGGAAGAAAGAATGAAGAAAACGGAGGCCACTACTACGGCATCAGAAAATTCATGAAGAAATATTGAAATGAGGGGAATTTTAATGGGGGGGTTGATCTCTTGGAAAATTAAATATTATTTTTTAAACATATTCATTCCCGTCCATGTTCCTGCCGGTTTTTGTTTATTTAATTTTTATAATTGCGCCCAATTCAATTTTGCAATAAATATCAATTGTGTATAAAATTAATGTATTTTTTAAGAATTATTTTATTCCGAATTATGAATTTTCTTTTACAATTATTTTTGAAATATTTTTTTTGGAAATATTTTAAATTCCAGAAATTATTATGTGGTTTATCCAAGACCCTAAACTCTATATCTATACTCAATGATAGATCTCGTCAAGAGGCATCATTTGATTATGTTTTGAGTTTTGACCAATTCTAAATTAGTTTTGAACCATTAAACCAAAATTGGTTTAAACCGTTTAATACCCTTTAATGACCAAACCATGACAAATTATATACCATTTAATGCATCTTAACTAGCTCTATTCAATTTTTGGTATATGGTTTTTGAATGTAGGGCAAATTAGAAATTACTAAACTTTTCGGCAATTAATTTAAACAATCTTTTATACATATTTATGAAAAATGAATATATGTATTTAATTTCAGCAACGAAAAATTTAATTTATTAAAATTGAATTGACAAAAAACAAAATGAAAGGAAAAAATAATAGGAAGGTCCAGCCTCATTCAATTACTTCAATCAATTTATTTTATTAAAAAGCGAAGAAAAAATCATTTTTTTTTAGAAAATTTGCAATAAATAAATAAACGAAAGCGATTACACAACAAAACAATACGAAAATGGCAGGCGGAATATCAACAACAATAGCAGCTGGCGGAGGCGGGCGTCGTCGTCGCTCTTCAAATGGTGGCCAAATCATCAAATATCGCCGCGTTGTCTACGTCGATGGGATCAAGGCACAATCAAATTTGACCGCCAACAACACTTATCGATGGGAACAACTTCTCGACGAATTACAACAACAGAACAACGGCGGGGATGAGAACAATGCGGCGGCGGAGGATCGAGTGATGCCGGTCGCGCTGTTTGGCAATGCACCATTGGCCCATTTCCTTGTCGCAATGCACACAGGACTCAAGGTTTTTTCTTTTGAATTAATCAAAAACAAAAATTTAAATTTTAAACAAATTAAAGTGTTTTCTGCTTGGTTAATAAGCCTTAAGTTTTCCACTGAATTAAAATGGCACGAAAGACCTGAAGATTAGTGCCTGGCTAAAAACCTTAAAAGCCACGAAAGACCTGAAGATTAGTGCCTGGCTAAAAACCTTAAAAGCCACGGAAGACCTGAAGTTTAGTGCCCGGCTAAAAACCTTAAAAGCCACGAAAGACCTGAAGTTTAATGCCCGGCTAAAAACCATAAAGCCACTAAAGACCAAGTTTAGTGCCGGCTAGAAACCATATGTTTTCTACTTGATTAAAAGGCCTTAAAAGACTTGAAGTTTCCTGACTGAAAATCTTAGGTTTTCTACTTGATGTAAAAGCCTGGGAAGACCTACTAAAGTTACCTGACTAAAAACCTTAACTTTTTCTACTTGATTAAAAAGAAGGGCTTTAAGTTTAATACCGGGCTGAAAAACCTTAAGTTTAGCACCCGACTGAAAACCTTAAGTTTTCTACGTGATTAAAAAGCCCTGGAAGACCTTAACTTTAATACTCGACTGAAAATCCTAAAGTTTTCAATGATCAAAAATTCAAAGGTCGGTTAAACTAACAAATAAATAAGTTAATAAAATTTAAAAGCCACCCATGGTGATTAAATAATATTTTGATGGACCTTTAGAAGACAGCTTTGTTATAAAACATCAAATGGTCAAAAATATTTCTAATAAAAATTCACTTTTATAATTAATAAACTCTAAATTTCAGTTTGAAGTTCGCCACCACGATTATGATTCACTGTTTCCGGACAAACAAATTTTTTGGCCCGCAAATGTCCAAGCAATTGTTGGCTACCGTGTCCAAATGCGTTTTGAGGGAATGGACCGTGAAGGGGACGAGATGTACGACTTTTGGGTGAACATTGGCTCCGATGAGGTCAAACATGTTGGATACAGGTTTGCTTTTTTTTATTTTGGAATTTCAAAAAAATTAACAATAAAAATTTGTACTAATAATGGATGGAGTTTGCCCCCTAATAAGAGGGAAGGAATGAAAAAAGATTATGATGAGGATGAAGAAACAGATATTGATGAGGATGATGAAGAAATAATGCTGAGGAAGAAGAAGATTATGATGAGAATTAATGAAGAAGATAAGGATTAAGAAGAGGAAAAAGATGATGATTATAAATGTGGATTATGACGAAGAAGTAGAAGAAGTCATCATGTGAGGATGATGAAGAAGAAAAAGTTGATGATGTTGAAGAAGAAGATAATGATGAGGATTGAGGATGATGAGGAAGATAATGATGAAGAGGAAGAAGATGATGAAAAGACAATGATGATGAAAAAGATGATGAGGATTGAGGATGATGAGGAGAGAATGATGAAGATATCTCAGCTTCATTGTCATCTTCTTCTTCATCTTCTTCCTCATTCCTTCCCTCTTATTCAGTGATAAAAACTCCATTAGTACCCCCTAAATTTTACACAAAATTTATGAGTCCTTTCTTTGGGTCGAAAATTTTGGAAAAATTTTTAACTAGCCATTTTATACAATTTATTTATTTAGTTCCGCGAACACCAATCACTGTGAGCTGCTGCCACCGAACCAAATTCGCACTCGCTATCAGGACTGGTCCCAATATATGAGCAAACTGTACAATTGCCCAACATTCGTCAACACTTTCTGCAAGGAACGCCAGCTTGG
The DNA here is from genome assembly GCA_030063045.1 of Pratylenchus scribneri. Classification (NCBI taxonomy): domain Eukaryota; kingdom Metazoa; phylum Nematoda; class Chromadorea; order Rhabditida; family Pratylenchidae; genus Pratylenchus; species Pratylenchus scribneri. The sequence goes on along the minus strand of JAQSEB010000020.1, from coordinate 43,053 downwards.
ACTGATCGAGGGACGATTCAAGGTAAATTATAGACGAAATGGGTCAAAGTCGAAGGGATTCGGATTAATTTAATTAAAATATTAAAAAAATGGATTTTTCCACCGTTAATATTTTTACGAATAAAAAATATTTTCATTATTTTTTCTATGTAAAAATCAAATATTTTAAAAATATTTAAATTAATGAGATGTCCATTTTAAAATGGGACAAAAGGATTTGGGTGAATTTATTTCAAATAAAATGTTGGAGGATAATTTTTGACCATTCAATTTTTTTTCCTTCCAAAAATATTCAAAAAAAGGGATTAAAATTGCTTTTTAAAATGAAATTTTCGACAATTATTTGCTTTACAATTTTTTTTTGAAAAAATTTAATTATTAATAAAAATATTTTAAAAAGAATATTTTCGTAATTTTTTTACACAAAAATTTAATGTAAAAAAATAATTAATTATTCACTTTTATGCTTTATCCATATTTTTGATATTTTTATAATTTGTCATTTTTCCCTTTAAAAAGGTTTAATAAAATAATATTTTTTTACACCTTTTGCCTTTTAACTTATTTTATCCCGTTGGTTTTAAAAAACTCCATTCCCCAAATAAAAGTTGAAGCATAAAATTTATTTAGCAATTAAAAGCAGAAATTAAATAATATCAAGGTTTAAGGGGAAACAGGGAAGGGAAAGGGACAAGCCTAGACCCTTCAGTCCCGGCCGAAGCCGTAACCGTCGGGGCAGTAAAAAGCTGGGACTAAAACTAGGAGGAAACAAGAAAAATAATGCCAACCAAGTCTGACCGAGAATGGCCTTTTCCGTTTTCCGACTTAGGGACGGGGCAATTGAAATTGGCCAAGGAAAATGGCATGAAAAGGGGAGAGTTCAATGGGACAAAAATATGAAAGGGGGAATGGGGGAAAATCAGATCAAATTGCCAGGCCATTCCATAACAACTTATTTTTATTTAAAAATTTAAAAAATTCATCAAAAAAATTGTTCATCCACTAAAATTTCCTCCATTTAATTTTAAAAGGTTGGCACCCGTTTGGAACTGTTGGACCGGCAAGACTCCAGCCACATTCGTCCGGCGCGCGTCATCCACCAGTTGGGCCGTCGAATTTGTGTCCTTGTTTGTGTGGCGGATGTTTCGGAAGAGGACATGGGCGACGATGAGGCACAAATCGAAACGGGCATTTGGTGCGACGAAGGCTGGGAGCTGATTTTCCCCGTTGGATGGGCGCTGCAGAACAAATGGAAATTGGTTGGTTTTTTTTTATTTTGATTAATTTATTTGCAAAAAAAAAATTCTTAAAATTCATAAAATTTATTAATTCGGATTCGGAGTGAATTTTTAGGTCAAAAATATCGAAAAATAGATATATTTTAAGGTTTTTTTTTTGAAATTTTCCTTTTAGGTAAAAAAAAATACTAAAAAACATGAAATAAATTAGAACCTAAAAAAAATCCAACCCCTTTTTATTACAATTGTTTGTGTTAGCAAAATTTATCTTTTTGGCCAAATTTTCTGGCCAAAAATAAGACCAATTTGTTTTTTTTTTCCAATTTAATATCTTTATTTGTCAAAATTTTCACGAATTTTACTCATCCGCGAATTTAACTTTTTACAAAGCCAAAGACGATGAGTCATATTTTTGATTAAATTGCAATTAAAAAATGAGAAAAAATGGCCTAGAACCGAGAGAAATTTATTTAAAAAAAGGTTATTGTGATTTGATTTTAATACCAAAAAATCTGGTTCAGAAAACTTTTTACAAACTTCACAAAAAAAAACTAAATAACCCACACGACCACACCTATATTTTCCATATTTTTTGAAATTTTTTGGAAAAAAATATAATAAAATTCAAAAATAAAATGAACTATTTTGGGTGGGGTCACCGAAGATTATTTTTACACAAAAAAAACAAATTGTAAAAATACATATTTTTTGAAAAAGGCCTAAAAAATTGTCTATCTAAAATTAATAATGATTAGTAATATTCCATCCATTTTCCATCAAAAAATATTCGCATCCCATAATAATTCCCATCCATATAAAAAATCATTTTTCACACCCCTATGCGCACAGGTGGCCAATCAAGCGTACACGGAGCATTGCCAGCGCATTGTGAAAGCAATTGGCGAAGGCCGCCAACCGGAATACACACCGTTCGACGCATCCCCAGCAATTTTTAACGATTGGAAGGCCAACACGGAGGAGGAGGAGAACACAGTCCATTGGGAAGGTTGGTTAATGTGGTCAATTTTTCGGTTAAAGTGAAATATTCTAAAATTATTTTTTCGGCAAAACTACAAAATTTTTATACCAATTTATTAAATTTTCTAAAATTTTTGTTTAATTGAAGGGAAGAATATTTTAAATTATTTTTTAGGCAAAAGTATTAATTTCTAACCATTTAATTAAATTTTCAAAAATTATTCTACAATTTTTTCGCCAAAAAAACAATTTTTACCAATCCAATTTATAATTTTTTGACAATATTTTCGGCCAAATTTGAATTATTTTAAAAATTATTTTTTCCCAAAGTTCACACATTTTTTTTATTATTTTATGAATAAATTTTTGGAATTTTTTTAAAAATTTTAAAATTAATTTTTCTGAAATTTTCAACAATATTTTTTAATTAATAAATTTTCCATTTAAGTCGGAATGAAATTCGAATGCATCGACCCGTTGAATCAATCGTTTATGGAGATGAAAGTGGCCACATGCATTGCATTGCTCAATGATGGATACCTCAAAGTTGGCTTCGACGGACCGGATATGGAGGATGAGGTAATATTTGGGGCATAGAAAAATGAGAAAAATTAATTAAAATTTTATTTGAATTTTTAAAAAATTTTATAATTTATTAATTTTTCCCCCTAAATTTAAAGGCAATTCCCATTCATTGCACATCGCCGTACCTCTTCCCCATCAATTATGCTCGCGATTATGGAATCAAATTGGTTGGACCTACAGGTTTCTGTTTTAATAATTATTAAATTAAAAATGAATTTAAAATTTAATTCAAAATTTTTTCCACTTTTTGGATATAATTAACAGAAAAAAAATTTTAAAAAAAAAGAAAATTCTATTTTATAAAATTAAAAAATTAATAAAAATTTATTGAGTAATTTAAAATAATTTTTATCCAATTTTTAGAAAATAATTTTAAAAAAAAAAAGAATTAAAAATAATATTAATTTAAAGTAAATTTTTCTGTTTTTTGTGGAATAATTTTAAAAAATGAAAACAAATAATTTATCAATTTATAAAAATATTTTTTGCCTTTTTTCCGAATAATAAATTTAAAAAATAAATTAAAAAAATTATTAATTTAAAAACAACTTTTTTTCTCTTGAGAAGAAAATTTTACAAAAATGAATAATAAATAAAAATTTAAAAAAAATAATAAAATTTGAGATTAATTTAAAATAATAAATTTTGATTTATTTGCAGATGCAGAGAACATGGCACTTTTCAACTGGGATGAATATTTGAACCAATGCCAGGCAATTGCGGCGCCTCAACTTCTCTTTGTACGTCTAAAATATTAAAATTTAATTTAATTTTTTTAAGGACCCGGTACCACCGCCCGAAAAGATGGAGCAATTCAAGGTAAAAATTTTCCGGAATTTTTTCATTAATTTTCTTCATTTATTTTTAGCTGGGCGCCAAACTGGAAGCGACGGATCAATGCGAATCGAATTTGGTTTGTCCCTCAACTCTCCGCGCTGTCCGAGGCCGCCTCCTCCAAATTTACTTCGATGGTTGGACCGATGACATGGACCAGCTGTACGATTATCGGTGGGCTTCTGTTTAATGGAAATTTAATTTATTTTAATTAAAAAAGGTTATATTTAAAATTCATCAAATTTTTTCTGATTCAAAAAATTTTTAATTTCCAATTTTAAAGACTTCCTCTGGATTCGAATATTTCATTCAGATTTATTATTAAAAAATTTAGAAATTTTTTGAGGTTCGAAATTATCCCAATTTCGTTTTTAAAAAATTTATTTTGTCACTGATCGGCTTCGAACTTTCCTTCAATTTTAGTTTAAAATTATTTCATTTTTTATTAATTTTAAAGTGTTTAAAAATTTTTTATCTTTTTGGGACACAAACTTTTTCTCTGGTTCAAAATTATCCAAATTCCAATTAAAATATTATTTGTCGCTGGCCGGCTTCGAACTTTCGTTCAAATTTATCAAAAAATATTATTTAAAAAATTACTTTTTTTTATATTAATTTTAAAATATTTAAAATGAATTTTTGGGACTGAAAATTTTTTCCGATTAAAAAATTTCCTAAAATTACTCTGACTGGATTCAAACTTCATTCAAATTTAATATCAAAAAATTTATACAAAATTTCAAAATTTTTTCCAACAAATTTTAATTCATATTATATTTTTTTTTCACAGATCTCGAGACCTTTTCCCGTTGGGCTGGTGCGAAATGTACGGATACAAGTGAGTGCTTTAGAATAAAATTCATTCAATTTAATTATTTAATTTTCTGCAGATTGGAACCACCAAAGACTGATGAGCCGGCGAACAAACGGAAGAAGAACAAATGAAGAAATTGGAAAATGTGGAGGATTAGGAATATTTTTTGGTGGAAGATTTTTGGGTAATTTTCGATTTAAATTATTGATAATTTTTGTTGGATATTTTAATTTTGATCTCTCTACCTCTCTCTCTGATTTTTGTCTCACATTTTTTGTTTTTGTTTTAATTTATTTTTTTGCCCACTGATATTAATTTTTTGCTTTTTTTTCCCAATAACATTTATTTTGTCATTTGTTTTTTTGACCTTTTATTTTGCTTCTTCTGATTTAAAGGATAAATTTAAAAAAAAAAATAAAAATAAAATTTTTGACATTTTATTAATTTGTTTCATTTACAAATTTAAATATTTTTAAATTCATTTTAATTAATTTTTTCACATAAAAATTATTAAATTTTCCAGGTAAATTTGGCAAATTTAATTGAGCGCCCAAAAGAAATGAATGAACCGGAGAAATTTTCACCACCAAAAGAGAAGAAATCATCTGCGATTTTGGCCATGGATGTGGGCACAACCAATGCAAAATGTTGCGTTTTTGAGGCACAAAAATGCGCAATGATTTATAACAAACAGGAACGGGTTAGGCTTAATTATTTTTTTAATAATTGAATTAATAAATACTCTAAAAATTATTTTGAAATGTATAGAAATTTAAAAATATTTAAATTTTAAAAATATGAGACAATTTTTATTTTCATCCAATAATTTAGTAAAATGAATATTAAAAAATTTTAAAAACTAATTTATGTTATAGATTATTTTTAGTTAATTTTTATATTTGTAAAAAAATTTTACATATCGAAAAAAACCCTCAAAATTTCAAATATTTTGATATTATAAAAATAATTTTAAATTGATTTTTGAAATTTTTAATTAAAATAAATAAAAGGCGATAATTATTTATAATTTTTTATTGAAATATTTTTGGGGATAATTGTAAAATTCTAATAAAAAATCCCCTAACATTTTTATACCATTAAAATATTTTTTAACTTAACTCTTTAAATTGAATATTAAAAAATTCTAAAATGAATATTCAAAATTTAAAAATAATTTGATAATAAAAAAATCAATTTTTAATTTTATAATTATAAATATTTATGGAATTAATTCTAAAAAAATTTAAAAAAAAAAACAAATTTTTTTATTAATAAATTTTAAATTTTTTCCCATTTAAGCTTTCATTGTTAATTTCGCCGGACGATGAATTGGTGGAAATGGACCCAGAACAATTGTGGGAACAATTAAAACGAATGCTACGAATGGCATGTGAGTAATGACGAGAGAATTTGGAAATTTTTAAAAAATAATTATAATTTAAATAATTAAAAACTACGAAAATAAATTTTATTTTTTAAATTATTTTTCAGTGAACGATTGTGAATCACGCGGTATCCGAGTGAAGGCGATTGGACTCAGTTGCCAGCGGAACACATTTCTTTGTTGGGATAAGTTCGTTTTATCTGATTTTTTAAATATTATTAATTTTAATAAATTTTATTAATATTTTTAATTAATTATTTCCACATTTGCTATAAAAAGTTTATTACTTCCCATAAAAATTATTATTTTTTAATTCAATTAATTAATATTTTCTCAAATTAATTTTAATTCTCTTCCAAAAATTTTAAAAAAAATTTTAAAAATATTCAAATTTGGAAATTTCCTTAAAAATTTATTCACTCAATAAAATTGCAGAAGATCGTTGAAACCGTGCCATCGGCTGATCACCTGGAAAGACAATCGGGCTCGTCATTTTTGCGAACAATGGAATCGATCCTACACCAAAAAGGTTAAAAAAATAAAATTTAAATTAATTTTTTTTTAAATAAATTTTTATTTTCACAGTTCCTGAATTTGGCCGGTTTCATTGCCTATTTCTTTACGCGGAGCCAACGATTCAAGGCAGCTCGAATGTTTCGCCTTTTGGGTGCAATGGTTCCTCCTCGATTTTTGGTTACTCTCGAAAAGGTATTTTATAAAAAATTGATTTTATTTTATAACTTAAATATATAAAATAAAAAATATTAATAAAATATTTTTAAATAAATTTTAATTTTTTTTTTAAAATTTGAGAATCCAAATATGCAAAAATTGTTGGGCGCTGGCGAATTGGCATTGGGCACAATGGACAGTTGGCTAATCCAAAAATTGAGCGGAGGAAAAGCATTTGTGACTGAACCATCCTCCGCCTCCTCCACTGGAATGTTCGATCCATTTACGGTATTTAAATTAATTTTTTGATTTTTTAGTATTCTTAAAATTAAATTTATTTTAATTAATTTAATAATTAAATTATTATTAAATTAATTTAAATATTTTTTTAAAATTATTTTTTAATATTTAGAATTATTTTTAAATATTTTCGTAAGATAAAATTTAAATTTAATTTAATAATTAAAATTTCAGGACGATTGGGGCCATCAAATTCTGAATTTGCTCGGTTTCCCCACCTCTGCTGAAGTTTTGCCCTCCTTGGTTGAGACCACCCAAATTGGAGTCCGCACTGATCCAAACATTTTTGGCGGCCAGCAAATCCTAATTGCTGCATCCGTAAATTTTAATTAAAATTTGATTTTTAAAAATATATAAATTTAAAAAATTTGAATTAATTTTATTGTTTAAAAAATCATCTAAAATATAAAAATGGCATTTATTTTTTTGTTTTTTTTTTTTATTTTAGAAAATTTTAAAAAATTCGAATAAATTTTATTATTTAGAAAACCCTTCAAAAATGAAAATGACAACTATTAATTAATTAATTAAGATTGATTCTAAAAATTAGATCTAAAAATTATAAATTTAGCATATAAAAAGTCCTCCAAAAATAAAAAATGACACATTTTTTTATTAAATTAAATTAATTGCTCAATAAAAATAAAATAATTATTCAAATAATATTTTTTAGCTCGGTGATTCCCAAGCGGCCGCATTTGGTGCCGGATGTGTTCGAAAAGGGGATGTGAAAATTTCGCTGGGCACTGGGACGCTGTTCAATTTTGTCAGTGGAAAGGATGTGCACACCACAATGTGCGGAATGTACCCGTTGGTGGGCTGGAAATGTGCGGGCCAATCAACGCATTTGCTTGAGGCTAGTTCAATAAATTTTTTAATTAATTAATTTTTAAAATAATTATATTTTTTTTTTAATCTTTTTAAAATTGCTTTAAATTCACTCAAAACCAAAAAATAATTGTTAAAATAATTTATTAAATAGAAATATATTTAAACTGAAGGATTTGTTAATTTAAAAAAATAATTTTACAAAATTTTTATAAAAAAAATTAAAAATTGTTAAATTAATTTACTTTTTAATTATAATTAAATTTTTGAATAATTAAGAAAAATTTATTTTCTCTTCCAATAGAGACTTTTTTAAGTTAAAATGAATTAATTTATTATATATTAGAAACAATTAAATTTATTTATTAAAACAAAAAAAATATTTTCAGATAAGAATAATTATCTGAAAAATTTATTAATTTTTTAAAATAATTTAATTTTTAAAAATTTTTTATTAAAAAATAAATTTTAAATTCGCTTAATATTACATCCAAAAATAATTATTAATAATTTATTTTGCTAAATATTTTTTAATTTAATGATTAAATTTTTCTAAATTAAATTAAAATTAGAAAAAAATAATTAATTTCTCCTTATTACAGGGACGTTCAAATGAGACGGCATCCGCCTTGAAATGGGCCCATTTTGTTGGCCTCCTTCCCACATTTGAACCTGATGGACTGGCCGAATGGACTGAACGCGCGCAGAAGGCCGACCCATTGGATGGGGCACTTTGCTTTGTGCCAGCCTTTTCCGGCATTCAAACCCCGTTGGACGATGACAGGGCCGCTTCTGCATTGATTGGGTGGGTTTTTTGCATGTAAAAATATTCAATTTTTATAATATGTGAAATTAATTGACTAAAAAGGTCAAAATTTTTTTATAAAACTATTTTATTTAAAAATAAAAAATTAAAATTGAGATGAGAATAATTTTATTCATCCTCCCCCTTTACAGGGTTCATTAAAAACTAATTAAATATTTTATTTATTAGAAAAAATAAAAATTCATATATTTTTGGCCTTTTATGGGTTTATTTAAAATTTAAACTAATTATTTTTATTCAAAACAAAATAAAATTTAATTAAATATTTAATGACCGAGAAAAATGACAAAAAAATATGAAATTATTTTAAGAAAAAAAATAATTTTTAAAAATTAAATTTATTAAAATTTTAATTAAAAATTTTTAGTATTCGTTCGGGCACATCCCGGGAACAATGTTTACGCGCCATTTTCGAGTCAATTGCCTTTGGTGTTTATCAAATTTGGGAATGCCTGCTGAATGAAATGCCTCAGGCTCGCCAGACAACATGCCGAATTCGGTACAAATTTTTTATAAAAATAATATATTTATAATTATTTATTTATAATTAAAATTAATTAAATTTTTATTTAATTTTTTCCACAGTGCCTGCGGCGGTGTTTCCCTCAACAATTTCATTTGCCAACAAATTGCCACCCTCATTGGCCATCCCCTTGAACGCGTTTACGAGGCCCAATTTTGTTCGGCCAAAGGGGCAGCATTGCTTGCCGGAATTTCCATTGGTTGGTTTTTAGAATATTTGAATAATTTTACTTTAATAATTTTTGAATGTTATTTAGGTCTCTGGTCCATGCAGGAAGTCGAGGATTTGGTCATTGTGGAGCACACTTTTGAGCCCATCCGTGAGGATCGCACCCAACTGTTGGCTCGTTTCCGTCGGTGGCAATTCGCCCAGCACCGATGCCTTCAATATTATTAGCCAAAATGATGATGAATTTGGGCATTTACACATTTTTTGTCAACATCTTTTCCTCTGTTTTTACATTTTTCCACAACCAAAGATATTAAATTAACACTCACTAAAATTTGCCTATACCAAAAATTTGTCTTTTTGCCTGTGATCCATTCATTCAAATTCCATTGAAATTTTTCTTTCAATTTTCCTTTATAAATTCTCGCCAGTTAATTTATTTCCTTCACTTTTAAATGCTCGAAATTTTTTTTCACTTTTCCTCCTCAACATTGTATTCCAAAAAATAACTCAATTGCAGTTTTTATTCTGACATATAAAATGCTCATCAATTAATAATTGATTATGAATAAATTTTAAATTTTTGAATTAATAATTATTATGTTTAAAATAGACGTTAATGGTTGTTAACCATCGTCTTCTATATTATTCAATTTTTCATATAATTTACACATTGATCAAAAAGGGAAAAATCCTTGCATACATCCTTTGTCACAGATTTAAAAATTTTTAATTGGGATATAGGGATCTATTTATTCATTTTTGAATCCAAATTGCAAAGAGAAAAATAATTTTTCGGATAAAAAACGGGTCGACTTTGGACTCTAATTCCCATATTGAGAAAATATTTAATAAAATAATTAATATTTTTTAAGCTTTTACATAAATCAATACAAATTCCTTATTATTATTATTGAGTAAAATGGCGACGAACAAAATTGTGAATATTTGCCGTAGCAAGATGAAAGAATCCAAGTAAGAAAATTACACTTAATTTTTACATATTAATTCCCACTATTTTATTCAGGTCAACTTTCATTTGGGAGGCAAGTTTTAATTTCAATTTTTAATAATTGATCTTATTAATTTGCAGATAGACAATTTTTCTGATCGACTTCATAATCAATATTTGGAATCCGGAATATTCAGGTAAATATTCATTTGACTGACATAAAAATGAATTAAAGTGAAGACAAATTAATCTGAAAATATTTTAAATTTTTAGACTAGTCTTAACCTAAAAGTTTTCTGACAAATTTTCATCTTATACAAATTATTTACCGATTTTAATTAATTTGAATTTTTATAAAAGAATTTTTCTTATTATTTAATAAGAAAAAACCTATTATACATCATATAGACTAGTGAAGTGTATCCTATTCAAAAAAATATATAAATTCACTCACTTTTCCAGTTCAACTTCCTCATCCGCTAATCTGGTGAAATGGAGTCTTCGTATCACTTTTCCTAAACAAAATTATAGTGGACTTTGCTCTGATAGTGGGTTCCCAATTTCCATTAAACTTGTCGATACTTCTGCAACGGAAATTTCGGCAAAAATTAAATACATGATTCGGAATTCCGAAGGAGAGGATTTGGAAAGATTTAGTTTAGTGTTAACATAATTTTTAAAATTATTTTTTCCTTTTAAGCAATTCCAAATCGCATTTTCACCAAAGGTCAATATTACCAATCGCCTATGGTTAGTTATTTTATCACATATGGACAATTATTCGATAAGAAGAATGGATTCTTGCCAGGCGATCGGCTTACAATTGTTTTCGAAATCACCAATCTTGAACCAATGGTAAGTCAATTTTTTAATTCCTGATTTTCATTCCGGAAATAATTCTGATTTTCATTCCGGAAGGAATTCTGATTTTCATTCTGGAAAGAATTATGATTTTCATTCTGGAAAGAATTATGATTTTTATTCCGGAAAGAATTCTGATTTTCATTCCGGAAAGAATTCTGATTTTCATTCCGGAAAGAATTCTGATTTTCATTCCGGAAAGAATTCTGATTTTCATTCCGGAAAGAATTCTGATTTTCATTCCGGAAAGAATTCTGATTTTCATTCCGGAAAGAATTCTGATTTTTATTCCGGAAAGAATTCTGATTTTCATTCCGGAAAGAATTCTAATTTTTATTCCGGAAAGAATTCTGATTTTAATTCCGGAAAGATTTCTAATTTTTATTCCGGAAAGAATTCTGATTTTTATTCCGGAAAGAATTCTGATTTTCATTCCGCAAAGAATTCTGATTTTTTCATTCCGGAAAGAATTCTGATTTTCATTCCGCAAAGAATTCTGATTTTTATTCCCAAAGAGGTGGAAAATTAGTTTAAAAAATAATACAAATGGAAAAATAGAAAATATTTGGAAACCTAAAATGTTTGGGAAAAATTGGAATAAGACAAAAAATGTTTAGAAAAAAAAACAAAAATATTTATTTGAGAAAAAAACACAAAAATGTTTGGGAAGCATAAAATATTTAAAAAAAAATACAAAATGTAAAAATTTGGAACAAAATATATCTGAAAAACACATCGAAAAACATAAAATGTTTAAGAAAAACACAATACAAATGAATTTTATATTTATATTATTATTTAAATTTTAAATCAAAAATTTATATGTATTTACATTTGATAATTAAAATCATTGACATTTAATTGAGTTGATTTATACTGAAAAATTAATTTTTTTTAAGGTGAAGAAATCGGATGGATGGAAACAGCTGATCGAAGGAAACAATCATGCAGAATTGATCAAACAAATTTTTAAGGAAATTTTGGAATGAATGAGAAGAGAAGAAGAAGAGAATAATTTTGACATTATAATATGTTTTTTTTTGGGAACAATTACAATTCCCAATATTTATTTGACTTATCTTGGTTATTGACCGCCATTTATTTATTTAAATTACAATCAAAAAATTTGTTTTCCAAATTCATTCTCAATATTTGATTTATCAATTGCATAAAAAGTTTTATTATAAAATGTTTTTATTCTTTAAAATAACATTAGGAAAATATCAATGGAAACATTAAATTTTATTGAATTCATCTAGCAAAAATTTAAAATTCAACTTCTCTTTCTGGCTTTGAGACAAATTTTAAGCCGAAATTACCAAACAACAAACATTAAATTAAGCATTTTTTATTCTAGCAAATTTTTTAAAAAAATATTTCAATATTTCAAAATCCAAATTTGGACGGAGAATTGGAAGAATGGATTAATTTAATCATTAAATTATATCTGATTAGGAAGGGGAATTGGCTTTGGCTCCTAAATAAAATAATTCTCTTCCATCAAGTGCCATTTCGGATGGCTGATCCCTCTTTGCTTGTGCCATTAGTATGGGTGCCACTGCTCGATTCTTCCAAGGCCGGATCCTCGCAACCAATCATTGCCTAAAAATTATTAAAAAATGGCCAAAAACTTTAATAATTGAAGGGGGGGGGGAGAGGAAAAGAAATCCTTGTAATTTTATTAGGAATGATCCTTCAAAAAATCATCTTTAGACTTTAGTTGATCATTGATCAATAAGAAAAATTTTCATCTATGTTTTTTTCAGCAAATTAAATATTTTTTTCCATTTTACTTATCATATCACCATTAAATATACTCATACTCACTTTAAGTCCTTGGATATCGCCTTTGACCACCAGCAATTGAGGCAAATTGTGAAAGTCTTGGAGTGCTTCATAATTACGGCATCCATGCACAATCAACTTCTTCAAATGTCGATGTTGGGAAAGGCGTTCCACCGTCGCACGGTTGATCTTCTCCAAGTCCAATTCACGCAAATAAACAAACTTTTGAAGGAAATATTTTACTCAAATTTAATTAAAATTAATTTTTAACCTCCAATCTGGGCAAATGATTTGCCAAAAAGCCAAAAAGTGAATCGGGCAGGAATGAATAATCCAATGGCCGGTCGACGAGGCAAACTCGCTCCACTCGACTTTTCCATTGGTCCAAAAGTTTAAGCAAATCCCGCTAGAAAATATAGCAAAAAATAAAAGGGAACAGCAGTAATTGGCTCTGGGCTAACTTGGCGCGCCATTTAGAATAGCTCATCAATGAATGAACCAATTTTGATGATATTAGTATTATTTTAAAAAGCAGACTTTTGACAATCAAATGATATTAATTTTATTTAGATTGGTTCAGAAATATCGAGTTATATACAAAAAAGCATTTAAATTTTATTATTATGGTTTAACGGAATCTTCTGTAGTTTTTGGGTATAAATCCAAAAATTTAAAACCAATTTAAATAAAATTTAAATCAATAGATAATCAAAAGTCTGCTCTTTAATTTGATACTAAAATAATCAAAATTGGCCCAGTCCTTAATGAGTTAAAATAAATGGCGCAAAGTTGGGGCGTTTCCTAAATTCAGAACATACTTCATGTCTATCAAAATGGCAGGAACAACAGAAAACGTAAAGCACTCGACGAGTCCAAAAGACGGGACCATCCAAGCTAAAAAAGGGTCAAACGATAAAATGAAAATTATTTTTGGCGCACCTATCCTTGATGTTAATTTTGTCATGACCACTGCTTGGATTTTTTCGGAAAATCACATAGACCCAAACGGGTAATTGTTGGGAACTGTTGATTTCGTCGGGCTGAAAAATATTATTTTTAATTTAAATTTAATTTTTCTATCAAACAATTGAATGAATTTGAACGGAACGAGGAGGCTTGGGAATTGCAGCAGCAGTGCTCAAAGATTCACCGGATTCGACGGGGAAACGAGGATTCATGCCGCTGGGAATTTTGGCTTAAAATGAAGAAGAAATTAAAAAGGAATATCCAAAATTGTATATTTTAATTTGAATTCTGATTTTCATTCCGGAAAGAATTCTGATTTTCATTCCGGAAAGAATTCTGATTTTCATTCCGGAAAGAATTCTGATTTTTATTCCGGAAAGAATTCTGATTTTAATTCCGGAAAGAATTCTGATTTTCATTCCGAAAAGAATTCTGATTTTCATTCCGGAAAGAATTCTGATTTTCATTCCGGAAAGAATTCTGATTTTCTTTCCGGAAATAATTCTGATTTTCATTCCGGAAATAATTCTGAATTTTCATTCCAGAAAGAATTCTGATTTTCATTCCGGAAAGAATTCTGATTTTCATTCCGGAAAGAATTCTGAATTTTCATTCCGAAAAGAATTCTGATTTTCTTTCCGGAAATAATTCTGATTTTCATTCCGGAAAGAATTCTGAATTTTCATTCCAGAAAGAATTCTGATTTTCATTCCGGAAAGAATTCTGATTTTCATTCCGGAAAGAATTCTGAATTTTCATTCTGGAAAGAATTCTGATTTTCATTCCGGAAAGAATTCTGAATTTTCATTCCAGAAAGAATTCTGATTTTCATTCCGGAAAGAATTCTGATTTTCATTCCGGAAAGAATTCTGATTTTCATTCCGGAAAGAATTCTGAATTTTCATTCCAGAAAGAATTCTGATTTTCATTCCGGAAAGAATTCTGATTTTCATTCCGGAAAGAATTCTGATTTTCATTCCGGAAAGAATTCTGATTTTCATTCCGGAAAGAATTCTGAATTTTCATTCTGGAAAGAATTCTGATTTTCATTCCGGAAAGAATTCTGAATTTTCATTCCAGAAAGAATTCTGATTTTCATTCCGGAAAGAATTCTGATTTTCATTCCGGAAAGAATTCTGATTTTCATTCCGGAAAGAATTCTGAATTTTCATTCCAGAAAGAATTCTGATTTTCATTCCGGAAAGAATTCTGAATTTTCATTCCAGAAAGAATTCTGATTTTCATTAAGAAAATAATTCTGATCTTCATTCTGGAAAGAATTCTGATTTTCATTCCGGAAAGAATTCTGATTTTCATTCCGGAAAGAATTCTGATTTTCATTCCGGAAAGAATTCTGATTTTCATTCCGGAAAGAATTCTGATTTTCATTCCGGAAAGAATTCTGATTTTCATTCCGGAAAGAATTCTGATTTTCATTCCGGAAAGAATTCTGATTTTTATTCCGGAAAGAATTCTGATTTTAATTCCGGAAAGAATTCTGATTTTCATTCCGGAAAGAATTCTGATTTTCTTTCCGGAAATAATTCTGATTTTCATTCCGGAAAGAATTCTGAATTTTCATTCCAGAAAGAATTCTGATTTTCATTCCGGAAAGAATTCTGATTTTAATTCCGGAAAGAATTCTGATTTTCATTCCGAAAAGAATTCTGATTTTCATTCCGGAAAGAATTCTGATTTTCATTCCGGAAAGAATTCTGATTTTCTTTCCGGAAATAATTCTGATTTTCATTCCGGAAAGAATTCTGAATTTTCATTCCAGAAAGAATTCTGATTTTCATTAAGAAAATAATTCTGATCTTCATTCTGGAAAGAATTCTTTTTAATTAAAATTTTTTTTATTAAAATAAAATTTACAAAATTGCTGATTTGAAGGCGATTGTTGACTTGTTGGATGTCCACTGGCTTTATTACTTATTTTGCTGACCAACTTTTTTTGTCTTGCTTTTCGGCCAATAGATAAAAGTGATGATTTTGCAGTAGCAGTTGGATCAGTCGAGTCTTCTTCAAATGCAGCAGCAGATGTTCTTCTTTGGATTTGGCTGGAATTATGTTGGCCCATTTTTATATAGTGTTGAGGCAAAAAACGCGGCGAATTTATTTCCAATTGATTGTCGGATTTAGTGATTTTTTAAGCGAATTTTAATCCCAATTTTTAGGATTTTTTAGTTGAAATTTTTGCCGAATTTTTATTTGGACTTTTGTTTTTTGATGCTCTTTTTGGAGGAATATATTTCACTCTTTGAGAATTTTTACACTTCCCAAAGGAATTGTGAAAGACGGGGAATGATGGAATTGGCGGAATGGACTCCCCCAATAAAAAACAAAGGCACAAAAGCCCACAACTGGCTCCATCATCCAAAAAAGGTGGCGTGCTCCATTGGGACAACAAACAAAAGGATTGATGAGGATTTGGGTGGGATGGAGGAGCATCCATATCCATACAATCCCGATTCCCGTGAAAAAAGGCGCGGGCTTTATTTGTGTGAATATACCGCTGCATTCAATCTTTCCGCCTGAAGCTACCTTTTTTGGGTTCTATGATTTTATAATAAACAATATTTTCTCAATGAATGAGGGCTCAGGTGGTATGGTAAGTATAATTATAATATGTATTGAGGCGAGGAATATTTGGATTATAAGGGTAAAGGAAGCAATAATTTAATTGTCTTTTTAATATTTTTTTGTGTTCCATATTATTAAAAATGGGAAGTATTTGCATTTATATTTTTCTTAATTATATTCTCAATTTAATAAAATTTAAAACAATGGAATAAATGAGTAAAAATAATTTCAAAAAGTTTTGGCGAATTGGAATTGCGTTTGTTGACTTTTGGGATATGTTAAAATTGGCAGGAAAAAGCCATTGAACAAAAGATAGGCCATTTTAAAAAAAATCCGTGAAAATATTGAACAAAAGAGAACAATAAAAAAGCATTTTATAAATTTTAAGCTCTGCTAAATGAATTTGGGGACATTATTGCTGTGCATTTATTTGCACAAAGGCTTACAAACAATCTTCTGAATACATAGGAATATTGTTCAATTTTATGTTGTTTTGCCTGAACCCTGAATATATTCATTATTCAATATGCAATTAATTTGTCTTTTTTTTGCACATATTTTTTGACGTATTTTTACTTATTAATGTACAAATTAATGTTCAATTTTACAGACTTTTTTTTCAAAATATTTTAAATTTTATTTCTACCTAAATAAAAGCAATTTAAAAAAAGGAACTAAAAATTGGCAAAAACATTTTGGAAATAATTTGTACATAAATTTTGTTTTTATATAACATCAAAGCCTGTGGAGAGCGTATAAAATTGAAAGGAGGGAAAAGCGAATTGGGGATAAAGCCGAGAAATATAAAAAAGCCACGGGGAACTTTTGAGAAAGGGAAAGGCAGAAGATAGCCTCGGGGCAATTTTTCGTATCTTCCCGAATCCAATTGTTCCCTTCCTCAAAAAGAATTGGAAAGGGAATAGGGGAACAGCAGTGGCCATGTCAAGCCATTGTGTGGCCGATGAAGCGGATAAAAGTTGGTTGGGCGAGAAGCATTCAATGACATTGTTGGCTGGCTTTGTGGATAAAAAGAGAGGGGATAGGGAAAAAGAGTAACATTGAAATCGAAGGGACGGATTGGGGAAAAGAGCGGCAGGAAAGTCGGCTGGGCCAAAAGGGGAATGGGGCTCTGCATTTCCAATTTTAGCCATCCCAGCCACAACTGGCTTCAATGCCAACACAAAATTCGGCTCACCAATATGTTTATGGCCAATTTTAGTAGTAGTTTGTTCGGTGCAATGCTTCTAAAAATGTCGATTCCATCCTTTCTCTCTTTTATATAAGCTTCGTTTCTTTCTATGCCCTTCAACTTGGCAACAGCATTTTTGGATTATCCATTTGAAGTGTCTGTTGTTATTTTCTTTTATTTATCGGACAATTGAATTGGTAGTCAAGAGATAAGCAGCTTTCCTAGATGGGGAAGTCTTTCATTTTTATTTTCTTTGCTTGTTTTCTGGAATGAAAATCAGAATTCTTTCCGGAATGAAAATCAGAATTCTTTCCGGAATGAAAATCAGAATTCTTTCCGGAATGAAAATCAGAATTCTTTCCGGAATAAAAATCAGAATTCTTTCCGGAATGAAAATCAGAATTCTTTCCGGAATGAAAATCAGAATTCTTTCCGGAATGAAAATCAGAATTCTTTCCGGAATGAAAATCAGAATTCTTTCCGGAATGAAAATCAGATTATCACATAAGCAGGAGTAAGAATTAAGAGAAAATTTATCTAAATAAAATTGGAAATAAAAGAGAGATAAATATATTTGTTTAATATTTGCAAGATGTATTAAATGTGGGCCTCTTTGACTTCCAAGTTCCAACCAGAGCTGTGCCTTGCTCCGACTTAAGCTCCGGCTCCAGCTCCGGCTCTGCTCCGGAGCCGGAGTCGGAGCTAAAAATTTTGGATGACTCCGGGCTCCGGTCGACTTCGGTTTTTTTGAGAAAAATTTTCTTTTTAGAACATTTTTTTATTAAATTTGCTTTTTAATGAAGTCAAAATAATATTAATTTATTCGTGAAGATTAAATTTATACTATTTTTAAAATTGTTTTCCAAAAAATGAGTCTGAGCCAATTCGGAGCCAGAAAAATTTTTCCAGCTCCGGCTCCGCTCCGGAGCCGGAGCTGGAGCCGGAGCAAAAAATTTTGAAAGTCGGAGCCCGGAGCCGGAGTCGGAGCTAAAAATTTGAAAGATCGGAGAGCTTAAAATTTTAAGGGCCGGAGCCCGGAGCCGGAGCCGGAGCTAAGAATTATGAAAAGCACAGCTCTGGTTCCAACTCATCTACAATTTGACCAATTGAATTTTAGAAAAATGTTTATCAAAAATTTGTGCTATAAATTTTGAACGTTGAGACAACTTCATTAATTGTTTTATACATTTATAATAAAATAAAATTATATTTTCAAAAAATACATCAACCATCAAGGTGCGTTAGTTCTCAATTTGTTCTATGGTATAATCAAAAATTAAAAGATTTTAAACCAAAAATAAATAATAAAAAATACTATTTTATTGAAATAATTTATAAACATTTTCATATATATTTATTATTATTATTTTTTTATTAAAATAATTTATAAACCATTCAATAAGGTTATTTTATAATTTAAAATACACATTTTCCACTACATTTGTTCAAAAGAATGCGTTATTGGCAATGTTGTAAGGTAAATTAAAAAAGCATTTAGTCGACCTTGCAAATTATTTGACCATCCAGAAAATTCTGTTTTAATTCACAATTTTCCCTAAATTCATTTCTTTTTCTTCAACTGCAAAATTTGTTATTTTTCTTCTAATTTTGGACATTGCAAAGGGTCTCATCAATGTCAAAAAATAATTCTGCAAATTTTTGGACATAATAAAATTGCATGAAAATCCCACAAAAAAGATTGGCACATTTCATTTTTATTTCATTGCCATTTAATCCCCTTTTTATTGCCCTAAAGAATAATACACGTCAGTCAATCAATTTGAGTGGCACATTTTGCATTTTGTTGTGCGCAAATTGACAATTTCCCCGGCACTTTAAGGATTAAATTAAATAAAAGACTGACAGCCGAGACTCCTCCAAATTTTTGCCGTTGTCTTCTTCTTTTGCTGTCTCATTGTTTCATTTAAAAATGGATGGGAAAAACAAATTTCCATTTATTTGAAAACCTCCAAATTCGAAGGGCTTTTTTGGTGTTTTCTAAGAAATATTCCTAATTTTTTCATTGCACTAATACTAATAAAGTATCAAATACCCCATTTATTCAGACAAATTCATTGGAAAATTTTATTTAATTTTTCATGCCTTAAAATTACTTATGCTTCTCATTTTTCTTTACTATAAAAGGGATTAAGGATCAGGCAAAATATTGGCCAAATTTTTGAATCAAAAATCTTAATTTTAATTTCATTCGAATAATTCAACATTTTTAAATCCAAAATTTTAATCCAAAATTTTTCTGAATAATTTGAAAATGCTCGAAAAATTTTATTTTCAATGTTTCTTTAGTCCTATCAATAAATTCTATTGGCTTTTAATAAATTAGATTTTTTTTTGAAAAATTCTAATACTATAAAATGGAAATATTTACTGAATTCCAATAATAAAGTTTATTACCAAAATCCGTTTATAACAATCTAAAACCGATTATTGCCCAATCACCATTCCACCATCTAACACATCCATCGATCATCATCTGGGAAACATGATCCCAATTCACAAATATCCGCCGGCGAAGGATTTCTCGAATGGAAACAATGATCGATTAGGCCCCCAATGTTTTGGGACAGGATTTGTCCAATCGTCAATGAATTCCTCCTCTTCTAGCCATTTGGCCCAATGGCCAATTCCCCGTTCCTCTTTTTTGGTCAAAAATCAAAACATAAAAACAACTTTAATTTTAATTAGATAAAATTTAAAATCATTTTTAAAACAAAAATTAAAAAAAGAAAAATACAAAGTTAAAAATAAAAAAATTTTTTTAAAGTCCAAATTTTAAAATAAAATAATTTTAAAATTCAAAAATTAAAAAAGAAAAATCGAAATTTTAAAAAATAAATAATTTTTAATATAAATTTAAATAAACAACTTTAATTTAAAATCAATTAATATATTTTAAAAAATTTGAGTTTTTAAGCCTTTGCCCTGTTCTAATATTTATTTAAATGTAATTTTTTAAATCATATTACTTGATAATTGGTTTTAAAAATTTATTAAAATTTTTCACCTTATTAATTAGAAAAAATTTCTTTTCGAATGAAATCCTCACCTCCAACACCGCATCCTTGCCTACTGCGTGCATTTTCCACAGAAAGTGCCATCATTCGAAAGCCATCGTTCATCGAAGATGAAAATGCTTCAGTTCCACTCAAATCACCACAAAATAATTCGAATCAGCAGCCAAAAAGGCCAACCAAATTGTTGCGATCGCCGCCGCCCTCCGGTCGTCCATCCGTCTCCGGCCGTCCTTCTGTCACATTTTCCCTCGTTTTGGAGGAGGAAATTGGCAACGAAAATCGAAATGAGGAGGCAGAAATTAAAGAGAAGGAAATGGACACGGAAATTGGGCAAATAATTAGGCAAAACAATGATTGGCCCACTGTGAATTGTTGCTCGCCAACATCCCCAATGGCAGGGGAAGGCGAACCCCGCGTCAAATTGCTCGTCTTTTGCGCTTCAATTCCATTGATGGTGAGGAAAATTATTTCAAGGGCAGTATTTAATTTTGGAAAAAAAGAGTAGATAATTCCAATGGTTCAACGGTTTATCCTACATTCCCAAATCATATACCCAAAATTGGATATAGCTGGTCAAGACGCATTGAATGGTATTTAATTTGTCATGGTTTGGTCAACAATTAAAGGGTATTAAATGGTTTAAACCCATTTTGGTTTGGTCAACAATTAAAGGGTATTAAACGGTTTAAACCAATTTTGGTTTGGTCAACAATTAAAGGGTATTAAATGGTTTAAACCAATTTTGGTTTGGTCAACAATTAAAGGGTATTAAACGGTTTAAACCAATTTTGGTTTGGTCAACAATTAAAGGGTATTAAACGGTTTAAACCAATTTTGGTTTGGTCAACAATTAAAGGGTATTAAACGGTTTAAACCAATTTTGGTTTGGTCAACAATTAAAGGGTATTAAACGGTTTAAACCATCTTATGGTTTCTGGTCAAAACACTAAGATAGAATTGGTAAATCTAATTAGTCAATTTCAACCAATTGTTATTTGTTGAAATTATGATTAATACCAGACCAGTTCCAAATTTTGCACATATCTCAATAAGGAAGCAACCAATTCAGGAAGGCGATAGGCCATTTTAAAGCCTTAAATGTCTTCTAAAAAGTGGCTTTAATAATTTTTTGAAAACTTAAAATAATTTAAAAAATAAGCGGCTTTTCCTCAAAAATTCAAATTTAATAAATTCAAAAATATATTTTTAAAAGGTTGATTTCATTAAAATTAATTAAGCTATTTGTAGAAAACACTTCGGGCATTAAAATGGCATTTAATAAGTTTTTTTCCTTTTTTGGTTAGAGCCAAAAAAATGGCCTAGGGCTTAGACATTGAAATATACACTATTAATTAAAGGTTCATTACACTCAAACGATGTCTTTTTTTAAAGGTTGGATTATATAAAAACTTTTGTTAACCAAATTATAGAGGGCACTTTGAGCTTTCCAATGGGCTATTAACATCTCAAATTGGCTAATGATTTGTCGAGTTATAGTAAAAAGAATATCCAAGAACTTTGAAATATCCTCAAAGTATCCGCCTTCTTATAAAAATAAAAAATATAAAATATTTTTTAAATTTTTGA
This sequence comes from Pratylenchus scribneri, assembly GCA_030063045.1. NCBI lineage: Eukaryota > Metazoa > Nematoda > Chromadorea > Rhabditida > Pratylenchidae > Pratylenchus > Pratylenchus scribneri. The sequence goes on along the minus strand of JAQSEB010000020.1, from coordinate 20,945 downwards.
TAAAACCCATAAAAATTTTTAGCATTATTTAATTAATTTATTCTCCACAGGAATGTGCCCGCTTTGTTGGATGGTTGGCCACAATGCCAATTGTGGTTAGCATTTTTCTATTGCCATTTGCCCCATCCTCCTTGGTGGAATTGGTGCCAGAGCTGTTTTTGTTGGGAATGCAGTCAATTTGTGTGCTGGCCTTGTTTTTCGGACTTCAACATCAGTTGGCAAATTATTTGAGGCCATTCCTCTATTTTGGGGTAAGCGGTTTATGGGAAGGGATATTAGAGTAGGAGAGAGTCGATTTTACAAGGGTGCCGGTAAATCCGGTTTTCTGTTTTTTAAAAATTTCATTTATCCAATTTTTGGTTTTAAAGAGCAAAAATTCCCAATTTCGGTTTTAAATTCATCAAATTTCTGAAACCGAAACTGACTCTATCCCTCTATAAACTAACTTGACACCTACTCAACTTGGATCATTTTGTAATAACTCATCAAGGACTGTTGAAAATTTTTGGATCAAAATAAAGAGCAGACTTTTGACCATCCATTGATATTGAATTTGTTAAAATTGGTCCAGAATTGATGAAATTCTGCCCAAAAAACTCACTGAAAAATTAGCTAATCCATAATAAAATTATTTTTAAATGGTATTTTGGGTACAACTTCATTATTTATTAATTTAATTAAATCAAATTAAGATCATTAGATAGCCAACAGTCTGCTCTTTAATTTTGTATCGATAATTATTAAAATTGGTTAAGTCATTGATGAGTTATAATAAATGGAGCCAAGTTGAGTTGTTCCTTTAGCAGGGGTCCGATTCGATGGAGAACCTGCATGAGTTTATGGCCCATATCTCAGTCAGCAAGGCATTAATCAATCTAAGAAAGCTATATAATATATACCATTAGAAAACCAAATGTATCCTCTAATAACTGGCTTTTTAAATTCCATAAAATTAAAGCTTCAGAAAAAGTTACAGGTCTTTAAGTAAATAAACCTAAATTTTAAGGAGGAAAAGCCGCTTATTTTACAAGTCTAAAGTTCTTAAAAAATTATAAAAGCCACTTTTAGAGGACATTTAAGGCTTTCAAATGGCATATAGCCATTCTAAATTGGTTGATTCCTTGTTGAGATATGGCCAAAAAAACCAAGATATTATTGATTATTTCGCATTTTCAGTTATTTTGGAATTTGCTTCTCCTCCTCCTTCTTCTCTTCAGTTTAATTGAATTGTTGGTTGCCCGTGAACGATTTTGTGCCCAAATTTGGCTAACACTCAACGAATTGATCTATGGGGAGGCTCCGTCAACTCAATCGCCGCCTTTAATCCATCGATTGGACCAATTGGATGCATTCAACCAAAATAATTTTGTTGTTCAACTCTACAGGGAGGATCAACGGCAATCGCAACGAAACAAGGGCATTGATGGTCGGAATTTGGAATTTGCATTTATTTTTGAAAAATATTTTAATTTGTCGAAAAATATTGAAAATGCCAAAAAAATATGAAAAGTCCGAAAAATTCTGAAAAAGACAAAAAATTTTGAGCCGAAAAAAATTTTGAAAAAGCTAAAAAATTTGTAAAAATTCCGGAAAAATTCTGAAAAAGCTAAAAGATTTGTGAAAATGCCGGAAAAATTTTGAAAAGGCTAAAAAATTTTTGAAAATGCTGAATTTTGAAAATATTTTTCCTTCAGCCTTTGCTGCCCAATTGCCACCTGAAACATCGGCATTCGCTTTCGTCCTCAGTGTTTGTCTAATTTGTCTTTTGGCGCTGACAATTTTGGTGGATGGATGGCTTCTGAATATTGTTTTACTCGCCTATTTGCATATGAAAAGGAATGGGAGGAAATTTAATGGAGGGAATCGAGCCAAGGATTGGTACGGCGATGTGGATGAACAACAAGAATTGCGACAAGCATTGTTGGCATCCTCGGCGGATGGCAGAAAAATTCAACAACAAAAACAACAGCAAGTAAATAATTTTGGAATTTTCTATTAAATATCTTTTTTTTTTTGTTTTGGGCTTTCTTGAGTGGAAAAATTCGATCCCAATTTTTAGCCTTTAAATTCAATTAGCTTTAGGATCAAAATTTAAGTTTAATTCTCATCTAAATGCCTTAAACATAGACCAATAAATTAGTTTTTGGCAAGTGAGTTACACCGAAACTCTGTTTAAAACTTTTTCAAATGACAAATTTATATGTTTGAAATTGGTTTTAAATTTTAAGAGGTTTTTTTTTTCACTAGCTAATTGGAAAATATCATTGGTTTTGGCTTGATCCTCTAAATTATCGATGGCAGTTTTAAATATAATAACTTAAATGGAAGATTTTTTCGGTGAAATACATTAAATTAATTAGTGCAAATTGACAATATTTATATTAGTTTGTACATCAATTTGTTAGAAAAATCTTTACTATACAAAGAATCACATTCACCTATTATTTTTGGTCATTTTATAAAAATTTTAAAAAAGTACCTGCTTTAGGTATTAGATAATAAAATTTTGTCCAAATTTAAGACTAGCCTTAAGACTTGATGATAACCTTCCGGGGTCAATTCCACAAAAGGCAAATGACTCTGCAAATATGGGCGATTCCACAAATTTTGCAAATATAAGTTTTTGACTCCTAATAAATCAGAAACCGTTTTTAGACCCCACAAACCTTATACCATTTTGTAGATCTCATCGAGACGCATCGAATGGTATATAAAATGTTCCAAAAGATAAAGTGTTAAACCATTCAAACCATATTTTTATGTTTTTGGTTTAAAACTCTTTAATTTTGGACCAAAACCAAACATTTTTTATACCATTCGATTAGTCTCGTTCAGATCTACAAAATGGTATAAGGTTTGTAGGGTTTAAAACCTATTTATAATTTATTAGAAGTTAAAAACTTATATTTGCAGAATTGTGGAATCGACCTAGCACCGATGATAACATTTATTTATATGCTAAAAAGTATGATATAAAAATAAATAATTTATTATCTCATTTTTCTCTATCACCATCCTAGCCATCTGAAAAAGCAGCAGGAAGTCGAACGAGCAGTTGTGGCACTAGCAGCAGTCAAAATGATGATGGCGAAAATGAATTGGTGGCCAGCAGCAGTGCTACATTTTTATTGGGAAATGTGGCCAAAATGAATGGATTAGAAAATGGCGGCTTTCAAAAGTGCATTGGCAACGAAAATTCAACGCCAATTGAAGGAAATTACCTCCAAAAATGTATGGAAAATGGCAAAAAATTGCAAAATTCATCAGCAAAAATGGAGGCAAATTTTCTGGAGGGACGACGAAAATCCGAAGGAATTGATGAAAGAAATTTGCGAAAAAATGATGGAAAACACAAAAATGGATGCCCGCATAAAAGATCGAAGACATCGACGAATTCAGGGCCACCAAACATTTCAAATTAAATTAATTGAATGAAATGAATAAAATTTTACATTTTTAATTGGCAATTTATTTATTAAATTATAAAAAAGCTTAAATATCGAAAAAATTTGCATTCTTAAAATTATGGCCAAAAATATGACCAAATCAGATCTCTATAAAGTTTTTATCCGGCCTCAAGCCTAAACCTGATCCAAATCTGAGCCCAAACCAAAGCTAAACTCATAATGTTCGTTATGGCCATGTTTTGTGGCCTCAAAAAATTTTTAAATTACAAAGTTATTATTTCTCGTTAATTAATATTATATATAATTAAAATAATCATTTAACATATTTGACAACTCAAATATTCGCGGATTAGAATAAGTGGCGAATTCTCATTCTCAATAAACAATTTTTTCACCGAATTTAAAAAGGTAAATAATATGGAATGATAATCGCAAGGAGCGTAATATATTTTTTGGTCATAGATGAACAAGGCCATAACCAATCCATAAATGTGATATGTCATTTGTAAGCCAAAAATGTCTTCTACAATTTGGTATTATGTAAATTTTATAAAATTCTTGCTTTAAAAAGTTTTATCTCTGTAAATATAATAAATCCGAAGGAAAAAAACGTTTACGAAAAAAAGTTTGGATAGGTCATCAGTCAAATTATGATCATTTTTAACACGATAATGGAACATTGTTTCGGCCATCGATTAAAACGGGTTTAGCATTGTCCTCTTTTTTTTTTGAATGCCAAAAATCCAAAATCCTCTCTTCATTCATATACCGCCAAGATCACCGCCACCATCCCACTTTCTTGGTGACTTCTTTTTTGGCCCACCATTTTCCTCATCACTTTTCCATTTTTTTCGTCCATCATCATCATATCGCGGCGGTGTCCGTTTTTTCAATTTATTCAACAGTTCAATGCGCCTTTCCAATTCCTCTTTCGTTAATCTTCCTTTTACCATATGTTCGATTTCATCCAATTCTTCTTTGGTTAATATTCCATAAGAATTGTGCTGATTCCCATCGGAAAGGGTCCGCTTGTGGGAGGGTAAATTTTTGGCAGCATTGTCCACCACTGTAAAAATTTATAGAAAATTTGCCACAGATGGTTTTTCACTTTGGGGGGGGGGGCATTTTCGCTAAAAAGGGGGCATTTTGGGGGGCAACTCGGCTCGGGGGGGAAAAATCCTAAAAAGGGGGCAAATGCTCCCCGTGGGTGGGTATACTGGCAGTCATTCCCCCAACTCCCACACCATTCCGAAGTTCACTATGGCAAATACTAACCTTTTTGAACATTTTTCACTCTCACCTAGCACACTTACATTGGAAAGCACGATTCAATGAATCTTTCACTGTGGCCACCGCATCATCTGCTCCTTTCACACTCAATAATAAATTGTATTTGTCAGGATGCAAAAGTTGTACCAAATATTTTGCCTTTTTTTTCCTTTCTTCCATTGAATCATTTGGCTCTATTTTCAGGGTTTCCTACAAAGGGTTAACATTAACACTTATGACAAATTTATACATTACCCAGTATTGTCCAGGTTTAAGCTGTTTGATCCGATCGCATTCTGCCAATGCGTCGATTAAATTATTCGCCATTTTCTTAATTTTTTCAATCTCGTCCTTTGCATTTTCCTCATTTTTTGCCTTCTCTTCATTAATTTTTTTCTCCAACAATTTTTGCACTAAAGTCTCATTATTCATTCCATCTGAATATAATGCCGAGGCCGCCATGAATGAAGCAGAGTGATTTTTTGAATTTTCTTAAAAATTTCTGGTCTACTATTTATATATATATTTATATGCCATATATCATATTTCTTCTATTAGAAGCCCCGGGGCTTATAAATTTTAAAGACTCTATTCAGGGAGCATCTTATTAGAGTGGGTGGCTTCTACTAGAGGGGGAGGGGGGGCTATAAATTTCTGAGATTCTATAGAAGGGGTTTTTAATAGAAAAAGGCCGTATTATGATACTTGCGGACCCGACAATAGCGGACGAAACGGTCTGACGCCGATGGTGGTAAAGCTATTGTGTAATTGTTTAGAATTAGAACATTTTATTAGGCATAAAATTAGCTACAAAATGATATAAAAGGTATTTTGGCCAATGTTCAATATTTACCGAGTTATGGCCAAAAAACAGACAAAAACATAATTTTAATTAAATCAACATTTTTTTGGCCCTAATTCGGTGAGTATTCAACATTGTCCATTGCCTTTGATAACATTTTGTAGCTAATTTTATGCCTAATAATATCCTATAAACAATTCCACAATAGCTTTACCACCATCGCCGCCAGACTGTTTGGTCCGCAAGTGTCGGTCAACCAAAGAGGCTTCTACTAGAGGGAGAGCTTCTAATAAGAGAAACAATATGGTAAGCGAATTAATGCCTGCGAGTGCAAGGGACAAATATTGAACAATCCTAAAAATAATTCCCAGCAGCTAGCATTGAATTTTTGTAGGGCTAACCTCCGAATTGCCCCACCTCGACAACATTTTGACCCATTGCTCAACGAGACAATATAAGAAAATTTTGGAATGAGATAAATCATTTTAAAGCCCAAAGTGTCCTTTGTAATTTGGCCTTTTTGAATTTTATAAAATCCGTCTTTGAATGTACTAAACCTTAATTTTTGAGGAAAACCGCTTCTTTTAAAATCGCTTTAAATTCCAAAAAAAAATTGTAAAGCTACTTTGAGAACATTTAAGGCCTCCAAATGATATATCGCCTTCAGAAATTAGTAGCTTTTTTTATGAAGATATGGGCAAAAGAACGGTAGTAGGTACTCAAATATTCTATCAAGGTGACAATCAATCAGAAGGGTGGCAAATGAACAATATTATAATCTTAATATACCGGATTTGGTGGTAAAATATGGACGAGGATTAGCAGCAGCAACAATCTTGTAAGTCTTCGATGATCCATGACGGTACTGGGGAATGGAAGGAACTGTGCCAGCAAAGGAACTGCTGGTACCGGGGACCGCCATGGAATGCCGATTTGAGGATAAAGCGGCATCTGAAAATGAATGAGAGAAAATGTTTTAATTTTAAATTAATTAGTATTTAAAAAAGAATTTTTAATAAAATTTTAATATTAATTTTATGACTGATAAAAATAAATTTTTACTAGGAATTGCCGATTGCAAATTTGCTGTATGCAAAACGGAGTTAACTTCAATTGCCCCAAATGAAAATATTGCAAGAATGAATGGCCAAAAATGTTTGGCGAATTTCACAAATAAGAAGGCCATTTTGCCGAAAAAATGATTTTAATATTTTTGCCTGAAATTAAATATTGGTTAATTATTAGGCTTTATAACTTTGTGGCCAAATTGGCCAAATTCGCATCTCTTGGAAAAAGAATTTTATTTATTTCAATGGATTAGTTAGATTTTCAGCCTTTCAAAAAGCGGATTGAATTGGGCATTCTAATTTTCTAAGGAAAGAACTAAATGAAAAGCCTACTTTTGAATGAACTATATGAAGGCAAAAACAGCACAACAACCAAAATGCCAGCGGCATATTATTTGGATTGTCTTCCTTTCACTGAACAATTGGCCCTCTCGGGATTTATCGAGGCAAAAATAGGCACAAACTATCATCCATATCTCCACTTCATCTTTCCAATACCAAATTCCGGAGGAAGGTATCTCCGGGCAAAAGCCCATTCCTTCCTTTACTCCAGCAAGGGTAATACTCTCGGCATTTCTCTAGGAAAAATAGGCACAAACTATCCAATTTCTCCACCCATAATTTCCAATGGTACCAAATTCGGGACACCTGCGAGGCCCAGCAGGCCAATCCTTCCATATTTACACAAACAAAGGTAATTTGGCTGCAAATGCAGCAAAAATGCCCGGTATTGCACTTGCTTGAAATTTCCATTCAATGGGTGTGCCTTCCCCTTCGTAATTCTCCAATGATCAATTCTCGACCATATTTTCTAATGGCCAAATTCTGGGCATCCCTCGAGGCCCACATGCAGATTGTAGAGGTCCTTCCTTTCTGTCCTTTCCATTAGCCTAAATCCTAGAGGCCTCATCAGGCCTAAATTCCGGCACAAACTATTAATTCCTTCCTACAACCATTCCATCCATTGGACCCAAATCCTCGGCATTCCTCGAGATCGAGACCTTTCCCCTCTCTTCAGTTCCTCTCCATTCTTTGGCAAAAATATTGGCATTTTCTGAAGCCCGGGCTCAACTTTCCCTTTAATCCCCTCTTATTGTTCCCATGGTCCAAATCTACGACATTCCTCGAGGCTTATTAGGAACTATCTTTTCCTTCTCTTAATGGCCCCAAATCCTTGGGCATTTTCTCAAATACCTGGGCAAAATTTCCCTTCCCTTCAATTCCTCTCTCGACCTTCCATCTCTCATTTTACTGCCCTGGAAAGAGCGCAGATTTTCTTCCACGGACCAATTCAAAGCATTTTCATCCTTTCCAATGGCCAAAATTCCCCGCATTTTCTGAGGCCCCTTGGCTCAGGCCTCCCTTCCCCCTTCTCTCTCTCTCTCGCCCTTGGCCTAAAATTCCGGAATTTTCTTTGAATGAGGCCTGGATGGGCCCAATCTTTCACCTCAATTCTCTTCTCTTCCCTTCCACTCTCCCTTTGCTTGTTGTGCTGGAAATGGCGTGGATATTTCCCCTGGCCTCAATCCAAAATTTTCCATCGATATCCGCGCGCGCGCCCTTCACCCAAATTCTTGCCGCAATTATCTTTTTCAATCTAATCAAAATCATAGATAATCCATAGTTCTCCTTTTGCCTCTGGCTTCCACTCCATCAGCAGCAGGTAGACTCGCAAGCCTTTTTTTTTTTGAAACCCTGGCCTGAATTGATTGACGCCAGCGCTTTGTTTTGAAGCCCTCTGCTGTCCCATTGGTGGGATGAGGCCAGAGGCTCCATTGATTGGCCCACCCCCAATCGGCTATTCCCTTCCTTTTCTCGACTTCTTCTTTTTTCGTTTTGTTTATTCCATGAACGCCCATTTTTTGCTTCGGCAAAATCCTCGGTTTCGGCATTGCATCAAAATACCGTCGAACTCCCATTTTACATTGTAATTTATAAGACAATTTTGGAATGGAGTGAGAAACAGGAATACAAATTTTGTGGAAAAAAGAATAATTATAGAAATTTGCGACTGAATATATATATGAATAATAAATTTTATGCTTTTGAGAGATAATATAAAAATTCAAAAATTATATATTTATATTTATCTAATAAAATTTGCCAAAAGGATGAAAAATTAACCCAAAAATTGAATTAAAAAATTGTCGTTAAATCCATTGCTGTGCAAGTCTTCTCATTTTCGAATTCGCCCATCATTGAGTGAAATTGCCGCCGTCATTTCGACAATCTCTCTCCATTTGTCATCTACAACATAATTTTTCTTCTGCTGCAGCTGTCCGAAATGATGGTGATGGTAATGGCTCGATCCTTCGACTTCTTTTATTTCAAAAAAATTATAATTATTTTTAAATGCCATTTTCCATTAAAATAATTTGAAATTTCACAAAAAAACAAATAGGGTAGAATTTTAGGGCTCAAGACATGGATCTAGGTTAGGCTAGGTTAGGGCTCAAATACATGGGGTTTATGGTAGAGTAGGTAAGGTTTTGGTTTTTAGATGCAAACTTGCCTCTGAAGTCTAAAGCTAAAATTTGAATCCTGGCCCATCTAAATATTTTTTTGGACGAAAAAATCTATTTTTAAGCTTTTTAGACATTTTTCTCTGAAAATTTAATAAAATTAATTTAAAAAATTACTAAAAAGTCAAAAAAAATTTGCCAATTTTTGTGCTTATTTTGCATTCTTTTTGCCTATTGTTGGCTATTTTTATATGCCTAGTTATCCGAGTACTATTTACTATAATTTAACGGTTTTCTCACCGAAATGATGAGGCTCGATTTCTGCATTGTCTCTATCATTGTCCGTGAATAAATCAGTGCCATAGTCTTCGTCAACCAATGATTCCAAAATTTGTTCTCCTATTTCGTAATTCGTCTGCTTTTCCTCGATGCCGGGTCCAACAATTTTTTGTAGCACTTCCTCCAGTAGCCCTGCGTATGGTAAAAAAATTTAAATTTCAAAACTTTTGCTTTATTTTTTTAAAATTTGGCTATTAAATAAATAAACCCTAAAATGTTGAAAATTATTATAATTAAGGTTCAGTGGTTTATCCCAGACTCCCAAACCATCATATGTCCAATTTATAGATGCAGTTAAGACTCATTATTTGATAATTATTTCACTTGAGTTTAATAAATTTTAAATGAATTTCAAACCAAAGATGCAAAAATGGGTTTAATGGTTTAAAAAATGATTTCATACAGGTTTTGAAAAATTTTAACTATTTTAAGCGAAAAATATAAAAAAAGTTATAATTATTTCACCCAGCTTTAAAAAATTCTAAATGAATTATTCAAATAAAAAAATAAAAAAAACGGTTTAACCGGTTTAAAACAGATGATTTCACTAGGTTTAATAAATTTTAAATGAATTTCAAATCAAAAATATAAAAACGGTTTAACTGATTTAAATTTAAATGATTTAAAAAAAATGATTAAATTTTAAAAGAATTTCACAATTTCGAACCAGACGCAAACTTGCTTAAACGGTCGAAAATAAGTTAATTTCAGGTATGTTTAATAAATTTTAAACCAAATATATAAAACGGTTTAAAATGGTGAGACTTCCTCTCCTCCTTTTCTAATAAAATTTACATTTGTGGAATGTGTGCATTTGCTTCCATTCCTTGAACATTTCCCTTTTCAAAATATTATTCAATTCCGATTTAACAAACGGAAAATCCTTTTTAATTGCATAAAATTTAATAGCATCTTCCACCATTAAAATTGCACAATTGACACTATCAATTAAATAATCTTTGTTATATACTTCGTTGAAAATTTCCAAAATTTTGTAGACCATTTCTGACCATTCCTTATTGCTGTAGTGGTAATAAATTTCCCTGAATCGGTTGAAAACAATTTTTGCGATTATTGCATGGTAAAATCTGGAACATGAGGAAAATTTGTAAAGAAAAATGAAAAAAATTAGTATTTATATTTAATTTGATGAAAAAAAATGCAAAAATTGAATTGAAAATGTTGAAAAGATTTAACGGTTCGGAGTTCGGTAGTTTCTCATAAACATACAAAACATATACCCAAAATTGGATAGAGCTGGTCAAGACGCATTAAATGGTATATAAATTGTTATGGTTTGGTCAACAATTAAAGGGTATTAAACGGTTTAAACCTATTTTGGTTTGGTCAACAATTAAAGGGTATTAAACGGTTTAAACCAATTTTGGTTTGGTCAACAATTAAAGGGTATTAAACGGTTTAAACCTATTTTGGTTTGGTCAGCAATTAAAGGGCATTAAATGGTTTAAACCTATTTTGGTTTAATGGTTTAAAACTAAAATTGAAATTGGTTAAACCCATGCCAAAATTTAATCAAATGATGAGCTTTGAGCAGTTCTTATCGATTGAGTATAGGTTTTGTGAGCACTGGATTAAACATTGAACCATTACAATCTTTGGTGACATTTTCAATAGTTTTTTGACATTTGCAATATTTTTTCGAGAAATAAAATATTTCCCAATAACCTGCTATAATTTTCCCTAATTATATGTATTTATACTCACAATGGATTTTCCCTATTTTTTTGCCATTCTATGGGCATATGATTAAAAATGTTGGTCACTTCATCAACGGCATTCACATCCGCATCCGTTAAGGATAAGGAGGAGAAGGAAAAGTGCTCAATTCTCTCAACAATTTGAGGTGCAATTCTTCCCGGTACAAAGTAATGTTTAATTTTTGCCGCTGGACCATGCTCGAATTTCCTTTTGCTGCCAACAACCGGCTCTGTACAAACTAAGAATAAAAAATATGAATGATGCGATTTTAGTTATGGCATCTCTTTTAATTATCTTAAAGCCTTGATTTATGGCTTGATCTATTCATTAGGGTCAGTTTTCTTTATAAGAATTCAAATTAGTTTGATCAGTTTGAACTAAGTTATGGCAAATGTAATTTTGGGTTTTTAAACTGGTTTTAAATTTTTAAAAGTGAATAAATTTGGCCATAAAGGATTTTGTGCCTTTTCCGCTTACCATCTTTTAAGGCATTGCATTCATAGGGCAATAAAACATTTAGAATAAGCATGAAAAGTAACAAATGAGACCAAATCAAGGGCATCAGCAAGGACGAGACTGATAATTTAGGGATTTTTGAGAATAAAGGAGGATTTTTGATGGGCTGCGAGATCAAATCTGTGCCTTTGGTATTGATTTTGCCTATTTTCCTTTCCCCTATTTCCCACTAATCATTCAAAGTCCAACCTTTTCATTGGCCAAAAATTCTCGAACCCTCTGGTCCCTCTGGCCAAATTTTCTGGCATTTGCCCAGTCATAGGTACAGCAGGCCGAATACTTTCCTTTCTTTCCCTAACACATCCTCTCTCGTCCTTTCCATTCTCTTTTTGATGCTGCTGGATATGGCGTGGATTTACCTCATTCAAAACCATCCATGGAAGCCTTCACCCAAATGTTAGACGCCTATTCTCTTATTTCTCAACCCTTTTCATTTTGCCTATTCTCCTAAATCCACCCGATTTTTGCCGCAGCCAAATTATCTGGTTTCGGTTTACCACGGTATTGAAGAAATATTATTCAAAAATTTTAAATATTTCGAGATGATTGCAATGATAAATTTTATAAATGGGGGTGATGGTTGTTATGCTCAAAAGTCAAAAAGATAAATGTTTATGGAAGTTGAAAGTGCGAAAATATACATATTAAACAGGAATAAAAAAGAAATGTATTCTATTTAAATAAGCTAAAGTGGAAAAGGCATAATTAAAACTTGGTTGTAGGTGGAATTAAAATTTAGTTGAATAGGCGGAATTAAAAATCAGAATAGGCAGAAATAAAAATCAGAACAGTCGAAATTAATTAAAATCAGAACAGGGAGAATTAGAAATCAGAATAGGTGGAATTAAAAATCAGAATAGGCGGAATTAATTAAAATCAGAACAGGCGGAATTAATTAAAATCAGAATAGGTGGAATTAAAAATCAGAACAGGCGAAATTAATTAAAATCAGAACAGGCGGAATTAATTAAAATCAGAACAGGCGAAATTAATTAAAATCAGAACAGGCGGAATTAATTAAAATCCGAATAGGCGGAATTATTAAAATCAGAATAGGCAGAAATAAAAATCAGAACAGGGAGAAATAAAAATCAGAACAGGCGAAATTAATTAAAATCAGAACAGGCGGAATTAATTAAAATCAGAACAGGCGGAATTAATTAAAATCAGAACATGCGGAATAAAACATAGTTGAATAGGCTAGAGTTTGTCCAAAGTCGGTTTATAGAGTGTTGTCTCGATTTTAAATGGTTTCTTCTATATTCGTATAAAAAATTTCCCAATTTCGGTTTGAAATTCATCGATTTTCTCAAATCGAAACCGACTTTGAACTTTGACAACATAGAATAGGTGAAATTAAAAGTTAAACCCCCCCCCCCCTGAATATAGAAAAGAATCGTTAATTTTTTTCCACTTTTTCTTTGGCCAAATCCGCTGTACATCGGAAAATATATCTTATTTGCTATAAATCCCCTTTTTCAAATGCGAATGTAGAGGGTGGGCAAAATGAGAAGGTAGAATGGTATTATCAAGCTTTCACTCAATCGGTGATTGGTACCGCCCTGTTTTGAATACATATCCCGTGGATAAATAGAGATGTGGAGGGGATAAACGCGGCCAATGTTGTTGTTTCCGTTCATCTATCGGCTCCCCAGTCCCCATCTATTTTAGGGGAGTGAATTCAGCCAAAGGGTTCATCGATCTTCGCAGGGCCAATTGCGCAGCCACATCCCCATCTATTTCTTGCTCTTTTCATATTCATTCATATTCCATTCAATCCGCCTCTTTTTGGTTTGACCAAATCCTCGGTTTTAATAAATTTTGAAAAAAAAACTAATAATTAAAACATTCATGATTGAAGAAAAAAAGCAAAAAAGTGAAAATAAAATCCGCGGAGAAAAGTATAATTGTGGCCTATGTCCCCAACATAAAACAGACAGAAAAAACAACCAAACATGACATCATTTTGGCCGTGGCATAAACGGTGGGCATTTTTGCCTCCATATTCTGGCCCAATCCCCTCTTTGTCAATCCCTTCCCTTTTTCATTCTGTACAATCAGATCTTCTCCATCTCCAGCCAAAATGAAAATGAAGGTAATAGATTGCCAAGGGATAGGGAATTATTCAAAAGTAAATCCAAATCCCCCAAAAAGTGTCATTTTTCACTTCCAAAGGCATCAATTCAATCCGTCAAATTTTCAAAAACATAAAGTTTCATTCAAATTGCTGTAAAAATGGCATCATCTTCACTTATGTTGCCGCTTCTTTGGTCATCCCTATTGCTTTTTTTGCTTATTCCTATTTCTCTTTTGCCCTATGAATGCAATGCTGGCAGTGTTTTTGGAAAACAAAGTGAGTTGGATATTGGATTTGACAAAATAAAAAATATACATATGTAAAAGAATATATTATACTCATTCAAAATAATTCGTGCCGAATTTATCTAAAACTCTGTAATTTGAAATTTTCACTGAATTATCGGATTTTTCCTCAAAAAGATCTTGTTTTTCTCTGTCGAAGTGGGACCATTTTTGGTTAACATTTTCTCTCGGTGAATTAGCATAAAACCTAATGCTTGGAACGTAGAGTTGGAAAATTTGATAGTTAAGAGAATTTATGTCTGAATATATCGATTATATTTAAATTATAATTTTAGTAACTTTCTAATTTTAATATGTAATTCTATGTCTTCTGATTTTAGTAATTCCGCCTGTTCTGATTTTAATAATTCCGCCTGTTCTGATTTTAATAATTCCGCCTGTTCTGATTTTAATAATTCCGCCTGTTCTGATTTTAATAATTCCGCCTGTTCTGATTTTAATAATTCCGCCTGTTCTGATTTTTAAATAATTCCGCCTGTTCTGATTTTAATAATTCCGCCTGTTCTGATTTTAATAATTCCGCCTGTTCTGATTTTTAAATAATTCCGCCTGTTCTGATTTTAATAATTCCACCTGTTCTGATTTTAATAATTCCGCCTATTCTGATTTTAATAATTCCACCTGTTCTGATTTTAATAATTCCGCCTGTTCTGATTTTAGCATATTCTGATTTTTAATTTGTACGACTATGTGAATGGCCAATATTAGTCTTAATTCCATTTAATTCAAATATTTACAGCTATTTTATCGGAAAATTCCGTCGATATCGAACAAATTATCAAGGAAGTTCGTGCTATCTACAAGACAATTAATAGGCATGAAGACGTGGCTGAAATAGAATTGTTGCATAATAAGGATGCAAGTACTAATGAAGCAGTCGAATATTTCAAGCAAATGGCAGAGCAGAATGTGAAAGATGAAAGTTCTATGGAAGAAGTGATCAAAATTTTCGAGCAAATGCCAATGGATTGGAAGGAAAATATCGATGGAAAATTGTAAGTTATTTTTGAGCATCATACCTTTAGGGCCATTATACAGTATTTGGGAAAAATACAAAATAGATAATATTTTTTCTTTTATAAAGATTAAGTTTAAACATAGAATCAAATCAATATGTGGGTTAATATTGGAAATTTGGTTAATTCCGTTTGGAAAAATAAAATAAATAATTAAAATTAAATATTAAAAATTATGGAAAATACAAAAGTTTTTTAAAAAAAGAGATTAATGAAATTAATAAAATTAATTTTATATTAAAAAGAAAATAGATATTTATATTTTAATAAATCAAATTTCCTAAGGCATCCCAAATCCCTTTTATGTAAATATATATAATTAAATATTACTTTTCAAAAAATTAATAATTCAGAATTAATAAATTTACCAATATTAATCGTAAAATATAAATTTCAAACATATGGAATTGTCATTGTCACGTGTCACTACTAAATATGAACAATGAAATTGAAATTTTACCACTTCTTTTTCCCTCACATCAGCATCAGCAGGATAATTTCCCTCATTCCACAGATTTAAGGACGCACTAATCGCGAAAATTGCCTTCAACCGATTCATGGCAATGTATGATAATCAATATTCCATCCATTTATCTGATAAAATTGTCATAAATTTCAGTTTTCTGGAAAAACAAAAACAGGAAATTGTCTACGAGAAATCCTTGGATTCTTCTTCAAATGGCTTTGTGAAAGTTGGCAGTTTTCAGAAAAGGGAATCATTCAAAAAAAATTGTGCCTACAACATTTTGGCTATTTTCACTTTGGCTAATTATAAGGAAATAAATTTGTTGAAACAAGTGGATTTGACAATTGGCATTGTGGGAAATGCAGTGAAATTTTATAAAATTGATGAGCTAAAGTACCAAGGATCGGAAATTAAGGATATGATGGACAAACAAAGGGAGCAGATGGACAAATTCGAAAAATGTAAATTCATAAATATTAGAGTTTTTCTTTTAATATTGTGAAAAATTGGATTGTAATATTTTAAATATTAAAATTTCTTTATTTTATAAAAATCGAAATTTAAGAAACTCAAAATTTTTAAATTTAAATTTTTTTTCCTGCATATAGGGCTGAAGAAAATGCATAATGATTTTATTGTGAATGATAAGAATGATAAATTATCGGATGACTCAATTGCACAAAAAATTGTTGATGCTTTGGTTAATAAAGATGAAAGCCCATTTGTCGATCTTCATGTCGCAATAAAGAAAGGCAAGAAATTAATAATGTTTAAAAATTGTTAAAAAATTTATCCCAAATTTGGCTAAAAATATTGAGACCGAGCCAAATCAAATGTGATCATTATCCAAAAGCAGATTAAAAGCCTTTGGATCTAAATATTATGTATTAATCGATTTTGGATTTGGCTAAAAGCTTTAGGGTGGAAAAATGAATAATATTAAGCAAATTTCAAAAATTTGTTTAGGGCATTTTGTTAAAAAAATTATTTTTCTGATTTTTTTTTCCCCAATAGATGAAATATTTGTGAAATATGCAATGCAATTTATGAACACGGAAAATGAGGAGAAGGCTAAAAATGCCATTCAAGAAGTGAAGGAAATTTTCGAGCAAATGCCTGATAAGAAATGGCGCTTAAATAGGGTCCGAGAACCATCGCCATTGTAAGTTGAGAATTAGCTGATGCCTTTTTTTTTATTTTACAATCGTAATTTTATTGTATTGAAAATAGAAATACATCGGATTTCTAAAATTGATTAAAAAACAATAACTCAATAAGAATAGTTTCATTCTATTTCTTTTTAAGGGTGGATTTCTGCTAATTAAAATTTTGATTTGTAATTTCTGAATTCTGATTATGATTTTATTGTAATTTGTAAGTTCTGACCCGATTTTATTCTGAATTGTAAATTCTGATTTTATTCTGATTTTCATCTTTGATTTTAATCCGTTTGATTTTGTTCTTATTTCTATTCAGAATTCAGAATTTATTTTGATTCCAATTTTTTCTGATTTATTCTGATGAAGTTTGATTTCTGATTTTAATCTGATTTGGTAAATTATGATTCTAATTTTTAAATCTCCTTTTATTCTGATTTCGAACTTCTGATTTTATCCCAAATTCTGATTATGATTTTTATTTTTTATTCATTTGAATAGTTCTGATTTTTTCTGATTTGTAAATTCTGATTATGATTTGTATTTTTATTCATGTGAGTCGTTCTGTACTGATTATCAGACTTTCCCAGCTTTTCTCAATTTTATTATCATTTATTATTTTTGGATTTTTTCTGCTTCATTACATGTTTTTTTGTTAGTTTAAGCAATGTTATTAGTCATTTTTTTAACATTAATCTTATCATTTTAAAAACTCATTCTAAATCTCCCCCTTTAGGTATTAGCTCCATCTAGAGACTAGACTAGCTGACAAAAAAGTTGAAAATGACAATTTAGAATATATTTTCGACTATTTTTTTTCGAAATTAATTTTATTTTCATTTTTTTATAATTTTCAAAATTGTTAATAGTGGTCCATTTTTTACATGAATATGAATATAACAAATAATTAGCTTAATTTATTTATAAAAATGAAAAAAATGGTTTAAAAATTTGTCCTCTTACATCTTTCTCTATAAAATTTTCTTATTATTCAAGATTGGAGGACGCAATAGTAGCTAAAATTGTCTATAATCGATTCAAGGAATTATTTCAAAAGCATGCCAATGTTATGGAAAATTCGAAAAATGTTTTGAGCATTCTCAGTTTTGCAACAAAATTGGATCCTATACAAATATTAAGCTTGGCAATGTTACAAAATCATGGCAATGCCGACCATCAAAATGCCGAGAAAAATTCAGAAAATATTTTGGACATTCTCAATTTGACAACAAAATATGATCCTATGCAATTATTGAGCTTTAGAGTGAAATGGACAATTTTAGCTATTGATAGGGCCATCAAATTTTATAAATATAAAGAGAACCCGTACATTACAATTAGAATTAAAAATGAAAAGACTGAAGAATGGGAAGCGAAAAAAGAGTTGAAAAAGAAAATGGCCCAGCAGATGGAGCAGATGGTCACTTTCAAAAAATGTAAATTAATAGGAGGGAGGAGAAGCTTCAAAAAATAAAATTATGGTGCTAGATTAATTCCACAATGGTACAAATATAAGTTTTTGACTTCTAATAAATCAAAAATAGGTTCTAGACCATACAAAGCTTATACCAGGCATGACCACGGCTACATTTTTCAATAGCCGTAGCCGTTTTAGCCGTGGCTATTTCATAGCCGTAGCCGCCCGTAGCCGCCTATTTTTTGAAATTTTATAGCCGTAGCCGCCCGCGGCTAGCCGCGGTTAGCCGTATTTTAGAAAAAAATTTTTTTGGTCAAAAAAATTTTTAAAAATAATTCAGAAAAGAAAAAATTGGCAAAAAATTATCCCGCTGAGAAAAATTTGCAAATTATTTACCAAAAATTTTAAAATAATTGCAAAAATTTGTAAATTAAAAAAATAATAAATATTGATGGAGGGAATTTTAAGAAAAGTTCTTTAAAAAATAGAAAATTTGTGGATGGCGGCTATCCCGCCTCCCGCGGCTAACCGCGGCTATGGGTTTATAGCCGTTAGCCGCCCTTTAGCCGTCAAATTTTCAAAATTTGTAGCCGTTAGCCGCCCGTAGCCGCGGCTAGCCGCGGCTAACCGCGGCTTAGCCGTAGCCGTGGTCATGCCTGGCTTATACCATTTTGTAGATCTCATCGAGACGCATCGAATATTATATAAAATGTCTGGTTTGGTCTAAAATTAAAGAGTTTTAAACCAAAAACCTAAAAATAAGGCTTAAACGGTTTAACTATTTGATTTTTGGCCTAAACTGACATTTTATATACCAATCGATGCGTCTCGATGAGATCTACAAATTGGTATAAGCTTTTTATGGTCTTCTAAAACCTGTTTCTGATTTATTAGAAGTCAAAAACTTTTATTTGTTCTATTTGTGGAATCGCCCCTTCTTTAAAATGAACAATTTTTATGAAATTAATATAATTTATTTTTTAAATACATACAATTTTATTGGAAATTTTAATATAAAATTTAAAGTAAATTGTAAATTGTCATAAAACAAAAAAATGAGTATATTCAAAAATGAAGAAAAAAATTTTAAAATTAAATTTAACCGCCCTTTGTCTTTTGTGAAATTGACCCCGGACGTAAAATTATCATTGAATATTAAAGAAATATTGAAAACCAACAAAAAATACAAGGACTAATTAATCGTCTCATATTAAAAGTGAATTCATTCTATTACATAACATTTGGTATGGTATAATAAGCAAATACATTGAATTTAATCGTCCATAAATTTTTGATGTCAATTATATTCAAATGCCATTTTGATCAAACATGGTTTAAATTATTTGAATAACTATTCTTTTAATATTTTAATTCATTATTTAATTGGAAAAAAATAATAATTAAAATTTTTGCCCGGCATAGGGATGGATGAAAAAGTGGAAAAAATTATTGCCAAACCGGGCATACAATCGGAAAAAATGGAGCAGGAAATGGCAAAGAAAATTATAAAATTACTTCAAAAATCAGGCAGCCCATTCGCAGGAACAGCAACAAATATGGGAACAAATGAAATTGTCGATGGAGGGCGATATAGAGGATCGCGACAATATAATTTGGGTGAGATTCGTGAATCAGTGGTAAAGGTAGAATGAAAAAATAAAAAAAAATTTAATTTGACTAATTTACATTCTAATTTTCTCTAAAGCATATATTAGGCCTTGATGTTTAAGAGGATTTTCGTTGGCCTAATTTATAATTAAATTATGCTAATTTGGAAGCAATATTTTTTTTGGAGAATCAATTCCTTTAGTTTTTTTTTCATCTGATAGCAATTAAAATATTTATTTTTTTAAAATGAAAGGTGAGGGATCATCGTCTGGCATTCATAGAAGCGAACCGCAGTCGATTCCGAAGAAAGGTGGCATTTCAATGTCATTCGGAATGAAATGAAGTGGATTTTAAATGGCAATTTTTAAATTTTACAATTCAATTATTCGGTTCATCTTTTTTAAATTTTTTGACAAAATTTTTACAAATATATATATATTTTATTTCGGGTCTTTGTTATTTCTTTTTAAATTGATAAATATTATTCTAAAATGTATTCGTGAAATTCCACCTTTTCAATTAAATTTTAATTCCACCAGTAAGTTTTAATTTCACCAGTTAAATTAAGTTTTAATCCGCCTGTTCTGATTTATAATTACGCCTGTTCTGATTTTTAATTCCGTCTGTTCTGATTTATAATTCCGCCTGTTCTGATTTTAATAATTCCGCCTGTTCTGATTTTAATAATTCCGCCTGTTCTGATTTTAATAATTCCGCCTGTTCTGGTTTTTAATTCCGCCTGTTCTGATTTTAATAATTCCGCCTGTTCTGATTTTAATAATTCCGCCTGTTCTGATTTTAATAATTCCGCCTGTTCTGATTTTAATAATTCCGCCTGTTCTGATTTTAATAATTCCGCCTGTTCTGATTTTAATAATTCCGCCTGTTCTGATTTTAATAATTCCGCCTGTTCTGATTTTAATAATTTCGCCTGTTCTGATTTTAATAATTCCGCCTGTTCTGATTTTAATAATTCCGCCTGTTCTGATTTTAATAATTCCGCCTGTTCTGATTTTAATAATTCCGCCTGTTCTGGTTTTTAATTCCGCCTGTTCTGATTTTAATAATTCCGCCTGTTTCTGATTTTAATAATTCCGCCTGTTCTGATTTTAATAATTCCGCCTGTTCTGATTTTAATAATTCCGCCTGTTCTGATTTTAATTATTCCGCCTGTTCTGATTTTAATAATTCCGCCTGTTCTGATTCATAATTCCGCCTCTTTTGATTTTAATAATTCCGCCTGTTCTGATTTAATAATTCCGCCTGTTCTGATTTTAATAATTCCGCCTGTTCTGATTTTAATAATTCCGCCTGTTCT